>CM035439.1:46700140-46785140 GCA_020310875.1 Ceratopteris richardii | reverse complement strand
TACAAACCAACAACCAAAGGATTCCAGGTGAGTAGAGATGTAGTATTTGATGAGAATAGTTCTTGGTATGCAGATTCATGTAGAAAGGTCAACCTACCTTATGATCTTGAAGAAGATTTTCCAAAACTTGTTAAGGATAATTCTTCCAAAGTTGAAGAGCAGGACACCTCAGAAGATGATGAAGCAACTCAATATGAAAAAAGCAAAATGTGGAAGTCTAAAGGTAAAGCAAAAATGTAGGAACTTGGACAAGAGGCAGAATCATCACATCATGGCTTAAGAAGGTCCATGAGGGAGAAAAGAAAGCCAAAAAGGTATGGGTTTGATACTTCTCTAGTCACTAAACATTCAATCTATCTAGCACAGGACATAAATCAAGAGGAACCTTCAGCATTTGAGGAAGCAAAGAGGAAATCAGAATGGAGGCATGCAACGGAAGAAGAAATTGAAGCTCTTGAGGAGAATAACACTTGGGAATTGGTTCCCATGTCTCCATCAATGAAAGTGATAGGCTCAAGGTGGATCTACAAATTGAAGAAGAACTTAGATGGCTCCATTAACAGGTATAAGTGAGGCTTGTGGAAAAAGGCTTTGCACAAACTCAGGGAATTGATTATGAGGAGACATTCTCTCCTGTGGCAAAGATGCCTACTATTAGGGTTTTGCTTAGTATTGCCTCTTCCAAGAATTAGAAAATACTTCAATTGGATGTAAAAAATGCATTTCTTAATGGATGAATAACAGAAGAGGCATATATGGCACAACCACCTAGTTTTGAGAATCACATATATCTTGATTGTGTGTAAACTTAATAAAGCTTTATATGGACTCAAACAAGCCCCAAGGGCTTGGAATCATAGGCTTGTCTCATTCTTGTGGGACAAAGGATTTCAACCTAGCAAGGTAGATCCATCACTATTCATAGAAAGGAGTAATTCTGAAGTCATCTATTTGTGTGTGTATGTAGATGATATTATACTTACAGCAAATGATACAGATGGCATGAAGAGAATCAAAGAACAGATGAGAGAAGAATTCAAGATAAGTGATTTGGGTTCACTTACCTACTTCTTAGGGTTGGAAGTTGTCTACAAAGATCATGGTTTGTTTCTTACTCAAAGAAAGTACATTAAAGACATGTTGGAAAAATTCAAGATGCAAGATTGCAGGTATTCCAATGGAGGTTAATCACAAATTGAGCTCACATGAAGGTGAACTCATAGAAGGTGTGACAGGTTATCAAAGCCTTGTGGGTAGTTTGAACTATGCCACATTGACAAGGGTTGATATATGTTATAGTGTGAGTGTGCTAAATCAATTTATACACACACCCAGGAAACCTCATATGGACACTGCCAAGAGGATGCTCAGATATCTCATAGGGACCATGAATGAGGGGTTATATTACCCTTATGTATCTGATTTAAGTTTGAGATTGTTCTCTGATGCAGATTTCGCCACCTCAGGTTATCTTACTTTGCTGGTTCAAAACTTGTTTCATGGTCATCCAAGAATCAACCCACAATTGCTCTCTCTTCTACTGAAGCTGAATATAGAGGTCTTGCCATAGCTACTCAAGAAGGTATGTGGATGAAGACACTATTCAGAGATCTTGGATTGGAATTTGGGACTCCAACTATTTTTTGTGACAATATGAGTTCTATTCACTTAGCTGCTAATCCAATTTTTCATGCAAGGACTAAACATATTGAAGTTCATTATCACTATGTAAGAGAGAAGATTGTGAGCAAGAAGATTCAAATATCATATGTGTCCACTCATCAACAATGTGCATATATTCTAACCAAAGCATTGGATGGTACAAAGCTTTGCAAATTCAAAGCCATGATTGGTTTCAGGTAATCTTGGAAGATTGAAGACCTCAAGCATAATTGGCTTGAGGGGGAGCTATTGGAGCAAGTGTATGACAAGCCTAAGTATTGACTTGAGTCCCACAAAGTCATAGAAGAAGATTTAAAATGAAGACAATCTAAAGTTCACTTGTGAACTACCTCTTGTGACTTTTTGAAGTTTTACTTGATGTAAAAGTGAAAGAATCTAAAGTGGTTGAGTCCACTTTATCAAAAGAGGAAAGAGAAGCCACGAATTCATGATTGATGGTAGTTGGAGAATCAAATCAATCACTAATAGATTGAAGAGTGATTGAGGGAAGTTAGGCTCCCAAGATCAACTATAAATACATGGCAGTTTTAGTGGTGGTTATAAGAAGACCTCCAAGAGCTAAGCTTTATGCGATATCAAGGTGTGGTTTCAAGGCACACATATGTATCAGGAATTCCATTGTATTGTAAAATCAATATACTTTCATTTTCATGATCATTTGAGTTCATATTTTCATGTTCTTGTGAAGTGTACTGTTCACTGCCATATCTCTCAGTTTTCTCAGTCAAATTGCGAAGATGATTTCTCTGAGCTTGGTGCATCATTTTCATTGATTCAACTTTTTAAAGTTAGCTCTCTAGGTCTACTATATGCTCACCAATTTTCATAGTATTTGGATGTTTCAATCTTCAGTTATGATCATTTGAAGTCAACTATGTCATCTCATTTTCTTCTTCTCTACCAACACTCTCTCAAAACAATCATCTTGTCAGAGCTGTTTCTCAGTTTGTACTTGACCATTTTCCATGATTCAAATATTGTTAGAATTTTCATAGTTTCTAGTATATGCTTAAAAATTTTCATGAGCATTGAGTTCTTTAATCGTGAGATATCTCTATTTTACTACTCATGGGTCTGTGAACTATTGCAGCCCGAGAAAATCGGGGTAATCCTATCACTTGCTAAACTTCTTTCTCCTTGTGTAGTCCATAATTTTTGTTGAAATAACTCTTTATTGTTATCTTACTAAGCTAATAAGAGTTACCCAAAAGGAATTAAGTTAATTGCTGTTGTGGCGAGAGAATTGTTCAAAACTTTGGATAGGTGTATGAACATAAATAACAAGTTTTGGCTCTTGAATCTCCTCCAACTTATCTGTTTTGATTCAAATTTTTGAGAGTGATATTCCAAGGTACATAGGGTGTCTAATACATCCTTTGGCAAAAGGGCCCACCACATATCTCTGGAGTCCATTTGGCTAGTGTAGTGCAAAGTTTTTGCAGCACCACTTCATCTTCTTCAACCACAATCCATCTTTTCACATGGGCTTGATAGAACCTCTTTGCTCCTCCTCTATGCATGTAATGTCCAATAAGAGAATGCCTATTCTTCCTCTCTCGACAACACCATTTTGTTGAGGAGTGTACCTACATGTAAAGTGCCTCTTTATGCCATTGTCCCGCAAGTACTTTGTGAATTCCTTGGAGAAATATTCTCCCCCTCCATCTGACCTTAGTGCCTTGATGTGTGCATCACATTCTTTCTCAACAAGGGACCTAAACTTTTGAAAGCATGAAAACACATCTCATTTTTCCTTGATAATATATAGCCATACCTTTCTTGAGTGGTCATCAATGAAAGTTGTAACTTGCTCCTTGTAGCTCAGTGATGAGTAGCACCTCCTTTAATGTCAATCCGGGAAGACGTGAGGATGGTATGATGACCTCGAGCAAGTGAAGGCACAAGTGCGTGAGCGAGAAGCACACTAACATGCACACACATACACACACACGCGCACATAAGGCAAGACAAAGAGTGAGAAGCAATGGAGTTCTTAGATTACTTTCAGGAAGCTCATACAAGTTCAAAACTATTACAAACTAACCTCCAAAATGAGCTCTCTAGCTCCTTTTATAGTTTTTGACTAGCTTTGGCCCTGTCCAGACCTAGTGTCCGGCCTAGTTAAAAATTAGGTTCCAGGGCTTATTTGAGGGCTCAAACGAGATCTAAAAAATACGAAAATTGGCAGGTAGATACTTCTAAGGCTCCTCAAGCTCAAGGACTCCTTGGCTTGCACAAAATGGAGCTACAAAAATATGAAATGGTATTTACAATGGTTTTTAGTGATTAAAATCACTATTTGTGTAGGGATTTTCTCTGTTGATTTGTCATACACATCTTTGAGCTCCCTACTTGCTCTTTCTTCTTGTGTGCTCAACTCCTTGATGTCTTGAAAAATTTAGATGGCCTACTTGCCAGATCTTCTTTGGCTACTGTGTCTGCTTGTGCTATCTCTTCGTTCCGACCCTCTTTGTCTTGTGGCTCCTTCGGTTCCCTGACTGCTGCCAACACCCCCCCCACTCTCGCGTCTGTCGCCCCTGACAGACCCTTGTCTAGATGTTCGTTGAACGTAATATTGGACAACGTCGGAAGCAAGGTGATGTTCTTCTAATCTGAGCCCCCGTGCTAGATCTGTTAATAATGCATCCCAATTCACTAGTCCTGGTACGTCCGGATGTGGCACCCGTAGTTGTTCTGAATGGATGGTTCTCTCCACAGTGAATAAGTGGAGGAGGTGTGAGGGCCTGGGTACAAATATTTCTGAGTGATATTCCCAGAATCCCGTTATGAACATCTCCTCGAATGTCTGTTTAAAACAAGCTGGGAGGTACTTTATTCTGGCGTGCCAAGCATATATTACCTCTATGGATGGGGTTGTGCTCATGTCGTATACCAGATCTTGGTTTCCTGTAAGAAATCCGACACCTGAGAAGTGGGGGTCTTTAATATTCTTGAACGTCCTGAAGGTGATTAGCATTAGTTCAAAGATTTTCATACACATTTGTGCCATCACATCGGGGGTATTCCGTAGTCGAGTGCTCCAGTGTCTGATGGTAGAAATCATGTAATTTACAGTGGGAGGGCCTTGTGGCGGTGCTAGATAAACATAATTTAACCACTTTGCACAACCCTTGACGTTCTTGACAACAATTGTAAACTCTGGCCAAGTGCGCCGGCGGAATACTGGAACATAACAAGGATTGTATTTAATAAAAAGGGGCATGTTAGTCCAGGTACGAACCATTTCCGGGTAGGTTTCAAGAAGACGGATTCTCCAGGTTGGTTGATGAATGGAGCCTTTCTTCGCACTTTCTGGGATATCCTCTGGCCCAAATTGTGTGGCAAAAGTTGGAGGTTTGCCACAACTGCGTTGAATCTCTGCATTGTAATCCGCAAGGAGCACAAAATATGGCACATATTGATCATCGTTGGTGCCGATCCATCTATGATGAGACATGCTTCAAAAGTATTCAGACTTGATGATGGTGTCTTCTAACTTTGCCATAGATTGGATTTGAATGGCCACTCTATCTTCATGAGTTGTTGCTGTCTTCTCTAGTGTTTGGAGCCATTCAGGTACTTCAACTTCTAATGTGTCCATTCCTTCTGAGGTCTGTGCACCACCTGGCATCGGCATAGGAACGTATGGTTCCTCATATGTTTCATCCACCTCAATGGGTACTAAATCCTCCGGTTCGGGTTCTACAACTGGGGAGGGCTGCCTTTCATATTCTAGTAACTTTTTTTGGAGTTCAGCCACCTGCTCTGTCAATGCCTTTACTTCCTCTGAAGTCGAGGCCATTTCTATTACCTTGGTTGGAGCCTCCTTTTCCCTGAGCTGGCTACGTAGCTCATCTCGTTCCCTTTCCAAATCATCATGTGCGTCTAATAAATCCGCATAACTTTCCAAGATGATTTTCATTGTTTCTGTGGGAACCGCTTTGAACTGTTCTGGATCGATCTCATGGGGGGACCCTTCCATGGCTGCTTCCAGGTTTTCTTCATTTTGTTTCTGCAACCGTTTATTTTCTTCTAGTGCTGTGGCCATATGCTTTCGAAGTAGAGTTAAATTACGCCGAACTCTCAGGTTATCTGTTTGGTACACCTCCAGCAAGGCTTCAAGTTGTTTGACACCGGGTTCTGCTGATGGTTGGGGTGCCTCCAGGAGTGTTTGATGGGCTTGCTCGAGAGTGATGTGGCGTTGGTTGAGTTTCACATTTTCTTCTTCTAGCCTTATGAGTCGTGTTTGTAGTTGCTGATGGTTTGTTGTCAGCTGATGATGGCAGCCTTCTAGTTCCCTGTACTCCCGCTGAAGTTGATATACACATTGATGTAATGACAGGAATATACTATTTACATTAAAAGATGCAGTTAAAGATGAAGATGCAGGGGGAATGGGGAAGGGGAAGGGAGTTGTGAATGCGGTGGAGTCAAGTGGCGAAGTAGGTGGAGGGGGTATGGGAGATTGAGGTTGTGTGGGGGGTGGGGGTGGTACTGTGGCGGGTGATGTCTCCATTGTGTCAAATGTGTGTGTGACTGTAAAGATGGGGACAGTGGGTGGGATGGAAGTGATATTTGTGAAGAGTGTCGTGAAGGTGGGCATGGAAACTCCTCCAAATTGGATACCGGGAGAGAGAGGAATTCCCATGACAACTGTGGTAGTGGTAGAAAAGGGCGTGGTCGTGCCGGTTGGTGAGTTGAATTGTGTAGTGAGAGGTGAGGTGGGTGGGGAGAGTGGTTCCTCCTGATGTTCTTCTGTTTGCGTGTTGCCTTCCGGTTCTGATACATTGATGTGTATTTGTTTTCCAGATCGCCTAGGGCGGGCAAGCACACGTTTCTCAAATCGATTAATGTATGTCATGGCCTCATGTATGGCCTCATCCAAGCCGACTGCCTCAGCATGTAGGTTCATGGATTCGATAAACATATCCTCCACACCTTCCTCTGCCAATAGTTCTCATGAGCACCTTGCCTGATTCAAGTGACATTTTGTGTTGTTCCTGAACTCGCTTCATGGTTTGGTACAATCTTTTTATTTGTGCCAAATATGCTGGGGCACTTGCTAGCTCTGAGAGTTCATCATATTCTTGATGTTGTTCTTCATCGGCTTCTTCTTCTTCTCCTCCTGCCTCTTGTTCATCTCCTTCGACTTCTACGACGACTGGTTGTGTCGGGGCTGGTGTTGTTGTGGTGGGGTGTGGTTCCTGGGTCTGGTCTGCTTCTGTTTCAAGATTAGATTCGTAGATCAGCCTGGCAACTTCTTCATCCGTGAGGTCATTGAGAGTAAATCCCTGTGGAAATTCCAAGTCTGATGGAATGGGAGGAAACACCAAATTGGGTCCTTCTGTACTTGGTATGGGAAGACAAATGGTGAATGGATGAACACGCCTAGTTTGAGGAGGAGTCACCTCAGGTGTGGTAGTGGCTCCCCTTGGTTGAGCACATGGTAATTGGACGCCCCCTCTCATCTTCTTCGATGGAGGACCCGCTGTTGATAGTCGCCTTTGGAATTCTTGGGCCCTGGACCACACTAGTGCTCTTTGAATGGGCACGTCATATGCTAGGCACCTGTAAATTATTCTTGTTAGGGCACAACAGCCATGAAGTACATTTTTCTGCTTCTTATTCCAGCGTTGATGGGCTAGGTGTATCTGATCGATGACCCAGTGCGGTATGTTGAGGGTGAGGTTCTCTGTTTCTGCCAAGTATAAGCTGAACCATATTTTCTTAGGGGGCATAGTGAATCGTTCCTATGCGGGAAAAGCAAAATGTTGCATAACAGTTCGTAAGTGGAGAGCAATGGTAGGCGTCATTGCCACCATGTTCTTCAATTTATTGAGATCCTTATGCTTCATCCTACCCGGGACCATTGTTTCTTTCTCGGTGGGAATGTGCATACCTTGCATGTTCAATGCTTCCCGTACCAGATTGAGGGTCAGTTTGAATCTCTTGATTTCGTGTCCTGGCAACAATGATGGTAGTACAAAAGTACTATCGCCTCCCTTGGCCCTGCTGGGAGTGATGGTGCTGATAAAATAGGAGCAGCGTAGAAAATCAAGTTTAGGCAAGTGTGCCCTGAAATATCTATCCAGGCCTGCCTTGGTCCAAACTGATCGCATTACCTCTGCATTCTGATAGTTCTCGAATTCCCGAGTGAAAAAGTGGTAGCGTCCCCATTTGCCATTAAATTCAATTTCTGCTTCCCAGAAGTAGGTGCCGTCACCCAATGGCCCTACTACATCACTAAACCAATGAGCATGTTTCCCCACTTGAGAAGTGTGTCCCTGAGGAGGGTCCTGGATAGGAAGGACATGCACCGCTTGAAGTTCTTGAGGCCTTTCGGTGAGTGGCGGTTCTAGAAGAATGGTTTCAATGTCCACAATCTGTGCGCTGGACCCTGCCTGGGAACTAGTGCCTCTAGCTTCTGCCATCGTTATTGCTTGCTAGCTGGTTCTGTCGAGAATATAGAGCATGCGTTAATATTGTACAAGACAAGATAGAACACGTTTTGCCCCCGTTACAATATTATTGTGAGGTGAGTAATGGGTTAGTGGGTCAGTGAGTGCACGATGACAGTGTGTGTAGTTAATGAATGGATAGTCCTAGGAGCTAGATGGAAAGATGCAGTGTCTGACTGATGCAGTTAGTAAGTGGAGATGAATTTACAAATTGGAGTTGAGGGGTTTATTACAAGTGTTAGGTTGACAAACGCAGTGGGTGGCTCTTGGTTTTGGTTTTGTGGAGACTCTGGAGGGTTGCATGAGTAATTCTGCTTGGGGGTGATGCATCTTTGGGACCCATTTACGAGTGAGTCTATGCGTGCTTCTAAGTGACTGTGTGTTCGAGTGTGTCAGGCAAGAGTGGGTGGCGGTTCCCTGAGTGAGTGAACTCGGTCGTGTATGATGTGAGTCGTGTGGGACTAGTTGAGCCCGCAAGCAAGCCTTAGGCACCCAAATTTGTCTTGATTGTGGGTCAACCTTCATTGACTTCTTGGGCACCCAGATAGATTTCACTTTCTCAACAGAGGTTTTAGGAGTCCTCTTATTAGTATCATGTCGTTGATTACTAATAGGTAGTTGAGACAGTTGTCGCGACTTGGCTACAGTCGGCAACTCGTCTTTTTGCACCCACATTTGTTTCACTGGCTGAGTTGTTCGGCTTCGCACGTTCTTTTGGTCTCCCGCATAGATAGTCTTCAGTAATTGATCTACCCTTAGTTGCTGCCTCCTTCTGGCCTTTGGAAAAGAAGGGAGTTCCGCCAACGCCTTGACTTTTCTATTGAGATCTCCATTCCTCTGCATCACATAGCTTTGGACAAGAACAGCATGGTCAACTTCATGTGTACCCCTGGAGGGACCAAGAGTCTGTGCCTTTCCTAGTTCCTGGAGTGCTCCATTATCTAACTCAACTGTAATTCTACTATGATTCACCCATACCTGAAGAAGTCCACTTCTTAGGTTTAAGTTGACTGCTTGGTCATAGATCCAGTCTTGACCCAAGACCAGAGGCTCAGTGAGGTCCTCATCTTGACACACTAGTACTCTGACTGTCAATACTTCGTCTTGAATGGAGATGTGAAGATCCACCTCGCCCAGGCAAGGGGTTTCCACACCTCCCAATCCTATGAGATATGCTTCTATAGGATTTACAGTTAATTTCAACTCTTGACAGTAAGACAATTGAACAGCACTAGTGGCTGCACCTGAGTCAATCAAGGCTCTTACAGTCCTTGCACCTTTTCCTTGTCCTATATCTAAGGTTATAAAAGGACGTCGATCAATTATCCTATGAGAGCTGATACCTGAAACTTCACACATAGCCATGTGATATCCTTGGTCTGCGTCGGCATCTTGCCTAGGTTGCTCTCTACCTTGTCTTCTTAATTTCATTCTCCGTATGCGCTCTAAGGCTTCTGCTTGAGCTTCTTCTCGAATTCGCTTTTCTTCTTCTTTGCGTTTCTTAGCAGTGTTGATTTGACTTAGCATTTCCTCTATGAGAGGTTCCTGATATAACTTGACTCTGCATCCGCTTATGTAGCTTGGGAGAACATCGCCTTCTAATGTGGCTAGTTGCACTGCTCCACTTGTTGAGATTCTATTAATGATCATGGGTCCATAGCCACGTTTCTCTAATTTCCTTGCATGTTGTTTCAAAGTGTAGACTAGTACCAGATCTCCTGCTTTCAAGCCTTTATCCTTAATATGGGCATCAAAATATGCCTTCTGTCGTTTCTTAGCTGCATATATCCCTGCAGCTACCCTCAGTCTTATTCAAGGTCAAAATGTCTAGAGGATAGTTCATGACCCGTCCATTCGTGTTCTTGTGCTACTTTCAGTGTAGGTATTAAGAAGTCCAACGGTAGCACTGCGTTTTGGCCAAACACCATCTGAAAGGGGGTGGCTTGGAGTACCGTTTTGTAGGCAACTCGGTATGCCCAAACAGCATGGTGTAGTTGTTTGTCCCGATCAGAGCGTTTATTATTCACTAATTTGTTCAACACATTGCACAGAATCTTGTTGGTACTCTC
The DNA here is from genome assembly GCA_020310875.1 of Ceratopteris richardii. Taxonomy (NCBI): domain Eukaryota; kingdom Viridiplantae; phylum Streptophyta; class Polypodiopsida; order Polypodiales; family Pteridaceae; genus Ceratopteris; species Ceratopteris richardii. Next base: position 46,774,930 of record CM035439.1, on the reverse strand, counting down.
AGCCTGACCATTTGCTTGAGGGTGGTAGGGGGCAGACTTTTTATGTACTACCAAGAATTCTTGGAGTAGATTTTCAATTACTTCATTCAAGAAGTGAGTGCCTCTATCACTTACTAACTCTATAGGTAGCCCGTATCTTGTGAATACATTCTCAAACAAGAATTTAGCAGTTGTTTGAGCATCGTTCTTCGTTGTGGCTTTTACCTCTACCCACTTTGTTAGATAGTCTGTCGCAACAATGATATATTCTGCATGGGAACCCTTAGCTGGGGGATTAATAGGACCTATGAAGTCTATTCCCCACTTAGAGAATGCACGTACACCCATCATAGGTTTCAGTGGCATCTCATCTTTACGTATAGGATACTGAGTTCTCTGACAGACATCACATCGTTTCACATAGGTATGTGCATCCATGTGAAGGGTCGGCCACTAGAAGCCCGCAAATAGTATTGCCTTGATCACCCGATCTGGTCCAAAGTGTCCTCCTGCTACACCTTGGTGAGCAGTTTCCAAGATCTTAAGATATTCACTCTCATGGACACATAGTCTCAGGTAACCATCTTTAGCACGCTTGTATAGATTATCACCAATGAGTGAGTAATCCTAGGCTTCTTGTTCTAAACTCCTTTTCCTAACCAGGGTCATGTTCGGAGGGAATGTTTTTGTCCTCAGGAAGGATACGAGTGGTTCACTCCAATCTGGCACTATGGAAACTGGATAAAGAGTGGCATGTTCCACAGGTGATTTAGTGCAACAGATTGGGCATTCCTTGCACAACTTTTGGACATCAGCTTCCATAGTCGACCAATGCACTCCGAGTCTCCTTAGTGTCTGTAGGGTTCGTTGCTTTGAATAGTGTTGCTCTAATACACCTACATGTGCTAATTGCAACCATTTAGCGTACTCATCCTCTTCCACACAATAGGCCAAGATTCCTTGATCTGTGTGCTTGTACATACTTCCTGCCATGATGTGATACTTCTGGGCTTTCACTACCTCTCTATTCTGTGTGTTTACTACTGGATGGTTAGGCCCGTATGTCAATACTGGCACTAGTGGCTTAGCCCACTGTGGCACCACTTCCAAATTAAACAAGTAAGCATCAGGAAGGTCATCTGACACTCCTTGTGGAGCTTCTCCAGATGTGAGTCTAGAGAGATGGTCTGCTCTCAAGTGAGTCCTACCTTTCCTTACCACAACCTCGAAGTCGTATTCCATTAGTAAGAGAAACCATCTTACTAATCTACCTATATTGCATGGCTTGTTCACGAGATATAGCAGTGCCTGATGGTCAGTAAAAAATTTAAACTTATTTGCAAGCAAATAATGTCTAAACTTTTTAACTGCATATACCATGCCTAATCCTTCTCGTTCGGTGGTTGTATAATTTCGTTCCGCTGCATTCAATTGTCTACTAGCATAGGCAATTGGAAGATCCATATTACCTTCACCCGTAGGTTGTGCAAGTACACATCCAATAGCATAATTGGAGGCATCCACATGAACATGGAATGGCTTGTTCCAATCTGGTGTAGTCAAGATTGGTGCAGAACATAATCTTCGTTTAAGCTCATTGAAGGAATTCTCACATTCATTAGTCCACTCGAAGTTAGTCAGAAGTCCGTACAGAGGCTTTGCTATGATGGCATACATGTGTATAAACCGTCGGTAGTAACCACAATGCCCCATGAAAGCCTGTACTTCCTTGACGTTCTTTGGCCTAGGTAGTTCTGCGATGGCTCTCACTTTCTCTTCGTCAGTGGATATGCCATTCTTAGACACTATGTGTCCTAGAATCTTGCCTTGCCTGACCATAAAAATGCACTTTTATGGGTTCAAGCAGACTTGATATTCTCTACATTTATCAAAGATTTGTTAAAGTTCAGGAATATGGGTTTGTCTGATGTTGGAATGAGCACAAAGATCATCAACATAGACTTCCAAGTTCTTCCTCAAGAACTCTTTAAATACATGGCACATTAGTCTCTGGAATGTAGCGGGTGCATTGGTAAGCCCAAATGGCATTACTCTAAAGGCAAATATGCCCCATTCAGTGGCAAATGCCGTCTTATGCTGATCTTCTGGAGCTATGGCTACTTGATTATAGCCCGAAAATCCATCGAGGAAGCTGTACACTTCCTTGCCTGCTACTCTTTCTAAGAGATGCTCTGTGATAGGAAGAGGATAGTTATCTCGAATTGTGGCTGCATTGACCTTCTTCAAGTTAATGCATACACGCAGCTTCCCGTTTTTTTTGGGCACCACTACAATGGGGGATACCCACTCAATGTGCTCAATTTCATAGATAAATCCAGCTTCAACCAGCCTATCTATCTCTTCTTTGATCTTGGCAGCATAATTATCATTATATGTATATGGCTTTTGCTTAGAGGGTTTGGCATCTGAGGTCATGGGGATGGTGTGTGAGCATATGTCTGGGTCAACACCCTTCAAATCCTTGTAACTCCAAGCAAATACATCTCTGTATTCTCTTAGCAAGGCTATTAACGCATGCTCTTCTTCCTCTATTAGGTCATGGCCTATGTACGTGCATCTCTCCTCTCCTTCTTCTAGGGCCACTACTATTTTCTTGGTGGTTTCTTTGTTATCATAGGCCTCCCCTGATTGTGCCTCTCGTTTAGGCATTCTGATCATGACTCTCCTATCATCTATCTCATACTTCTTAAAATTTTCTGGGACCTCAAACAAAGATTCTTCCTCTTCTGGTGTGACTTCTCTCTTCTTTCTTTTCTTTCCTTCTTCCTTCGGGGTCACATGTGTGGCTAGCCTTACATCATTTGTAAGCTCTCCATACCTCTGGGGTTGAAATTTTACTTCATAGAAGTATTCTTCATCTGATGCAAAAGGTGGGTCCATAATGATTGACTCTAGATTGGAGTCACTCGCATCCTCAAATGCATCAGGGTTAGGTTCGCATTCTTCTAACACTGCCTCTCCCATGATTGGCTCTATGGAGAAAACTGAAATGTCATAGCCATCCTCATCACAGTGAGGTGTCCATTGTTCTTCATTGATGGCTACATCCATTGTTGCTAGAATTTCTACCCAGCCGTGAGGTTCGAATTCTTCGTCTGGAAAAACTACAGGTGCATAGGCTGGGTCTTGGATTGATCTATGGGTTTCTTTTGCACCTATCTCCCTGGCTTTTTCTCTCTTCTCTTCTTCTACTGCTACCTTACACATCCATAAGTGAGTGTCTTCATGCATCCATGAGGATCTTGATCCTATGGAATGCACCGATTCAGTATCATCTTTGGCTCTATGGATAGGATTCCATTGGATAGGAGGGACATCTCTATGAGAGTAATCTTTGAGATTTACTTTGGTCGTGACACCTAAGTGTTGCAGGTACAAGAATTGGTTCCCCAATCCTGTACCACTTGCAACTCTCGCATAAAGGGTCGTCCCAAGATCATTTCATAGGCATGGTTCTTGCTAAAATCACATATAGCAAATGTATGCTCGAACTCGACACCACAGGTGGTGAGAGTTATTCCTTCCAGCAATCCTAAGGGCCTCTCAATATGACCATCGACCATCTGCAATTTCATTCTCGTTGGCCTGAGTGCTGGCTTGCCCCAACGCTTCCATAGGGAAGTGGTGGCAATTGCAACTCCTGCACCTGAGTCCAAAATTGCCTTGGTGGTGTACCCCTGGTAGGTAATGGGAAGATAGGTGTTCCCTTCTTCACCTTCGCACATGTCTCCTATCTTATCCAAGGGTATCTCTGGCACTGTCCTATGTGATCCTACCTGGGAATGAGGTTTCACTATCGCTGGTACTTGTTTGGCAACATGTTTCCATAATTCAGGTCTAACCTTGAGTAGCTCTTCTAACTTGAGATTGCACTGCACTTTAGTGTTTTTCACTACCTCTGTGTTCCTAGGTAAGACTGAGTCCTCATTTCGTACCATGACCGTGGGTTCTCTCATACAAGTAGACTTAGCTTCCCATGGGCCTGTGAAGTGGGGTAATTCTTGTAGAGAGTTAGACTCAAAGTCTAATCTTTCCTGAGATTGGGTGCTCTCCTGTTCCTCGTAAATGGATGGGATGTCTTGTGGGAATTGGTCATGTGCATCATCCACAAGTTCAATGGGAGGAGGGACTTCACTCTCTTTAGCCCATTTGTCTTCTTGAATCTCGCAAAGGAATTCTGGTGTGAACCGATTCATAGAAGATGATGTGTCTGGCTCCGTAGAGTTGGGCACATAGGCTTCAGGCACATATGCTTCCTGGGCAGGAAGACCTGCTCTTTCACTTGCCTTGTCCTTATGTTGAGAGACGGGTTCCTTTTCTGATTGTGCAATTAGCTTCTCTATTCTTTCTAACAATCCATCAAAGTGCAACTGTGTCTTTGCTGAACTAGAGATGTTAAATAGGCGACTGGCTTCAAACATGGTCTGAGCCAATTCCACCATTTTAGCACAAATCTTGGTTCGTTCTAGCTCCAGTTCTGCTCTAGGGTAACACTTTTCATGATCAGTTATGTTTGGCCCTTCTTGGATTCTGGCCTGATATGCTCTAAGCATCATGTTTAGGTCCTCGGGAGTTGGATCTGCTAGGACTGATCCTACTCTAGGGGGTGGTGGTATTAGTTGAGGCGGGTTGGAAGGTGGCGGGTCGGATGGAGATGGGAATGGTGGTGGTGGAGTAGTGTGAGAGGGAGTTTGAGATGTGAGTTCAGTTATCCTGGCCTTTGTTTCTCTGAGGCTTTCCTCGAGTTCACTCATCTTTTTTGCCCATTGTCTTTTCATTCTTTCGCGACTATCTCGCCAACCTCTAGTCCTTTTCTTGGTTATGCTCTCAGTTTCACTAGCCTCTGGGCCCTTTTCCTGGCTTGCCCCTTGGTTTTGCTGCACTGCTTGAGCTCTAGTGACTACATGTACGGGTGGAGTGGAAGTGACACTTCTTGTGGAATCTACCACTAACCCAACAACATTGATGGGAGTGATTTTTGGCATGTTATTAGGATTCTTTGGGCAGTCTCGTAAGAGATGCTCCTTTCCACAATCTTGACAAAAGCCTTGAATTGTCACTGACTGGGGTTGTGTAGGTGGAGGCAAGGGACAATCATGAATGAGATGATCTCCCTGACATCTGTAGCATGGTCCTCTAGGGAATGGGGGTCTTACCTGCCTAGGTTGGGGTCTTGAGTTAGGGTTTGTATACATTACATTTGTGTACTCGGGTTCCCAACTAGGTTCATTTGGCTCTTCACTATAGTAGGACTCACCATGTTCAGGAGACTGCATGTAGTAGGCCTGGGGGCTATCAATATGTGTAGAATCGAAACTATGGTCACTGGGGTCACTTTCTGATAGCAATGGGGTTACTGGCACTATGGCTCTATTCAGGTTCTCTTCTACAGCTGCATACTTTACAGGGATCACATTGGTAGGAGCAGGTGGTTGTTGTGCTAGCACTGGCTGGGGTCTCAGTTGGGCCTGATATTGCTGTTGGTAATTTTGCTGAGGCCTAGTATACTGTTGTGGTGGATATTGACTCTGATATCTGCCTTGTTGAGGGTATGGCTGAGGGTAGGTTTGCCTAACTGCTTGCTTATTGTATGGACAATCTTGTGCTGTGTGATTTGTGTATCTCCGTTCTATGGTACAGTATTGGCTACTCGGATTTACTTGGGGTTGAGCCGTAATAAGACAGACATTCGCCATATGGTCGCCTCCACAAGTATAGCACCTTTTGACTGGGGCGAATCTAGGAATTTGCTTACTAGAGACACCTAGTTTTTGAGCTACTTTCTCCGCAAGTTCCTCAATTGATGTGGATTGCGTGGAAGAGAGGTTAGAGGCACTATCTGAGTCCTTGTAGATTTTGGAAAGCTCTAGTTCTTCCCCTAGGTTATCCTCGATGTCAATGCACATGCGTACACACTCCTCTATGGTCCTAGGGTCCTTCAAGTACACATATGATCTTAATTTGGTACTTAGCAATCCGTCCAAGAATAAAGCCACTTGCTTAGCTGGTGTGGGGAGCTCCGTAACAGGGCATCTTTCAAGATATTGCCTAAATCTTCTTCCTGCAAGTCTCACGGTCTCTTGCGGGGTCTGCTTGAAACTGTGAATCAATGAGGAGGTATTATGTCTTATGCCACTCTTAGAGAATTCAATAATGAAAGCCTCTAGGAGTTGGTCTATACACCGGAACTGTCTCTCGTTCAATGGTTGAAAATTGTTGTGGTGAAGGCTTCCCATTTATCATCTGCTTTAATTCCATTGATTACTTGTCTTACAATCTACTCCTCTTCAATGAATTCTCCAATGCTTCCAATTTGATCAGCTAGGTCCTTCATTTTAGTGACATAGTCAATCACATTTTGCTTGGGCATGTTTTTGAGTGTTGTGAACTCCATCCATAATTGGTTCTTCCTTGCTCTAGTGCTTCAAGAAAAGAATGCTTCAAGTGAATTCCATGTCTCTTGTGATGTCTTACAGTTCCTAATGTGTGGAAGTAAGAAATAAAAAATTGAGTTGAGAGTATAATGTTGGTGCATTTTGCCCAAGCCTACATGCTTGATATGCTTGATATTATCCTCATTTGTAAGTCATATGAGTAGTCATGTGAACACCTCTTGTAAAAGAGTTCATTTTATCTCTTGTAAATGGAAAAAGAAAAAAGGAAAAGGATGGCTTACCTCATCCATGATGTAAAAGCAAATTTGTGGCTCTAACTACCAAAAACCACGACTTTTTGAGCTGAGGGAATATCTCCTAACTTTGGGGATCACTTTTAGGTGGAGCCATTCGAATTCTAATTCAAAACTCCCTCCAAGAATAGCTATAAAAAGAGCAAGAAGGAAGAGGCGATTACCAAGCCTTGTACGCGACCACTTCATGTCATTTTGTAGAGATTGAAGAGCTTACTCCATAGCTCTATCATTCTACTCCCATTGTGCAAAGATTCATTGCCAATGTGGTTGTAATCATATATGAATCTATACATTTATCATCATTTACTTCTCTGTTTTGTTCTCTGCTATACTCACTCAGAGCAGTAACTTCCGAAAGTCATATCTCGAGTTGTACGCAACCTTTTTCAGTGTCTGAATGTGCGTTTGATAGCTCTTACTGTCTAGTTTCTTCATATAAATTTTCCTGGTCATTGGATTTACAGGTTTGGAGATATCAGCATTTTACTGCTCACTAGTCTATCTCTGCACAGCCCCGAGAATGTTGGGCATGTTCCAGAAATTGATGAAACCTTTTCTCAGTGCTCAGTCCATCATTTGAAAAGTTTTAACTTGGATTGGAAAGCTTGCTAAGTTTACTTGCTATGCGGAAAAGGAATTTATCTAATTCCTATCAGGTTGAGAGCACTGTTCATTTTTTCCAGCAGGCGTATGTCCAAAAATAGCAAGTTTTGGGAGCTAGTCATTTCGCAACTAGTCTGTCTTGACTTAAACTTTTGGGATACATGTTCCAAAGTACTTGGCTGATATTTTGGTGTATTTAGGAAGCTCAAAAGGTCTACTAATCAAATTTGAAGTTTCAGTTGGCTGGTGTGAAGCTGGTTGTAGCGGCACCTACTCATCTTTGGATTGCATTCACCATCTCTCTTCACAGTGGTATCAGAGCATAGTCAAGCAACATGGGAGATGGGTTTCCATCAACAATTGACAAATTGGATCGAAACAACTACCTTGCATGGTCTCTAAGGATGGAGTCTTACCTTCAAGGGAGGAATCTATATGGATTCATATCCGGAGATGAAGCAATGCCAACCATGAGGAACAAAGGGCAACCATCACATGAAGAAGTGGAAGGACTTTTGAATTGGTGTTCGAAGGATGCACTTGCAAGGTCCTATATTCTAAACTCAATCTCTGATTTTCTTTTACCTCATGTCAAGAGATGCAAGACATCAAGAGAGACCTGGAATGCACTTGCTTCTTTCTTCTCTTCCAACACTCGAGCAAGGAAGAACCAATTGTGGATGGAGTTCACAACAATGAAGAAAAGCCCGAAGCAAAATGTGACCAATTATGTCACAAAGATGAAGGAGATTTCCAACCAACTTGGAAGCATTAGAGAGGTAATTAAGAGGAGCAAATCATAAGACAAATCATAAATGGAATCAAAGCAGAGGACAAGTGGGAGTCATTCACAACAACCATGGATTTATACATGGATATGCATGTACCCGACCTCAACACACTCATGGGCCAACTCTTCACTCATGAAGCAAAGATTAGCAAAGGTGGTGAGTCCTCAAGAGGTAATCAAACTTCTGCCTTATATTTCGATAAAGCTAAGGTCAAGGACAAGTCAAAGAATAGGAAGAATGAAGATGAAGGTAGCTCTTTCCAAGCAAACTTTGCAGGTAGAGGAAGAGCTAGAGGAAGAGCTAGAGGAAGAGCTAGAGGAAGAGGCAAAGGTGGAAAGCAAGGCAAGGGGAGATTCCAATCATCTCAACCTTGCAATATATGTGGCTTATCTAATCATACTACTAAAGAATGTTTCAGGAACCCGAGGAACTCAAGAGGAAGAGGATTCAATAGAGGTGGCTATGGATCAAATAGAGGCAGGTACAATGGAGGCTACAACAACAACAACTACTACAACAACAATTACAACAATAACAACTATCAAAGTGGCCATAGAGGAAGGAGAGACTACAATAACTATGCAGAGGACCAAAGTCAAGAAGATTCATTATTGATTATGAATCTATCAGCAAAGAAGGGTAAGGATGATGATCACATATTTTACATTGATTTGGGATGCTCAAACCATGTAGCAGAAATGTGGCTTTACTTTCTGATTTGGAAGATCCTCATAACAAGCATGAAGTGCAGATAGGAGATGACACAAAGCACTCAGTGGAGAAGATAGGTAATGTGAAGACATCAGATGGGAATATGAACCTCTTAAGCAAAGTCTTGTATGTCCCTACAATTGCCAAAAAGTTAATAAGTGGTGGACAGATTCTTGAAAAAGGATTGCAGGTTAGATTCAACCGATTTGGAGCATATGTTGAAGACCCAAGGCAAGGCTTTAGAAGGATTGCAAAAGGAGAAAAGACAGGAAGGCTTCTCACTTTGAAGTGGAAGATACAAAGAACATAGCTTTGTTTAGCTATGGATCTCAAACTCTAACAGAGTTGGAGATATGGCACAAAAGGCTTGCTCACATTGGTGAGAGGACACTCAAACAAATTTGCAGGGACCAAAGTGTACTTGGTTTGCCTAATATCACAAGGCAACACATGATTTATAAGTGTGAAGCTTGTCAACTTGGCAAGGCTCATAGACAACCTTTCAATAAGAAAGGATATATGTATCAAAATCCTTTGGATCTAGTGCACACGGATGTGTGGGGTCTGAGTAAGGAGCCATCTATATCAGGCTCAAGATATTATGTGTCTTTCATAGATGATTGTAGCAGGTGGACCATTCAGTTTTTCATGAAGCACAGGGATGAAGTGTTTAATTGGTTTAAGAAGTATATTACTCTTGTTGAAAACCAAACAGGTAGGACTTTGAAAAGACTCAGATCAGATGGTGGAGGAGAATACTTCTCTTCTGAATTTGATGCCTTCTTGCATGAAAGAGGCATTAAAAGGGAAGTTACTACAAGGTATACACCCGAACTCAATGGTGTAGCAAAGAGGAGGAATAGATCTATTGTCGAAGCTGCAAGGTCCATGCTCAACGAAAACGGAATGCCAAACTACCTATGGGCAGAGGTTGTGTATACAGCCACATATCTCATAAATAGACTTCCATCTAAGTCACTAGATGGAACCACTCCATATGAAGTGTGGAATGGAAGAAGACCTAGTCTAGAGCATTGTAAAATCTTTGGATGCTTAGCCTATGCTCACATTCCTTCTCAAGTAAGAGGGAAATTGGATCCCAAGGCAGAGAAGTGCGTATTTATTGGTTATGACCAAAACCAAAAAGGATATAGATTGTACAATCCAACCAATAAAGGATTTTTTGTGAGTAGAGATGTAATTTTTGATGAAAACAAATCATGGTTTGATGATGACAGGAAAGTGAAGCTGCCATATGACTTGGATGAAGATTTTCCATCACTTCAACCAAAGGAGCCAAAGCAGATTGAAGAAAGTGATTCGGAGATTGACCTAGAAGACTTGGAAAAACTAAAGCTATGGAAGAACAAAGTTAAAGCAAAGATGCAGGATGCTACATATGGACCCGAGAGCTCACATCAACCACTTAGAAGGTCTTCAAGGGAGAAGAAGAAACCAGAGAGGTTTGGTTATGATACTTCTTTGGTCACCAAGCACCCAATCTACATTGCAAAGGATTCAACCAATGAAGAACCTACCACATTTGAAGAAGCACAAAGCAAGAAAGCTTGGAGAGATGCAATGGATGAAGAAATGGAAGCCTTGAAGGAGAATGACACTTGGGAGCTTGTACCTAACAAGCCATCTATGAAAGTAATTGGATCTCGATGGATATACAAAATCAAGAGGAATCCAGATGGAAGTATAAATAGACACAAAGCAAGGTTAGTGGCTAAAGGGTTTGCTCAAACCCTTGGTATTGATTATGAGGAGACTTTCTCTCCTGTTGCAAAAATGCCTACAATTAGGGTTCTCATAAGTCTTTCTACATCTAGAAATTGGAATCTCTATCAACTTGATGTAAAGAATGCTTTCTTGAATGGATGGATTTCTGAGGAAGTGTATATGGCACAACCTCCTGGATATGAGGATGCACATCATCCTAACTATGTATGCAAACTAAAGAAAGCTTTGTATGGATTGAAGCAAGCTCCAAGAGCTTGGAATTTTAGATTGGTGACTTATTTGCAGGACCAAGGATTCAAAGCTAGCAAGGCGGATACCTCTTTGTTCATAAAGAGGAATGGATCTGAAGTCATCTATTTATGTGTGTATGTTGATGATATTATTATCACATGCAATGATCTTGAAGGAATCAAACAGGTAAAGAGTCAAATGAAGGAGGAGTTCAAAATAAGTGACCTCCGACCACTCACTTATTTTCTTGGATTGGAGTTGATCTACACAGATTCAGGTATATACATCACACAAAGGAAGTATGTCCATGACATGCTCGTCAAGTTCAAGATGGAAAATACCAAGTGTGCAGGTACACCTATGGAGCAAAATCATAAGCTTAGTGCTTATGAAGGAGAGCCAATTGAAGACATCACAAGCTATCAAAGCTTGGTTGGAAGTTTGAACTATGCAACACTCACAAGGGTGGATATATGCTATAGTGTTAGCATATTGAGTCAGTTTATGCATAAGCCGAGAAGACCACATATGGAAGCGGCCAAGAGAGTCCTCAAGCACCTAAAGGGGACCATGAATGAAGGTTTGTTTTATTTATTTACTTCAGATATTGAGCTAAAGGTCTACTCAGATGCAGATTGGGCCGGATCTAGAGATGATAGAAGAAGCACATCCGGGTATATATCATTTGCAGGTTCAAAAATCATTTCTTGGTCATCGAAGAAGCAACCAACCGTGGCATTATCTTCTACTGAAGCGGAATATAGAGGTTTGGCTAATGCAACTCAAGAAATCATGTGGTTAAAGTCTTTGTACACAAATCTTGGACTTCATTCTTCAACACCTCACATTTTTGGTGACAACACAAGCTCACTACATCTAGCAGCTAATCCGGTATACCATGCTAGAACCAAGCATATTGAAGTCCACTACCATTACGTAAGGGAGAAGCTAATGAGCAAGGATATTCAACTATCCTATGTCTCTACAGATATGCAATGTGCCGACATGTTGACTAAAGCTCTTGATGGTACAAAGTTAAGTAGATTCAAGTTGATGATTGGCTTGCAGGAAATCAACGACAATTGAAGACTTATTTGGAGGCCAAGCATGTTAGGCTTGAGGGGGAGCTGTTGGTGCATTTTGCCCAAGCCTACATGCTTGATATGCTTGATATTATCCTCATTTGTAAGTCATATGAGTAGTCATGTGAACACCTCTTGTAAAAGAGTTCATTTGATCTCTTGTAAATGGAAAAAGAAAAAAGAAAAAAGATGGCTTACCTCATCCATGATGTAAAAGCAAATTTGTGGCTCTAACTACCAAAAACCACGACTTTTTGAGCTGAGGGAATATCTCCTAACTTTGGGGATCACTTTTAGGTGGAGCCATTCGAATTCGAATTCAAAACTCCCTCCAAGAATAGCTATAAAAAGAGCAAGAAGGAAGAGGCGATTAGCAAGCCTTGTACGTGACCACTTCATGTCATTTTGTAGAGATTGAAGAGCTTACTCCATAGGTCTATCATTCTACTCCCATTGTGAAAAGTTTCATTGCCAATGTGGTTGTAATCATATATGAATCTATACATTTATCATCATTTACTTCTCTGTTTTGTTCTCTGCTATACTCACTCAGAGCAGTAACTTCAGAAAGTCATATCTCGAGTTGTAAGCATCCGTTTTCAGTGTTTGAATGTGCATTGGATAGCTCTTTCTGTCTAGGTTTTTCATATAAATTTTTATGGTCATTGCATTTACAGGTTTGGAGGTATGTGCATTTTACTGCTCCCTGGTCTATATCTGCACAGCCCCGAGAATGGTGGGCATGTTCCACAAATTGATGAAACCTTTTCTCAGTGCTCAGCCCATCATTTGAAGTGATTTAACTTGGATTGGAAAGCTTGCTAAGTTTATTTTCTATGCCGAAAAGGAATTTATCTAATTTCTACCAGGTTGAGAGCACTGTTCATTTTGTCCAGCAGGTGTATGTCCAAAATAGCAAGTTTTGGGAGCTAGTCATTTCGCAACTAGTCTATCTTGACTTAAACTTTTGGGATACATGTTCCAAAGTACTTGGCTGATATTTTGGTGGATTTAGGAAGCTCAAAAGGTCTACTAATCAACTTTGAAGTCTCAGTTGGCTGGTGTGAAGCTGGTTGTAGCGGCACCTACTCATCTTTGGATTGCATCCACCATCTCTCTTCAAAGTGGTATCAGAGCATAGTCAAGCAACATGGGAGATGGATTTCCATCAACAATTGACAAATTGGATCAAAACAACTACCCTGCATGGTCTCTAAGGATGGAGGCTTACCTTCAAGGGAGGAATCTATATGGATTCATATCCGGAGATGAAGCAATGCCAACCATGAGGAACAAAGGGCAACCATCACATGAAGAAGTGGAAGGACTTTCGAATTGGTGTTCGAAGGATGCACTTGCAAGGTCCTATATTCTAAACTCAATCTCTGATTTTCTTTTACCTCATGTCAAGAGATGCAAGACATCAAGTGAGATCTGGAATGCACTTGCTTCTTTCTTCTCTTCCAACACTCGAGCAAGGAAGAACCAATTGTGGATGGAGTTCACAACAATGAAGAAAATTCCGAAGCAAAATGTGACTGATTATGTCACAAAGATGAAGGAGATTTCCGAACAACTTGGAAGCATTGGAGAGGTAATTGAAGAGGAGCAAATCATAAGACAAATCATAAATGGAATCAAAGCAGAGGACAAGTGGGAGTCATTCACAACAGCCATGGATTTATACATGGATATGCATGTACCCGACCTCAACACACTCATGGGCCAACTCTTCACTCATGAAGCAAAGATTAGCAAAGGTGGTGAGTCCTCAAGAGGTAATCAAACTTCTGCCTGATATTTCGATAAATCTAAGGTCAAGGACAAGTCAAAGAATAGGAAGAATGAAGATGAAGGTAGCTCTTTCGAAGCAAACTTTGCAGGTAGAGGAAGAGCTAGAGGAAGAGGCAGAGGTGGAAAGCAAGGCAGGGGGAGATTCCAATCATCTCAACCTTGCAATATATGTGGCTTATCTAATCATACTACTGAAGAATGTTTCAGGAACCCGAGGAACTCAAGAGGAAGAGGATTCAATAGAGGTGGCTATGGATCAAATAGAGGCAGGTACAATGGAGGCTACAACAACAACAACTACTACAACAACAATTACAACAATAACAACTATCAAAGTGGCCATAGAGGAAGGAGAGACTACAATAACTATGCAGAGGACCAAAGTCAAGAAGATTCAATATTGATTATGAATCTATCAGCAAAGAAGGGTAAGGATGACGATCACATATTTTACATTGATTCGGGATGCTCAAACCATGTAGCAGAAATGTGGCTTTACTTTCTGATTTGGAAGATCCTCATAACAAGCATGAAGTGCAGACAAGAGATGACACAAAGCACTCAGTGGAGAAGATAGGTAATGTGAAGACATCAGATGGGAATATGAACCTCTTAAGCAAAGTCTTGTATGTCCCTACAATTACCAAAAATTTAATAAGTGGTGGACAGATTGTTGAAAAAGGATTGCAGGTTAGATTCAACCAATTTGGAGCATATGTTGAAGACCCAAGGCAAGGCTTTAAAAGGATTGCGAAAGGATAAAAGACAGGAAGGCTTTTCACTTTGAAGTGGAAGATACAAAGAACATAGCTTTGTTTAGCTATGGATCTCAAACTCTAACAGAGTTGGAGATATGGCACAAAAGGCTTTCTCACATTGGTGAGAGGACACTCAAACAAATTTGCAGGGACCAAAGTGTACTTGGTTTGCCTAATATCACAAGGCAACATATGATTTATAAGTGTGAAGCTTGTCAACTTGGCAAGGCTCATAGACAACCTTTCAATAAGAAAGAATAAATGTATCAAAATCCTTTGGATCTAGTGTACACGGATGTGTGGGGTCCGAGTAAGGAGCCATGTATATCAGGCTCAAGATATTATGTGTCTTTCATAGATGATTGTAGCAGGTGGACCATTCTGTTTTTCATGAAGCACAGGGATGAAGTGTTTAATTGCTTTAAGAAGTATATTGCTCTTGTTGAAAACCAAACAGGTAGGACTTTGAAAAGACTCAGATCAGATGGTGGAGGAGAATACTTCTGTTCTGAATTTGATGCCTTCTTGCATGAAAGAGGCATTAAAAGGGAAGTTACTACAAGGTATACACCCGGACTCAATGGTGTAGCAGAGAGGAGGAAAAGATCTATTGTCAAAGCTGCAAGGTCCATGCTCAACGAAAAGGGATTGCCAAACTACCTATCGGCAGAGGCTGTGTCTACAGCCACATATCTCATAAATAGACTTCCATCTAAGTCACTAGATGGAACCACTCCATATGAAGTGTGGAATGGAAGAAGACCTAGTCTAGAGCATTGTAAAATCTTTGGATGCTTAGCCTATGCTCACATTCCTTCTCAAGTAAGAGGGAAATTGGATCCCAAGGCAGAGAAGTGCGTATTTATTGGTTATGACCAAAACCAAAAAGGATATAGATTGTACAATCCAACCAATAAAGGATTTTCTATGAGTAGAGATGTAATTTTTGATGAAAACAAATCATGGTTTGATGATGACAGGAAAGTGAAGCTGCCATATGACTTGGATGAAGATTTTCCATCACTTCAACCAAAGGAGCCAAAGCAGATTGAAGAAAGTGATTCGGAGATTGACCTAGAAGACTTGGAAAAACTAAAGCTATGGAAGAACAAAGGTAAAGCAAAGATGTAGGATGCTACATATGGACCCGAGAGCTCACATCAACCACTTAGAAGGTCTTCAAGGGAGAAGAAGAAACCAGAGAGGTTTGGTTATGATACTTCTTTGGTCACCAAGCACTCAATCTACATTGCAAAGGATTCAACCAATGAAGAACCTACCACATTTGAAGAAGCACAAAGCAAGAAAGCTTGGAGACATGCAATGGATGAAGAAATGGAAGCCTTGAAGGAGAATGACACTTGGGAGCTTGTACCTAACAAGCAAGCTCCAAGAGCTTGGAATTTTAGATTGGTGACTTATTTGTAGGACCAAGGATTCAAAGCTAGCAAGGCGGATACCTCTTTGTTCATAAAGAGGAATGGATCTGAAGTGATCTATTTATGTTTGTATGTTGATGATATTATTATCACAGGCAATGATCTTGAAGGAATCAAACAGGTAAAGAGTCAAATGAAGGAGGAGTTCAAAATAAGTGACCTCGGACCACTCACTTATTTTCTTGGATTGGAGTTGATCTACACAGATTCAGGTATATACATCACACAAAGGAAGTATGTCCATGACATGCTCGTCAAGTTCAAGATGGAAAATACCAAGTGTGCAGGTACACCTATGGAGCAAAATCATAAGCTTAGTGCTTATGAAGGAGAGCCAATTGAAGACATCACAAGCTATCAAAGCTTGGTTGGAAGTTTGAACTATGCAACACTCACAAGGGTGGATATATGCTATAGTGTTAGCATATTGAGTCAGTTTATGCATAAGCCGAGAAGACCACATATGGAAGCGGCCAAGAGAGTCCTCAAGTACCTAAAGGGGACCATGAATGAAGGTTTGTTTTATTCATTTACTTCAGATATTGAGCTAAAGGTCTACTCAGATGCAGATTGGGCCGGATCTAGAGATGATAGAAGAAGCACATCTGGGTATATATCATTTGCAGGTTCAAAAATCATTTCTTGGTCATCGAAGAAGCAACCAACCGTGGCATTATCTTCTACTGAAGCGGAATATAGAGGTTTGGCTAATGCAACTCAAGAAATCATGTGGTTAAAGTCTTTGTACACAGATCTTGGACTTCATTCTTCAACACCTCACATTTTTGGTGAAAACACAAGCTCACTACATCTAGCAACTAATCCGGTATACCATGCTAGAACCAAGCATATTGAAGTCCACTACCATTACGTAAGGGAGAAGCTAATGAGCAAGGATATTCAACTATCCTATGTCTCTACAGATATGCAATGTGCCGACATGTTGACTAAAGCTCTTGATGGTACAAAGTTAAGTAGATTCAAGTTGATGATTGGCTTGCAGGAAATCAACGACAATTGAAGACTTATTTGGAGGCCAAGCATGTTAGGCTTGAGGGGGAGCTGTTGGTGCATTTTGCTCAGGCCTACATGCTTGATATGCTTGATATTATCCTCATTTGTAAGTCATATGAGTAGTCATGTGAACACCTCTTGTAAAAGAGTTCATTTTATCTCTTGTAAATGGAAAAAGAAAAACGGAAAAGGATGGCTTACCTCATCCATGATGTAAAAGCAAATTCATGGCTCTAACTACCAAAAACCACGACTTTTTGAGCTGAGGGAATATCTCCTAACTTTGGGGATCACTTTTAGGTGGAGCCATTCGAATTCGAATTCAAAACTCCCTCCAAGAATAGCTATAAAAAGAGCAAGAAGGAAGAGGTGATTAGCAAGCCTTGTATGTGACCACTTCATGTCATTTTGTAGAGATTGAAGAGCTTACTCCATAGCTCTATCATTCTAATCCCATTGTGAAAAGTTTAATTGCCAATGTGGTTGTAATCATATATGAATCTATACATTTATCATCATTTACTTCTCTGTTTTGTTCTCTGCTATACTCACTCGGAGCAGTAACTTCAGAAAGTCATATCTTGAGTTGTACGCAACCTTTTTCAGTGTTTGAATGTGCATTGGATAGCTCTTATTGTCTAGGTTTTTCATATAAATTTTCATGTCATTGGATTTACAGGTTTGGAGATATCTGCATTTTATTGCTCATCGATCTATCTCTGCACAGCCCCGAGAATGGTGGGCATGTTCCAGAAATTGATGAAACCTTTTCTCAGTGCTCAGTCCATCATTTGAAGTGTTTTAACTTGGACTTGTTAAAAGCCATCTCAGCCAAAGCGGACACCTTTCTCTTTTCTCCTAAAACTCTATTGGTCATGTGGACTTGCTCAACCTCTTTTTAAGACTATGTAATGGTCAAGATAGGAGTGCTAATGAAAAAGGGCCAACTCATGAGGATCTGTAGCCTTGGGAGCCTATGCCCTTGTGACCTTCCTCATAGACTAGATCCATCTCTATGGATTGTGCTGAAGAGTGACACTTAGGTACTTTATGAAGTACCTCCCTATACTTATCTGCATAGTTATGAATTGTTTTTTTTTTAACTAATGAAAAACCAAGTGTCTAGTGCTCTAGACGTCTTGTTAAGCAGTAGAAACTTGTTATAATATAGGACTTTGAATTATTGCCAAGTAACAGGCTCTTTCTTGTACTACTTGATCTTATGCCACCACCTATGGGCAATGTCCATGAGGTTATAGGTAGCTTGCTAATTCTTATGCCTATCGTCCATGATATGGCATAAGCGGAAGCATGGCTCCCATTTTCAAAGCCATTGCTCAATAACACCAGTAGTTTGTGCACTAGTAGAGCCATGATATCTTGATTGCTTAGGGTCCTTAAGCTTCCATTTGGCTTCTCTTAGTAGAACACTCTCGCTACAAACTTCTGGTGTTTGATGCCCACCCAGAGCATCTAACTTCATTCCTGGAAGGTCACTTTCTAGTACTACTCCTTTCTTCGAGCTATGTACATGCTCCAAGATGTCATGAAGCATACTCTCTAACTCGGAGATCCTAGCACTCATGGCCTCTATGGCATCTAAAGGGTGATCATCCATGTCTGTGTCATCCCTAAGCAATGAAGATGGTCTTGAATCCATAACTAGAAAAGAGTAAAATTCTATTTAGGTTTTTTATTGTTTTATGTTTTTTTTTGTAAATTTATGTGTTTATGTACACCTAATGTAAAGAGTGGTAGTGAAAAGTAACTAGTCACATGCATTTGCATAAAAAAATAACAAAACAACAACACTTTTAATATGCTTCTATACTTTTATGCTTATGCATACAAATTTTTTGAAAATTTTGGCTTTTGAAAAGAAAATGAAGATAATAAAAAAAAATTGACTAAGTGCTCTACATGCACTTTCAAGAAAATGTGCCGGTGGTCACACAATATACAACAATATGAACAAAGGGCACTACATGACCTTGTATAAAACCCCTCTTGCATGTGGCACAGATACAAATGATAAGAATGTTAAATGTTCTTATTTCTTCCTTAGGATACCTGCAAAAGAACATGCTACCATGCTACTTGCATAAAAAATGTAGAGCTAAACAAGCATATGGACAAACATATATGCATATGTAATGTGTGATGCTTGTCCTAGATGCAAAATAGTGCATAAAGAGAGTAGCGATGCATAGAAATCATGAGAAAATGTATCTTAAGTTCTGAAACTTCCACTGATAGGTTGCAAAGGTGCTAGAATTGGTTTCTATATAGTCCTCTTGCATCTCCAAGTTGATCTTGATTATCTTCATGTTGAAAAAGTGTTTCTATGGGAGTCATTGATAGTGAATAGCCAATGTTAAATCTTTTCACAACTGTGTAGATGAAACCAAATGGTATTTTCTATAGTTAAAATATATTTTTTTGAGTGAGGATTCCATAGAAAGTGAAATCACTCAATTTGGTTGAGTAACGAGGGAGATATGGCAATTTTGGTGAAGCTGGGTAGAGTAAGCATGTTCTTGTAGAGAGGGTTTGAAGATGAAATTAAAAAAAGAACTTGAATTCTCTTCTTCTTCTTCTCCATTATCCTATATGCAAAGGTGAAGCTTGTTATTTTGGCTACAAATATGGTGCTAGCTAGTCATTTCCTCACAACACAAAGAAGAAGAATGGAGTGGAAGATCTCTTGCTTGTTCTCACCCGACTGAGTGGTTGTCTGGGTACCTCCATGGATATCCACTTGTCTAGATGGTTGTTAGATTGCTAGGTAGACATCGAGCACTCAAGGCCTCTCTTGGGGCCGTCCGCTCTCTAGGGAGGCTCCCCAAAGCTTTATTTTTTTGAAGAAGCTCTTCGTAAGCACTCAAAGTGATTGTCATGCCATCCTCCATGTGAAGATGGTGATCCCCTTCTCAAAGTTGAAGGCAACAAACATTTGGATGAATCCCTCCAAAAATTTCACAAAAATCTTCCAAAAAAAGGGATCCAATTGCTATGATTACCAACTCTTAGAAACTCTCTAAAATATATCTTAGGACTTGGACTCTAAGACTCATGAATGATGTGTGTGCAACTCTGCTCCCATCCATTATATCCCTTTGTATTCAAAATAGCAATGCTCTTGAATGGTCTAGTGCGGACATGCGGCCACCATGCAACACTCATCCCCATTACATTGAATACCTTAGGATATCCCCTAAGCTAGGGACCTTGGATATGACTTGTCCCACACACAAATGGAATGGTCTTTGTAGACCAATCTCTAACAATGACCATGATGAGAGTATAGATCATGGTGCACGGTGGACTACTCCACATATGCTACTTCTACTCATTTTCAAGGACAAAAATTCTTTAAGGGGGGAAGAATGTTGTATAATTCATGGGTACGGATGCTAATATATGGATTATAAAGATAATGTTGGAGTTGGACGTCTGCGGAAGCACGAGAACAGCACAAGGAAGAAGAAGAAGCTTGGAGCACAACACACAAGACTGAATGTATTACTAGAGAATGTACAAAGATAAGTAGCCTATTAGGGCAATAGGCGTATATACAAGCCGGGGGAAAAAAACCTCCTAAAGAGGGAAAAAAGTGCCCCGGCAGTCCTAGAGTGTTCACACACATCACTACCTAAATATATCAACAAATCCCCCCTGGGAGTGATGCGGTGAACAAGGAGCTGGCACTCATGTATAAGGAAGTGCCAAGCTATGTGGAAATCACTCCACAAAAGGAAGTAAGCCCAAAGCTTTGCGGAAAGCTTCAAACTTCTCCCTAGGCAGAGCCTTCGTGAAAAGGTCTGCAATGTTCTCCTGCGTGGGCACATATGCCAAGCTGATCTCCCCAGCAGAGAATCTCTCCCTGACATAGTGATAATGCACCTCAATGTGCTTAGTGCGTGCATGGAACACAGGGTTCCTCGCAACTGCCAATGCGCTCTGACTGTCAGTGAAGATGGTGGTGGCAAAAGACTGGCCAACACCCAAATCAGCCATAAGGCGTCTGAGCCACACACACTCAACAGTCGCTGTGAAAGCTGCCCTATACTCAGCCTCACAACTGGAAGTGGCCACAGTAGGCTGCTTCTTGCTCAACCAAGATATACATGAGCTACCAAGCATGAAGCAAAAACCACTGGTGGACACACGAGTGTCATAGCAACCAGCCCAATCTGAGTCAGAAAAAGCATGCAAATCTGGCGGTAGTGATCCCCCCTTGGGATAAAACAACCCAAGTAGCCGAGTACCACTCAAGTAGCGAAAGATGCGCTTAACCGCTTTCCAATGCGTGACTCCTGAGCAATGCATAAACCTGCTCATCTGTGAGACAGCAAACTGAATATCTGGCCGAGTAATGCATAAGTAAATCAAGCATCCAACAGCCTGCTGATAGAGAACAGCATCAAATGCATCTCCAGCATCATGAAGACTCAATCGTAAACCTGTCTCCATAGGAGTGGCAATAGGCTTACAGTCTTCAAGGCTAAAACGCTGCAATAATGTGTCAATATATTTCGTTTGACACAAAGCCATTCCACCATCAACGTGCATAAACTGAATGCCCAAATAGTGATGCAAATGCCCCAAATCAGACATCTCAAATGAGGCATGCAAATCAGCCTTAAAATCAGCAATATGTGTCTCAATAGGACCAGTGAGCAGCATGTCATCAACATAGACAACAATGATCAGAAGCACATCATTAGCACGTTTAACATATAAGGTCCTTTCAGTTGGACTGTTCTCAAAACCATGTGCAATCAGATAGGCATGTATCTTCTCATACCAAGCACGTGGTGCTTGCTTTAAACCATATAACGCCTTCTTTAACCTGCACACCTGGTTTTCATGCCCTTTCTGCACAAAGCCACAGGGCTGAAAAACATACACTTCTTCATGCAAGTCACCATTCAGAAATGCTGTTTTAATGTCCAACTGATGTACATTCCAACCATGATGGGCTGCAAGTGCACAAATGCTCCGAACAGTAGTCATACGGCATGTAGGTGCAAAGGTCTCATCAAAATCAATGCCTCTTTCCTGCGCATGACCCTTTGCAACAAGCCTAGCCTTATATCTGTCAACTGTACCATCAGGTTTACGCTTCAGCTTGTATACCCACTTAGTGCCAATGGCCTTCTTGCCAGGAGGCAAGTCACATAAAGACCATGTACCATTCTTCATTATAGCATCATATTTAGATTGCATCGCAGCCATCCAATTTTCTGAATTTTGTGCTTCATCAAAAGAAACAGGCTCATTCTCATCACAGAGACTAGATGCAGCCATAGCATAGCAATCTGATGCAAAGGAGGCACTATGAGAGCCTGAACGAGTACGATATGACAAAGGTGCATCTAATTTGCTGTCACGCAAAGTCTGCACCAGCCATTTTGGCATAGTTTTTGCCTGCTCAATATCAGCTCTCTCATCAACAAGTGCATCATGTAAATCTGCATCAGAAATGGAATGATCTGCATCATCATATGAAACCTGCAAAGGCTGAGAAGTTGCCTCATTAGGACCAGCACTAGCCTGTCCACCTGTAAAAAGAGGCATCAAAGTATCATACATGTCTTTGGAGCTAACATATGTCTCCTTAGTACATGAAAGCAATGGCTGAATAGCATCTTCCACAAAGACAACATCACGGCTAACCAGAATGCGTTTAGTCTGTGGATGATACAGACGATAGCCTTTACTTTCAGAACTGTACCCAACAAAAATACATTTTACTGCCTTATCATCCAATTTTCTGCGATGTTGTTCAGGCACTAATGCATATGCCAAACAACCAAAAACACGCAGATGAGCAACAGATGGCTTGTGGTCATGCCAAGCCTCATATGGAGTGATAGACTGCAATGCTTTAGTGGGACACCTGTTCAGTACATATGCTGCACACATGACAGCCTCAAGCCAGAAACTATGTGGTAAAGCCTGACTTTTGACCATGCACCTCGCCATCTCCATGAGTGACCTGTTCTTTCATTCAGCAACTCCATTCTGTTGAGGTGTATACGGCACTGTACACTGGTGTTTTATCCCACGTTCAGCTAGAAATGCATTAAAATCTGAAGACATATATTCCCCCCCTCGATCAGAACGGAGGGTGCCCATTTTACATGCTGACAGATTTTCAGCTAAAACCAAAAACTGTTTGAAGCACATGAACACTTCGGACTTTGCTTTGAGTGGATATACCCATGCATGCCTGGAAAAATCATCAATGAAAGTCACGAAGTAAAGGTAACTTCCAAAAGAGGGTGTCTGCATAGGACCACAGACATCACTATGTACAAGCTGCAATTTCTGCGTAGCCCGAACTGAACCATCTTTTGGAAAGGAAGAACGCTGCATTTTGCCCAAAATACAGCCTTCACAAACATGTTTTCCAGGTGCCTCAAGTTTGGGCAAAGAGGACACCATTTCAGATTTCTGCAGGCGTAACAAACTAGCAAAATTCAGATGACCAAAGCGTGCATGCCAAAGCTTTGCATCTGACATAGCCTGAGAATCATGAACTGCACATGCCGAATCATTCACAGATCTTTCATAGTCTATGAGCTTATACAGCCCACGACATAAAATGCCAGAAGCAATAATCACATCGCCATTTGAGAGATCATGGACTGTACACCTGTCATCAACAAATTTCACAACCAAGCCAATCTTGGCTAATGCAGAAACTGATAACAGATTCTTTTTGATCCCTGGCACAAATAAAGCATCTGACAAAGTGAAAGAACTACCATCAGCAGTAGTCAGAATGATCTTACCAACTCCCATAACAGGATAAGAGGAGTTATTGGCGCATGTGACAGTATTCCCTGTAGGAGCAGGCTCAAGTGAAGAGAAGAAATTGCGCTGCGAGGTAATATGTTTGGTTGCCCCACTGTCAAAGTACCAAACATCTGAGTCTACTGCAGACATGCACTGATCAGGAGAAGATGGGTCAAAACTGCAGACAGTAGTAAACGCCCATTCTTCTTCCTGCACAAGATTTGCAGACTCTGTTTTTGGTGTAGAGGCCTCTGCAACAACCATTCCAGCCTCTTTCTTCTTTGCCTCTTTAGCAGCCAGTTTTGGACAGTTCTTTATGATATGATCATTGCCTTTACAGTACTTACAAAACAATTTCTGCTTTTCTGATTTTTTCTCATCTTTGTCTTGGTTCTTTGAATGTGCAGCATTTGCAGATTTCTGCTTACTAGTAGAAGAGCTCCATTTTCCTTTGCCTTTCTGACTAGCCAGGAAAGCTTGATCTGCAACACGCATAATGGACCTGTTCTGCCTGGACTGATCTTCCTGCAATAGAACAGAGACTAATTCCTCAAATGACAAGGCATTCGGATTGCCTTTCATCATCAACCGAAGAGTAGAGGCAAAACTCTGATATGAATCAGGAAGACCATTCAGAACGGTCTGCACAAGTGAACTATCTGGTATAACCTCATCAGCAGAAATCAATTGTTCCTTCAGGTCTTTGATCTTTGTAAGAAAACTGTCCATAGAATCACCTTCATTCATGTGCTCACTCTCCAACTTTTTTCGGAGGTAAGCAACACGAGCCTCATTCCTAGCCTGGTACAAAGTGGTAAGTGTATCCCAAGCATCCTTTGCTGTTCTGCAAGAGCGAATGTGAGGAATAATGGCACGTTTGACAGACAAAGCTATCAATGCATGTGCCTGGGCATCTCTGCCATCCCAACGAATCTGCTCTGCAGTAGGTGCAACAGAAACAACAGCACGAACAGGAATCTGCGGAATATCATCTTCGACACCATCTTCATCAGCTCCAACACTTGTATTTGCAGTACCTGTCGTTACAGGTGTAACAGGACGTCTTTCAACACCCTGCACAATGTTCCACAATCCTTTTGCAACCAGTACATGTCGCATCATATAAGCCCATAATGGGTAGTTGGTACCATCCAACTTATCCTCAACAGCCAATATACGGAATACATCACTGCTTTCAGCCATGGCCGGTGACTAAAATACCTTGATGCAAAAAATTGACTGTATCTAAAAAAGTTGAACAGAACTGCCCAAACGAGTTCTGCTAGACCTGTAGCAGACTTCGAGACGCTTAAACTGGCAAACAGAAACTGGTATATACCTTTGGCACAAAAGGACGAAATAGCCTGCACAAGCGTTGCGATAGTGCGTTCGGAGGCCGAAACGAGCTCAGATCGCGAATTTGAGACTGCAAACGGAGGAGTGTCAACGGCGCCCTAGAAGAAGCGACGACCTGCTCTGATACCAATTGTTGGAGTTGGACATCTGCGGAAGCACGCGAACAACACAAGGAAGAAGAAGAAGCTTGGAGCACAACACACAAGACTGAATGTATTACTAGAGAATGTACAAAGATAAGTAGCCCATTAGGGCAATAGGCGTATATACAAGCCGGGGGAAAAAAACCTCCTAAAGAGGGAAAAAAGTGCCTTGGCAGTCCTAGAGTGTTCACACACATCACTACCTAAATATATCAACAGATAATAGTATGGTGTATGTTGATTTATCCCTTGATTTACCCTTTGCATGTGCTTGAACCTTTGGGTTGAATCATTGGGGTATTTGTTCATATGAACTCTCCATTGAATGTTTGTTAACCTTAGGATTGATTTATCCTAAGGTGTGGGAACCTTGGTCTTTGGAGAAGCTTTAAGTGCCACATTGGGTTGCACATGAAAGAAGAATCCTCATTTGCTCTAGAAGGCATGTGATAGATCTTGGGAAATTAGAAAGCATGTGATGACCCTTGGGAAAGTGTCCACATAAGGGAGACTTGGCTGGACACTTGGATAAGCCCAAGGACATACACTTCTTTGGCCTAGAGGTACATATATGGGTGGAGTTGGATGAATGGATACATGCTCTCTCTTCCCCTTAGTGGGTCTAGATGCTCGAGCTCTCTTGCTACTTAGTTAGATAATTGTTATAAACTTATAATTACACCATAGAGAGGTAGGGAGACATCCTATCCTCTACTTGAAGAGGGGTTCCTAGGTTGAATCAATATGGAGCCTTGTTGGGTAGTCATAGTTTGAGGTGGGAAAGAATTCCTAAGTATTGCTCCTTTTTACCCTTAATTTCATTCAATGAATTTTTAAGGGTCTGCACTTTCGCTTGTATTTCTTTAACAACAAACATATTTTCTCAAACTTCGTTGATCTTTTTCCTCTAATCCATATATTTGTTGATAAACATCTACTTCATGAATTTCCTTCTTATTTTCTTTTCCCCCTTTTGACAAATTATGATATGAATCTTTTCTAGATGAATTATTATCTACTTGCATGTTACCACCATTATGTGAATGCCTCTCCATTGATTAGCTTGAAAAAATACAATGCAATGCGTTTTCTTAAGTTAAAGGAGAGATGAAGACAAATTGATGTACTTCCTCTTGTTACTTCCAAATCCTTGATATTGTTTTAGGATAGCTTATGCTTCCTTTGGGTGGGATGAAAATTTCATTTGGTCCTCAATGAACCTTGAAAGTTTCCTTTGAACCACCAAAGTAAGTTTTAAAGTTAACTCTTCCTCCTTGGTTGAACTCCTTTAAGAGGTTGAAGATGATGCCAAAATTGTTTCAATGAAGTCCAAGACCACACTTAAGAAACTTTATTGAGGCGTTCTCTCCTTGGAAATGGGTTGGAAAAAATCTTAAAGTAGAGTAGAACTAGGTACTCACTAAGAATAAAAAAGAGTTGTCCAAAATCTTAGTGAAGAATGATTTAAAAAAATCTCATAAAAGGTTGATTTTTGCTCTCACATTACAAAGATTGTGTTGCAAAGAGGAGGAATTCACATCTCCAAATTTATACGTTCATGAAACTCCAACAAATTATCTAACATATACCATGAAGTGGATGCTTTGAGGTCTATGAGAGAAAGAGGAGAAAATAGTTACTCTTAACAAGCAAAGAGGGTGGAGAAGGGAACCTTTGCAAGTGAATCCATGGGCAACACTCTATGGTGCGTGCATGTGGGGGCCCTCATGGTTGCTTCTAGGTGTAGTGGCAGGGTTTCCCTAGGCCTTGGGACCCTTTAGGGGGTCCTATGAGACCACTTGAGGGCTCAAAGAGATCGAGAAGTAGCTTCAACAATAATGTTTTGTAGGGATGAAGAGAGAGGGTGAGACCCACAAGAATCCACACATTGGGAGATTATTCTCACACCTTTGATGACCCAAAAATCAATGGATGAAGCCTGAGGAAGCTATGGCTAAATATGCCTAGCTCTTATAAAAATGTTTTGAGGAATACGAGCATTCCATCCACACAAGAGAGTGAATATGTATCCTCCCATCAAAGTCCACTCATGTATATACCTCTATGCCAAGGGGGTGCATGTCCTAGGACTTAACCAAGTGTCCATCCAATTTTCTCTCATGTGGACACTTTCCCAAGCGCTATCACACATGTCTAAATAAATCGAGGCTTCTTCTCTCATGTCATCCTCAAGGTGGCACTTGGGGAAGCTTATCCATACTCTGCTTCTATGGTGGAAACAATTGTACATTCTTGAAGATAAGATCTCCAAGAGATAGCATCTCCAACAAAACAAAAAATGTACCCTAATGTAGAATTTTGATTGTTTACACAAGCAACATAATCAGACTTTGTGTAACCAATAATGTATGACTTCCTTCTACCTAAGCATATACACTTGTCCCTAGTGCCACTCAGATAACTCAAAATCATTTTGATTGTTTTCCAATTCTTCTTGCTAGGATTAGACATATATATGTTCACAACTCCCACTAAAAAGGCAATGTCTTGTCTCATAGCTACCATAGGATACATGAGACTACCAACAACAGACTAGGAATTTTGTTCATGGATTCATTTTTCTCATTTGATTTGGTGCAATCATCTTGGATCAATTTTACATATGTGGGTAAAGGTGTAATCAATGAATTTCCACCCTGCATATTGAACATGTGAAGTACTTTGGATATGTACTCACTTTGAGACAAATATATGCATCTTTTACTCCTATCATGAGTAACGTGCATGCCAAGAATATGTTTGGAATCCCCCAAATCCTTAATATCAAATGTCTCACTCAACTTATTTTTAAGAAATGACAACTCATAAGAGGACTTCCCAACAATCAACATATCATCAACATAAAGTATCAAGCATATCAAGCTGCCATCTGAGTATCTCTTTGTGTAGAGACAATGATCTTCATTGCTTAGAGAATAGCCTTGAGGCTTCATAAAAACATCAAAATTTTGGTACCATTTTCTAGGGGACTATTTAAGTCCATATAAGCTCTTGTTGATCTTACAAACTAGAATTTCTTTGTGAGGAACTACATATCCCTCTGGCTTTTCCATTTAGATCTGATTTTGTAAGATCTCCATGCAAGAAAGAAGTTTTCACATCCATTTGGGCTAACCCTAACTCCTCCATGGCAACAAATCCAAGTGACATGCATAGCATAGTCATCTTGACTACCAGAGAGAAGATTTCCTTGAAATCAATGCCATATATTTGCTTAAAATCCTTTGCAATAAGTCATGCTTAGTACTTTGGAGAAGCACTATCTGATGTGAATTTTAGCTTGTATACCCATTTACATGGTAAATCTTTCTTGCCCTTTGAAAAAATTACTAAATCCCAAGTACCATTCTTGTCAATAGAATACAATTCACTCCTCATGGCACACTCCCGCTCGACATGGTACTATGTCTACATATTGTAGCAAGATGGCTCACCAACATCTAATAGTATAACAAAATCCAAACCTAGAACATATCTATTAGGTGGATGCAAGACACATGTAAACTGTCTCAATGAATGTTGAACAAGAACATTTGCAAAATGATTTAATTGGACATTCTCTTGAACATCCCTATGTGTAGAATTTTTATGCATGCTAGCTAGAGTACAAGTATCCTCAAACACCACTATTCTCACTTGAACCTCCTTACTTGGTTGTTTATGCATCTTAGAATCATTGAAAAGGATATCACTACTTCTGAGCACTAATTGTGTTTTAGGACTCATAAGCAATATCCGAATTGACCTTCTTGACCATATCCAAGAAAAATGCATTTCTTTGACTTATAGTCCAACTTTTGTCTCAGATTCTTGGGTATATGAACATATGCTTCACACTCAAAAACTCAAAGATATCATAATATGGATGCTTCCCTATCCATAACTCTTGTGCCACTTTCATACCTTTAGCAGTACTAGGCAAAAGGTTAATCAGGTGAATTGTAGTCATTACCACGTTTGCCCAAAAACCTTGTGAAAGGTTTGCATGATGCAACATAGAAACTACTATATCTTGAGTAGTTCTATTAATCCTTTGAACTACACCATTCTTTGAGCTACACCATCCTTTGAGTTACACCATTCTTGTCATTTCTTTTTCATATGTATTGCATAAATTCTTCCAAAGCTCTTTTGCACTTTCATAGTCCAATACTATAAAGTAAACATTATCAGCTAGGTGCAATCAAATGGTACAACTAGCCATTTCATCTAACTCATACCAATCATCTTCATCCATGTGAGTAGGATTTTTTGAGATTCCATTTATTGGCTTCCATTACTTGCTCAAAATCACCACATCTTTAATCTGATTCTTCCATAGAGCAAAGTTTGTGCCATCAAATTTTCGGATCTCAAAATGGTCTTTGCCTTGCAAGTTATAGCTCCTCCTTGAAACACGCCCTGGACCCTAATCCACCAGAGGTTCTTGAGATCTTTGATGCCATGATGATAGGGAACAAACTAGAATGATATTGTAGCTAAAAGAGTCCAAACATCGCTAAAGCTAAAAAAAGGGTGACCAAGTGGCAGATTTTGGGTAAACTTTAATAGTCTTCCCAAGAAAATGGATTAATGAAAAGTAGTGACCAACCAAAAGGATTATGTGAGGATAAATGTGCTAACAACAATAAGCATATCAATGAGTAAATAGACCACTATATAGTTGACAAAGCCAAAGAATCTAGAGAATTTTTTCTAGAATCTCCTCTGCAAAATAAGCATATGGCACGTGTCAAAATATCATAAATATGCAATTACTAAAAGTTAAATATGCATAATGAATCACTGACTCCACTGCATATAACCAATAAATCAAAAGAAGCTAACTAGATTTATCGAGCACCTATGAACAACCAACATAGATCTCCTATGGTGAGGCTAGGTAAGTCTTCCACCTACATCACCTAAGAGATCCCAACATCTAGGTGTCTCCTAGTTAAGAGAACCTCACCACGACCCTCTTTATCAATGTCAAAGGCTTTATGCGAAAACGCAATTGATATATCAATGACCATATGGACATACATAAGTTGTATCCAAAAAGGTGTACATAGTGTGTATGTGCTCAATATATGTAGTAAAATGGCACTAAAAGGCTAAATTCATAGCCAAAGACACTTGCAAGTGTCTGTCGACTCTATTCTTAAGGCTCTAAAACCTACATAAACTTGTAGTGGATGTTCCCACCACAAATGAAAACCTTTCAAGAAAACTATAGATTTACTAGTGTGGCTAAAACCATAGCCCCACATCTGAATATTTGTTATCATAGAAGTCCAAAGAACACTCTTCTTAATGTTTTTGAACCTTTGTAAAGAGAACTATGTGTGAAGATACTCCAAGAAGTCTCTAAAAATCGCCCCAAAAATGCTTCAAAATAGCCTCTAAAAGCAAAGAATAAAGCTTTGAGGGCCCAAAACATGTTCAAGATAATGTAAACCTTATTCTTTCCCCTTCTTCAAACACCATAAGAGTGAATCTTAGTGGCAAGAGATTGCTAGTTAAGCGAGCATTGGGAAGAACACTATTGCGGTGGGTGACCTCCCCAAAAGTATCACATGCATACACACATATGCATACACACACATGCACATACATACACACATGTGCATATACACACATGTGCATATACACACATACATAAACACATATGCATACACACACATACATAAACACATATGCATACACACACATACATAAACACATATGCATACACACACATGCATACACACACATGCACATACATACACACATGTGCATACACACACATACATAAACACATGTGCATACAAACACATACATAAACACATATGCATACACACACATACATAAACACATATGCATACACACATATGCATACCACATACATACACACACATACATACACATATAGACACATACAAACACATACATACACATACATACACACATGTACATACACACATATACACAAACATACACCCACATACACACACATACACACATACACACATACACACACACATATACACACATATACATACACATACACACACACATATACAAACACATACATACACACATATACATACACACATATACACACATACACATATATACACATGTACACACACATATATACACATGTACACACATATATACATATATATACACATATACACACATATACATACAAACATATACACACACATACATACACACATATATACACACACATTTACACACACACACATATACACACACATATACAGACATATATACACATATACACACACATATACACACACATACATACACACATATACACACACATATACACACACACATACATACACACATATACATACACACATACATACACACATATACACATATACACACATACATACACACATATAAACAAACATACACACATATACACACACATACACACATATACACACACATACATACACACATATACATAGACATATATACACACACAACACATATGCACACACATACACACATATACATATACATACATACACATATACATATATATACACACACATATATATATATACACACATATACACACACATATACATACATACATATACACACACACATATACACATACATACATACACACATATACACATATAAACATACACATATACACACACACATATACATACATATATACACATATACACACACACATACATACACATATATACACGCACATACATACACACATTTACATAAACACATATACATACACACCTGACATACACAAATGTACACATATACACATATACACATATACACATATACACACACATACATACACACATATACACACACATACATAGACACATATACACACACATACATAGACACATACACACATATACATACACATACATACATATACATACACATACACATATAGATACTTGCACATATACATACATACACATCGACACACACATATACACTCACATGCATACATACACATGCATACACACATATGCTTACACACACACATGCACATACATAGACACACATGCATACACACACATACATACAAACATATGCACACAGAAATATACATATACATGCACACACATAGAGACACACACATACACATACACACACACATACACATACACGTGCACATGCACATGCACATGCACATGCACATGCACATGCACATGCACATGCACATGCACATGCACATGCACATGCACATGCACATGCACATGCACATGCACATGCACATGCACATGCACATGCACATGCACATGCACATGCACATGCACATGCACATGCACATGCACATGCACATGCACATGCACATGCACATACACATACACAAACACATACACACACACATACACACACATACACACACATACACACACATACACACACACATACACACACATACACACACACATACACACACACATACACACACATACACATCATACACGTACACATGCACATACACATGCACATACACATGCACATACACATGCACATACACATGCACATACACATGCACATGCACATGCACATACACATGCACATACACATGCACATACACATACGCATACACCTACACATACACCTACACATACACGTACACATACACGTACACATACAAGTACCCATACAAGTACGCATACAAATACACATACACATACGCATACACATATGCATACACATACACATACACATATGCATACACATACGCATACACATACGCATACACATGCATACACATACGCATACACACACATACACATACACATACACATACACATACGCATACACATACACATACACATACACATACACATACACATACACATACACATACACATACACATACACATACACATACACATACACATACAACATACACATACACATACACATACACATACACATACACATACACATACACATACACATACACATACACATACACATACACATACACATACACATACACATACACATACACATACACATACACATACACATACACATACACATACACATACGCATACACATACGCATACACATACGCATACGCATACGCATACGCATACGCATACGCATACGCATACGCATACGCATACGCATACAGCATACGCATACGCATACACATACGCATACGCATACGCATACGCATACACATACACATACACATACACATACACATACACATACACATACACATACACATACACATACACATACACATACACATACACATACACATACACATACACATACACATACACATACACATACACATACACATACACATACACATACACATACACATACACATACACATACACATACACATACACATACACATACACATACACATACACATACACATACACATACACATACACATACACATACACATACACATACACATACACATACACATACACATACACATACACATACACATACACATACACATACACATACACATACACATACACATACACATACACATACACATACACATACACATACACATACACATACACATACACATACACATACACATACACATACACATACACATACACATACACATACACATACACATACACATACACATACACATACACATACACATACACATACACATACACATACACATACACATACACATACACATACACATACACATACACATACACATTGTTGGCAGCAGTCAGGGAACCGAAGGAGCCACAAGACGAAGAGAGTCAGAGCGAAGGGACAGCACAAGCAGACATGGCAGTCAAAGAAGATTTGGCAAGTAGGCCATCTAAAATTTTCAGACATCAAGGAGTTGAGCACACAAGAAGAAAGAGCAAGTAGGGAGCTCAAAGAGGTGTATGACAAATCAACAGAGAAAATCCCTACACAAATAGTGATTTTAATCACTAAACACCATTGTAAATACCATTTCATATTTTTGTAGCTCCATTTTGTGCAAGCCAAGGAGTCCTTGAGCTTGAGGAGCTTTAGAAGTATCTACCTGCCAATTTTCGTATTTTTTAGATCTCGTTTGAGCCCTCAAATAAGCCTTGGAACCTAATTTTTAACTAGGCCGGACACTAGGTCTGGACAGGGCCAAAGCTAGTCAAAAACTATAAAAGGAGCTAGAGAGCTCATTTTTGAGTTGGATTGTAATTGAAAGGAACCTGTAAGAGCTTTTTGAAAGTAATCTATGAACTCCATTGCTTCTCACTCTTTGTCTTGCCGTGTGTGCGCGTGTGTGTGTATGTGTGTGCATGCTTGTGTGCTTCTCACTCACGCACTTGTGCCTCCACTTGCTTGAGGTCTTCATACCATCCTCATGTCTTCCCGGATTGACATTAAAGGAGGTGCTACTCGTCACTGAGCTACACCAAATTTTGGCGTCGTTGCCGGGGATCGAGCTTTGAGGACGAGCGTGTGATGGTAAGACGTAGATTGGAGACGTTGGCGTTGTAGGTAATTTCTTTACTTTTCCTATTTTTTCTCTTTCTTACCTTACCACCATCATCACCATCATCATCATCACCATCTTCCACCTCCATTTCCATCATCGCAAAAATTTCAGTTTTTTGATCATATCACCATCTCGACCTCATTTCCCTCATTCTACTTGTGAGAGAGAGCGAGAGAGCGATATTGCATGCGTTGTTTTTTGCATGTTTTTTGAGCATTCTGTAGGTTCTTGCTGTATCACCATCCCCAGCACTCTGCGCAGGTACAGAACTGTACGGTCTTGTCTCTGTGTCGCCGGGCTCTGTCAATCGCGACCGATAGAAAAATTGCTCTATTTGCTAAACAAAGTGCATATCCATGACCTACAAGCCTAGAGCTTCCCAAAAATGTGTTTAGTTTCTTGAAATTCCTCAGATTTCTGTCAATCGCGATCGCTCTGTCAATTGCGATCGACAAACCACGACGGACAGACCTGTCAATCGCGATCGACCAGTCAATCGCGACGGACAACCCAGGACGGCTCTGTCAATCGCGACCGACAGAGTCAACGACCGATTGACCACGACGGACAGAAGCTACGCGTGACACGTGTCAATCGTGATCGAGCCATCAATCGCGATCGACCAGTCAATCGCGACGGACAGCCCACGACGGCTCTGTCAATCGCGACCGACAGAGTCAACGACCGATTGACCATGACGGACAGAAGCTACGCGTGACATGTGTCAATCGCGATCGAGCCATCAATCGCGATCGACCTCTCAATCGCGACGGACAGCCACGACGGACCTATCAATCGCGACTGACACAGTCAACGACTGTTTGACCACGACTGACCGAGCCTTCGCGACGGACCTGTCAATCGCGATCGACACATCAATCGCGATCGATAGAGTCAACGACCCTTTGACCACGATTGACTGAATTTTCGGCCACGTGTCAATCGCGACTGACCAGTCAATCGCGACTGACAGCCACGACGGACCTGTCAATCGCGATCGACACGTCGATCGCGACTGACCTGTCAATCCCGACCGACAGACTTTGCGAACACGTTAGAAGGGCAAATTAGGTCAAATTTTTAAGGCAAAAATAATGGTCTAAATTTTGGCCAAGTGTGGGACAAACACTAGGGTGTAGTATTGCATTACGAGGGCATGACCCAAGTAACTCGAGAATTCCTGTTTGCCTGTTAACCTAGTTTAATCCTGTTTTAGCTCCAAAACCCTGAACTGGCATAACTTTCTCATACGAAATCCGTTTGCCATGATTTTTGTTTTGTTGGAAAGCTCGCAGGGAGTACAACAAAACAGGAATATTAGATAGGGTATTTTGAAGTTGACCATACCCAGGGGGAACAAAATTCAGGGATCTCTAGAGTTGTGTCCAAAAAGTCATAGTGCAAATTGGTGAAGTGTTACATGAATGAAAGAGATTGGTTCTGTCTTTTGAATTTAAGTCTTGAGCTAACGGTGGGCCTTTTACAGGTCCTTTGAGAGCAGCGAAGGGTACGCTAAGCAAGAGTAAGTGCAGGCTTGGGAACACGCGTCCTGGGCACACCAAGGCAACAACACAAGGAAAGGAACTCAAGGTTGGAAAACCCGCAACACCCTCTGTCAATTCTTAGTTTAGGCTAAGTGCGGGTAGTGTTAGAAGTAATTCCAAGCAACGATAGGCACGAGATAAATCAAAGACTATCTAAGAAATCAAGTTCAAGTCAAGAGATAACCTGTGTGTGTGAACGACAACCTTAAAGGAAAAGAACCTAACGTGAAACGACCAAACTAAAGTGCGGAATTAAACTTAAGTATTCCTAACAACGTGATATCAGACAAGAGTTTAAACACGATAATCAACATAAAAAGGAGATTAAGTAATTGATACAAAGGACTCAGAAACGTGGTTGTACCTGGAAAAATTAGGTTAATCAGTTAGGCATATGAACCTTAGATCAGGACGACATCTAGTAAGAGATAGACAAAGCCTTAGGTCTTAAGAGGCTAGTGTCAATCATACTGCGAGGTCTTGGGCCCAGCAGTTGAGTCACCACTCGCATTACCCTAGCTCTGATACCAGTGAATCAGAGATGTCTCAAGGCATGGACAGACCTACGGGAAGTTCAGGAGTGCCATACTTGCACAGAGTAGAAGGCCCTTACAAAACACAGTTGGAATACCTTAGGACCAACCGATTAGGTGCCAGCATCTATGAGGACGGCCTAGGAAGATCTGTGGTACAGATTAAGAATCCTGATCAATCCATTGGACTAGAGCGCCCAGCTGTCAAGTTTGAAAACGGAGCATACTTGGACAAAGAAGGAACCATATACGTAGTCACCAGTCACCCAGATAGGACGGACGAATTTGGAAATGTGATCCCAGATGCGGACTTAGGTGACCTAGAGCAAGGAAACATGGGTACAAAACCTAGAACCCCTCGAGGCAAATCGGTTCTCACTAGGATTATCACACCAGAGTGGATTCCCCAGGATAATAAGAGCATAGATTTGCTCCTCAATCGAGAAACTGACGAAGCCTTTTGGAGGTATAAATCTGATCAGCGAGCTGATATAGGAACAATCATGATCTATGAGTTTAAGGATCCTGATAGCCCAGGCAGAGTGACCTACTTAGATCACGCTTCGGAGAGGATCTTTGTGGTTACGGAAAATGATAGGCATGCTTACACTTGGAAGGGTGAATTCGTTTTCCCCCAACCAAGATCGAACGTGTCCTTTGGTCACCCAGGAGCTGGAACCTCCCACGCTCACGAAACTCAAAGAGACAGACATAGAGATAGGCCAGAAGTAAGCTTTGCCACCCCAGGGGGCAGAGAAAGAACGAGAATGGAAACGAATAGAGTAGAACCTGAGATGCTTAGAGCACACAGGAATCAAAGAAATGCGTATGAATTCCCTCTACCACGACCTAGAGAGCACACAAGGACTTTGAGACCAACTCAGCTAGTTAAGTCCATGAAGAACTACTTCGATGGCACTGAAGATCCATACGATCATGTGGCTGAGTTTAGACAAGTCCTGAGAGCTGAACAAGTGGAGGATCTATTCACGCAGTACAATGCCTTTGGTATAACCCTTAGGAACACTGCCCTGACATGGTTTCAGCCACTAAACGAGAGACAGTTCAGGAGCATAGACCAACTCCTAGAGGCCTTCATTATTGAATTCTCTAAGAGTGGCATAAGACATAATACCTCATCGCTGATTCACAGCTTCAGGAAAACCCCTCAAGAGACCGTGAGACTTGCAGGAAGGAGATTTAGGCAATATCTTGAAAGATTCCCTGTCCCTGAGCTACCCACACCAGCTAAGCAAGTGGCTCTATTCTTGGACGGACTGCTAAGTACCAAATTGAGATCATATGTGTACTTGAAGGACCCTAGGACCATAGAAGAGTGTGTACGCATGTGTATTGACATTGAGGACAACCTAGGGGAGGAGTTAGAGCTTGCCAAGATATACAAAGATTCAGATAGTGCCTCTAGCCTCTCTTCCACGCAATCCCCATCGATTGAGGAACTTGCAGAGAAAGTTGCTAAAAAACTAGGTGTCTCTAGCAAATAAATTCCGAGATTTGCCCCGGTGAAAAGATGCTATAATTGTGGAGGCGACCATATGGCAAATATATGTCCTATTATGGCTCAACCCCAAGTAAATTCTAGTGGCCAGTACTGCACCATAGAACGGAGGTACACCAATCACACCGCGCAAGATTGCCCATACAACAAGCAGGCGGTTAGGCAACCCTACCCTCAGCAGGGAAGATACCAGAACCCGTACCCTCCACAGCCATATGGCAGGCCACAACAACCTTATCAGCAACCATACCAAAACCAACAAAGGCCTCAGCCTGTGTTAGCACAACAACCCCCTGCCCCAGCTAATGTGATCCCAGTAAAATATGCAGCAGCAGAAGAAAACCTGAATAGAGCTATAGTCCCTGTAACACCATTGCTTTCTGAAAGTGACCCCAGTGACCATAGCTTTGATTCTACACATGTCGATAGTCCCCAGGCTTACTACATGCAATCTCCTGAACATGGTGAGTCCTACTACAGTGAGGAACCGAGTGAACCTAGTTGGGAGTCAGATTACACAAACGTCATGTATGCAAACCCCGACCCTAGGCCTCAACCTAGGCAGGTAAGACCCCCATTCCCTAGAGGACCATGCTACAGATGTCAGGGAGATCACCTCATTCGTGATTGTCCCTTACCTCCACTTACACAACCCCAGTCAGTAACAATTCAGGGCTTTTGCCAATAATGTGGAAAGGAGCATCTCTTACGAGATTGCCCTAAGAATCCTAATAATATGCCAAAAATCACTCCTATCAACGTTGTTGGGTTGGTGGTAGACTCCACAGGAAGTGTGACATCCACCGCACCGGTACAGGTAGTGACTAGAGCTTAGGCATTGCAGCAGAACCAAGGGGTAAACCAGGATAAGAACCCAGAGGATAGTGAAACCGAGAGCATGACAAAGAAAAGGACTAGAGTGTGGAAAGATAGTCGGGAAAGAATGAAAAGACAATGGGCTAAAAAGATGAGTGAACTTGAGGAAAGCATAAGAGAAACCAAAGCCAGGGTAACTGAACTCACATCTCAAACTCCCTCTCACACTACCCCACCACCACCATTCCCATCGCCATTCGACCCGTCACCTTCCAACCCACCTCATACGATTACACCACCCCCTAGAGTAGGATCAGTATTAGCTGATCCCACTCCTGAAGACGTAGACATGATGCTTAAAGCATATCAGGCCAGAATCCAAGAAGGGCCAAATGTCACAGATCATGACAAGTGCTACCATAGAGCTGACCTAGAGATAGAAAGAACCAAGCTTTGCGCGAAAATGGTCGCATTGGCTTAGACTATGTTTGAAGCCAGTCGCCTTTTCAATTACTCAGGCTCAGCCAAGACGCAATTACACTTGTATGGACTTCTAGAGAAGTTAGAGGGCATAATTGCAAGATCTGCCAAGGAAGAAAAAAAATCAAGAAAGAGATAAAGCAAGCAAAAACATGACCCATCCCCCATCAAAAGCTTATGAGCCCAATTCCACTGAACCAGACAACCCCCCCTCCCTAGAAAGAATAGAGAATCTAATGGCACAATCACAAAAGGAACTCGCCCCTCAACACCATGACAAGGCTAGTGAAAGAGCAGGTCTTCCTACCCAGAAAGCCTATGTGCCTGAGGCCTACGTGCCTAACTCTACGGAGCCAGACACCTCTTCTTCTATGAATCAATACACACCAGAATTCTTGCGAGAGATTCAAGAAGAGAAATGGGCTAAAGAGAGTGAAGTTCCTCCTCCCATTGAACTGGTGGATGACACACACGATCAATTCCCACAAGACCTTCCTTCCATTTATGGAGAGCAGGAGAGTGCCCATTCTCAAGAAAGATTAGACTTTGAGTCTAATTCTTTACAAGAACTACCCCATTTCACAGGCCCATGGGAAGCAAAGTCCACCTGTATGAGAGCACCTACAGTCATGGTAAGAAACGAAGATTCAGTCATACCTAGGAACACAGAGATAGTGAAGAACACCAAAGTGCAGTGCAATCTCACTTTGGAAGAGCTGCTTAAGGTTAGACCAGAAGTGTGGAAACATGTAGCCAATCAAGTGCCCGAGATAGCAAAACCTCGTTCCCAGGTAGGATCACATAGGACAGTCCCAGAGATACCCTTGGATAAGATAGGAGATATGTGTGAAGGTGAAGAAGGGAACACCTATCTTCCCATTACCTACCAGGAGTACACCACCAAGGCAATTTTGGACTCAGGTGCAGGAGTTGCAATTGCCACCACTTCCCTATGGAAGCGTTGGGGCAAGCCAGCACTCAGGCCAACGAGAATGAAATTGCAGATGGCCGATGGTCATATTGAGAGACCCTTAGGATTACTAGAAGGAATAACTCTCACCACCTGTGGTGTCGAGTTCGAGCATACCTTTGCCATATGTGAATTTAGCAAGAACCATGCCTATGAAATGATCTTGGGACGACCCTTTATGCGGCAGTTGCAAGTGGTACAGGATTGGGGAACCAACTCCTTGTACCTGCAGCACTTAGGTATTACGACCAAAGTGAATCTCAAAGATTACTCTCATAGAGATGTTCCCCCTATCCAATGGAATCCCATCCATAGAGCCAAAGATGATACGGAATTGGTGCATTCCCTAGGATCAGGATCCTCATGGATGCATGAAGACACTCACTTATGGATGTGTAAGGTAGCAGTAGAAGAAGAAAAGAGAGAAAAAGCCAGGGAGATAGGTGCAAAAGAAACCCATAGATCAATCCAA
Source organism: Ceratopteris richardii (assembly GCA_020310875.1). NCBI lineage: Eukaryota > Viridiplantae > Streptophyta > Polypodiopsida > Polypodiales > Pteridaceae > Ceratopteris > Ceratopteris richardii. Next base: position 46,733,913 of record CM035439.1, on the reverse strand, counting down.
GACCCAGCCTATGCACCTGTAGTTTTTCCTGACGAAGAATTTGAACCCCACGGCTGGGCAGAAATCCTAGCAACAATGGATGTAGCCAACAATGAAGAACAATGGACACCCCACTGTGATGAGGATGGCTATGACATTTCAGTCTTCTCCATAGAGCCAATCATGGGGGAGGCAGTTCTAGAAGAATGCGAACCTAGCCCTGATGCATTTGAGGATGCAAGTGACTCCGATCTAGAGTCAATCATTATGGACCCACCTTTTGCATCAGATGAAGAATACTTCCATGAAGTTGAATTTCAACCCCAGAGGCATGGAGAGCTTACAAATGATGTAAGATTAGCCACACATGTGACCCCAAAGGAAGAAGGGAAGAAAAGAAAGAAGAGAGCAGTCACACCAGAAGAGGAAGAATCTTTGTTTGAGGTCCCGGAAAATTTTAAGAAGTATGAGATAGACGACATGAGAGTTATGATAAGAATGCCTAAACGAGAGGCACAATCAGGAGAGGCCTATGATAACAAAGAAACCACCAAGAAAATAGTAGTGGCCCTAGAAGAAGGAGAGGAGAGATGCACGTACATAGGCCATGACCTAACAGAGGAAGAAGAGCATGCGTTAATAGCCTTGCTAAGAGAATACAGAGATGTATTCGCTTGGAGTTACAAGGTTTTGAAAGGTGTTGATCCAGACATATGCTCACACACCATCCCCATGACCTCAGATGCTAAACCCTCTAAGCAAAAGCCCTATACATATAACGATAATTACGCTGCCAAGATTAAAGAAGAGATAGATAGACTGGTTGAAGCTGGATTCATCTATGAAATTGAGCACACTGAGTGGGTATCCCCCATCGTAGTGGTGCCCAAAAAGAATGGAAAATTACGTGTATGCATTAACTTAAAGAAGGTCAATGCAGCCACAATCCGAGATAACTATCCGCTTCCCATCACAGAACATCTCTTAGAAAGAGTGGCAGGCAAGGAAGTGTACAGCTTCCTTGATGGATTTTCGGGCTACAATCAAGTAGCCATAGCTCCAGAAGATCAGCATAAAATAGCTTTTGCCACAGAGTGGGGTATATTTGCCTTTCGTGTAATGCCATTTGGGCTTACCAATGCACCAGCTACCTTCCAGAGGCTGATGTGCCATGTATTTAAAGAGTTCCTGAGGAAGAACTTAGAAGTCTATGTTGATGATCTTTGTGCTCATTCCAACATTAGGCAAACCCATATTCCTGAACTCAAACAAATCTTTGACAAATGTAGAGAATATCAAGTCTGCATGAACCCAGAAAAATGCGTTTTCATGGTCAGGCAAGGTAAGATTTTAGGACACATAGTGTCAAAGAATGGCATATCCACCGATGAAGAGAAAGTAAGAGCCATAGCCGAGTTACCTAGGCCAAGGAATGTCAAGGAAGTACAAGCTTTCATGGGACATTGTGGTTACTACCGACGGTTCATTCATATGTACGCTGTCATTGCAAAGCCCATGTATGGACTTCTGACAAACTTTGAGTGGAATGAGGAATGTGAGAATTCCTTCAAGGAGCTTAAACGAAGATTATGTTCAACACCAATCTTGACCACACCAGATTGGAATAAGCCATTCCATGTTCACGTGGATGCATCCAATTATGCTATTGGGTGTGTGCTTGCTCAACCTACTGGTGAAGGCAGTATGGATCTTCCAATTGCCTATGCCAGTAGACAATTGAATGCAGCTGAACAAAACTATACCACTACAGAGAGAGAAGGCTTAGGCATGGTATATGCAGTCAAGAAATTTAGACACTATTTGCTTGCAAATAAGTTTAAATTTTTTACTGATCACCAAGCATTGTTATATCTCGTGAACAAGCCATGCAATACAGGAAGATTAGTAAGATGGTTTCTCTTACTAATGGAATATGATTTCAAGGTTGTGGTAAGGAAAGGGAGGACTCATTTGAGAGCAGATCACCTTTCTAGGCTCACATCTGGAGAAGCCCCACAAGGAGTATCAGATGACCTTCCTGATGCTTACTTGTTTAACTTGGAAGTGGTACCGCAGTGGGCTAAGCCATTAGTGCCAGTATTGACATACGGACCTAACCATCCAGTAATAAACACGCAGGATAGAGAGGTAGTAAAAGCCCAAAAATATCACATCATGGCAGGAAGTATGTACAAGCACACAGATCAAGGAATCTTGGCTTGTTGTGTGGAAGAGGATGAGTACACTAAATGGTTGCAATTAGCACATGTAGGTGCATTAGAGCAACACTACTCAAAACAACGAACCCTACAGACACTAAGGAGACTCGGAGTGCATTGGCCAACTATGGAAGCTGATGTCCAAAAGTTGTGCAAGGAATGCCCAATCTGTGGCACTAAACCACCTGTGGAACATGCCACTCTTTATCAAGTGTCCATAGTGCCGGATTGGAGTGAACCACTAGTATCCTTTCTGAGAACGAAAACATTCCCTCCAGACATGACTCTGGCTAGGAAAAGGAGTTTAGAACAAGAAGCCCAGGATTACTCACTTATTGGTGATAATCTATACAAACGTGGTAAAGACGATTACCTGAGACTATGTGTCCATGAGAGTGAGTATCTCAAGATCTTGGACACTGCTCACCAAGGTGTAGCAGGAGGACACTTTGGACCAGATCGGGTGATCAAGGCAATACTATTTGCGGGCTTTTGGTGGCCGACCCTTCACATGGATGCACATACCTATGTGAAACGATGTGATGTCTGTCAGAGAACTCAGTATCCTATACGTAAAGATGAGATGCCACTGAAACCTATGATGGGTGGACGTGCATTCTCTAAGTGGGGAATAGACTTCGTAGGTCCTATTAATCCCCCAGCTAAGGGTTCCCATGCAGAATATATCATTGTTGCGACAGACTATCTAACAAAGTGGGTAGAGGTAAAAGCCACGACGAAGAACGATGCTCAAACAACTGCTAAATTCTTGTTTGAAAATGTGTTCACCAGATACGGGCTACCTATAGAGCTAGTTAGTGATAGAGGCACTCACTTCCTTAATGAAGTTATTGAAAATCTGCTCCAAGAATTCTTGGTAGTACATAAGAAGTTTGCCCCCTATCACCCTCAAGCAAATGGCCAGACTGAGAGCACCAACAAGATCTTATGCAATGTACTGACGAAATTAGTGAACAATAAACGCTCTGATTGGGACAAACAGCTACACCATGCTGTTTGGGCATACCGAGTTGCCTACAAAACGGTACTCCAAGCCACTCCCTTTCAAATGGTGTTTGGTCAAAATGCTGTACTACCTTTAGACTTTTTGATACCTACATTGAAAGTGGCACAAGAGCATGAATGGACGGGTCATGAACTCTCCTCTAGACTTTTTGACCTTGAATGATTAGGAGAAACAAGAATGAGAGCAGCTGCAGGGATATATGCAGCAAAGACACGACAGAAGGCATACTTTGATGCCCACGTTAAGGATAAAGGTTTAAAGGCAGGTGAATTAGTTTTAGTCTACACATTGAAGCAACATGCGAGGAAACTGGAGAAGAGAGGCTACGGACCCATGATCATTAACAGAATCTCAACAAGTGGAGCAGTGCAACTAGCCACATTAGAAGGCGATGTTCTCCCAAGTTATATCAGCGGATGCAGAGTCAAGTTGTATCAGGAACCTCTCATAGAGGAAATGCTAAGTCGACTCAATACTGCTAAGAAACGCAAAGAGGAAGAAAAGCAAATTTGAGAAGAAGCTCAAGCAGAAGCCCTAGAGCGCATAAAGAGAATGAAATTAAGAAGACAAGGTAGAGAGCACCATAGGCAAGATGCATATGCAGATCAAGGATATGACGTGGCTATGTGTGAAGTTTCAGGTATTAGCTCACATAGGATAACTGATCGACGTCCTTTCATAACCTTAGATATAGGACAAGGGAAGAGTGTAAGGACTGTAAGAGCCTTGATTGACTCAGGTGCAGCCACTAGTGCTATTAAGTTGTCCTACTGTCAAGAGTTGCAATTAACTGTCAATCCTGTGGAAGCATATCTCATAGGATTGGGAGGTGTGGAAACCCCTTGCATGGGCGAGGTGGAACTTCCCCTCTATATTCATGATGCGGCAATGACAGTTAAAGTACTAGTATGTCAAGATGAGGACCTCACTGAACCCCTTGTCTTGGGTCAAGACTGGATCTATGACCAAGCAGTCAACTTAAACCTAAGGAGTGGACTTCTTCAGGTATGGGTGAATCAAACTAGAATTACAATTGAGTTAAATAATGGAGCACTCAAGGAACTAGGAAAGGCACACACTCCTGGTCCCTCCAGGGGTACACAAGAAGTTGACCATGCTGTTCTTGTCCAAGGCTATGTGATACAGAAGAACGAAGATCTCAAAGAAGGAGTCAGAACCACAATGGAACTCCCTTCTTTTCCAAAGGCCAGAAGGAGGCAGCAACTAAGGGCAGATCAATCACTGAAGACTCTCCAGGCGAGAGACCAAAAGAACGTGCAAAGCAGAACAACTCAGCCGATGAAACAAATGTGGGTGCGGAAAGACGAGCTGCCGATCGTAACTAAGTCGCAACAACGGTCTCAACTTCCTATTAGTAATCAACTACTTGATGCTAATAAGAGGACTCCTAAAACATCTGTTGAGAAAGTGAAATCCATTTGGGTACCCAAGAAGTCGATGAGGGCTGACCCACAATCAAGACAAATTTGGGTGCCTAAGGCTTGCTTGCGGGCTCAACTAACCCCACACAATTCACATCATACACGACAGGGTTCACTCGCTCAAGCAGCCGCCACCCACTCTTGTCTGATACACTCGAACACGCTGCCTCCTAGAAGCACGCACAGACTCACTCATAAATGGGTCCCAATGACACAACAACTCCCAGCAGAATACTCATGCAACCCTCCCGAATCTCCACAAAACCAAGAACAAAAGCCATCCACGGTGTTTGACAACCTAAGACTTGCAATAAACCCCCGACCCCAATCTGTGAATTCACCTCCACTTACTAACTGCACTAGTCAGACTGTGCATCTTTCCATCTAGCTCCTAGGACTATCCAGGCATTAACTACACACACTGTCATCGTGCACTCACTGACCACTGACTCATCATCTACCTCATATTAATGTTGTAACGAGGCAACGACGGGTTTATTCTGTCCATTACAATGTTAACACATGGTTCTATATTCTCACAGAACCAACAAGCAAGCAGGGCCATGGCAGAAGCCGGCGGTGCCGGTTCTCACGCTCGATCCCGCGCACAGATTGTGGATATAGAAACACTCCTCCTCGAACCACATCTCATCGAAAGACCGCAAGAACTTCAAGCTGTGCATGTACTCCCAGTTCAGGATCCTCCCCAGGGGCACACCTCTCAAGTGGGCAAACACGCTCATTGGTTCAGTGATGTTGCAGGACCATTGGGTGATGGAACCTATTTTTGGGAAGCTGAATTGGAGTTTAATGGTAAATGGGGACGCTACCATTTTTTCACGCGCGAATTTGAGAGCTATCAGAACGCCGAAGTAATGCGTGCAGTATGGACCAAGGCTGGCCTGGACAGTTATTTCAGGGCCCACTTACCGAAGCCAGATTTCTTACGTTGTTCTTATCTTATCAGTACCATCACTCCTAGCAGGGCCAAGGGAGGCGACAACACTTTTGTGTTACCCTCACTGTTGCCGGGCCACGAACTTAAATTGACCCTCAATCTGGTACGAGAAGCATTGGGCATGTATGGTATGCACATTCCTACTGAAAAGGAAACAATGGTTCCAGGCAGAATGAAACATAAAGATCTCAATAAGCTGAAGGATATGGTAGCAATGACACCGACCATCGCTCTTCACCTACGGACCGTCATGCAGCATTTTGCTTTTCCAGCCCAGGAAAGATTCACCATGCCACCAAAGAAGATATGGTTTAGCTTGTATTTAGCAGAGACAGAAAACCTCCCTATCAACGTACCACATTGGATCATAGATCAGATCCACCTAGCCCATCAACGGTGGAACAAGAAGTAGAAAAATGTGCTCCACGGGTGTTGTGCTCTGACCAAAATAATCTATCGATGTCTAGCCTATGACGTGCCTATTCAGCGGGCACTCGTATGGTCCCGGGCCCAGGAGTTCCAGAGAACGCTATCAGCGGCAGGTCCTCCATCAAAGAAGATGAGAGGGGGAGTCCAATTACCCTGCGCTCAACCAAGGGGAGCCACCACTACACCAAAAATTACCCCTCCCCAGACACGACGCATTAGACCATTCACCATTCGGCTACCAAGACCAAGTACAGAGGGACCCAATCTAGTGTTTCCACCCGTCCCATCGGACTTGGAATTTCCACAGGGCTTTACTCTCAATGATCTCACTAATGAAGAAGTGGCTAGGCTAATCTACGACTCTAATCTCGAAACGGAAACAGAGCGAGCTCAGGAACCACAAACCCATACAACAACGTCAGCCCCCACCCGACCGCAAGTGGTAGAAGTCGACGTAGATGAACAAGAGACCGAACAAGAGGAAGAAGCCTACGAAGAACAAGAGTATGATGAACTTTCAGAGTTAGCAAGTGCCCCCGCGTATTCGGCACACATAAAAAGACTATATCGAACCATGCAGCTAGTTCAAGAACAGCATAAAATGTCACTTGAAGCAGGCAAGAAACTCATGAACCAATTGCTGGCAAAGGAAGGTGTGGATGATATGTTCATCGAGTCCATCAACCTACATGCAGATGCAGTAGGATTGGATGAGGCCATTCATGAGGCAATGGCCTACATTCACCGATTTGAGAAAAGAGTTCCCGCCCGTCCCATGAGGTCCGGGAAACAAATTCATATCAACGTATCAGCACCAGGAGATACAACGCAAGCAGACAAACATCAGGAAGCACCACTGTCACCACCCTCCCCACCTCTCACTACACAACTCGCTCCACCACATGACACTATCACCACCACGTCCACTACCACCACAATCGTCATGGGAATTCCACTCTCTCTCCGGGAATCCAATTTGGGGGCGTCACCATGCCCACTTTCACCACTCTCTTCACTAACGTCACTTCCACCCCACCCACGATCCCCATCTACACGGTCACTCAAACATTTGACACTATGGAAACATCTCCTGCCACTGCACCGCTCCCTCCCCCCATGCAACCTCCGTCTCCCATACCCCCTCCACCCACATCTCCACTTCCAGCCACATCATTCACAACTCCCTTTCTCGCCCCCAGTCCCCCTGCATCTTCACCTCTCCCTGCATCATTTAATGTAAATAGTATATTTCTAGCATTAAATCAATGTGTATATCAGCTTCAGAATGAGTACAGAGCTCTTGACGACCGGTATCAACAACTGACAACAAATCACCAGAACTTACAAAGGCAACTGACAAGTCTTGAAGAGGAAAATGCAGATGTGAATCAACGTTATACAAGGCTTGAGCAGGCTCACCAAACACTACTGGAGGCACCCCAACCATCGAAAGAATCAGGCGTCAAACAACTAGAAGCCTTGCTCGAAGTATACCAGGCCGATAACCTACGAGTCAGACGTAACTTGGCGCTACTCAGGAAACATATGGCCACAGCACTTGAAGAGAACAAGAGACTGCAGAAACAAAATGAAGAGAATCTGGAAGCGGCAATGGAAGGCTCTCCCCACGAAATTGAACCAGAGCAGTTTAAAGCCGTACCTTCAGAGACAATGAAGACCATCTTAGAAAGCTATGCAGATCTATTAGATGCTCATGATGAGTTGGAAAGGGAACGTGATGAGCTGCGTGGCCAGCTCAAGGAACAGGAGGCTCCAACCAAAGTAATAGAGTCGACCTCGACTTCAGAGGAAGTGAAGGCATTGACAGAGCAGGTGGTTGAGCTCCAGAAAAAGTTACTAGAGTATGAAAGGCAACCCTCTCCAGTTATTGAACCTGAGCCAAATGACTTGGTTCCCATTGAGGTAGATGATTCGTACGAGGAACCATATGTTCCTATGCCAATGCCAGGAGGGCAATGAACCTCAGAGGGACTAGACACCTTGGAAGTGGAAGCACCCGAGTGGCTTCAGACACTGGAAAAGACAGCGAACACCCACGAAGAACGGGTGGCCATTCAGATCCAATCACTAGCAAACCTAGAAGAAACTATCATAAAGTCAGAATATTTCAGAAGCATGTCTCATCATAGATGGATCGGCACCAATAATGACCAATATGTGCCATACTGCATACTTTTGGCCGATTACAACGCCGAGATTCAACGACAATGCGGCAAGCCTCCCACATTTGCTACACAATTTGGTCCAGACGATATACCGGAAAGTGCTAAGCGTGGGTCCATCCATCAACCCACCTGGAGGATCAGGCTTTTGGAAACATATCCTGAGATGGTCCGAACCTGGAATAATATGCCGTTGTTTATTAAATATAATCCTTGTTACGTTCCAGTTCTTCGAAGACGCACCTGGCTTGAATTCACTATTGCCAACAGAGACATCAAAGCTTGCGCAAAATGGTTAAATTACGTTTATCTAGCACCTCCACGAGGACCCCCCATGGTGAACTACATGATTTCTACAATCCGTCACTGGAGCATTCGGCTACGCAATAATCCCGATGTGATGGCCCAGATGTGTATGAAAATATTTGAATTAATGCTGATCACTTTCAGGACGTTTAAGAATATTAAGGACCCCCACTTCTCAGGAGCAGGCTTCGTGACAGGAAACCAGGATCTAGTGTACGATATGAGTACCACCCCCTCCATTGAAGTAATATATGCTTGGCACGCCAGAATCAAGTACCTCCCAGCCTGCTTTAAACAGACATTTGAGGAGATGTTCATCAAAGGATTCTGGGAATATCACTCCGAAATCTTTATACCTAGACCATCACATCTCCTCCAATTATTTGCTGTGGAGAGAACTATTCACTCAGAACAATTGAGGGTGCCTCATCCAGATGTTCCCGGACCTGTGAATTGGGATGATTTGCTCACAGATCTAGCACGCGGCTTACGACTCGAAGAACACCACCTAGCCTCCGATGTCGTCCAATATTATGTTCAAAAACCCTCTAGACAAGGGTCTGTCAGGGGCGACAGACGCGAGAGTGGGGGGGGGTGTTGGCAGCAGTCAGGGAACCGAAGGAGCCACAAGACGAAGAGAGTCAGAGCGAAGGGACAACACAAGCAAACATGGCAGTCAAAGAAGATCTGGCAAGTAGGCCATCTAAATTTTTCAGACATCAAGGAGTTGAGCACACAAGAAGAAAGAGCAAGTAGGGAGCTCAAAGACACATACACATACACATACACATACACATACACATACACATACACATACACATACACATACACATACACATACACATACACATACACATACACATACACATACACATACACATACACATACACATACACATACACATACACATACACATACACATACACATACACATACACATACACATACACATACACATACACATACACATACACATACACATACACATACACATACACATACCATACACATACACATACACATACACATACACATACACATACACATACACATACACATACACATACACATACACATACACATACACATACACATACACATACACATACACATACACATACACATACACATACACATACACATACACATACACATACACATACACATACACATACACATACACATACACATACACATACACATACACATACACATACACATACACATGCACATACACATGCACATACACATACACATACACATACACATACACACTAGGTTGCATTATTTGTTATTCGACAATTCGTTCATTCGTGAATAATAACGGAATTTTACGGCAACACCCATTATTCGACCAAATTATTCGGTGCCACATCAGCTTATTCAGAGATGAGCGAATACTTTTTGCATGGTAATTCGACAATTTTTTAATGAATGTGCTTTCGATCGAAAAAGTTTTCGATCAAAAATTTTATTGATAAAAAATCTTCGATCGAATTAAATTTCAATGGAAACAAATTCGGTCGAATATTTTTTTATAAAACAACTTAAGTAGACTCATTTTTCATAAGAGTTACTTTGTTTTTTATTAACTTACAGTGTCGTAGATAGAAGAAAGTATAAACTCTTGCTATACATATTAACTTTCATACTTAAAGCATAAAAGAAAATATATTTGTTTGTGAATTAAAAACTATTGTGATTGTTTGACTCAACATTGATTCTTACTTCACAATAGTATATGCATGTGTGTGTATGATTGTGAGTAATATGCATTGTGATTGTTTGAATCAATATTGATTCTTACTTCATAATAGTATATGTATGTGTATTTGAGTATATAATTGTGAATGAAGTCTATTTTGATTGTTTGATTCAACATTGATTCTTACTTCACAATAGTATATGTGTGTGTATGATTGTGAGTAAAAATGTATTGTGATTGTTTGAATCAATATTGATTCTTACTTCACAATACTATGTGTATGTGTATGTGTATGTGTATGTGCATGTATGCTATATGATTGTGAGTGAAAAAGTAATAGGATTGTGTATGTGCATGTATATGTGTGTGTATGATTGTGAATTAAAAACTATTGCAATTGTTGGAAAAGATTTTATTATTTTTTTATAATTCGAGGGTTCAAAAGGTATTAATAAGTGAAGATCGAAGGCATCCTTGGCTGCATATCAGCTAAGAGAAAGTTCTTGTTGTAGCGATTCAATATAACTTCAAAGATCTATAGATCTTCTTTAGAAAGTTGTATTGTATTGATACAACAAGAGCCTTCTCTTAGCTGAGATGTTGGGCCTTGGCATCAAGACAATACCATCAAGAGGGATTTGTTGGGAGGAAAGAAATCAATTTTCTGAAACAATAGTATCGAGAGGGATGACGAATTTTTGATAGAAGTCGACTTATACACTTGATCCTTGGATACTTATGATAAAAAAGATGCAAACAGGTAAAAAAAGATTTTACTTTTTATGATATAGTTTAGTATTTTTTCTAGCATATAATAATGAATGTGCATATGCATGTACATATGCATGTGAGTATGTATGCATATGTGTGTGTATGTATGCATGTGAGTATATGTGTATGTGTGGCCATGTGTGTATGTATATGTGCAAGTATCTATATATATTTATATGTGTATGTGTGCATGAAAGTATGTGTATGCATGTGTGTATGCATGTGCGCATGAAAGTATGTCTATGCAAGTGTATATGTGTATGTGTGTGTATGTTATATGATTGCAAGTGAAAATCAAATATGATTGTGTATGTGCATGTGTGTGTATGATTGTGAATTAAAAACTATCGTAATTGTTGAAAAAGGTTTTGTGTTCTTTTTTATAATTCAAGGGTTGAGAAGGTATCAACAAGTGAAGATCAATGGCATCTTGGACAATGTATATCAGCTAATAGAAGGTTCGTGTTGTATTAATACAATATAGCTTCACATATGCATAGATATTTAGGAAGTTGTATTGTATTGATACAACAGGAACCTTCTGTTAGCTGAGATATTGGCAGCAAGACAATCACATCAAGAGGGACTTGTTGGGAAGAAAGAAATTCGCTTATTGAGATAATAACATCAAGAGGGACTTGTTATGGCCAAGTTTTGATAGAAATCGACTTATGCACTCAAACTTTTGATACTTATGACAAAAGAGATATAAATAGGTAATAAAATATTTTACTTTTTATGATAAAGTTTAATATTTTTTCAAGCAAATAATAATGAATTTTTACTTTTTTATATTTGTATAGGTTATTTTGAAGGTTGATTGATTTTGAGCTGAGTATAAAGGTAGAAATTTCCCATTAAAAAGGGATCGTTATCAATTGTAAACTTGAATCATTTGAATCGTTAACTTCGTTTTTTTAAGGCTCAAGTCGATTTATTGTGTGTATGTGTTTGTATTTATGTATATATACATATGCATGTGTGTACATGTGTATACATAGGCATGTGTGTGTATGAATGCATGTAAGTATGTATGCACATGTGTGTGTATGCATATGTATGCATGTGCATGTATGTATATGCATATGTAGGTATGTGCATGTGAGTATATGCATATGTATGTATGTATGTATGTGCATGTGTGTGTATACATGTCACATACACATACACATACACATACACATACACATATACATACACATACACATACACATACACATACACTACAATACACATACACATACACATACACATACACATACACATACACATACACATACACATACCATACACATCACATACCATACACCTAACACATACACATACACATACACATACACATACACATACACTACACATACACATACACATACACAACAGCATACACATACACATACACATACACATACACATACACATACACATACACATACACATACACATACACATACACATACACATACACATACACATACACATACACATACAACACATACACATACACATACACATACAACATACACATACACATACACATACACATACACATACACATACACATACACATACACATACACATACACATACACATACACATACACATACACATACACATACACATACACATACACATACACATACACATACACATACACATACACATACACATACACATACACATACACATACACATACACATACACATACACATACACATACACATACACATACACATACACATACACATACACATACACATACACATACATACACATACACATACACATACACATACACATAACATACACATACACATACACATACACATACACATACACATACACATACACGTACACATACACATACACATACACATACACATACACGTACACATACACATACACGTACACATACACGTACACATACACGTACACATACACATACACATACACATACACATACACATACACATACACATACACATACACATACACATACACATACACATACACATACACATACACATACACATACACATACACATACACATACACATACACATACACATACACATACACATACACATACACATACACATACACATACACATACACATACACATACACATACACATACACATACACATACACATACACATACACATACACATACACATACACGTACACATACACATACACATACACATACACATACACATACACATACACATACATGCACACACACACATACACATACATGCAGATGCACACGCACACACACGCACACACACGCACATGCATATGAATACACATACACATACACATACACATACACATACACATACACATACACATACACATGCACATGCACATGCACATGCACATGCACATGCACATGCACATGCACATGCACATGCACATGCACATGCACATGCACATGCGCATGCACATGCACATGAACATGCGCATGCACATGCGCATGCACATGCACATGCGCATGCACATGCACATGCGCATGCACATGCACATGCGCATGCACATGCACATGCACATGCACATGCACATGCACATGCACATGCACATGCACATGCACATGCACATGCACATGCACATGCACATGCACATGCACATGCGCATGCACATGCACATGCCCATACGCATGCGCATGCCCATACGCATGTGCATGCCCATACGCATGCGCATACCCCATACGCATGCACATACACAATTGCATGCGCATACGCATACGCATGCGCATACGCATACGCATGCGCATACGCATACGCATGCGCATACGCATACCCATACGCATACACATACCCATACGCATACGCATACGCATACGCATACACATACGCATACGCATACGCATACACATACACATACCAACACATATGTGTACGCATACGCATACCCATACCCATACACATACACATACCCATACACATACACATACCCATACACATACCCATACCCATACACATACGCATACCCATACCCATACCCATGCCCATACCCATACACATAGACATACACATACACATACACATACACATACACATACACATACACATACACATACACATACACATACACATACACATACACATACACATACACATACACATACACATACACATACACATACACATACACATACACATACACATACACATACACATACACATACACATACAACAATACACATACACATACACATACACATACACATACACATACACATACACATACACATACACATACACATACACATACACATACACATACACATACACATACACATACACATACACATACACATACACATACACATACACATACACATACACATACACATACACATACACATACACATACACATACACATACACATACACATACACATACACATACACATACACATACACATACACATACACATACACATACACATACACATACACATACACATACACATACACATACACATACACATACACATACACATACACATACACATACACATACACATACACATACACATACACATACGCATACACATACACATACATATACACATACACATACACATACACATACACATACACATACACATACACAAACACATACACATACACATACACATACACGTACACATACACGTACACGTACACAGACACACACACATACACGTACACGTACACATACACCTACACATACACATACACATACACATACACATACACATACACATAGACATAAACATACACATACACATACACATACACATACACATACACATACACATACACATACACATACACATACACATACACATACACATACACATCCACATACACATACACATGCACATGCACATACACATACACATACACATGCACATGCACATGCACATGCACATGCACATGCACATGCACATGCACATGCACATGCACATGCACATGCACATGCACATGCACATGCACATGCACATGCACATGCACATGCACATGCACATGCACATGCACATGCACATGCACATGCACATGCACATGCACATGCACATGCACATGCACATGCACATGCACATGCACATGCACATGCACATGCACATGCACATGCACATGCACATGCACATGCACATGCACATGCACATGCACATGCACATGCACATGCACATGCACATGCACATGCACATGCACATGCACATGCACATGCACATGCACATGCACATGCACATGCACATGCACATGCACATGCACATGCACATGCACATGCACATGCACATGCACATGCACATGCACATGCACATGCACATGCACATGCACATGCACATGCACATGCACATGCACATACACATACACATACACATACACATACACATACACATACACATACACATACACATACACATACACATACACATACACATACACATACACACACATGCACACACATACACATACACATACACATACACAAACACATACACATACACATACACATACACATACACATACACATACACATACACATACACATACACATACACATACACATACACATACACATACACACACATGCACATGCATACATACATGCATACGCATATGCATACACCTACATACACATACAGATACACATACAGATACACATACACATACACATACACATACAGATACACATACACATACGCATATGCATACACATACAGATACGCATACGAATACGCATACGCATACGCATACGCATACGCATACGCATACGCATACGCATACGCATACGCATACGCATACGCATACGCATACGCATACGCATACGCATACGCATACGCATATGCATACGCATACGCATACGCATACGCATACGCATACGCATACGCATACGCATACGCATACGCATACGTACGCATACGCGTACGCATACGCGTACGCATACGCGTACGCATACGCATACGCATACGCATACGCATACGCATACGCATACGCATACGCATACCCATACGCATACGCATACGCATACACATACGCACACGCATACGCACACGCATACGCACACACATACGCACACGCATACGCACACGCATACGCATACGCATACGCATATGCAGACGCATAGGCAGACGCATACGGATACGCATACGGATACGCATATGCATACGCATATGCATACGCATATGCATACGCATACGCATACGCATACGCATACGCATACGCATACGCATACGCATACGCATACGCATACGCATACGCATACGCATACGCATACGCATACGCATACACATACACATACGTATACACAATACACATACACATACACATACTGTTTGCAGCAGTCAGGGAACCGAAGGAGCCACAAGACGAAGAGAGTCAGAGCGAAGGGACAGCACAAGCAGACATGGCAGTCAAAGAAGATCTGGCAAGTAGGCCACCTAAATTTTTCTGACATCAAGGAGTTGACACACAAGAAGAAAGAGCACGTAGGGAGCTCGAAGGTATGTATGACAAATCAATAGAGAAAACCCCTACACAAATAGTGATTTTCATCACTGAAACCCTTGTAAATATCATTTCGTATTTTTGTAGCTCCATTTTGTGCAAGCCAAGGAGTCCTTGAGCTTGAGGAGCTTTAGAAGTATCTACCTGCCAATTTTCATATTTTTTAGATCTCGTTTGAGCCCTCTAATAAGCCCTGGAACCTAAATTTTAACTAGGCCGGACACTAGGTCTGGACAGGGCCAAAGCTAGTCAAAAACTATAAAAGGAGCTAGAGAGCTCATTTTTGGGGTTGGATTGTAATTGAAATGAACTTGTAAGAGCTTTTTGAAAGTAATCTAAAGAACTCCATTGCTTCTCATCCTTTGCCTTACCTTGTGTGCGCGTGTGTGTGTATGTGTGTGCATGTCAGTGTGCTTCTCACTCACGCACTTGTGCCTTCACTTGCTCGAGGTCTTCATACCATCCTCATGTCTTCCCGGATTGACATTAAAGGAGGTGCTACTCATCACTGAGCTACACCAAATTTTGGCACCGTTGCCGGGGATCAAGCTTTGAGGACGAGCGTGTGATGGTAAGACGTAGATTGGAGACGTTGGCGTTGTAGGTAATTTCTTTACTTTTCCTATTTTTCTCTTTCTTACCTTACCACCATCATCACCATCTCCCACCTCCATTTCCATCATCACGGAAATTTCAGTTTTTTGATCATATCACCTTCTCCACCTCATTTCCCTCATTTCACTTGTGAGAGAGAGCGAGAGAGCGAAATTGTGTTTGCTGTTTTTGCATGTTTTTTGAGCTGTATTGCAGGTACAGGCCGAATCATCGTCCCCAGCACTCTGCGCAGGTACAGAATTCGAAGTAACTGTGTGTGTGTCGCCGACCTCTGTCAATCGCGACCGACAGAAAAAATGCTCAAATTGCCAAACAAAGTGCAAAACCATGATCTACAGGCCTAGAGCTTCCCAAAAATGTGCTTAGAATTTTGAAACTCCTCAGATTTCTGTCAATCGCGATCGCTCTATCAATCGCGATCGACAAACCACGACGGACAGACCTGTCAATCGCGATCGACCCACCAATCGTGACTGACAGCCCACGACGGCTCTGTCAATCGCGACTGACAGAGTCAACGACCGATTGACCACGACTGATGGACCATACGCGTGACACGTGTCAATCGCGATCGAGTCATCAATCGCGATTGACCCATCAATCGCGAGTGACAGCCCACGACGGCTCTGTCAATCGCGACCGACACAGTCAACGACTGTTTGACCACGACGGACAGACCCTCGCGACCGACCTGTCAATCGCGATCGACGCATCAATCGCGATCGACAGAGTCAACGACCCTTTGACCACGATTGACTGAATTTTCGACCACATGTCAATCGCGACTGACAGCCACGACGGACCTGTCAATCGCGATCGACACGTCGATTGCGACTGACCTGTCAATCGCGACCGACAAACTTTGCGAACACGTTAGAAGGGCAAATTAGGTCAAATTTTTAAGGCAAAAATATTGGTCTAAATTTTGGCCAAGTGTGGGACAAACACTAGGGTGTAGTATCGCATTACGAGGGCATGACCCAAGTAACTCGAGAATTCCTGTTTGCCTGTTAACCTAGTTTAATCCTGTTTTAGCCCCAAAACCCTGAACTGGCATAACTTTCTCATACGAAATCTGTTTGCCGTGATTTTTGTTTTGTTGGAAAGCTAGCGAGGAGTACAACAGGAATATTAGATAGGGTATTTTGAAGTTGACCATACCCAGGGGGAACAAAATTCAGGGATCTTTAGAGTTGTGTCCAAAAAGTCATAGTGCAAATTGGTGAAGTGTTACATGAATGAAAGTGTTTGGTTCTATGTTTTGAATTTAAGTCTTGAGCTAACGGTGGGCCTTTTACAGGTCCTTTGAGAGCAGCGGAGGGTACGCAAAGCAAGAGTAAGTGCAGGCTTGGGAACACGCGTCCTGGGCACACCAGGGCAACAACACAAGGAAAGGAACTCAAGGTTGGAAAACCGCAACACCCTCTGTCAATTCTTAGTTTAGGCTAAGTGCGGGTAGTGTTAGAAGTAATTCCAGACAACGATAGGCACGAGATAAATCAAAGACTATCTAAGAAATCAAGTTCAAGTCAAGAGATAACCTGTGTGTGTGGACGACAACCTTAAGGGAAAAGAACCTAACGTGAAACGACCAAACTAAAGTGCGAAATTAAACTCAAGTATTCCTAACGACGTGATATCAGACAAGAGTATAAACACGATAATCAACATAAAAAGGGAATTAAGTAATTGATACAAAGAACTCAGAAACGTGGTTGTACCTGGGACAAATTGGGTTAATCAGTTAGGCATATGAGCCTTAGATCAGGACGACACCTAGTAAGAGATAGACAAAGCCTTAGGTCTTCGGAGGCTAGTGTCAATCATACTGCGAGGTCTTGGGCCCAGCAGTTGAGTCACCACTCGCATTACCCTAGCTCTGATACCAGTGAATCAGAGATGTCTCAAGGCATGGACAGACCTACGGGAAGTTCAGGAGTGCCATACTTGCACAGGGTAGAAGGCCCTTACAAAACGCAATTGGAATACCTTAGGACCAACCGATTAGGTGCCAGCATCTATGAGGACGGCCTAGGAAGATCTGTGGTACAGATTAAGAATCCTGATCAATCCATTGGATTAGAGCACCCAGCTGTCAAGTTTGAAAACGGAGCATACTTGGACAAAGAAGGAACCATATACGTAGTCACCAGTCACCCAGATAGGACGGACGAATTTGGAAATGTGATCCCCGAAGCAGACTTAGGTGACCTGGAGCAAGGAAACATGGGTGCAGAACCTAGAACCCCTCGAGGTAAATCGGTTCTCACTAGGATTATCACACCGGAATGGATTCCCCAGGATAATAAGAGCATAGATTTGCTCCTCAATCGAGAGACTGATGAAGCCTTTTGGAGGTACAAACCTGATCGGCCAATTGATATAGGAACAATCATGGTCTATGAGTTTAAGGATCTTGATAGCCCAGGCAGAGTGACCTACTTAGATCACGCTTCGGAGAGGATCTTTGTGGTGACAGAAAATGATAGGCATGCTTACACTTGGAAGGGTGAATTCGTTTTCCCCCAACCAAGATCGAATGTATCCTATGGTCACCCTGGAGCTGGAACATCCCAAGCTCATGGAATGCAAAGAGACAGAAGTAGAGATAGACCAGAAGTAAGCTTTGCCAACCTAGTGGGCAGAGAAAGAACGAGGACGGAAACAAATAGAGTAGAACCTGAGATACTTAGAGCTCACAGGAATCAAAGAAATGCGGATGAGTTCCCTCTACCACAACCTAGAGAGCACACAAGGACTTTGAGACCGACTCAGCTAGTTAAGTCCATGAAGAACTACTTCGATGGCACTGGAGATCCATACGATCATGTGGCTGAGTTTAGGCAAGTCCTGAGAGCTGAACAAGTAGAGGATCTATTCACTCAGTACAATGCCTTTGGTCTGACCCTTAGGAACACTGCCCTGACATGGTTTCAGCCGCTAAACGAGAGGCAGTTCAGGAGCATAGACCAACTCCTAGAGGCTTTCATTATTGAATTCTCTAAGAGTGGCATAAGACATAATACCTCCTCGCTGATTCACAGCTTCAAGCAAACCCCTCAAGAGATCGTGAGACTTGCAAGAAGGAGATTTAGGCAATATCTTGAAAGATGCCCTGTCCCTGAGCTACCCACACCAGCTAAGCAAGTGGCTTTATTCTTGGATGGATTGCTAAGTACCAAATTAAGATCATATGTGTACTTGAAGGACCCTAGGACCATAGAAGAGTGTGTACTCATGTGTATTGACATTGAGGATAACCTAGGGGAGGAGTTAGAGCTTTCCAAGATATAAAAAAATTCAGATAGTGCCTCTAGCCTCTCTTCCACGCAATCCACATCGATTGAGGAACTTGCAGAGAAAGTTGCTAAAAAACTAGGTGTCTCTAGCAAACAAATTCCAAGATTTGCCCCGGTGAAAAGATGCTATACTTGTGGGGGTGACCACATGGCGAATGTCTATCCCATTATGGCTCAACCCCAAGTTAATCCTAGTAGCCAGTACTGCACCATAGAACGAAGGTACACCAATCACACCGCGCAAGACTGCCCATACAATAAGCAAGCGGTTAGGCAATCCTACCCTCAGCCATACCCTCAACAAGGCAGATACCAGAGCCAGTACCCACCTCAGCAGTATGTGAGACCTCAACAAACCTACCAACCCTATCAAAACCAACAGAGACCCCAGCCAGTGCTAGCACAGCAACCACCTGCTCCTACTAATGTGATTCCGGTAAAGTATACTGCTGCAGAAGAGAACCTGAATAGAGCTATAGTCCCTGTAACATCATTGCTTCCTGAAAGTGACCCGAGTGACCATAGCTTTGATTCTACACATGTTGATAGCCCCCAGGCCTACTACATGCAATCTCCTGAACATGGTGAATCTTACTATAGTGAAGAGCCAAATGAACCTAGTTGGGAGTCAGATTACACAAATGTCATGTATGCAAACCCCAACCCTAGGCCTCAACCTAAGCAAGTAAGACCTCCATTCCCAAGAGGACCGTGCTACAGATGTCAGGGAGATCACCTCATTCGTGATTGTCCCTTACCTCCACTCACACAACCCCAGTGAGTAACAATTCAGGGCTTTTGCCAAGAATGTGGAAAGGAGCATCTTTTACGAGATTGCCCTAAGAATCCTAATAATATGCCAAAAATCACTCCTATTAACGTTATTGGATTGGTGGTAGACTCCACAGGAAGTGTGACATCCACCGCACCAGTACAGGTAGTGACTAGAGCTCAGGCATTGCAGCAGAACCAAGGGGTAAACCAGGATAAGAACCCAGAGGCTAGTGAAACCGAGAGCGTGACAAGGAAAAGGACTAGAGCGTGGAAAGACAGTCGGGAAAGAATGAAAAGACAATGGGCTAAAAAGATGAGTGAACTTGAGGAAAGCATAAGAGAAACCAAAGCCAGGATAACTCAACTCACATCTCAAACTCCCTCTCACACTACCTCACCACCACCATTCCCATTGCCATCCAATCCGCCACCTTCCAACCCACCTCATACGATTCCACCACCCCCTAGAGTAGGATCAGTATTAGCTGATCCCACTCCTGAAGACATAGACATGATGCTTAAAGCATATCAGGCTAGAATCCAAGAAGGGCCAAATGTAACGGATCATGACAAGTGCTACCCTAGAGCTGACCTAGAGATAGAAAGAACCAAGCTTTGCGCGAAAATGGTCGCATTGGCTCAGACTATGTTTGAAGCCAGTCGCCTTTTCAATTACTCGGGCTCAGCCAAGACGCAATTACACTTAGATGGACTTCTAGAGAAGTTAGAGGGCATAATTGCAAGATCTGCCAAGGAAGAAAAAAATCAAGAAAGAGATAAAGCAAGCAAAAACATGACCCATCCCCCATCAAAAGCTTATGAGCCTAATTTCACTGAACCACACAACCCCCCCTCCCTAGAAAGAATAGAGAATCTAATGGCACAATCACAAAAGGAAATCACCCCTCAACACCATGACAAGGCTAGTGAAAGAGCAGGTCTTCCTACCCGGAAGGCCTATGTGCCTGAGGCCTACGTGCCTAACTCTACGGAGCCAGACACCTCTTCTTCTATGAATCTGTTCACACCAGAATTCCTACGCGAGATTCAAGAAGACAAATGGGCTAAAGAAAGTGAAGTCCCTCCTCCCATTGAACTTGTGGATGATGCACATGACCAATTCCCACAAGATATCCCATCCATTTATGGGGAGCAGGAGAGCACCCAATCTCAAGAAAGATTAGACTTCGAGTCTAATTCTTTACAAGAACTACCCCACTTCACAGGCCCATGGGAAGCAAAGTCCACTTGTATGAGAGCACCCACAGTCATGGTAAGAAACGAAGATTCGGTCATACCTAGGAACACAGAGGTAGTGAAGAACACTAAAGTGCAGTGCAATCTCAAGTTAGAAGAGCTACTCAAGGTTAGACCTGAATTATGGAAACATGTCGCCAAACAAGTACCAGAGATAGCAAAACCTCGTTCCCAGGTAGGATCCCAAAGGACAGTGCCAGAAATACCCTTGGATAAGATAGGAGATATGTGTGAAGGTGAAGAAGGGAACACCTATCTTCCCATTACCTACCAGGAGTACACCACCAAGGCAATTTTGGACTCAGGCGGAGGAGTTGCAATTGCAACCACTTCCCTATGGAAGCGTTGGGGCAAACCTGCACTCAGGCCAACGAGAATGAAATTGCAGATGGCCGATGGTCATATTGAGAGACCCTTAGGATTGCTAGAAGGAATAACTCTCACCACTTGTGGTGTCGAGTTTGAGCATACATTTGCTATATGTGACTTCAGCAAAAATCATGCCTATGAGATGATTTTGGGAAGACCATTTATGCGACAGTTGCAAGTGGTACAGGATTGGGGAACCAATTCTTTGTACCTGCAGCACTTAGGTGTTATGACCAAAGTCAATCTTAAGGATTACTCTCATAGAGATGTACCTCCTATCCAATGGAATCCCATCCATAGAGCCAAAGATGATACAGAATCGGTGCATTCCATAGGGTCAGGATCCTCATGGATGCATGAAGACACCCACTTATGGATGTGTAAGGTAGCAGTAGAAGAAGAGAAGAGGGAAAAAGCCAGAGAGGTAGGTGCAAAAGAAACCCATAGATCAATCCAAGACCAAGCCTATACACCTGTAGTTTTTCCAGACAAAGAATTTGAACCTCACGGCTGGGCAAAAATTTTAGCAACCATGGATGTAGCCATCAATGAGGAACAATGGACACCTCACTGTGATGATGATGGCTATGACATCTCAGTCTTCTCCATAGAGCCAATGATGGGAGAGGCAGTTCTAGAAGAATGCGAACCTAGCCCTGATGCATTTGAGGATGCAAGTGACTCCGATCTAGAGTCAATCATTATGGACCCACCTTTTGCATCAGATGAAGAATACTTCCATGAAGTTGAATTTCAACCCCAGAGGCATGGAGAGCTTACAAATGATGTAAGATTAGCCACACATGTGACCCCGAAGGAAGAAGGAAAGAAACGAAAGAAGAAAGAAGTCTCACCAGAGGAGGAAGAATCTTTGTTTGAGGTCCCGGAAAATTTTAAGAAGTATGAGATAGACGACAGGAGAGTCATGATAAGAATGCCTAAACGAGAGGCACAATCAGGAGGGGCCTATGATAACAAAGAAACCACCAAGAAAATAGTAGTGGCCCTAGAAGAAGGAGAGGAGAGATGCACATACATAGGCCATGACCTAACAAAGGAAGAAGAGCATGCGTTAATAGCCTTGCTAAGAGAATACAGAGATGTATTCGCTTGGAGTTACAAGGATTTGAAGGGTGTTGACCCAGACATATGCTCACACACCATCCCCATGACTTCAGATGCCAAACCCTCTAAGCAAAAGCCCTATACATATAACGATAATTACGCTGCTAAGATCAAAGAGTAGATAGATCGACTGGTCGAAGCTGGATTTATCTATGAAATTAAGCACACTAAGTGGGTATCCCCCATCGTAGTGGTGCCCAAGAAGAATTGCAAGCTACGTGTATGCATTAACTTGAAGAAGGTTAATGCAGCCATGATTCGAGATAACTATCTGCTTCCTATCACAGAGCATCTCTTAGAAAGAGTAGCAGGCAAGGAAATGTACAGCTTCCTCGATGGATTTTCGGGCTACAATCAAGTAGCCATAGCTCCAGAAGATCAGCATAAAACAGCTTTTGCCACAGAGTGGGGTATATTTGCCTTTCGTGTAATGCCATTTGGGCTTACCAGTGCACCAGCTACCTTCCAGAGACTAATGTGCCATGTATTTAAGGAGTTCCTGAGGAAGAACTTAGAAGTCTATGTTGATGATCTTTGTGCTCATTCCAACATTAGACAAACCCATATTCCTGAACTCAGACAAATCTTTAACAAATGTAGAGAATATCAAGTGTGCCTAAACCCAGAAAAGTGTGTTTTTATGGTCAGGCAAGGCAAGATTCTAGGACACATAGTGTCAAAGAATGGCATATCTACTGACGAAGAGAAAGTGAGAGCCATAGGAGAGCTACCTAGGCCAAGGAATGTCAAGGAAGTACAAGCTTTCATGGGACATTGTGGTTACTACCGTTGGTTCATCCACATGTATGCTGTCATTGCAAAGCCCATGTACGGACTTCTGACAAACTTTGAGTGGACGGAGGAATGTGAGAATTCCTTCAATGAGCTTAAACGAAGATTATGTTCAGCACCAATCTTGACCACACTAGATTGGAATAAGCCATTCCATGTTCACGTGGATGCATCCAATTATGCCATTGGATGTGTGCTTGCACAACCTATTGGTGAAGGTAATATGGATCTTCCAATTGCCTATGCCAGTGGACAATTGAATGCAGCTCAACGAAATTACACCACTATTGAGAGAGAAGGTTTAGGCATGATATATGCAGTTAAGAAATTTAGACACTATTTGCTTGCAAATAAGTTTAAATTTTTTACTGATCATCAGGCATTGCTATACCTCGTGAACAAGCCATGCAATACAGGAAGATTAGTAAGATGGTTTCTCTTACTAATGGAATATGATTTCGAGGTTGTGGTAAGGAAAGGGAGGACTCATTTGAGAGCTGATCATCTTTCTAGGCTCACATTTGGAGAAGCCCCACAAGGAGTATCAGATGACCTTCCTGATGCTTACTTGTTTAACTTGGAAGTGGTACCGCAGTGGGCTAAGCCATTAGTGCCAGTATTGACATACGGGCCTAACCATCCAGTAGTAAACACACAGAATAGAGAGGTTGTGAAAGCCCAAAAATACCACATCATGGCAGGAAGCATGTACAAGCACACAGATCAAGGAATCTTGGCTTGTTGTGTAGAAGAGGACGAGTATGCGAAGTGGTTGCAATTAGCACATGTAGGTGCATTAGAGCAACACTACTCAAAACAACGAACCCTACAGACACTAAGGAGACTAGGAGTACATTGGCCAACTATGGAGGCTGATGTCCAAAAGTTGTGCAAGGAATGCCCAATCTGCTGCATTAAACCACCTGTGGAACACACCACTCTTTATCAAGTGTCCATAGTGCCAGATTGGAGTGAACCACTAGTATCCTTCCTGAGGACGAAAACATTCCTTCCAGACATGACTCTGGCTAGGAAAAGGAGTTTAGAACAAGAAGCCCAGGATTACTCACTCATTAGTGATAATCTATACAAGCGTGGTAAAGATGGTTACCTGAGACTATGTGTCCATGAGAGTGAGTATCTCAAGATCTTGGACACTGCTCACCAAGGTGTAGCAGGAGGACACTTTGGACCAGATCGGGTGATCAAGGCAATACTATTTGCGGGCTTCTGGTGGCCGACCCTTCACATGGACGCACATACCTATGTGAAACGGTGTGACGTTTGCCAGAGAACTCAGTATCCTATACGTAAAGATGAGATGCCACTGAAACCTATGATGGGTGGACGTGCATTCTCTAAGTGGGGAATAAACTTCGTAGGTCCTATTAATCCCCCAGCTAAGGGTTCCCATGCAGAATATATCATTGTTGCGACAGACTATCTAACAAAGTGGGTAGAGGTAAAAGCCACAATGAAGAACGATGCTCAAACAATAGCTAAGTTTTTGTTTGAGAATGTATTCACAAGATACGGGCTACCTATAGAGTTAGTAAGTGATAGAGGCACTCACTTCTTGAATGAAGTAATTGAAAATCTGCTCCAAGAATTCTTGGTAGTTCATAAGAAGTCTACCCCCTACCACCCACAAGCTAATGGGCAAGCCGAAAGCACAAACAAGATTCTGTGCAATGTGTTGACCAAGCTCGTGAATAATAAACGCTCTGATTGGGACAAACAGCTACACCATGCTGTTTGGGCATACTGAGTCGCCTACAAAATGGTACTCCAAGCCACTCCCTTTCAAATGGTGTTTGGTCAAAATGCTGTGCTACCTTTAGACTTTTTGATACCTACATTGGAAGTGGCACAAGAGCATGAATGGACGGGTCATGAACTCTCCTCTAGACTTTTTGACCTTGAACGATTAGGAGAAACAAGACTGAGAGCAGCTGCAGGGATATATGCAGCTAAGAAACGACAGAAGGCCTACTTTGATGCCCACGTTAAGGATAAAGGGTTGAAAGCAGGAGACCTAGTGCTCGTCTACACTTTGAAACAACATGCTAGGAAGCTAGAGAAAAGAGGCTACGGACCCATGATCATTAACAGAATCTCAACAAGTGGAGCAGTGCAACTAGCCACATTAGAAGGCGATGTTCTTCCAAGTTACATTAGTGGGTGCAGAGTCAAGTTGTATCAGGAACCTCTCAGAGAGGAAATGCTAAGTCGACTCAATACTGCTAAGAAACGCAAAGAGGAAGAAAAGCGAATTCGAGAGGAAGCTCAAGCAAAATCCTTAGAGCACATACGAAGAATGAAATTCAGAAGACAAGGTAGAGAGCACCCTAGGCAAGATGCATATGCAGATCAAGGATATGACGTGGCTATGTGTGAAGTTTCCGGTGTTAGCTCACATAGGATAACTAATCGATGTCCTTTCATAACCTTAGATATAGGACAAGGAAAGAGTGCAAGGACTATAAGAGCCTTGATTGACTCAGGTGCAGCCACTAGTGCTGTTAAATTGTCTTACTGTCAAGAGTTGCAATTAACTGTCAATCCTGTGGAAGCATATCTCATAGGATTGGGAGGCGTGGAAACCCCTTGATGGGCGAGGTGGAACTTCCCCTCTATATTCATGATGAGGCAATGACAGTTAAAGTGCTAGCATGTCAAGATGAGGACCTCACTGAACCCCTTGTCTTGGGTCAAGACTGGATCTATGACCAAGCAGTCAACTTAAACCTAAGAAGTGGACTTCTTCAGGTATGGGTGAATCAAACTAGAATTACAATTGAGTTAAATAATGGAGCACTCAAGGAACTAGAAAAGACACGGACTCCTGGTCCCTCCAGGGGTGCACATGAAGTTGACCATGCTGTTCTTGTCCAAGGCTATGTGATGCAGAAGAATGAAGATCTCAAAAAAGGAGTCAGAACCACAATGGAACTCCCTTCTTTTCCAAAGGCCAGAAGGAGGCAGCAACTAAGGGCAGATCAATCACTAAAGACTCTCCGGGCGAGAGACCAAAAGAACGCGCGAAGCAGAACAACTCAGCCGATGAAACAAATGTGGGTGCGGAAAGACGAGCTGCCGGCCGTAACTAAGCGGCAACAACGGTCTCAACTTCCTATTAGTAATCAACGACTTGATGCTAATAAGAGGACTCCTAAAACCTCTGTTGAGAAAGTGAAATCCATTTGGGTACCCAAGAAGTCGATGAAGGCTGACCCGCAATCAAGACAAATTTGGGTGCCTAAGGCTTGCTTGCGGGCTCAACTAACCCCACACAATTCACATCATACACGACAGGTTTCACTCGGTCAAGCAGTCGCTACCCACTCTTGTCTGATACACTCGAACACACTGCCACCTAGAAGCACGCACATACTCACTTGTAGATGGGTCCCAATGACACAACAACTCCCAGCAGAATTACTCATGCAACCCTCCGGAGTCTCCACAAAACCAAGACCAAAAGCCATCCATCGTGTTTGGTAGTCGAAGACTTGTAATAAACCCTCCGACCCCAATCTGTGAATTCATCTCCACTTACTAACTGCATTAGTCAGACAATGCATCTTTCCATCTAGCTCCTAGGACTATCCAGGCATTAACTACACACACTGTCATCGTGCACTTACTAACCACTGACTCATCATCTACCTCATGTTAATGTTGTAACAGGGACAACAACGGGTTTATTCTATCCATTACAATGTTAACACCTGGTTCTATATTCTCAGAGAACCAACAAGCAAGCAGGGCCATGGCAGAAGCCAGAGGTGCCAGTTCTCACGCCAGATCCAGCGCACAGATTGTGGATATAGAAACACTCCTCCTCGAACCACATCTTACGGAAAGACCGCAAGAACTTCAAGCTGTGCATGTACTCCCAGTTCAGGATCCTCCCCAGGGGCACACCTCTCAAGTGGGCAAACACGCTCATTGGTTCAGTGATGTGGCAGGACCGTTGGGTGATGGAACCTATTTTTGGGAAGCTGAATTGGAGTTTAATGGTAAATGGGGACGCTACCATTTTTTCACGCGCGAGTTTGAGAGCTATCAGAATGCCGAAGTCATGCGTTCAATATGGACCAAAGCTGGCTTGGACAGTTATTTCCGGGCCCACTTACCAAAGCCGGATTTCTTACGTTGTTCTTATCTTATCAGTACCATCACTCCGAGCAGGGCCAAGGGAGGCGACAACACCTTTGTGTTACCCTCACTGTTGCCGGGGCACGAACTTAAAAGATTCAAACTGACCCTCAACCTAGTACGAGAAGCATTGGGCATGTATGGTATGCACATTCCTACTGAAAAGGAAACAATGGTTCCAGGCAGAATGAAACATAAAGATCTCAATAAGCTGAAGGATATGGTAGCGATGACACCGACCATCGCTCTTCACCTACGGACCGTCATGCAGCATTTTGCTTTCCCCGCCCAGGAAAGATTCACCATGCCCCCAAAGAAGATATGGTTTAGCTTGTATTTGGCAGAGACAGAAAGCCTCCCTATCAACGTACCACATTGGATCATAGATCAGATTCACCTAGCCCATCAACGGTGGAACAAGAAGCAGAAAAATGTACTTCACGGATGTTGTGCTCT
Organism: Ceratopteris richardii; assembly: GCA_020310875.1. NCBI lineage: Eukaryota > Viridiplantae > Streptophyta > Polypodiopsida > Polypodiales > Pteridaceae > Ceratopteris > Ceratopteris richardii. Next base: position 46,704,548 of record CM035439.1, on the reverse strand, counting down.
GACCAAGATAATCTATCAATGTCTAGCCTATGACGTGCCTATTCAACGGGCACTCGTATGGTCCCGGGCCCAGGAATTCCAGAGAAGACTATCAGCTGCAGGTCCTCCATCAAAGAAGATGAGAGGGGGAGTCCAATTACCCTGCGCTCAACCAAGGGGAGCCACCACTACACTAGAAATTACCCCTCCCCAGACACGACGCATTAGACCATTCACCATTCGGCTACCAAGACCAAGTACAGAGGGACCCAATCTGGTGTTTCCACCCGTCCCATCAGATTTGGAATTTCCACAGGGCTTTACTCTCAATGATCTCACTGATGAAGAAGTGGCTAGACTAATCTATGACTCTAATCTCCAAACGAAAACAAAGCGAGCTCAGGAACCACAAACCCATACAACAACGTCAGCCCCCACCCAACCGCAAGTTGTAGAAGTCGACGTCAAGGAACAAGAGACCGAACAAGAGGAAGAAGCCTACGAGGAACAAGAGTATGAAGAACTTTCAGAGTTAGCAAGTGCCCCCGCGTATTCGGCTCAAATAAAAAGACTATATCGAACCATGCAGCTAGTTCAAGAACAAAATAAAATGTCACTGGAAGCAGGCAAGAAACTCATGAACCAATTGCTGGCAGAGGAAGGTGTGGATGACATGTTCATTGAGTCCATAAACCTACACGCCAATGCAGTAGGATTGGATGAGGCCATTCATGAGGCAATGGCCTACATTCACCGATTTGAGAAAAGAGTTCCCGCCCGTGCCATGAGGTCCGGGAAACAAATTCATATCAACGTATCAGCACCAGGAGATACAACGCAAGGAGACGAACATCAGGAAGCACCACTGTCACCACCATCCCCACCTCTCACTACACAACTCACTCCACCACATGACACTATCGCCACCACGTCCACTCCCACCACAATCGTCATGGGAATTCCACTCTCTCCGGGAATCCAATTCGGGGGAGTCACCATGCCCACTTTCACCACTCTCTTCACTAACGTCACATCCACCCCACCCACGATCCCGATCTACACAGTCACTCAAACATTTGACACTATGGAAACATCTCCTGCCACTGCACCGCTCCCTCCCCCCATGCCACCTCCATCTCCCATACCCCCTCCACCCACATCTCCACTTGCATCCACATCATTCACAACTCCCCTTCCCGCCCCCATTCCCCCTGCATCTTCACCCCTCCCTGCATCATTTAATGTAAATAGTATATTTCTAGCATTAAATCAATGTGTATATCAGCTTCAAAATGAGTACAGAGCTCTGGACGGCCGGTATCAACAACTGACAACAAATCACCAGAACTTACAAAGGCAATTTAAAATGCTGGAAGAGGAAAATGCAGATGTGAATCAACGTTATACAACGCTTGAGCAGGCTCACCAAACACTATTGGAGGCACCCCAACCATCAACAGAATCAGGCGTCAAACAACTAGAAGCTTTGCTCGAAGTATACCAGGCCGATAACCTACGAGTCAGACGTAACTTGGCGTTACTCAGGAAACATATGGCCACGGCACTTGAAGAGAACAAGAGACTACAGAAACAAAATGAAGAGAATCTGGAAGCGGCAATGGAAGGCTCTCCCCACGAGATAGATCCAGAGCAGTTCAAAGCAGTTCCCTCGGAGACGATGAAAACCATTTTGGAAAGCTATGCAGATCTCCTGGAAGCCCATGATGACTTGGAAAGAGAACGTGACACACTACGGAGCATACTTAAGGAACAGGAAGAACAACCGAAGAGTGTCCCATCAACCTCTACCTCAGACGAGGTAAAGGCCTTAACTGAGCAGGTGGCAGAATTACAAAAGAGGTTACTGACATACGAGAGGCAGCCCTCTCCAGTAGTAGAACCAGAGCCAGAAGAGTTGGTCCCTATTGAGGTAGATGATTCGTACGAAGAACCGTATGTTCCTATGCCAATGCCAGGCGGGCAACGAACCTCAGAGGGACTAGACACCTTGGAAGTGGAAGCACCCGAGTGGCTTCAGACACTGGAAAAGACAGCGAACACACACGAAGAACGGGTGGCCATTCAGATCCAATCACTAGCGAACCTAGAAGAAACTGTCATAAAGTCAGAATATTTCAGAAGCATGTCTCATCATAGATGGATCGGCACCAATAATGACCAATATGTGCCTTACTGCATACTTTTGGCCGATTACAACGCCGAGATTCAACGACGATGCGGCAAGCCTCCCACATTTGCTACACAATTTGGTCCAGATGATATACTGGAAAGTGCTAAGCGTGGGTCCATCCATCAACCCACCTGGAGGATCAGGCTTTTGGAAACATATCCTGAAATGGTCCGAACCTGGAATAATATGCCGTTGTTTATTAAATATAATCCTTGTTACGTTCCAGCTCTTCGAAGATGCACCTGGCCTGAATTCACTATTGCCGTCAGAGACATCAAAGCCTGCGCAAAATGGTTAAATTACGTTTATCTAGCACCTCCACGAGGACCCCCCACGGTGAACTACATGATTTCTACAGTCCGTCACTGGAGCATTCGGCTACGCAATAATCCCGATGTGATGGCCCAGATGTGTATGAAAATATTTGAATTAATGTTGATCACTTTCAGGACGTTTAAGAACATTAAGGACCCCCACTTCTCAGGAGCAGGCTTCGTGACAGGAAACCAGGATCTGGTGTACGATATGAGTACCACCCCATCAATTGAAGTAATATATGCTTGGCACGCCAGAATCAAAGTACCTCCCAGCCTGCTTTAAACAGACATTTGAGGAGATGTTCATCACAGGATTCTGGGAATATCACTCCGAAATCTTTATACCCAGACCATCACATCTCCTCCAATTATTTGCTATGGAGAGAACTATTCACTCAGAACAATTGAGGGTGCCTCATCCAGACGTCCTCGGACCTGTGAATTGGGATGATTTGCTCACAGATCTAGCACGCGGCTTACGACTCGAAGAACACCAGCTAGCCTCCGATGTCGTCCAATATTATGTTCAAAAATCCTCTAGACAAGGGTCTGTCAGGGGCGACAGACGCGAGAGTGGGGGGGGTGTTGGCAGCAGTCAGGGAACCGAAGGAGCCACAAGACGAAGAGAGTCAGAGCAAAGGGACAGCACAAGCAGACATGGCAGTCAAAGAAGATCTGGCAAGTAGGCCACCTAAATTTTTCAGACATCAAGGAGTTGACACACAAGAAGAAAGAGCAAGTAGGGAGCTCGAAGGTATGTATGACAAATCAATAGAGAAAACCCCTACACAAATAGTGATTTTCATCACTAAAACCCTTGTAAATATCATTTCGTATTTTTGTAGCTCCATTTTGTGCAAGCCAAGGAGTCCTTGAGCTTGAGGAGCTTTAGAAGTATCTACCTGCCAATTTTCATATTTTTTAGATCTCGTTTGAGCCCTCTAATAAGCCCTGAAACCTAAATTTTAACTAGGCCGGACACTAGGTCTGGACAGGGCCAAAGCTAGTCAAAAACTATAAAAGGAGCTAGAGAGCTCATTTTTGGGGTTGGATTGTAATTGAAATGAACTTGTAAGAGCTTTTTGAAAGTAATCTAAAGAACTCCATTGCTTCTCATCCTTTGCCTTACCTTGTGTGCGCGTGTGTGTGTATGTGTGTGCATGTCAGTGTGCTTCTCACTCACACACTTGTGCCTTCACTTGCTCGAGGTCTTCATACCATCCTCATGTCTTCCCGGATTGACATTAAAGGAGGTGCTACTCATCACTGAGCTACACATACACATACACATACACATACACATACACAAACACATACACATACACATACACATATAGATACTTGCACATATACATGTATACATACACACACATATACATACACCCATATTACACACACATAGAGACATACATACACACAGATAGAGATGCACACATACACACACACATAGAGATGCACAGATACACATGCATACACACAAATTTACACACATATACACATAAAAACACACACATAGATACATACACCCACATATACATACACACACATAGAGACACACATACAAATACATACACCCACATATACATGCACACACATAGACACATACACACACATAGGGATACACATATACACATTCACACACATGTATACATATGAATACACAATGCACATGCATATGCATACATACATAAATACATACATGCATACACACATACACAACCACATACACATATACACACATACATACACCCACACACATACCTACATACACATACACACACATATACATACACACACATATGCATATATGCATATACACACACATACAAACATACATACACACATGCATACACATATATGTACATAGACACATACACATATACACATACATACACAGAGACACACACACACGCACACACAC
>CM035439.1:46377640-46697640 GCA_020310875.1 Ceratopteris richardii | reverse complement strand
ATATATTGATGGATTAATATCATTTTTTGGTAATTGTTCATCATCATCAATAGAATCAACATGTAGAGTATTATCATCTTCATCAAGTAGATTATTATCATTTTCATGTACAACAATTCTAATTTCTCTTTGAGATGTTGATATATCAATATCCGATGATGAATCATCAACATGAATTTCTTTGATGTGTAACAATAAAGTGTTCAAACAATGTCCTACCTCTAGGTTGAACATGAATGACTTGCAACCAAGGATGAGCATCAAGATTTTTATAAAAAAATTCTTGTTCAATATTTCTAGGAAGAATATATGGTTCTCTAGTTAATAACGTTATTTTCAAAGAATCCGTTGCTCGAAACCCAGATAATTCCCTTCTTAATGTGGAATTACTACCTTTATACTCACATCAAAACCAATCAATCTTCAAAATAACCTATCAAAATATAAAAAAACAAAAATTCATTTTCATGTGCTTAAAAAGAATAATAAACTATATCATAAAAATAATTTTTTTACCTATTTGAAGATACGATTCGTAGATACCAACAACAATTCCTACATAGCCAAGTTTGCTATCTATAAGGTCCGTATCTTTTGAGCTAGCACGGGATATGTAAGAAAGTAAGTCTATGATCTAGGGGTCCGACCGATTCAGACGGATCTGAAATCGGACACCGTTTGGTCATTCGTATGTATGACCAAAGATCTCGAGTTTAGAGTTACTAGGAGCTCTTGTGATCTTGTGAACAAGTGATCCACTTAGCTTAGTGGCTAAGTCTCAAGGATGTGAAGGAAGAGGTCTTGGGTTCAATCCCCATGAGCGACATGGGGAGAGTATTTTGCCCAAAGAGATCTAGAGCCTTCTAGAAGCATCCAGTTGAGTTAACTCGAGTTAACTGGGACACTTGGCACACATGCAGTTACATGGTCGACACTTGGATGGTTAGTATCCACCTGCCCAAGAAGGCAGTCCCCTGGAGAGAGCTATATATAAAGGCATTTGGTGGGGAGGAGAGTCATCTCGCTAGCATGTGGTGGTCGTAATCTGTAGTTCTCTTGCATTGGTCAGAGCCAAGCTCCCATGGTGACCTTGATGGCTCATCATCTTCCTTACAAGCATCAATGGAGTCTCATTTTCATGGTTAGTATCCACCTGCCCAAGAAGGCAGTCCCCTGGAGAGAGCTATATATAAAGGCATTTGGTGGGGAGGAGAGTCATCTCGCTAGCATGTGGTGGTCGTAATCTGTAGTTCTCTTGCATTGGTCAGAGCCAAGCTCCCATGGTGACCATTATGGCTCATCATCTTCCTTACAAGCATCAATGGAGTCTCATTTTCTTGATCTTTATGATTGTACATCAGTTTATTGTGGTATCTTTATTCACGTATGTTTTATTATTCCTTGCGAAGGAATTTGCGTGAATCTATCGTAGCTCTTTGCCTCCCCCGTTCTTCCCTTAGCTTTGCAAAAGATAGAGCAACATTTACATGATGATGTCTACAGGTTTTGAACTCTTTACCTAGTTATCCTCGATGTTTGCCTTTTCCACTATGCTAGGACATGAACCTTAGCTATAAAGCACATCCAATCACTATTAAAAGCAATAGCGACATGCAGCCTCAAGTACGTTTGTACGATCAGGCCAGGTGCATGAATTGAACTCATAAGCTCACAAGAGGAGTTGCAAGAACTTATCCGCTGCACTATTACAAGCACTTAGCCATCGTCAAAGATCATTTCATCTACTGCGCTAGAGATTGGTTACAAGATGACATCGCAGAGCATGAAGCAAAATAAGATTCTCTTCGCTGTTGCATGAAGATCCAAACTCAGGATTCGGATCACTCCACCACATTTTTCGTGTTGTTTTTGAATAGCAACATGCACATTTACACTAAAGTTCTGCATGCTTCGATTGGCTGCAGATAGTTATAATTGTTGCTTTATGCTTAAGAACAAGTGGTGCTGATGCTTTTGATATCTTTATGTCTATTATCTGCTGCTCCAGAACTGCTCTAGAAATGCAGCATGTCATAAGCAAAATTAGAAACATCTTCACAACGGTGTCAAACGGGGAAGGACCATATCATGCCATTACAGCAGCTACGCTCGAAAATGGCTTCAAGCGATCATCTGGCAAATATATTTAGTATCTTTGCTAATTATATATCTATTGTGAACAATTTAATTTGTGACACAGGTGCATGCACAATTGCTATCTCTGTAGCCGACGTCTACCATAGCTTCTTTGTAGATCAAAGCATAAAAGCGATAGTTATTCGAAGGCGGACTCTGATTGAATTGAAGCAAAGACCTTATCGGTCATGAATACTACCCTAACCATGAGAGCGATCTCGTTTTGAGTTTGCTATCTCCTCCGTGAACAAGTAGAATACAAGCAAAAGGATGTTGTTTGCTTAGTCACGTGTCCTAACTGACAGAGTTCGGTTTTGAACTCGCGACCAGTTCTTCGCGAGTACATTAGACCATGGTATCTAATGCATTTCCATACGAATCCACATGATAAACATTTGTGAAGGTGTTTCTCTACATCGCATCTGAAGTCTTCCTCTGCATCTGAAGTGCGCGGGCTAACCTCTCTGTATGGAGTTGGTGTTGAGAAAAATAAAATGTGGATATATATATACTCAAGGCAGACTCCAAGAATCGATCTCAGAACCTCACATTTAGCAAATATCAAGCTTCGGCTATGCTATGCTCATAGCAATTATATTTTTATAGTAAAGAGGTTACTAGTGCAAAGCATAGCAAAAGAAGTAGTACAAGTCAACATGAATTGGTTCCTCTGCTGTCATCCGGACTCGACCTCACAAGCCGTTGCAAGAGTAGAACTCACTGATAACAAGTCGTAGCACCTCTGCTTCTCGGATTAGATCTCACAACATCATCAGTGAATGATATAGAAGGATCTACTTTCGAGAGAAGGGTAAGCACAAGCCATGCCCATGGAAATCTCATGGATGGAGAATGGATCTTCCAGCGGATCACTGGAAGGACGTAGGTAATTGCAAGATAAGTATTTTCCAAGTTAATGATTGGTTTCAATATTTTTTTTGCTCTATGCTTTCATGTAGGATGCATTTTTATCATTGAAGTATGATAGTAAAGTTCATCCTTGATAATCTTGATGCAAATTATGGAAACCTACATGAAAGAGCATAAAGATATTGAAACACTCATTAAATACAAGCATAGTCATGCATCTACGAAAGATTATTGGTGCATCTCTCCTTTCAAAAGAATGTTTTCTGGCACCATACACATTTTCTTCTTGCTTGCAAAAGGAATAGGATACACTCAAGTCTGTGCACATGTATATTTATAACCTTTTGTAAGGTAGAGGATAGATTGTTCGTGCATGGATGATTGGATGCACACATGTCAAGCTCAACAATTGCTTGAACTAGGTTTGATGCATGAAAGAAGAATGCCAACACGTGCATGCATTCACATGCATTTGCATGCAAGATAAGATATTTTTATATGCATGATTGTTGGTTAAGTAGTTGAATACTTATATTAAGCACTTTTTTGAGGATGAGAAAAGTATGCTTGGTTTTGTTTAAGCTAATTAGAGCTTAAAGAAGAAACCCAAGTAATCTTTAAGAATCAAGATATTTTTCTAAAAGATATATCAAAGTAATCTTTAAGAATTAAGTTACTTCGTAAAGATAAGCCAAGAAAGAAAATAGTCTGGTTAACTATCTCCTTGGTAAAAAAGGAATATCTTTTGGACAAGTAATAAAGCCTTAAGTCTTCTTCTTGTTCAATAGTCAAGATTTCTTTTAGAGAGATTATTCTAGTAAAGCAAAAGATTCCAAGAGGAATCATTGGCTTAGTATTACTTGATTCCTTGGCAGGAATCTAAAGCTCTTGAAAGACAAAATCTCCTTAGATGTGAGGCTAGAATATTTCAAGAAAAGTTTATTAGAAGTAGTTCCAAGCAATTCCCAAAACCACAAGTATTGGTACTTAAGTCCAAATATTGATATAATCTAAAGGTGTATCAAAGAGTCTTAGCTTTGGAATCTGAGAGACATTGGAGTATGCCTGGACTTAAGACGGGGAAAGATCTCTCAAAATCCTGCAAGTAAGCAAAGAAGCTTTAGATAGTTCAGGAGATCTTAAAGATAAAGACTAAGTCTTTATTTAAGTCGCAAGATCAACTAGACTTGATCAAGCTTGGCCATGATTGCCCAAGAACATACGATTGGAACTACTTTGTAAATTGCCCAAGCATTGGCAATGAAATTCCTTTTGGGAATTATTCACGCAAGTTCCATTTATACAATGGAAAATTATGAAATGAGTAAGCTGTTCCAAGTCTGAACAGAGAGAAGAAATTGCAAGAATGTAGTCTGCAACCGTGAAGATGGTACTTTAGTCTGTGGAAGGTAAAACATAAATGTTTGCCTATCCTTAAAGGGATTTTGGTACAAATCTAAAGAGCATGAATGGATGATTAGACTTAAGCACTAGAGAGACTCTTGTAAAAGTCTTGGCTAGGTACCTAAAGCATTAGTAAAGAAGGAATCTAAAGACAAGAAGTTAAAAAACTCTTGTCACTACAAATTGGTCAAGAATAAACCAATTGAACTTGAATCTGTGAAAATTCAAGTACTTGGAATTCTGATTGGTTTTCATTTGAAAACCCTAGCAAAGAAGGATGGATGTTCCATTAAAAGGTTTTCAAGTTCCTAAAGGATAGCACAAGATCATGAAATGATCATCTGAAGGGATCAAAACCTAGAAAATCTAGTTAGAGATAATACCTGAAACTTTAAAATTCTTGTAAAGAATAGTTCAAGCAAGAAGGTAATCTATCAAGAGATGTTTATACTTTAGGATAAGAATCACCCACACATTAATGTGAATATAAAATAGAGTGGTATGGGACACTAGGTTTTATACTCAGATTGATGTAGGAAAGATGGTATGGGACGTCCGACCATGGGATAATAATTATCTTTTAGTCCTAGATTGGATCTTGAAGTTAGGTTTGATCCTCAGGGGAGTTAAAACTTCAAAGAAGGAGTTTAAATTCAAGGAGCATAAAATTAGTATCTCAAGATAACTTCAAGATCAAGGAAATAGAAGATATGGAGTAAATAACTTCCAAGATCTTCTTGAAGCACTTCAAGATAAAGTGTTGTTAATTCGGAAATATTTCATAAATATATGAAAGAAGTTGGACTTTGATTTTGAGTTGATCTTTTCAACTAAGGATTTGATTGACTAAGTCAAGCATCAAGTTCCTAGTGTAACTTGTTAAATTCACTCTTTTGACTCAAAGAAATGCATAAGAATTGCATTCCCAGTAAGGAGTCAGAAAGCCTGAATGTGACCTGAACTTAGTCTCAAGAAAAGCATTATTTGAGTAAAAAAACTCATCAACCATTAGGGGAAAAAATGAACCCTACATGGGCCTTTTAGATTAAGGAGTGATTAGTGATTGACCAATCAGAAGAGGATGGTGGCCACAATCTATACTCTATAAAATACTAGGCTGAAGGGGAGAGAGGAGACAAGTTTTCCCCCTATTTAATGAGTTGCCTCTAGAGAGAGAAGGAATCTTGTAACTAGGCTAGGCCCAAAAATTCAAATTTTTTAAAAAGTTTAAAAGCTCATCATAACACATGAGAATGGACCCCCCAGTACTTTTTAGGGTCAAAAGTGCTCTTTTTGACCACAAATTTGAAATCGGTGCATGATTTGAGCTGGAAAAAATGACTTTTTAAAAAAATACTAAGAAAAGAGGTATTTCCCTCATAAACCTCATAGTTTCGTACTAGGTCCCAAAAGGATATCTTTTTTCCACTAATTTCTCTTTGTAGAACACCATTGAAGCTCTTGTGTCTATATTCCAAGCTATCAGCTTCTCTCGTATTGAACTATTGTTGTAGATTGAAGACCTTGAACTTCAATGGCAACATCTAAAGGCTATAGGCAACCAAAAGATGAAGTTTTCACATTAAGGTGTCACAATATCAAAGCTAGAGATGGACAATACATGCCACATGAGTACTCCAAAGGTGTGTGGGTGTACATGCAACCCTCTAGATATGGACCTCATCACGTTAGACATCTTGGAAACTTGGGTCTTCATTATGACCACAAAGGCAATGGGATGGTTGCTATTGCAGAACATATCTTGAAATGCCAACTATGACACTCGAAAACTCTATTAGAATGAGATATTCTATCAATTGTAAGTGTTACTCTACAATATTGCATGTGTTGAATATATCTTTGACCTATTGAGATATGCTTTTATTTGTTACAGACATATTTCCTTCTTCTTTGGTGGATGAACAACCATTTCATACCCTTACAGGTGCTTTCCAAGAATTGCATGAAGATCTGAGCATTTTTGTGAAATTTTGAGTTGTTGATGGTATTTAATATATTTTTGATCTATCTACATATGTTTTTTTTGTGGTTTGGCTACATTTCTTTCTATGTAGTTAGAAGGACAACCATTCCATAGCCTTACAAGTACATTCTGAACATTGCATGAAATTTTGATAGCATTCGTCATTCCAAAGCATTAATAATTTCTTCATGATGGATTATTCTTTTCGTTTATGTAGATTGCAATAAATTTTTAGGTGAAGATATCCAACTCAAGACTAACAAGCTTTTTTAGGAGAAAACATATTTTTGATAATCTATTTGAATGTAAGCTATATTGACAAGGGCATAAGGTTAGGAATCTACAAGTTTTTTTATTATATATGTTATAATATTTCTTTCTTTAATAATTATATTTTATTTTGTATTGTTCATAGGTTGTGAAGAGAGTGGATAATATAGCTAAATTCCTTCGAATTTGAACTATAAATGAGGTTGGCATTTTTACTCTCATTATGTTTTACTATGATTTTCTTTTTTTTCTCTGAAATAGGTTTAACTTCAAAAAAATGAGAGAAATAGAAGAAATTTGAAGAGAATTTCAAAGGAGGTTGATTAGCCTAAATATGTTGCTTTCATGCAAGATCTACTCTCTTTTAGCTTGTTATTCTAGAAGCTAAATAACCTCGACTCTTTGAATGGTGCATTTCTCCCGAATTTCTTATTCTTCTACCCAGGAAATCTACAAATTTCTCAATGGACTGGTCTTTGGAAGAGCAGTTGGAGTTAATAACACATCTTTCCTTCTAAATTTTCTAGAGGTATTTGCTTTTGGTTACATTCAAGAGCATCACCAAGTATGTCTTGTTTCTAGCTCACCGGTTCGTATAGCATGAGGGTGTTGATATATTTAGGTAGTGATGTGTGTGAACACTCTAGGACCGCCGGGGCACTTTTTTCCCTCTTTAGGAGGTTTTTTTCCCCCGGCTTGTATATACGCCTATTGCCCTAATGGGCTACTTATCTTTGTACATTCTCTAGTAATACATTCAGTCTTGTGTGTTGTGCTCCAAGCTTGTTCTTCTTCCTTGTGCTGTTTGCGTGCTTCCGCAGACGTCTAACTCCAACACTTGGTATCAGAGCAGGTCGTTGCTTCATCTAGGGCACCGTCGACACTCCTCTATTTGCAGTCTCAGATTCGCACAAAATTTGGTGAGCATACTCAGGGTGTTTCCGAGATCAAAACAGCTTCGTTCTGTGGTGCCGAAATCGGGATCTGAGCTCGTTTCGGCCTCCGAACGCACTATCGCAGTGCTTGTGCAGGCTATTTCGTCCTTTTGTGCCAAAGGTATATACCAGTTTTTGTTCGCCAGTTTAAGCGTCTCAAAGTCTGCTACAGGTCTAGCAGAACTCGTCTGGGTAGTTCCGTTCAACTTTTTGAGATACAGTCAATTTTCTGCATCAAGGTATTTTAGTCATCGGCCATGGTTGAAAGCAGTGATGTATTCCGTATGTTGGTTGTTGAGGATAAGTTGGATGGTACCAACTACCCATTATGGGCTTATATGATGCGACATGTATTGGTTGCAAAAGGACTGTGGAACATTGTGCAGGGTGTTGAAAGACGTCCTGTTACACCTGCGACTACAGGTACTACAAATACAGGTGCTGGAGGTGCTCGAGCTGATGAAGATGGTCTCGAAGATGATATTGTGCAGACTCCTGTTCGTGCTGCTGTTTTTGTTGCACCTACTGTAGAGCAGATTTGTTGGGATGGCAGAGATGCCCAGGCACATGCATTGATAGCTTTTTCTGTCAAACGTGCCATTATTCCTCACATACGCTCTTGCAGAACAACTAGGGATGCTTGGGATACACTTACCACATTGTACCAAGCTAGGAATGAGGCTCGTGTTGCTTATCTCCGAAAACAGTTGGAGAGTGAGCACATGAATGAAGGTGATTCTATGGACAGTTTCCTAACGAAGATCAAAGATTTGAAGGAACACTTGATTTTTGCTGATGAGGTTATACCAGATAGCTCACTTATGCAGACCGTTCTGAATGGTCTTCCTGACTCATATCAGAGTTTTGCTTCTACTCTTCGGTTGATGATGAAAGGCAATCCGAATGCCTTATCATTTGAGGAGTTAGTCTCTGTTCTGTTGCAGGAAGATCAGTCCAGGCAGAACAGGTCCATTATGCGAGTTGCAGATCAAGCTTTCCTGGCTAGTCAAAAGGGCAAAGGAAAATGGAGCTCTTCTACTAGTAAGCAGAAATCTGCAAATGATGCACATTCAAAGAACCAAGACAAAGATGAGAAAAAATTAGAAAAGTAGAAATTGTTTTGTAAGTACTGTAAAGGCAATGATCATATCATAAAGAACTGTCCAAAACTGGCTGCTAAAGAGGCAAAGAAGAAAGAGGCTGGAATGGTTGTTGCAAAGGCCTCTACACCAAAAACAGAGTTTGCAAATCTTGTGCAGGAAGAAGAATGGGCGTTTACTACTGTCTGCAGTTTTGACCCATCTTCTCATGATCAGTGCATGTCTGCAGTAGACTCAGATGTTTGGTACTTTGACAGTGGGGCGACCAAACATATTACCTCGCAGCGTAGTTTCTTCTCTTCACTCGAGCCTGCCCCTACAGGGAATACTGTTACATGCGCCAACAACTCCTCTTATCCTATTATGGGAGTTGGTAAGATCATTTTGACTACTGCTGATGGTAGTTCTTTCACTTTGTCAGATGCTTTATTTGTGCCAGGGATAAAAAAGAATCTGTTATCAGTTTCTGCATTAGCCAAGATTGGCTTGGTTGTGAAATTTGTTGATGACAGGTGTACAGTTCATGATCTCTCAAATGGCGATGTGATTATTGCTTCTGGCATTTTATGTCATGGGTTGTATAAGCTCATAGACTATGAAAGATCTGTGAATGATTCGGCATGTGCAGTTCAAGATTCTCAGGCTATGTCAGATGCAAAGCTTTGGCATGTACGCTTTGGTCATCTGAATTTTGCTAGTTTGCTACGCCTGCAGAAATCTGAAATGGTGTCCTCTTTGCCCATACTTGAGGCACCTGGAAAACATGTTTGTGAAAGCTGTATTTTGGGCAAAATGCAGCATTCTTCCTTTCCAAAAGATGGTTCAGTTCGGGCTACGCAGAAATGGTAGCTTGTACATAGTGATGTCTGTGGTCCTATGCAGACACCCTCTTTTGGAAATTACCTTTACTTCGTGACTTTCATTGATGATTTTTTCAGGCATGCATGGGTATATCCACTCAAAGCAAAGTCCGAAGTGTTCATGTGCTTCAAACAGTTTTTGGTTTTGGCTGAAAAATCTGTCAGCATGTAAAATGGGCACCCTCCCTTCTGATCGAGGGGGGGAATATATGTCTTCAGATTTTAATGCATTTCTGGTTGAACGTGGGATAAAACACCAGTGTATAGTGCCGTATACACCTGAACATAATGGAGTTGCTGAACGGAAGAACAGGTCTCTCATGGAGATGGCGAGGTGTATGGTCAAGAGTCAGGCTTTACCTCATAGTTTCTGGCTTGAGGCTGTCATGTGTGTAGCATATGTACTGAACAGGTGTCCCACTAAAGCACTGCAGTCTATCACTCCATATGAGGCTTGGCATGACCGCAAGCCATCTGTTGCTCATCTGCATGTTTTTGGTTGTTTGGCATATGCATTAGTGCCTGAACAACATCGCAGAAAATTGGATGATAAAGCAGTTAAATGTATTTTTGTTGGATACAGTTCTGAAAGTAAAGGCTATCGCCTATATCATCCACAGACTAAACGCATTCTGGTTAGCCGTGATGTTGTATTTGTGGAAGATGCTATTCAGCCATTGCTTCCATGTACTAAGGAGACATCTGTTAGCTCCAAAGATATGTATGATACTTTGATGCCTCTTTTTACAGGTGGACAGTCTAGTGCTGGTCCTAATGAGGCAACTTCTCAGCCTTTGCAGGTTTCATATGATGATGCATATCATTCCATTTCTGATGCAGATTTACATGATGCACTTGCTGATGAGAGAGCTGATATTGAGCAGGCAAAAACTATGCCAAAATGGCTAGTGCAGACTTTGCGTGACAGCAAATTAGATGCACCTTTGTCATAGCGTACTCGTTCAGGCTCTCATAGTGCCTCCTTTGCATCAGATTGCTATGCTATGGCTGCATCTAGTCTCTGTGATGAGAATGAGCCTATTCCTTTTGATGAAGCACATAATTCAGAAAATTGGATGGTTGCTATGCAATCTGAATATGATGCTATAATGAAGAATGGTACATGGTCTTTATGTGACTTGCCTCCTGGCAAGAAGGCCATTGGCACTAAGTGGGTATACAAGCTGAAGCGTAAACTTGATGGTACAGTTGACAGGTATAAGGCTAGGCTTGTTGCAAAGGGTTATGCGCAGGAAAGAGGCATTGATTTTGATGAGACCTTTGCACCTACATGCCGTATGACTACTGTTCGGAGCATTTGTGCACTTGCAGCCCATCATGGTTGGAATGTACATCAGTTGGACATTAAAACAGCATTTCTGAATGGTGACTTGCATGAAGAAGTGTATGTTTTTCAACCCCGTGGCTTTGTGTAGAAAGGGCATGAAAACCAGGTGTGCAGGTTAAAGAAGGCGTTATATGGTTTAAAGCAAGCACCACGTGCTTGGTATGAGAAGATACATGCCTATCTGATTGCACATGGTTTTGAGAACATTCCAACTGAAAGCACCTTATATGTTAAGCGTGCTAATGATGTGCTTCTGATCATTGTTGTCTATGTAGATGACATGCTGCTCACTGGTCCTATTGAGAAGCATATTGCTGATTTTAAGGCTGATTTGCATGCCTCATTTGAGATGTCTGATTTGGGGCATTTGCATCACTATTTGGGCATTCAATTTATGCAAGTTGATGGTGGAATGGCTTTGTGTCAAACGAAATATATTGACACATTATTGCAGCATTTTGGCCTTGAAGATTGTAAGCCTATTGCCACTCCTATGGAGACAGGTTTAGGATTGAGTCTTCATGATGCTGGAGATGCATTTGATGCTGTTCTCTATCAGCAGGCTGTTGGATGCTTGATTTACTTATGCATTACTTGGCCAGATATTCAGTTTGCTGTCTCACACATGAGCAGGTTTATGCATTGCCCAGGAGTCACGCATTGGAAGGCGGTTAAGCGCATCTTTCGCTACTTGAGTAGTACTCGGCTACTTGGGTTGTTTTATCCCAAGGGGGGATCACTACCGCCAGATTTGCATGCTTTTTCTGACTCAGATTGGGCTGGTTGCTATGACACTCGTGTGTCCACCAGTGGTTTTTGCTTCATGCTTGGTAGCTCATGTATATCTTGGTTGAGCAAGAAGCAGCCTACTGTGGCCACTTCCAGTTGTGAGGCTGAGTATAGGGAAGCTTTCACAGCGATTTTTGAGTGTGTGTGGCTCAGACGCCTTATGGCTGATTTGGGTGTTGGCCAGTCTTCTGCCACCACCATCTTCACTGACAGTCAGAGTGCATTGGCAGTTGCGAGGAATCCTGTGTTCCATGCTCGCACTAAGCACATTGAGGTGCATTATCACTATGTCAGGGAGAGGTTCTCTGCTAGGGAGATCAGCTTGGCATATGTGCCCACGCAGGAGAACATTGCAGACCTTTTCATGAAGGCTCTGCCTAGGGAGAAGTTTGAAGCTTTCCACAAAGCTTTGGGCTTACTTCTTTTTGTGGAGTGATTTCCACATAGCTTGGCACTTCCTTATACATGAGTGCCAGCTCCTTGTTCACCGCATCACTCCCAGGGGGGATTTGTTGATATATTTAGGTAGTGATGTGTGTGAACACTCTAGGACCGCCGGGGCACTTTTTTCCCTCTTTAGGAGGTTTTTTTCCCCCGGCTTGTATATACGCCTATTGCCCTAATGGGCTACTTATCTTTGTACATTTCTAGTAATACATTCAGTCTTGTGTATTGTGCTCCAAGCTTCTTCTTCTTCCTTGTGCTGTTCGCGTGCTTCTGTAGATGTCTAACTCCAACAGAGGGCTCTTTTCACATTCTTCCAAAGTAAGTATGGATAGGAGAAAAAAATGTCTTTGATGCCTTCTCTCCTACTAAGATATCCAAAAATCCTCTTGATCTAGAATTGGTCTAGAAATACTTTACACCATGGATGAGCATCACAAATTTTGTGAGGCTTTCTTGCATTTGCAAGCACTTCAAGTTGTACAATCATTGATACTAATAATTTGTAAATTTTGGAAGATTTGATATTTGTAATGAAAACATATCTACTCTCACATTTTTTTAGTCTACAGCTCTGCATTTATAATTTCTCTTGGTGATTACATAATTTTTGCTTTTATATAGAGTATGTTCAAGTTCACAAATAATTGACATTTTATTGGTTAATTTTCTCAATAGATGATCATTTATGAAGTTTGAAATTACAAAGGAGATATACTCAATACTTACTCCTCAAGTATCACAAATGATCCATGGTGCTCTAAGTTATAAGGCCCCCATTATGAGGAGAAACCACTTTGAGAGTACAAACATCCATGGAACCTTAACTTCTAAGCTAGATGAGTTTTATATGTGAAAATTTATGGTAATAAATGGTCTTTGTGATTGATGCCATGAGGTAAGTGAGGCATAAAAGTTTTGCCAATTTGAATGCCATTCAAGCTGAAAAATAAAGGCCCTCTGGTGCCATGGAATTTCCCCATAGAACCTTAATGGGAGGAGTTCAAAGGGGGATTTCTGCCTTATGTGGGGTATAGAGGCACAACAAGAATTCTAGACATGAGGATATTATCCTAAAGTATATTTTGCAAACTATTTTATCTCATGTGATTATGTTTGTTTATATTGGCTCCCATGGTAGAAGTTGTATATGCATGGATCACTGTAGAGTAAGTGACTTGTTAGAAGTAAGTTCCATGGCTCTAAAAATCTAAATAATAAAGTTTCAAATCCACTAAAAATAACCTTGCATGGCCTCAAAAGTATCAAAAAAGAGGAGCCACAGAAACATTGGATAGGTCTTCGCAAAATTTTTGTACAGGCCTATTGTGTGTTTCTATGGATGACCTTTTTGGTGCTTTTGAGGCCATGCAAGTTTATTTCTAGTGGATATGAAACTTTATTATTACAAATTGAAGGTCCATGAAACTCATTATGTGCTCAAATCAATTTACCAATGGAAAAATGAGTTTATAACCATAAATGATTTGTTTTGCACACATAGCATGTTGACTTGAGTGCATATGATTGTGAACATATGATATAGATCAATGTGGAGTTGCGCATGTGTAAGAAAGGTTATGAAAAAGTATATTACCAATGAGATAATTTCACATTACAAAACATCTCTTCAAGAAGAATGTCACATAGTCATATATGCTCCTATCTAGTTCTTGGGTTGCATAGTTCATCAATTTCCCTAAAATTTGCAAGAAGTAATACTTATTTCCACCATTTGATGATCTTGCATGACCTCAAAGCACCAAAAAAGGGGCACCCACAGAAACACGGGATAGGCCTTTGCAAAACTTTTGTAGAGGCCTATCTCGCGTTTCTGTGGCTGCCCATTTTTTGGTGCTTTTTGAGGTTTACAAGGCTCTAGATGTCAGAATTAGACAAATAAACAGACGCTCTTAGGGTTTTTGCATTTTTGGACATGATAGTAGCATCCATTTCTCCAAAATCTAAACCATTCATGAGATATAAACATATTGATAGAATTTATGGTTTTACGATGATTTCCTTTGTGTTTATGACATCACCTCCCTCGCAAAGCGATAAGTTCCACGAGAAGTAGGTATGTAACTATGAGATTTTTTGGAAATTGAATCTTCATAGTTATTGGTCTTTTTAGAGTTCTTTATATGTTGTACTGGAACACAATGATGATGAATATCCATGATGGTACTAGAAAGGGTTTGTAGTATATCTAGCTAAAGAATGAAGGGCATGATTCTCATGATGGATAGTACTCCTTTTTTGACTCTGATGATGATCTTTTGATGTGGAATGGTGATCGTGGAAGTCTTAAACCCAACTTGTATCTTCTTCCTAGGACATTTGAATATGATGTGGTTAGTGACAATACAACTCCTTTCTTTCAAATTTTAGGTTCATGGACCTTATTATATGCACAACCTAGTTGAACAATGGAAATACTAGTTTTGATTCTAAGGGATTTGTTTTGCACACATACCATGTTTACGCAAGTGGATACAATTATGAACATATGATATAGATCAATGTGGACTTGAGCATGTGTAAGAAAGATGATGAAAAAGTAGATTATCAGAATGAAAATTTGATTTTACAAAATGTATCTCTTCAAAAAGAATGATTACATAATCATGTATGGTCCCATATAGTTTCTTTGGTTGTATGGTCATCATCTTCACATGAGCTACACACAAGTTAATATCTTTCAAAATAGAAGTAAGGAATGCATCTCGTACAGTAGTGATGGAAAAGTCCCACTATAGATCTAATAGTAATTTCTTAAAAAGTACATGTCATATTAGTGGTTCTATGCATGTTGACTAGTTGGAATAATACTCACTTGCTTTTCTTCAAACAACATTTGCAAGATTTTGACAATTAGAAATGTTTTCATGAAATTACAACACAACATTGCAAGTGAAAATTGGAGGTTATCAACAAGTCCTTTGCATCATGATCAATGTCATGCACAAAAAGTGTTTTAGGGTTCCTCTTGGAAATCAAGTTACATAAGGGGCATCATTTGATTATTTTATAGTAACAAGTTTTTGTGGTATATCCTATCCATGCCCAAGGTACATAATGACCACCTTGGATGAAGCCCCATCAGAGAGGATGAAGTGGTCTACATGCGACAGAGGTCACCATACAATCATAGAGTGGTTCAATATGATAGAGTGAAGTCCATTAAAAATATCAAAATAGTTCATAGCCTCATCCATAGAATCATTCCTATGAGGATGATGAAGATCAACTACCACAGGTGTGACCATTCATAAAAAGATTCTAAAGACATGCAGAAAGGGGAAGAATAGATCCAGGGGAAGAATAGATCCAGGGGAAGAATAGATCCACTAATTATTGGTGATGAGCCATTGGAACTCAATCTACCTCCAAATGGAACATGGCTGATGAAACATGAAGTAACCATTCCAAGTCATCCAAAAAGGAGAGCTTCAAGGAATCATCATAAAAAATATGCATATTCCAACATCATATCAAGTAGAGGTTATGAAGTCACTACTATAAGGTCAAAACACACTACTCACATATGAGAAAAGAAACATATGCCATAAATTGTGTCACAATGTCAATCAAGGCATACATGTAAAATGAATAAGAACTACCAACCACATCATAGATCATATGTAGCGGCCGTGTATTTGATGAACAAGTGCACAACGGCTGGAGTGCATAATCTAACTCCCGAGGAGGTTTATTCCGGTAAGAAACCTGACCTTACACATCTCAAAGTTTTTGGATGTGTGTGTTATGTTCACATCCCTCAAGAACTAAGGACAAAGATGGAAGCAAAGTGAGAAAAATGTATTTTCATTGGATATTCATTGGAGCAAAAGGGATACAGGTGCTACAATCCGGTGACAAAGGAGCTAGGAGTCTCACGAGATGTGGTATTTGATGAGCTAAGACCATGGTTTGGAGACAAAGAGAAAGAGAAGATTCTTGAAGAAGATTGCGAAGATGATGGAGGTGCTGTCCAAGAAGAATTTCAGCAAACAAGCACTCAAATATCAGGTCCAGAAGCTTCTACATCACTTGGAGAAAGCTCAACTTGGAAGGGGAGACTAAGGAGTCATTCCTCATCACCAACATCATGTTATAAAAGATCTAAAGCTGAAAGTGCTGCCCAAAATAGTGATTCAAATGCAAGTGAAGAAGAGTATGAAGAGGTGATCACATCAAACGTAAAGTTGAACCGGTTGAAGAAGCAATATTCAAAAGAAAATGAAAGGAGGTCTTCGAGAGCAAGGTATCCAATTCAAAGACTGAGCTATGATAGTTTTATTGCAAAGCATTTTGCATATATGACACAGGTGGTCAAAGACAAAGAACCGGATGCATATGAAGAAGCATGTACACAAAAAGAATGGCAAGAAGCTATGCAAGAAGAGATGAAAGCTCTCAAGGACAATCACACATGGGAGCTAGTTCCAAAGGCTGAAGGTATGAAGATTGTTCCAAATAAATGGGTGTTTAAAATAAAGAGAAATGCTGATGGTTCTCTAGCAAGGCATAAAGCTAGACTAGTACCAAAAGGATTCAAGCAAACTCACGACATCGACTATGAAGAGACTTTCAGTCCGGTTGCAAAGATGGGAACAATTAGAACCTTGATTGCAGTGAGTGCAGCAAAGAGATGGCCATTATATCAACTTGACATAAAAAATGCTTTCTC
Source organism: Ceratopteris richardii (assembly GCA_020310875.1). Classification (NCBI taxonomy): domain Eukaryota; kingdom Viridiplantae; phylum Streptophyta; class Polypodiopsida; order Polypodiales; family Pteridaceae; genus Ceratopteris; species Ceratopteris richardii. The sequence continues at coordinate 46,680,807 of CM035439.1, read as the reverse complement.
AATGGTGAACTTCAAGAAGAGGTATACATGAGTCAACCGATTGGATTTGAAGACAAAAAGCATCCAAATTTTGTTTGTAGATTGAAGAAAGCTTTGTATGGGCTGAAGCAAGCACCACGTGCTTGGAATCAAAGATTGGTCGAGTACCTCACAAGGTGCGGGTATAGTCCAAGTAGTGCAGATACATCTCTCTACATGAAGAGAGAAGAAGGCAAACAGGTATATATTTGCATATACGTTGATGATCTCATCATAACAGTAAGTAATGTTACAGGAATACAAGAGATAAAAAGAAAACTCGGTAAGGAGTTTAAAATTTTAGATCTTGGTGAGTTGAAATACTTTTTAGGCATTGAGATAGTCTATGGGAAAGATGGCATTTACTTGATGCAAAGAAAGTATCTGTTGGATGTTCTTTTCAGATTTGGAATGAGTGAATGCAAACCACTCACTCAACCTATGGACACAAATGTGAAGCTATGCTCAAATGATGGAGAGAAGTTACATGATGTAACTACATACAGGAGTATTATAGGTTCATTGATATATGCTACGATCACAAGATCAGATTTGTGTTATATTGTTGGAGTTCTTTCTCAATTTATGCAAGCTCCAACAAGTGAACATTTAAATTCAGCCAAACGAGTGCTAAGATATGTGAAGCACACAGTCAATCATGCCTTGTTTTATAGATATGATGAAGAATTGCAGGTAAAGGGCTTCAGTGATGCTGATTGGGCTGGTTCGAAGGAAGATAGAAGATCCACTTCAGGTTATGTGTTCATGATAGGTAGCAAACATATCACATGGAGCTCGAAGAAGCAACCTACTGTTGCACTATCATCGACAGAAGCTGAATATAGAGGATTAGCCTTTGCAACTTGTGAAGCTATGTGGATTAAGAAGCTCTTGGCTGATCTTGATGTGCAGGTGGAGACCATTCCAATTTATGGTGACAACATGTCAAGCATTCACTTGACAAACAATCCAATGTTTCATGCACGAAGCAAGCACATAGAAGTGCATTATCATTATGTTCGAGAAAAAGTTTTGAGGAAGGATGTGGATATAAACTTCATTGGAACTAATGACCAGGTTGCAGACATGTTTACAAAGTTCTTAGATGCTTCTAAGCTAAAGAGGTTCAAGGATGACATCAACTTGCAGGATATGGCTGAAGGTGCAAGCTCACATGTGAGCTTGAGGGGGAGTGTTAAAAATAAAGAAGTAAGGTCGTATATATTTTTGCAAAAAGGATTTTCTTCAAGTAGAAGGAAAATACAAAAATTAAAAATGGAAGCATTTACTTCAGCAAGTAGTGGAGGCCAAAAGAAAATCAATCAAACGAGAATCAAATCCAAAAGCTGAACTGTAAGAGGAGTGGCTGTCTAAAGTAGTGGAGAAATGATAAAGAAGAGCTCTCAAACTCATCATGAGAGTTTTTGGTCACTTGGCTATAAAAGAGGCAAGGGAGGACACTCAAGTATAGAGGAAGAAGGCGTGGAAGTCCCTTTGTAGTTAGTTCATTTGGTTTGAGTCATTTCGTTCAGTTCACTCTCATAGAGTATGTCCAACCGCACACCCATTTCTGGGTAGTCTACTTGTGAGAGTCATATCTCTCAATATATGTATCCAATTTTAGTGTTTAAACATTCTTTGGAAAGCTTATCTCAAGTACGTCCTCTATCCAGAACAGGTTTATCAAATTCTTTATGCTTTGTGAGTTATTTAGGTTTTAGTGAAGTCTAGTTTTTAGCCTAACTGAGTGGACAAGTAGCCTATTTTGGATCAAAGAGTTACCAACCCAAATCTACTCCAAATTAAGTGTTTGATAGCTCATTTGAAAGCTATAGGTGTTTAGTTTAAGTGACCAAAGTTTCAAGTTCATTGCATTATTCAGTTGGTACCAGTTTTCATTTGAAGGTTCAGATATTGGCAAGAGTCTTGATCCTGAGAAGGCCTTCTACACTTTCCGCTGTGAATAGGAGAGGAATTCTCCAACACTCTAGTTGGGTGAAAAAATCAAGTAACTGTTGGATAGGAGTTAACCATTATACAAACATCCAAGTAAGATATTTGGAACAACTAAACTTCAAGTTTTCCAAACCAAATTCAAGTGAATCAAGAGTTCTCAAGGTTTTATGAGGGATAAGAATCCCATCTCCATTACTAATTCTATGCACCAGTTATGCCTAGAAATAGACTAGTAATTTGAATCCACCCAGTTCACATGTTTGTGCCTAGATCGCACATCGAGAAATTGTGAATTGACCAGGGATGTTTTTTAGATCCACCCTTATTATTCATTCACTACTTTGTACTTTAACCAGTTTATCAAAGTGCAAAGCAAGACAATGTTTTGAATCATTTAGATATGGATGCCACCACAGAGATGAGACATGTTTTTCCAGTTTTAGAACATGACCATGTTCTTCCAATTTTAGAACATGAGGCTCGGGGGTTACCTACAATAGATATATAACTCTATTTTCGAGGAAGAAAATATTTTCCAAGGGGGGAAGAATGCAATAAAGTAAGCCTATGATCTAGGGGTCCGATCGATTTAGACGGATATGAAATCGGACACCATTTGGTCATTTGTATGTATGACCAAATATCTTGAGTTTAGACTTACTAGGAGGTCTTGTGCTCTTGTGAATAAGTGATCCACTTAGCTTAGTGGTTAAGTCTGAAGGATGTGAAGGAGGAGGTCTTGGGTTCAATCCCCATGAGGGACATGGGGAGAGTATTTTGTCCAAAGAGATCTAGAGCCTTCTAGAAGCATCCACTTGAGTTAGCTCAAGTTAACTGGGGCACTTGGTGCACATGTAGTTACATGGCCGACACTTGGATGGTTAGTATCGACCTACCGAAGAAGGCAGTCCCCTAGAGAGAGCTATATATAGAGGCATTTGGTTGGGAGGAGAGTCATCTTGCTAGCATGTGGTGGTCGTAATCTGTAGTTCTCTTGCAGGATAGTTGTTTGAAAGAAGCAACAATGCTAGAATCCTCTGTTTTATGTCAAGAATCAATTATTTTGATTCTAATATTCTATCCAAAATCCCACATATTTGTGATCATTCGAGCATGCAATAAAAATCAAAGCATATGATTAGGAGAAACAAATATACATATATATGAACAAATAGAATATTGCTAAAATTAAATTACCTTTCATTGACAACCTACCATTAGCTACCTTCTGCTCATATGAAATTTGTTGATTATTTACATTGTCTCATTGCATATGAGTATATAGCCAATCCATGAAAGAAGATATATTTGTATTCTCAGTACCATTGAGATTAGGTATATATCTTTTGTTTCTCCATCTTTTACTTTGGAGATTTTGAAGTTCCTATTCATACTTGCTAATGAGGGCTTGCATGCATTCGCTACTATATGCTACAAAAGTAGAAACATCACTTTTTTCTTATAATGTAGACTGAAATGGAACTCCCTTACTTGATAATACCTCACCTATTATGTTTGAAGAAGACTCCTTGGTCCATGCACATGCAGCTTCTTCATGAACTCTTTCAAGGTATTCACTAATATAGTACATGCACTCCTCAAGCATCCATCCTTTTGGTTTTGCTCTTTGTTGTTGGAACATCAAGCTTACACTAGGCTTGAGGTGGATTTGATCTACATCAAAGGCTATCGCGTCGAAAGAATATCCGTTGGAGAGTTTTTTTTCTTATGCTCATTTATTGTATTTTTTTGAGAGATTTTTTATGGCTCATTTACCATTGTAAAAGCCTTGAGCTTTACACATGTAAAGGTAGAAAGATAGAGCCCAAATCCCACAAATTTTTGGTGCTTGAAGTTGCATTCAATCAAGCAATCAATCACCTAAAAGTAGATCAAACTAGAACTTCACTTTTCCTAGATTGTAGGAAAGTGAATTCATTCCCTCCAACAACCATTCCCACCTTCATTTGAACTCAAACTTCACTTGTACAAGTCTTGGAACACTCCTAAAGTCTATATAAAGACTTGAAATCACTTGTACAATACATGGAAGCAATATACATACACTTGTGACCATCATTGTCTTGCTTCTTCAATCCTCTGCATCATCTTCTTCGCCAATAGTAATCTTGCAGAGGCTGCTGCTCTCTCTCGAGAGCTTCAAATTGAGTGCAAGATGATGCATTAGAAAGATATTAGTGTCTTGTTTATGCCTATAAATTTTCAAAGCATTTGGTTCAGCAAGTTGGGAGAAATCTGAGTTTTTCTGTCTCAAGGTCAATCTCTACGTATTCCTGAAAAATAGGAAGTACCACCGGTGAATGTTGCATTCATTCCTATAGCATATTTTGCTTATTCCTTATACTTTTGTGCATTCTATAAACTCAACCCTATGTGTATCACTCCCATAAAAGTATTTTTTCTAATTGTAATCACGCTGGTCGCTACGGGCATTTGAAGTTCATTGTCTCTTCCATAGATAGTAAGTTTTTTGAGCTAGTCGACCCACGAACCTATTTGTTTTGTATCAACTCATCTCCTTGATGCTCCAAAGTACATAGTGTGTTTCTTTGCACTTATCAAATTCCTATAAGGTCTATTTGAGTCTCCATAGGATCAAGGGCTGGTCTTGTGCCGGTTGGCTTAACCAAACTTCGTCGCTTCGAAACGCACTTTTTCTACCTTCTACAAGCTTCTCCAAGTTCTTTCAGTGGTATCAGAGCTAGATCAAGATGGGTGACAGATTTCCCTCAATGATCGAGAAGCTTGATTGACACAACTACGCGGCTTGGCAAATCAGAATGGAGGCCTATTTGCAAGGTAGAAATCTTTATGGAATTGTAGCAGGTGATGAAGCTATGCCTATTCCAAGATCCATAGGAGGACCTACACAAGAGGAGATAGATAAGCTCATACTTTGGGGCGCAAGGGATGCTCAAGCAAGGTCGTACATACTAAACTCTATCTCTGACTTTCTATTACCACATATTAGAGGATGCAAGACATCTCAAGAGACTTGGGATGTGCTCGAGACTTTCTTTTCTGCTAGTACCAAAGCAAAAAAGAATCATCTTTGGAACGAGTTCAACCAATCAAGAAGACACCTAAACAAACCATCACAGAGTTTGTTACCAAGGTCAAGGAGGTTGTGGATCAATTAGCATCCATTGCAGAGCTGATTGAAGAAGAGGTCATCATGAGGCAAATTCTCGATGGCATTCGAAGTGATAAGCAATGCCAATCCTTCATGACGGCTTATGATCTCATCATGGATGTGCAAACTCTAGACTTCAACATCTTTCTTGGAAAACTCTTCAATCAAGAAGCCAAGAATAGCATAAAGGAAGGTAACTCTTATCATGGTAATTCAACTAGTGCTCTATATGCAGATAAGAAGGATAAGAAGCGGAAAGGCAAGAAGAAGGAAGAATATGAAGAAGAGACTTATCAAGACAACTTTGCAAGCAAGAGCAAGTGGAAAGGGAAGAAGAAAGGACCAAAGCAAGACAAAGCCAAAGTTCAGAATGTTCAACCTTGTTCCATACGCGACAAGACCAACCATAGCACTCAGAACTGCTAGTTCAATGGGAAGACCCAGAAAGGAAGTGGAAGAGATGGATATGGCAGCAATAGAGGCAGAGGTGGACACAACTTCAACAATAACAATAGAAGCTATAATAGAAGGGACTACAACAATTATTCAAAAGATCAACCACATGAAGACTCATTGCTTCTTATGAATCCAAGCCACAAAGAAGGTAAAGAAGATGATCATTTATTCTACATAGATTCAGGATGTTCGAATCATGTTGCAGGCATCATTACTCTTCTATCTGATTTGGAAAGTCCAAAGCATAGACATGAAGTGCAAATAGGGGATGACACAAAGCACAATGTGGAGAAGATTGGTAATGTCAAAGCTTCCAATGGCAGTACAAACATTCTAAGTAAGGTTCTCTATGTACCCACTATCACTAAAAACCTAATAAATGTAGGCCAAATAGTTGAAAAAGGCTTGCAAGTTAGGTTCACCCAACATGGAGCTTTGTGGAAAATCCATGTCAAGGCTTCAAAAAGATAGCCCGAGGTGAGAAGCATGGTAGGCTCTTTACTTTTGAAGTAGGAGAAACCAGGAACATAGCTCTATTCAACTTTGGGTCTCAAACCCTAAGTGAGCTTGGAGTGTGGCATAAGAGACTTGCTCATGTGAATGAAAGAACCTTGAAGGATATATGCAGGGATCAAAGTGTTCTAGGACTGCCAAACATATCAAAGCAACACATGATCAACAGGTGTGATGCATGTCAGATTGGGAAGGCACAAAGACAATCGTTCAACCACAAAGGCTACATCCACAACAACTTATTGGACTTAGTACATACAGATGTATGGGGACCAAGTCAAGAACCTTCATTGGTAGGATCAAGGTATTATGTCTCATTTATTGATGACCATAGTAGATGGATTGTTCTATACTTTATCAAGAGTAAGAATGAAGTGTTTGATTGCTTCAAGAAGTATCTTGCACCTGTGAAGAATCATACAGGTAGATCACTAAAGAATCTCAGATCTGATGGAGGGGGAGAATACTTCTCCAAAGAGTTTGATGAGTTCTTGTAGGAAAAAGGTATCAAAAGGAAGTGACTACTAGGTACTCTCCTCAACTAAATGGAATTGCAGAGAGGAGAAACAAGACATTGGTTGGATCAGCCGAATAATGCTTGAAGAGAAGAAGTTGCCACATTATCTATGGGCAGAAGCTATTTCAACTGTTGTGTACCTTGTCAATCGACTACCATCCAAATCACTTCAAGGTATGACTCCTTATGAAGCATGGCATCGAAGAAGACCTAGTCTTGGACATTGCAAGGTTTGTGGTTGTTTAGCTTATGTTCATGTACCATCACAATTAAGAGGTAAGCTAGATGAAAGGGCAACAAAGACAGTGTTTATTGGATATGATTCAACTCAGATGGGTTACAGGTTCTTCAATCCTTCAACCAAGCAATTCACTACAAGTAGAGATGTTGTGTTTGAAGAACACAGGTCTTGGTATGATGAAGAAAAACAAAAGTTAACACTACCATATGATCTTGATTCTGATTCTCATCAATTAGGAAGCAAGCATGATACACAGGTCCAGAATCCAAGAAGTGATACAGACGATGACCAAGATGAAAGGGAAAAGGATTACAAGTTATGGAAGTCAAGAGGCAAAGCAAAGATGCAAGAGGTTGGAGAATGCTCCAAATAAGTACATAGAAGATCAACAAGAGAGAAGAAACAACCAGAAAGGTATGGATATGATTCCACATTTGTTACGAAGCATTCAATATATTTGGCAAAAGACTCTATTTCAGAGGAACCCTCAACCTATGAAGAGGCAAAGGGAAACCCTAATTGTAAAAAGGCCATGAAAGAAGAGATAGATGCATTGAAGGAAATGGACACTTGGGATTTGGTTCCAATGTTGCTGAATCAAAAGGTAATTGGTTGCAGATGGGTATATAAAGTTAAAAGAAATTCAGATGGATCAGTTTGTAGGTACAAGGCAAGATTAGTTGCCAAAGGATGCTCACAAACTCATGGTATAGACTATGAAGAAACATTCTCACCAGTTGCAAAGATGACTAGAATCAAGACATTGATAAGTGTAGCTACTGCAAGGAATTGGAGACTCCTCCAACTTGATGTGAAAAATGCATTCTTAAATGGTTGGATAAGTGAAGAGCTATACATGTCACAACCACCAAGTTTTGAAAACCCTAATCATCCATCTTATGTTTGCAAACTTAAGAAAGCATTGTATGGATTGAAACAAGCTCCTTGAGCTTGGAATTATAGGTTGGTTACATATCTTCAAGATCAAGGGTTCAAAGCTAGCAGCTCAGCTCCTTCTCTATTCATCAAAAGGGATCACAATGAGGTTATCTATCTATGTGTATATGTAGATGATACTATTGTGACAGGTGATGATCTAAATGGCATTCAAAGGATCAATAGACACATGCAAGAGGAGTTCAAAATCAGTGACCTAGGTGAGCTCACATATTTCCTAGGTATGCAGGTGATATATACAGATGAAGGAATGTATTCGACTCAAAGAAGATACATTCAGGATCTTCTTCTCAAGTTCAAAATGGAGAACACTAAACCTGTAGGTACACCTTTGGAGATGAAACATAAACTAAGTGTTTATGAAGGTGAGAAAATTGAAGACATTAAAGAGTATCAAAGCTTGGTAGGTAGCTTGATATATGCTACTCATACAAGGGCAGACATCCCATATAGTGTGGGAGTGCTTAGTTAGTTCATGCACTCATCGAGAAGACCACACATGGATGCGTCTAAGAGAGTACTTAAGTATCTCAAAGGTACAATCAATGAAGGTATATTCTATCCTTACTCTTCAGATTTGGATATCAAAATCTACTCAGATGCAGATTGGGCAAGAGCTAAGGATGATAGAAAAAGTACATCTGGTTACTTAGCATTTGTAGGTTCGAAGCTAGTGTCATGGAGTTCCAAGAAGCAACCAATAGTTACTTTATCCTCAACTGAAGCAGAGTACAAAGGCTTGATCATAGCCACTCAAGAGACAATATGGTTAAAAGCATTGTATACAAATTTGGGACTTGTGAGTTCCAAACCTCACATATTTGGAGATAAGGTAAATTCCATGCATCTAGCAGCAAATCCTATTTTCCATGCGAGAACCAAGCACATAGAAGTCCATTACCACTTCATCAGGGAGAAGCTCATGGCAAAGGAGATTGACACTTCTTTTGTTCCTACTGAAAAGCAAGTAACAGATATGATGACGAAGGCATTTGATGGAATAAAGCTTTGTAGATTCAAAGCTATGGCAGGTATTCAACCTATCAGAGAATGAAGACTCAAGCATATTTTAGCTTGAGGGGGAGCTGTTGGAACATCAAGCTTACACTATGCTTGAGGTGGATTTGATCTACATCAAAGGCTATCGCGTCGAAAGAATATCCATTGGAGATAGATCCCAAATCCCACGGATTTGTGGTGGTTGAAGTTGCATTCAATCAAGCAATCAATCACCTAAAAGTAGATCACACTAGATCTTCACTTTTCCTAGATTGTAGGAAAGTGAATTGATTCCCTCCAACAACCATTCCCACCTTCATTTGAATTCAAAATTCACTTGTAGAAGTCATGGAACACTCCTAAAGTCTATATAAAGACTTGAAATCACTTGTACAATACATGGAAGCAATATACATACACTTGTGTCCATCATTGTCTTGCTCCTTCAATTCTATGCATCATCTTCTTCGCCAATAGTAATCATGCAGAGGCTGCATCCCTCTCTCTAGAGCTTCAAATTGAGTGAAAGATGGCTCATTAGAAAGGTATAAGTGTCTAGTGTATGCCTATAAATTTTCAAAGAATTTGGTTCAGTAGGTTGGGAGAAATAAGAGTTTTTCTATCTCGGGGTCAATCTCTATGTATTCTTGAAAAATAGGAAGTACCACCAGTGAATGTTGCATTCATTCCTATAGCATATTTTGCTTATTGTTTATAATTTTGTGCATTATATACACTCAACCCTATTTTTATCACTCCCATAAAAGTATTTTTTCTAATTGTAATCACGCTGGTCGCTATGGGCATTTGTTCATTGTCTCTTCCATAGATAGTAAGTTTTTTGAGATAATCGATCCGCGAACCTATCTGTTTTGTATCGAATCATTCTCCTTGATGCTCCAAAGTACATAGTGTGTTTCTTTGCACTTATCACATTCCTATAAGGTCTATTTGAGTCTCCATAAGCGCAAGGGCTGGTCTTGTGCTGGTTGGCTTGACCAAACTTCGTTGCTTCAAAACGCACATTTTCTACCTTCTACAAACTTCTCCAAGTTCTTTCATTTGTCGCACATAACCTTTTAATATTCCCATAAATCACTCAACCCAAATTATCCATTGAGTGTTTACAAAACCTGCAATCTCTATTTCATCCACAAGATGGACTAATAAATGAACCTGAATATCAAAAAATGATGTTGGAAGCTCTTTCTCCATCAAATATAAGTAGCTCCTTGCATTCACGTTTCTTTTGTGGGATCGACTCTTTGTCAATTTCTTTTGATGTAATCCACCTATTATTATCATAAAGAAATTATTTCATAAATAAAAGATAACAAATAGTCTTATATATTAAATATAAAAGTATGATAATTACCTTAGAAGCGATCCAAAGCGATAGATCATGTCCCCTACTCCTTTCCTTGTACATCTATAGATAACGAGAGGTAGAATATGCTTCAAAAAGTTATGCCAATCATGTGTCTTTAACCTAGATAAGGTCATATCATCCATAGTAAACATGTTTTTGAAAGATGCTTCATATCCTGTAGGTGTTTGGATTGATTGAATCCTATTGTTTATAATTTGTATCTCTTTTGTTGTAAGTATACAAGGAGCAGGTGCATAAGTTGTTTCTTGTCAATTTCTATAAAAAATTGGCCATAACTTTGGTTTTGAGTTTTTCTCCTTTAAATCATTTCTTGATGCTATTTTGTCTTTAAATCCAAGACAATGTTGCCATAATGAATAACCAATATTCTTGAATATATGAATAGGATCAAGAAGATGATAGACCTTTAAGTCTTTCTAATACTCCAAAGAATACTATATCGACATAACCTTCACATCCTCATCATCTTCATCAACACTAAAGATTTCAGATTCTAGATCTGTAAGAGACCCATCTATCCATTTTCCTTTACCCCTAATCTTCACATTCTCATCATCTTCATCATCACTAAAGATTTTGGATTCTGGATCTATAAGAGACCCATCTGTCCATTTTCGATACCAAACCATAGGTATCATTGGTTTTGGACACTGGCCTATTTCAATCTTTCCATTAAAATGTAATGATTCTCTTTTGCATCTTAATGGATGATCATTAGGCAAGAACCGTCGATGTCCAAGATAAATATTTTTACTGAGATTCTTACTATAAACTGATCTCAACCAATCACCATAATAAGGGCAAGCCTTATATCCCTTAGTAGATATTCGTGCATCATGAAAACCATAAAAATATAATTATATTAACTCACATACAATTGTATACATATTAAATTAAAAAATTACATCATTACTTGAATAGACACCATATCCAAGAAAATCATGTATAGTGAACCATAATGTGTCTCTAATTAATGCTTTTTGATACATCAATGACATTAATACCTCTCCATAACTCTTGGAGATCGTCAATGAGAGAAGCAAGATATATATTCATGTCTTTAACTTGTCTTTTTCTCGAGATTAAAAGTGAAAGCATTAAATGCCCTTTTTAATGCTAAGGTATGGCGAGAGATTGTAGTTAATGACTACCACAAGCCATGTTGACCATTTACTAGATTTCATAAAAAATGGATTAACTCCATCTAATGCAACTCCTAACTTTATATTGCATGGGTCTTGTACAAAATCAAGCCATCTAGAATCAATATGTTGAAAAGCTGCATTATCTGTTGGAATTCTCATTACTCCATCAGTACTTTTATGATCAAATCCCCATGTCAAAGGCTTTGATAATTCAGGGCTTTGAAACATATGTTTAATTCATGGAGCCAATTGAAAATGTCTCAATACCGTTTTTGGGATTTTACCCTCTTCATCCTTATATGGAGGAGATTGACATTTTGGACATGTCAAAGAGTTTGCATATTCACCTCTATATAAAAAACAACCATTATGATATGCATGTATACACTGATAATCTCTATCAAGATTTTTGATTATCTTCTTCATTTCATCATGTGATGTAGGAAGAATATTTTTAGTTGGTAAAAACTTTTGAAATAGTAACATGTAAGTTCATGAAAAAAGATGATATGAATGAAAATAAATAAATAAATACATAAACAGAAAATTAAAAATTATACCTTAATAGTGCCAAAATAGATATGTTACTCTATCCAAATTGATTTTGAAGATTTACAATAGTAAGCTTGTGTATCTTGTTACATTTCTACTCATTTATGGTGATTCCTGCCTATTTTCACACTCCTCAAATGTGCAATTAATCATTGAACTATCATATCATCGACTACTGTTTATTAAACTTGCTATATTTCCATGCATGTAAGGTCTTCCGTCAATATATAATCTTTCATTTTTGGCATGTGTAATCCCTCTACTAGCAAGAGAAGCTGCATTCAAACATAATCCATAAGTAGTCATAGTCGATGCCAATCTCCCCATCCATATATAGGACCACAGAATGACAATAGAGTGACTTCAGAGTTCGGAGGCAGATACAAATGCTCTACAATAAAGAGACCATGAACAACACCAGTAATAGTGGAGGGAGCAATCATATATCAATTACCCCAAAAGTTAAAAACCTCTCCATCTAAAGGAAGTGGTACTCCATTCCATCCTTCATATCTTCTTCTATCATATGTTTGTACTAGAAGACGATCACGAGTTGGCAATGGATAATCTTCAGACGTTTCAGTCTATGAACTAGGAGGTACAAGATTTCAAGAAACCTCTGCTTGTAATTGATAAATGGCAAGTCTGTGACATATACGAGGTATATTAGCATTATTAGTAGAAGAATCATCATCATCATCATCATCGAGAAAATATTCCTATATATTAAGTATAATTTGATTTCAATTAAAATAATGACATTAATTTATAGAATCAGTACATACCCAAGCTCTATCATGTTGATCAAGATGTGGTGAATTCTCAAAATAACCATGCTCTGTCTCATGTTCAATACATTCCAATCAAGGTCTTTGATATGTACAATAGCAAAAAATACACCAACATATAATATGCTCTTGATAGTAAAAATCATCATAATTCCTATTAGAGGACACATGTGAAGACATCGTTGCATGGATAGGAGGTGATGGGGCACCCTTTGATTGATCAAAATCTGATTATAATATAACAATAAAAGACATATATCAATCAAGTATGTATCTATCAAATATTAGAATTAAAAGATTGATATATTTACAATAAGTAGTCCTTGCACGATTAGGAGATGGTGGTGGAGTTCCCTATGATTGATCAAAATCTGATTGTGTAGCAAATAAAGGTACTAGACATTAATAATCTAATTATTTACATACATACACATTCTCATAAACACGCTTACACAGACACACATACATATACACAAATACACATTTTGACATATAAATACACATACAAAACTATAAACGTATGGTGTGTATGTATGTATGTATGTATATGTGGACGTATGTGTGTGTATGTGTATGTGCGCATGTATGTGTGTGTATGTGTATGCATGTATGTGTGTGTATGTGTATGTGTATGCATGTATGTGTGTGTATGTGTATGTGTATGCATGTATGTGTGTGTATGTGTATGTGTGGATATGTATGTATAAGTGTATGTATAAGTGTATGTATATGTGTATGTGTATGCATGTAGGTGTGTGTATTAATGTATGTGTGTGGGTATGTATTTACTATGTATTTCTATGTATGTATATGTGTATGTGTATGCATGTATGTATGTGTAGATATTTATGTATGTGTAAGTATATGCATATGTGTATGTGTACGCATGTATGTGTGTGTATGTGTACACATGTATGTGTGTGTATGTATATGTAAGTGTATGTATGTATGTGTAAGTGTATGTATATGTGTATGCATGTATGTGTGTGTGTATATATGTATGTGTGTGTGTATATATGTATGTGTGTGGATATGTATTTAATATGCATGTGTATGTATGTATATGTGTATGTGTATGCATGTATGTGTGTGTATATGTGTATGTGTGGGTATGTATGTATGTGTAAGTGTATGCATATGTGTATGTGTGTGTATGTAATGTAAGTGTATGTATGTATGTGTAAGTGTATGTATATATGTATGTGTATGCATGTATGTGTGTGTGTATATGTATGTGTGTGGGTATGTATTTACTATGTATGTGTGTATGTATGTGTATGTGTGGGTATATATTTTTGTGTAAGTGTATGCATATGTGTATGTGTATGCATGTATGTGTGTGTGTATATGTATATGTAAGTGTATGTATGTATGTATAAGTGTATGCATATGTGTATATGTATGCATGTATGTGTGTGTGTATATATCTATGTATGTGGGTATGTATTTACTATGTATGTGTATGTGTGTATATGTGTATGTGTGTATATGTGTATGTGTATGCATGTATGTGCATGTATATGTGTATGTGTGGGTATGTATGTGTAAGTGTATGCATATATGTATGTGTGTGTATGCATATGTAAGTATATGTATGTATATGTGTATGTGTATGCATGTATGTGTATGTGTATATATGTATGTGTGTGGGTATGTATTTACTATGTATGTGTATGTATGTATATGTGTACATGTATGTGTGTGTATATGTGCATGTGTGCGTATGTATGTATGTATGTGTGTATATATGTGTATGTGTGGGTATATATGTATGTGTAAGTTTATGCATATGTGTATGTGTATGCATGTATGTGTGTGTATGTATATGTAAGTGTATGTATGTATGTGTAAGTGTATGTATATGTGTATGTGTGTGTATATATGTATGTGTGTGGGTATATATTTACTATGTATGTGTATGTATCTATATGTGTAAGTGTATGCATTTATGTGTGTGTTTATGTGTATGTGTGGGTATGTATGTATGTGTAAGTGTATGCATATGTGTATGTGTATGCATGTATGTGTGTGTATGTATGTATGTGTAAGTGTATGTATATGTGTATGTGTATGCATGTATGTGTGTGTATATGTGTTGGTATGTATATATAAGTGTATGCATGTGTATGTGTATGCATGTATGTGTGTGCATGTATATGTAAGTGTATGTATGTATGTGTAAGTGTATGTATATGTTTATGTGTGTGCATGTATGTGTGTGTATATATATGTATGTATGTGGCTATGTATTTACTATGTATGTGTATGTGTATGCATGCATGTGTGTGTATATGTGTATGTGTGGGTATGTATGTATGTGTAAGTGTATGCATGTGTGTATGTGTATGCATGTATGTGTGTGTATGTATGTATATGTAAGTGTATGTATGTGTAAGTGTATGTATATGTGTGTGTATGCATGTATATGTGTATGTATATATGTATGTGTGTGGGTATGTATTTACTATGTATGTGTGTGTATATGTATGTGTGTGTATATGTATATGTGTGTGTGTGTATATGTATGCTTTTAAATTTAAAGTTTTTTTTTTATATTCTGATTCTTTTTTGAGATTGAAATAATAGGAGATACTATATGGTAGAACAAAATAAGAGAAGACTAACATCCACCTGAGACATGGCAATATTTTTGCAAACAACTAGGTCTTTAGGAGTCATTTCCTCAGCAGAAGGTATACAAATTAATAGTTTATATTATAGGGACTTATAATTCTCATATTTTTCATATTTAATCTATGTTTTTTTGTTTCATTAAATATATGTGTATGTATGTGTGTATGTGTGTGTATACATATGTATGTGCATATGTATATGTAAGTGTATGTGCATATGTGCATGTGTATGTATGTGCATGTGTGTGTGCATGTGTATGTATGTGCATGTGTATGTACGTGCATGTGTATGTATGCATGTGTATATGTATGAGCATGTGCATGCATATTCATTTGCATCCATGTGTATTTACATGCATGTGAATGTGCATATGCATGTGTATAATTAGTATGTGCTAATGTGTGTATGTGTAGATGCAATAATGCATGCATGTGTGTATATGTCTTTGTAGATATGTTTGTGCATATGCATGTGTATGTGTGTGTATGTGTATGTGTATGTGTATGTGTAAGTGTATGTGCATGTATGTGTGTGTATGTGCATGTGCATGTGCATGTGTGTATGTGCATATGTATGTGTGTGTATAATTTAAATGATATAAAATTGTACTTACAATAATTAGCCATATTTTATTTTGGTGAAATTCTTGAATAACTTGCAATAGAGAGAGAGAGAGAGAGAGAGAGAGAAAGAGATAGAGAGAGATCAAAAGAGAGAAGAAAAGAGAGAGAGAGAGAGAGGTAGAAAGAAGAGAGACCGAGAGAGAGAGAATATGAGAGAGAGATTAGAAAAGAGAGAGATTTAGAAAGAAATGGCCGGAGCTCGTAAGCACAACATAGATCTGAACGTTGGAGAGATCTTCAATCAATTATATGTAAAATGATGATCAAAGGGTGATCCAATGTTTTTTTCCTTTTATCAAACTTTACCATTGCATAAGGGATGTAGAAGCATCATGTATGCGATCATGCAATTCGTGGAACATCAACACCTAGCTACATCACATAAGTGATGCAAATTAGCATTGCATATGTGACATTGCCTTTTCAATCGCATAAGCAATGCTATTGTAGCAACACTCTCATGAACGTCTCTCAAAGTGTTAGAAATAACATCGGGAATAATGTTGAGAATAGTGTCGTTTAAATGACAATGCACGCTCAACACCTAGTCTAATGAAATTCATGATCATGTAGCGACACAAATGTGTTGCATTAACCATCACTATGCTCCTGTATTCCGTGTAGTGATAGTATATAGAGACACATAGTACATAGAGAGCACAAACACAAATTTTGTGGGTGTTACAAATGCAGTCAAAATTATAGTCTATGGTTGAATAGGCACTATATATTTTATTAAAGAACAAGTTTCAAACGACCATTTGGCCTTTTACATGGACACTAATGATAAGAGACACTTATGCTATGCATACAACTACTTATGTGAGAGACAAATAACTAATTATTAGAATATGTTATGCATAATTATATCCAATAACTCACTGATAGATAACATTATCAAATGCAAATCCAACATCATGAAGGATCAACCATAAACCTATCTCCATGGGAATGGAAATAGGTTTGCACTATTAAAGGCCAAAACATTCCAAGAACATGTTAGTGTATTCTACTTATCACATGGCTATTTGTCCATCAACTTGCATACATTGAATGCCCAAATAATGATGCAAAAGCCCAAAATCTAACATCTCAAAAGACACATGGAAATCAACCTTAAATTCAAGAATATGCTTCTTATTAGGACCTTGACGAGCATATCATCAACTTATATAACAATGGTGAGAAGTACATAATCTATATGCTTAGCATATAAGGTGCTATCTATTGGATTGATATCAAATCTATGTGTTAGCATGCATGTATTTTGTCATGTCAAGCATGCACAAATTGCTTCAATCCATAAAATGACTTTGTCAACCTGCATACTTTGTTTTCATGCACTTTTTGGGAAAATCCACAAGGATGAAATACATGCACTTCATCATGTAAATGAACATTAGCAAAATGCAATTTCAATGTCCAATTGATGTACATCCCAAGCATGATGAGCTGCAAGTGCATAGATGCTACAAATAGTTGTAATTTGGGCATGTCAGAGCAATCTCATAAACATCAATGCCATTATCATCACCATAACCTTTGACAGCATGCCCAACCTTATACATATGATTTTTCCCATAAATCTTGTGTTTCAACTTTTATACTCATTTGGTGCCAATGGCCTCTTTGCTAGGAGGTAAGCCACATAAAGAACAAGTACCATTTTCAATAATGGTTATCAAATTTTGATTATGCACTAGCCAGCCGATTTTCTAACTTTTGTGTTTCATCAAAAGAAACATGTGCATTTTCATCACAAAGAATAGAGATAGACGTTACATAACAATCTCATGCAAAAGGTGCACTATAAGATCTTGAACAAGTATGATATGGTCCATCTAAGTTCTTACCTCTCAAAGTTCACACTAACCATTTTGTCATATTTTTTGCCTCTTCAATGTGAACTCTCTTATTAGTAAGTGCATCATGTATATCTACATTAGAAATAGAATTATATGCATCATCAGTTGAAAGCTATGAAGGTTGGGAAATTTCCCTCACTTAGAGCAACATTTGATTCTCCACCTATAAAAAGAGGTATAAAAGTATCACATGCATCAATTGAGATGACTAATGACTCCTTAGTATCTGAAAGTAAGGCTAAATCATATCTTGCACAAAAACAACCTCATGAATAACTAGAATGCATTTAATCTATGGATGATATAGACAATAGCCTTTTCTTTCATAACTATACCCAACAAAAAGACATTTGATAGCCTTATCATCCAATTTCTTGCATTGTTTTTGAGGCACTAATGCATATGAAAAACAACAAAAATAATGTAGATGAGCAACATATGTCTTGCAACTAGGACAAAACCCATAAAGTGTGATAGATTGCAATGCTTTTGCAGGATATTTGTTTAGAACATTTGTTGCACATATAACATTCTCAAGATAAAAGTTATGTGCTAAAGCTTGACCTTTGACCATACACCATGACATTTCCATGAGAGACGTATTTTTCCTCTTAGCAAATCCAACTTTTTTGAAGTGTATATAAGATTTTACATTGATGTTTTATCGCATTATCAACCAAAAAATAATTAAACTTAGAGGACATATACTCCCCCCAAATTAAAATGGAGGGTTCCTGTTTTACATGCTGGTAGATTTTTAGCCATAATTAGAAACTCTTTAAAGCACATAAACACTTGAGAATTTTGTCTCAAAGGATAATCCATGCATTACCAGAAAATTCATCAATGCAAGTCATGAAGTATATGTAATTCCCAAATGAAAGTGTCTACATAGGATCAAAGACATCATTGATAACAAGTTGCAATTTATGTGTAGCCCTAATTAATCCATCTTTGGGGGTGGAAGAAAATCACATTTTACCTAAAATATAGCCCTCACAAACATGCTTAGAAGGTCCCTCAAGTTTGGCAAAGAGGATACCATTTCAAATTTCTATAGGTAAAGCAAACTAACAAAATTTAGATAACTTAAGCATGCATGCCAAAGTTTTGTATATAAAATAACATGATTATCATGAACTACACATGCTAAATCATTATTAGATTGTGCATAATCATTGAGCTTACACAACCCAATAAATAAAATTCTAGAAGCAATGACAATATCACCATTTGAGATATCATGAATTGTACATATGTTATCAATAAATTTAACAAATAGCATAATTTTGGCCAGTTTAGAAACTAATAATAGATCCTTCTTAATCCTTAAAACATGTAAGGAATTTGATAGTGTGAAAGTACTACCATCAATAGTGTAAAAAATGGTCTTTCCAACTCCCATGATAGGATAAGCATAGTTATTAACACATGTGAGATTATTCCCTATAGGAGAAGGCTCAAGTCAAGTGATCCTTATCTTTTGTGCAAGATTATTAGATTTGTGCTTACTAATAGATGAGCTCGATTTACCTTTTCCCTTTCAACTAGATAAGATATTTTGATTTACAGCACACATAATTGAACTCTTTTTTCTAGATTGATCTTCTTACAACAAAAGAAAAACTAAATACTCAAATGTTAAGGCACTTGTATTTCCTTTAATCATTAAAAAAAGAGTATAAGCAAAACTATGATAAGAATCTAGAAGACCATTAAGAATAGTCCACACAAGTGAATTATTTGACAAGATTTCACATGTAGCAATCAATTGCTCTTTCAAATTCTTGATCTTTGCTACGAAATTCTCCATTGTGTCTCCTTCATTCATATGCTCTTTCTACAAACCAACCCTAGAATGCAAGCCACTAATCAAGCTCGAAGTCCCCAAAGAACAAAAATGCTAAGGGGCATATTATTTAACTGTAATGCGGATCACTTTATATGTGAGAGAAGGGATTCCTATCCTAGAATAGATCTCAAAAGAGAGAAATGTGTGCATGGTTTCATACTTACCCAAATCATTCAAAACATCATCTAGCTTTGCAATTGATAAGCTAACTCCTTTGAAAATTATGGATAGAATAATAAGAGTTAATTAAACATCTTGGCCTAATTCAATGTTTTGCTATGAGTATTCTTGGCATCCATAGCACAAACATAGGAACTAGGTGGGTTCTAAATATCTCTAACAAAATTGTTATCTTGGCCTATATCTATGTACCATGTGCACAAACCTAGAAAACTTTTAGGATCTCATAACTATGCAAGAGATTGATGAAAATTCACTTGAACTTGCTTAGAGTAAGTGAGGCTATACTAAAATTGACCATAATATATGGTCCACTTCCAAGAAAAATCCACTAAACTTTTATTTGACTTTAGGACTATTGTGTCCAATCTAGGCTTTAGGGTCTTGGTAGAATGTAGGAAAGAAGTTTCCCCTTAGTTTTTTCAACCCAAATTCAACTAGATCAATGCAAATCCTAAATGTGTTTCATGATTGTCCAACTTAGGACACTCAAAGTTTAAAATTGATCTTTGAACTTCAACCAGAGCTTGGGCATCCATCACTTAAAGTATGGTCACCCATACCACGATAGCCACTTAGATGTTGATGCAAAAATTAATGTTCTTTACCAGCAAGCCCACAACCACACCATCATGGAGGGATATCTACTTAAATTCAATCTTTCTTTAAACTGAAAAAGTTGTACGAGATACTCAATACTATATCAATTTATAATAACTTTGAGCTTATATTCAACTCAACACCTTGCTTCGAAGTTTGAATATTTCTTGCCGTACTATGCAACAAAGCATAAAAACTACACTTGAGTCTTCAAACTAAGATCCTTGTGTTTACGCTTATAGTATTGGACTCAATGTACATCCTCAGGTTCTTGGGAATCATTTGACCCCTTGTACCTCATCTTTGAAAAAATATATTTCCAAGATTCACTTTTACTGAGTACTCTATTATTAAGACGTAAAACATCTTCCTCATATCATAAGTTAATTAATGAGGCTTTAATCCAAATATTACTATCCAAAAAAGGTTTATAGTAGTTCCAATCACAATCACTTGGATACCCTTGTTCCAAGTCTTAATTTGTTCTTATTGATCAAGCAATAGTGGCAAAGAATTAGCCTTTAGCTTAAGATATATTTCTCAATCTACCAAGCTTAATAGACTACCCGAGGATTTTCTAGGAATCCCCACCTCTACTCAAATCTAAGCATAAACTAATGCTTTTTAAATTTCCAAACTAAGTATCCACTAATGCTTTTCATATTCCAAACCTTAGGAAATCTCTTCAAACTTGATACACCTTTGACAATACCAGCCATAAGACTTATGTACCATGGTCTTTAGTTTGAAGGTTAATTAGGAACTATTTGAGCAAATTAACTCTCCTCTTTACCCATATCTTCTCATGAAGAGTTTTAGTTTTCTTAAAGAATATTAATCCTTAGTGGATTTAACTAACTTGGATGATTTCTTATCAGTAGCAAGTTTTATTTATGGTTTATGCAAAACCCTTTTGAAATTTCACTTTAAGGTTTTACTCTAAATCTTCTTGTAATAAGTCCAAAAATAGATGATACTTCTCATTATGATTGTCGTAAGAAGATGTTTGCACTAAGAAGATACTTATCTTCATAATTTCTTTTATTCTTATTCTCTTTTCCTAACCATTTTAGTTAGAATGGACTAATTTGTCTTAATGTGCATAGCATAATTTTAGCACATGAGTAGCCTATGTCATGATGGTGCATCTATGGATGAAAAAGAAATAATAAGTGCCCTGTGCATCTGAATCTGCACCCACCCATGTCCATCCCCCAAACAAACCCAATCGCTCACCCAAATACCATGCTTGAGGCAGACACTGTGTCTCAAGTTGTTTGAAAGTACAAAGAGAATGGTCAAGGTAGGTGTTTCTCACCTCCCCATGTATAAATACAACCTAGTTGTTCTTCTATAGGTGAGCCCAATAAAAATCTATAGGTGCTTGTAGTTCATGCTTTTACAATTGACTTGGGCAATAAAAACTAATTTAAAATACAAACCGAGGAAATTTGTAAGCTTTTACTAGTAATTAAAACTAAAATATGGGAATACAACTCCACTTCTTATTTGTAAGTGCCAGAAATGTCAAAAAATTTACATCAATACCCTTGACTCCATCACCAAAATTATCAAAACTTCGCAATTGAACATTGCTTTGGTGTGCATAAAATTCAAGTAATCTCTAATTTAAGGAATCTTTATACCATTGGACAATTTCAAGATTGGTTTCAACAAAACAAAAAATGTTGAAATCAAACACTCAAACAAACAACAAGACAAGTTCAAAGTTGACTAGCTGCTAGGAAATCATTGGCTAGAAACAATGTTTGGAGTGGATACTCTGGATGCTTCCCAATTGAATCTTGAGGATGCTTTCTTCAAAATTAAGACATGTAACTGCTATCTACATTCAAAGAACATAGCTAAGGACAAAATAACAATTTTAGATAACAAATGATACCTTAAATTTTGGTATCATTAAAGGAAGACCATATGTTCTTTCCTAGTGCATATGATATCTTAAATTTAAGGAAGACAAATGATACATTAAATAAAACACAAGCCTTCTTTTCTAGTGCATAAATAGTATATGACTCAAACTTCCAAATCATGCTCTTATCTCAAACACTTATTCTATTGGTGCATTTTACCCAAGCCTACATGCTTGATATGCTTCACATTATGATCATTTGTAAGTCACATGTGTAGTCATGTGAACACCTCTTGTAAAAGAGTACATTTTATCTCTTGTAATTAAAAAGAAAAAAGGAAAATGATGGCTTACCTCATCCATGATGTAAAAGCAAATTCGTGGCTCTAACTACCTAAAACCACTAATTTTTGAGCTGAAGGAATATCTCCTAACTTTAGGGATCACTTTTAGGTGGAGCCATTTGAATTCGAATTCAAAACTCCCTCCAAGAATAGCTATAAAAATAGCAAGAAGGAAGAGGCGATTAGCAAGCCTTGTACGTGACCACTTCATGTCATTTTGTAGAGATTGAAGAGCTTACTCCATAGCTCTATCATTATACTCCCATTTTTCAAAGATTCATTGCCAATGTGGTTGTAATCATATGTGAATCTATACATTTGTCATTATCTACTTCTCTGTTTTGTTCTCTGCTATACTCACTTAGAGCAGTAACTTCAGAAGGTCATATCTCGAGTTCTACTCAACATTTTTCAGTGTTTTTACATGCGTTGGATAGCTCTTACTGTCTAGTTTTTGAGTATCAATTTTCCTGGTCATTGGAGTAATATGTTTGGCGATATCTGCATTTTACTACTCACTGGTCTATCTCTGCAGAGCCCCGAGAATGGTGGGCATGTTCCAAAAATTGATGAATCTTCTTCTCAGTGCTCAGTCCATCATTTGAAGTGTTTTAACTTGGATTGGGAAGATTTCTAAGTCTATTTGCTATGGCCAAAAGGAATTTATCCAATTCCTACCAAGTTGAGAGCACTGTTGATTTTTTCCAGCAGGTGTATGTCCAAAATAGCAAGTTTTGGGAGGTAGTCATTTCGCAACTAGTCTATCTTGACTTAAACTTTTGGGATACATGTTCCAAAGTACTTGGATGATATTTTGGTGCATTTAGGAAGCTCAGAGGATCTACTAATCAACTCTGAAGCCTCAATTGGCTGGTGTGAAGCTGGTTGTAGCAGCACCTACTCATCTTTGGATTGCATCCACCATCTCTCTTCAGAGTGGTATCAGAGCATAGTCAAGCAACATGGGAGATGGATTTCCATCAACAATTGACGAATTGGATCGAAACAACTGCCCGGCATGGTCTTTAAGGATGGAGGCTTACCTTCAAGGGAGGAATCTATATGGATTCATATCGAGAGATGAAGCAATGCCAACCATGAGGAACAAAGGGCAACCATCACATGAAGAAGTGGAAGGAATTTCGAATTGGTGTTCGAAGGATGCACTTGCAAGGTCCTATATTCTAAAATAAATCTCTGATTTTCTTTTACCTCATGTCAAGGGATGCAAGACATCAAGAGAGACCTGGAATGCACTTGCTTCTTTCTTCTCTTCCAACACTCGAGCAAGGAAGAACCAATTGTGGATGGAGTTCACAACAATGAAGAAAAGCTCGAAGCAAAATGTGACTGATTATGTCACAAAGATGAAGGAGATTTCCGACCAACTTGGAAGCATTGGAGAGGTAATTGAAGAGGAGCAAATCATTAGACAAATCATAAATGGAATCAAAGCTGACGACAAGTGGGAGTCATTCACAACAGCCATGGACTTATACATGGATATGCATGTACCCGACCTCAACACACTCATGGGCCAACTCTTCACGCATGAAGCAAAGATTAGCAAAGGTGGTGAGTCCTAAAGAGGTAATCAAACTTTTTCCTTATATTCTGATAAAGCTAAGGTCAAGGACAAGTCAAAGAATAGGAAGAATGAAGATGCAGGTAGCTCTTTCCAAGCAAACTTTGCAAGTAGAGGAAGAGCTAGAGGAAGAGGCAGAGGTGGAAAGCAAGGCAGGGGGAGATTCCAATCATCTCAACCTTGCAATATATGTGGCTTATCTAATCATACTATTGAAGAATGTTTCAGGAACTCGAGGAACTCAAGAGGAAGAGGATTCAATAGAGGTGGCTATGGATCAAATAGAGGCAGGTACAATGGAGGATACAACAACAACTACTACAACAACAATTACAACAACAACAACTATCAAAGTGGCCATAGAGGAAGAAGAGACTACAATAACTATGCAGAGGACCAAAGTCAAGAAGATTCATTATTGATCATGAATCTATCAGTAAAGAAGGGTAAGGATAATGATCACATATTTTACATTGATTCGGGATGCTCAAACCATGTAGCAGGAAATGTGGCTTTACTTTCTGATTTGGAAGATCCTCATAACAAGCATGAAGTGCAGACAGGAGATGACACAAAGCACTCAGTGGAGAAGATAGGTAATGTGAAGACATCAGATGGGAATATGAACCTATTAAGCAAAGTCTTGTATGTCCCTACAATTACCAAAAATTTAATAAGTGTTGGATAGATTGTTGAAAAAGGATTGCAGGTTAGATTCAACCGATTTGGAGCATATGTTGAAGACCCAAAGCAAGGCTTTAGAAGGATTGCCAAAGGAGAAAAGACAGGAAGGCTTTTCACTTTTGAAGTGGAAGTTGCAAAGAACATAGCTTTGTTTAGCTCTGGATCTCAAAAATAACAGAGTTAGAGATATGGCACAAAAGGCCTGCTCACATTGGTGAGAGGACACTCAAACAAATTTGCAGGGACCAAAGTGTACTTGGTTTGCCTAATATCACAAGGCAACACATGATTTATAAGTGTGAAGCTTATCAACTCAGCAAGGCTCATAGACAACCTTTCAATAAGAAAGGATGTATGTATCCAAATCCTTTGGATCTAACACATGGATGTGTGGGGTCCAAGTAAGGAGCCATCTATATCAGGCTCAAGATATTATGTGTCTTTCATAGATGATTGTAGCAGGTTGACCATTCTGTTTTTCATGAAGCACAAGGATGAAGTGTTTTATTGCTTTAAGAAGTATATTGCTCTTGTTGAAAACCAAACAGGTAGGACTTTGAAAAGACTTAGATCAGATGGTGGAGGAGAATACTTCTCTTCTGAATTTGATGCCTTCTTGCATGAAAGAGGCATTAAAAGGGAAGTCACTACAAGGTATACACCTGAACTTAATGGTGTATCAGAGAGGAGGAACAGAGCTATTGTGGAAGCTGCAAGGTCCATGCTTAACGAAAAGGGATTGCCAAACTACCTATGGGCAGAGGGTGTGTCTACAGCCACATATCTCATAAATAGACTTCCATCTAAGTCACTAGATGGAACCACTCCATATGAAGAGTGGAATGGAAGAAGACCTAGTCTAGAGCATTGTAAAATCTTTGGATGCTTGGCCTATGCTCACATTCCTTCTCAAGTAAGAGGGAAATTGGATCCCAAGGTAGAGAAGTGCGTATTCATTGGTTATGACCAAAACAAAAAAGGATATATATTGTAGAATCCAACCAATAAAGGATTTTCTGTGAGTAGAGATGTAATTTTTGATGAAAACAAATCATGGTTTGATGATGACAGGAAAGTGAAGCTGCCATATGACTTGGATGAAGATTTTCCATCACTTCAATCAAAGGAGCCAAAGCAGATTGAAGAAAGCGATTTGGAGATTGACTTAGAAGACTTGGAAAGACTAAAGCTATGGAAGAACAAAGGTAAAGCAAAGATGCAGGATGCTACATATGGACCCGAGAGCTCACATCAACCACTTAGAAGGTCTTCAAGGGAGAAGAAGAAACCAGAGAGGTTTAGTTATGATACTTCTTTGGTCACCAAGCACTCAATCTACATTGCAAAGGATTCAACCAATGAAGAACCTACCACATTCGAAGAAGCACAAAGCAAGAAAGCTTGGAGAGATGCAATGGATGAAGAAATGGAAGCCTTGAAGGAGAATGACACTTGGGAGCTTGTACCTTACAAGCCATCTATGAAGGTGATTGGGTCTCGATGGATATACAAAATCAAGAGGAATCTAGATGGAAGTATAAATAGACACAAAGCAAGGTTAGTTGCTAAAGGGTTTGCTCAAACCCATGGTATTGATTATGAGGAGACCTTCTCTCCTGTTGCAAAAATGCCTACAATTAGGGTTCTCATTAGTCTTGCTGCATCTAGAAATTGGAATCTCTATCAACTTGATGTAAAGAATGCTTTCTTGAATGGATCGATTTCTGAGGAAGTGTATATGGCACAACCTCCTGGATATGAGGATGCACATCATCCTAAATATGTATGCAAACTAAAGAAAGCTTTGAATGGATTGAAGCAAGCTCCAAGAGCTTGGAATTTTAGATTGGCGATTTATTTGCAGGACCAAGGATTCAAAGCTAGCAAAGCGGATACCTCTTTGTTCATAAAGAGGAATGGATCTAAAGTGATCTATTTATGTGTGTATGTTGATGATATTATTATCACAGGCAATGATCTTGAAGGAATCAAACAGGTAAAGAGTCAAATGAAGGAGGAGTTCAAAATAAGTGACCTCGGACCACTCACTTATTTTCTTGGATTGGAGTTAATCTACACAGATTCAGTTATATACATCACACAAAGGAAGTATGTGCATGACATGCTCGTCAAATTCAAGATGGAAAATACCAAGTGTGCAGGTACACCTATGGAGCAAAATCATAAGCTTAGTGCTTATGAAGGAGAGCCAATTGAAGAAATCACAAGCTATCAAAGCTTGGTTGGAAGTTTGTATTATGCAACTCTCACAAGGGTGGATATATGCTATAGTGTTAGCATATTGAGTCAGTTTATGCATAAGCCGAGAAGACCACATATGGAAGCGGCCAAGAGAGTCCTCAAGTACCTAAAGGGGACCATGAATGAAGGTTTGTTCTATTCATATACTTCAGATATTGAGCTAAAGGTCTACTCAGATGTAGATTGGGCTGGATCTAGAGATGATAGAAGAAGCACATCCGGGTATATATCATTTGCAGGTTCAAAAATCATTTCTTGGTCATTGAAGAAGCAACCAACCATGACATTATCTTCTACTGAAGCCGAATATATAGGTTTGGCTAATGCAACTCAAGAAATCATGTGGTTAAAGTCTTTGTACACAGATCTTGGACTTCATTCTTCAACACCTCACATTTTTGGTGACAACACAAGCTCACTACATCTAGCAGCTAATCTGGTATACCATGCTAGAACCAAGCATATTGAAGTCCACTACCATTATGTAAGGGAGATGCTAATGGGCAAGGATATTCAACTATCCTATGTCTCTACAGATATGCAATGTGCAGACATGTTGACTAAAGCTCTTGATGGTACAAAGTTAAGTAGATTCAAGTTGATGATTGGCTTGCAAGAAATCAAGGACAATTGAAGACTTATTTGGAGGCCAAGCATGTTAGGCTTGAGGGGGAGCTGTTGGTGGATTTTACCCAAGCCTACATGCTTGATATGCTTGATATTATGATCGTTTGTAAGTCACATGTGTAGTCATGTGAACACCTCTTGTAAAAGAGTACATTTTATCTCTTGTAATTGGAAAAAGAAAAAAGGAAAAGGATGGCTTACCTCATCCATGATGTAAAAGCTTTTGTGGCTCTAACTACCTAAAACCATGAATTTTTGAGCTGAGGGAATATCTCCTAACTTTGGGGGTCAGTTTTAGGTGGAGCCATTGGAATTCGAATTCAAAACTCCCTCCAAGAATAGCTATAAAAAGAGCAAGAAGGAAGAGGCAATTAGCAAGCCTTGTACGTGACCACTTCATGTCATTTTGTAGAGATTGAAGAGCTTACTCCATAGCTCTATCATTCTACTCCCATTGTGCAAAGATTCATTGCCAATATGGTTGTAATCATATGTGAATCTATACATTTGTCATTATCTACTTCTCTGTTTTGTTCTCTGCTATACTCACTCAGAGCAGTAACGTCAGAAGGTCATATCTCGAGTTCTACTCAACATTTTTCAGTGTTTTAACATGCGTTGGATAGATCTTTTTGTCTCATTTTTTAGTATCAATTTTATTTGTCATTGGATTAATAGGTTTGTAGATATCTGCATTTTATTGCTCATTGGTCTATCTCTATAGAGCCCCGAGAATGGTGGGCATGTTCCAGAAATTGATGAATCTTCTTCTCAATGCTCAGTCCATCACTTGAAGTGTTTTACCTTGGATTGTGAATCTTTCTAAGTCTATTTGCTATGCCCAAAAGGAATTTATCTAATTCCTACCAAGTTGAGAGAACTGTTCATTTTTTCCAGTAGGTGTATGTCCAAAAATAGCAAGTTTTGGGAGCTAGTCATTTCGCAACTAGTCTATCTTGACGTGAACTTTTGGGATACATGTTCCAAAGTACTTGGCTGATATTTTGGTGGATTTTGGAAGCTCAAAGGATCTACTAATCAACTCTGAAGTCTCAGTTGGCTGGTGTGAAGCTAGTTGTAGCAGCACCTACTCATCTTTGGATTGCATCCATTATCTCTCTTCACATATTCTAATGGAAATCATTCAATTAGAATGCAAAACTAAATTATCCAATTTCTTAGCTTCATTCCCTCATGCATTGGAAAGATAAAGTATGCAAAATATATTGAAGCTCAAATGGGGTACCTAAATATCTCTGATTAGGTAGAATTACTAGCTTCATCTTCTGCTTGCTCATGCCTTTGCTCCTAATTTGGCCTTGAATTTTGATCCTCCATAATTGATTCCTTTCATCTTCGTTGTCATCTTGATACTAATTGGAGTAGATTGAAATATCTTCACTCTAAGTTCCTTGAGAGAACATCACACCAAATGGAGTTCCACCTATACTTCCACTAGGGAATCTTTGATCCTTATGCCTCATGCATGTCCTCCAAAAATCATCCATAGGCTACCATCTCTTTGTATTCATCTTTAAAGCACACATCCATCTCAATCCCATGAGAGCCATTCTCCATCCTCTCTTCAACATCTAAGTCTTTGTTTCCTTTGTCGCATTGCACATCATGCATTGCCTACATCTCTCTCTCTTTTGTTCTCCATATCATGACATAAGAGTCTCCAAGAAGCAAGGAATATCGAAGAATTGGATCATGCACTGAGCTCAAGAAGATAGAAATTTGGGTGCTCACAATAGATAGGATGGATGCACCTTGTTGCATGGAGTGGATGAGATGTGAATTGGCTTGTCAATTATTTTTTACATGATGGACAACGGCTATTGCATGGGCATGTTTTGGTTTTAATCTTGTAGAGAAGAGGATGGTTATTGTTATATGGTATAAGCTCTATCTTCATCTACACATAAAATAGGGCCAGTCAACTAATGAGTAAGAGAGATGCATATCTAGTATCATGATTGTCATATATTACTCATGAAAGTAGGCCAAATCTAAGGCTTACTCCAAAAAACCATGACCAATTTTCTTTTTGAGACCATTTTTACTAGATGTGGGTTATTCATCAAATTAGTGAGTGAAAAAGAGAATCATTTCATGAATGAGGTGGTTCAAAACATGATTAAGTCCTAGAAACCCATAAGAATACATGGCGACTTGTTTATTCTTTGATGTCTTCATTATTTTACTCATGCAAAAACGTTCACTGTAGACTTAGATGTGATCAAATCTTTAACCATCAAGATTGCACCTATTTCAAAAGTTACTCATCACCTGTTACACATATGAATGTTCCTACACAAAATTCTCTCAGAATGATTACAATTAGACTCTCAAATCTTGATCATAGATGCATCAACTATAGAATTAGACACATACAAAAGGATTTCTAAATTGATTAAGCACAGAAGGAGAAAGAAAGAAAATATCAAGGTGCCACTTCTTGAAAACTTCTTCTATTCTGATAAGAAGTTCATTTGATGGAGATTACATATTCAACTTATGATCTAATCATCTATTTCTCATCTGGTCCTCATCTCTCTCTTGTATCACATCTGTATACAAGTATATATATATACATATATGGATTGGATACTATTTCAAAGTATATATGAAGTATTTACAAGATTTATGTACATGTGTACAAAGATCATCTCTTCCTGAACCTCCACTTCACTTCATACTTCAAGCTTCAAATTTTCCCTAATTTCTTCATTCCTAAGCTTCATGTAATCATTTATTGATGATTGTCTTGCTCCAACACTACATGCCAGACTTAGAATAATGCACAAAAATTTTGAAGATACAAATAAACTATGTTTGGAACATGGAACTTCCAAAGAGGCATCAAGAACGATCTAGAAGTTTGAGGAATTGTTTTCAAGCATAAGACTACATCATGGTCGAATGATGTTTGTTAGGATTCCAAATACTCTAGCTCAACACATAATAAGCTAGGAATTTTCCATGCGTGGAGTAAAGGAAAGGCATCTAGTTTCTAACTATTTCATGTCAAATAGCAATAAGGAATTTAATTTGTTGAAATAAATTTGCAAATTGTGATAGAAAAACCATTTTAAATGATCCAAGTATAACACTAAAACATGATAAACTTGGAGAGTCTTTGGACCAAATGATGCAAATCATGGAAAAACCAAGTCCTCAGTATTATTAAAAAATCTACTAAGAACATGATAAATGCATAGGTTTAAACACATCCAACACACTATATGATAAGTATACGTAATTAGACATATATACATTTGTAGCCATTCTCATTGAGTAATTTAATCATATCTTGTATTCCCATCAATCTCAAGTTTTTGGATGATTATTGATCATTGTCATTATGGAGCTCACAAGAGATGGAAATGACTCACTATCAAGAGAATTCTATATGTTCCCAAAACACAAGACATAAAGGAGGAATACATAGGACCAATCATGTTCAAACATGTTCAATTGGTTATATAGGACAATACATGGTGGCAACACAAAACGATCACATGGTAATCTATCTTTATGGATTACAATGATGCAAAAAATGTCAAGTACCTAATCTAGGACATTCATAGAATCTTATGAAAGAGCTCGCCTATAATGAAAAGACTTCTTAGTCACTAAGAAATCCTAAATGTGCATAAAAGTGAAATTCTCAAATCATTTGACATTTTATGCGTAGCTAGAACCAAGCGAACAACTTCTATGGGTTAAATACCTATTATGGTGGTAGAAGACTAAGCATAGATTTACATGGCTAAATTAAACCCTAAGACCATAGATACTAGGGGCTATAGAAAGAATAAGGGATCATAAAATCCACTGTAGGATAACAAATTAATAGAGGAGATAATGCAAGTGTTTTGGAGTTGGAGGTGAAAAGAAAAACAAAAGATACATTTGATGTACTTGGCACCATCAATGATCCAAAAGCACAACATACACCTTTCCCAACATCAATTGTATGGAATGAGGTAATGCATATAGCTGACGACATACCATCATGATTCTTGAAACAAACCTGAACAAGAATATAAACGCAACTAGAGCAAGCAGAGAAAACAACATCAACTACAAACCTTGAATAAATTGAGGTTCAAGGTCACTTGTTAATGGTCCATTTATTTTTCCATGTGGAGTTATATATGGCATGCATAGTTACATATATGCATACATGCATAAATGCATACATGCATAAATGCATACATACATATGTTGGTGCAAGAGAATCCAAGCCCATATACCTAGATAATTAGCATGTCTCTCATATAGTCATATGTGATCAATCCCTTGTAAAATCAATTACCTTTTACCTCTGTAAAAATGCCTTACTTCCACGTGGAGTTAGGAAGCATCAAATCTTGAGTTATTTGGTAGACAATTGATGAGACAATATATCCTATAGTTTAGGACTCACTTTTAGGTGAGAATTTGAATTTGAATTCAAAGATTGGCTCCAAACTCAACTATAAAAGTAGTTCAAAAGGCATGCATGGATATGCCTCCGCTTTGGAGAACAATAGAGAGGGAACCTATGTGATTTAAGAGCTCAGTTCATAGCTCAATCAATACTCTCACATTGTGCAATAGATCATATGCCAATGACATTGTATTTCTATGTGATCCAATACATACATTTTGATTCTATATCTAGTTCACTTCTCTACGATGACTACTTCATAATGGTGATCTTCTGAGAGATTTTTCTTAGTGCATGGTTGATCATTTGATGTGATTTAAAGCATCATACATTCAATATACTGTCTAGTTTATAGTTACAAAGTTTCATGGTCATTGCTTTTTTGAATCATGAGATATATTCATTTCATTACTCTCTAGTTTGTACTTTGATGCATCTCGAAAATGTCAAGCAAGTCCTGTGATTTACTAAACATTATACTCAGTGTGTAGTTTATCTTTTTAGTGAAATTAATCATGATTGGTAGCTATCTAAGTTAGTTAGATACCACCAAAAGGGATTTGACTAATTTGTAGCAGGTTGAGAGCACTGTGTATTATACTGAACATATGTAGAGACTAAAATAGCAAGTCTATGACCTTGGATCAATTTCCTACTCATCTATTTTAATCTATTGATTAGTGGATCATGTTCCAAAGAACATAAGTGATTATTTATGATCATTAGCAAGCTAAAGCGGCTCACTACACTCTACATCACTTGTTCTTGGCTAGTGTGAAGCAGGTTGTTGCAAAACCACTTCATCTCTGAAGACTGTCCACCATCTCCTTCAACAATGTATCAGAGCAACAACAAGCAAGATGGGGGATGGATTTCCATCATTCATTGAAAAATTGGACAGAAGCAACTACCCAGCATGGTCAGTAAGGATCCAAGCCTACCGCCAAGGAAGACATCTATATGGATACATCTCCGAGGATGAAGAGATGCCAACATTCAGAAGCAAACATCAACCCACAAGGGAAGAACAAGAAAGGTTGACCACATGGTGTGCAAAGGATGCTCTTGCCAGGTCTTATCTACTAAAATCAATATCGGATTTCTTATTACCTCACAATAGGAATTGCAAGACCTCCCAAGATACTTGGGAGGTAATCTCCTCATATTTCACATCAAATACAAGAGCTAGGAAGAAAACCAGCTATGGATGGAGTTTACAACCCTAAAAAAGCAACCAAAAGAAAGTATAGCTGATTATGTGACCAAGATGAAGGATGTGACTGACCAGCTTGCAATCAATGGAGAGGAGATAGAAGAAGAACATATAGCAAGGTAGATCATAAATGGCATCAAAGCTGATGATAAGTGGGAGTCCTTCACCATAGCAATGGACCTTTATATGGTTATGCACATACCTGATCTCAACACCTTGATGCGGCAACTTTTCACCCATGAAACAAAGCTCAACAAGAATGGTGACACCTCTAGAGGTAACCAATCTTCTACCCTTTATACAAATAGAAATAAAATTAAGGATAAAGGTAAAAGTAAAAAGAATGAAGAAGAGGATAGTACCTCTCAAGTGAACTTCATAGGTAGAAGAAGAGGTACTAGAGGAAGGGGCAGAGGAGGAAAACAAGGCAGGGGAGATCCTAAAACACTCCACCTTGAAAAATTTGTGGCCCAACCAACCACACCATAGAAGAATGCTTCAAAAACACAAGGAATCAAAGGAGAAGAGGATTCCATAGAGGGAGCTATGGACAATATAGAGGCAGGTTCAACAACGGAGGAAGCAATTACAATCACAAATACAACCAAGGCTACAACAAAAACAATTATCAAGGAGGGTTGAAAGGTAGAAGACATTATAACAACTACACATAAGACCAAGAGGATTCTCTACTCATCATGAACATGAGAATCTTTTCTAATTTGATTTTGGTTGTTCCAATCATGTGGTTGGAAATGTGGCATTGTTATTTGATCTTGAAGAACCCAAAGGGAAGCATGAAGTGCAGATAGGTGATGAAACTAGACACTCTGCTAAGAAAATTGGAAATGTCAAGGCTTCTAATGGTAACATGAATCTCTTAAGCAAGATTTTGTATGTGCCAACCATAATGATAAACCTAATCAATGTTGGAAAGATTGTTGAGAAAGTCTTACCGATCACATTCACAAGGCATTGACCATATGTGGAAGACCCTCAACAAGGTTTCAATAGGATTGCAAAAGGTGAGAAATCTGGTAAACTCTTTACATTTGAAATTCAAGACACCAAAAATATGCACTCTTCAATTACAAAGATTAAACCCTATCTGAACTAGAGATATGGCATAAAAGGCTAGGTCATATAGGAGAAAGAGCACTAAAGCAAATATGCAGGGATCAGAGTGTGCTTGGCATTCAAAATGTGTCCAAGCAACACATGATATACAAATGTGGAGCATGCCAATTTGGCAAAGCTCACAGGCAACCATTCAATAGAAAGGGGTACATGTATGAAGACTACTTGGAGCTTGTGCACACTGATGTGTGGGGTCGTAGCAAAGAGCCATCAATCAGGTTCAAGGTAGTATGTTTCATTTATAGATGACTATAGTAGATGGATAATTCTTTACTTCATGAAGCATAATGATGAAGTATTTGCATGTTCCAAAAAGTATTTGGCATTGGTTGAGAACAAGATAGGTAGAAGCTTGAAGAGGATCAGATCTGATGGAGCTGGTGAGTATTTTTCACATTAATTTGTTTCATTCTTATAGGATAGAGGTATAAAGAGAGAGGTTACAACAAGATATACTCCTAAACTAAATGGAGTGGCAGAGAGGAGGAACAAATTTATAGTGGAGACTATAAGATCAATGTTGAATGAGAAGAAACCACCTAATTCCCTATGGGTGGAGGCTATTTCCACAGCCAGATACTTGATTAACAGACTCCCATCCACATCCTTGGATGGAATGACACCCTATGAGGCATACAATGGTAGAAGACCATCATTGGACCATTGTAAAATCTTTGGGTGCATTTCTTATGCACATATACCCTCATAGATTAGAGGGAAGCTTGATCCAAAAGCTGAAAAGTGTATATTCATTGGCTATGAACAAAATCAGAAGGGGTTATAGCTTATACAATCCTACTAACAAAGGATTTATAGTTAGTAGGGATGAAGTGTTTGATGAAAATAATTCGGTTTGAAGATGATTTCAGGAAGATCAAGTTACCTTATGATTTGGAAAGTGATTTTCCAAATCTCACTCAAGAAGACCAACAAGTACCAGAAGATGTCAATTCAAAGGATGAAGAGCAGATTGACTTCAAGGCTTGGAAGTCAAGGGGGAAGACCAAGTTCAAACAATTGGAAGACATTCCAGATTCCTCCAACCAAACACTCAGAAGATCTCAAAGGGAGAGTAAAAAACCAATAAGGTATGGCTATGAAATATCACTAGTCACCAAGCATTCCATGTACATCACTAAAGACTCTATGATAGAAGAACGTACCTCATTTGAAGAAGAAAATGAGAAGAAGGAATGGAGAGAAGCCATGCAGGAAGAAGTTGAAGCACTTTAGGAAAACAAGACTTGGGATTTGGTTCCCAAGAATCCAAGCATGAAGGTAATAGGATCCAGGTGGATATATAAAATCAAGAGATATTCAAATGGTTCTATAAACAAGTACAAGGCAAGGCTTGTGGCAAAGGGGTGTGCTCAACCCATGGAGTGGATTATGAAGAAACTTTTTCACTTGTGGCTAAGATGCCAACAATTAGAGTTTTGGTAAGTGTTGCTGCTTCCAAAAATTGGAACTTATATCAGTTAGATGTTAAGAATGCATTCCTGAATGGATGGATATCTGAAGAAGTGTACATGGCTCAACCACCAGGGTATGAAGATAAATACACACCAAGTTATGTATGCAAGCTAAGGAAGGCACTCTATGGCCTAAAGCAAGCTCCTAGAGCTTGGAATTATAGGCTTGTTACTTATTTTCAGGATCAAGAATTTGTTGCTAGCAAAGCAGATTCTTCTTTATTTATAAAGAACACCAACTTAGAAGTTATTTACTTATTTGTCTATGTGGATGACATTATCATTACAAGGAATGATGCTAATGGCATCAAGCATGTTAAAACTCAAATGGTGGAGGAGTTTAAAACTAGTGATCTTGGTTTGTTGACATACGTTCTTGCCTTAGAACTTGTATATAAAGATTTTGGTGTATATATTACTCAAAGGAAGTATACTCATGATATGTTGAGAGAATTCAATACGAAAAACACCAAAATTGTAGGTACACCCATGGAACTCAATCATGAACTGAGTTCTCATGAAGGAGAACTTCTTGAGGATGTTACAGGTTACCAAAAACTTGTTGGGAGTCTCAACTATGCAACCCTAGCCAATTTATGCATGCACCAAGGAAGCCTCACATGGAAGCTAGATCCTAAAATATCTAAAGGGTACCATAAATGAAGGGTTGTCATACCCATTCACCTCTAATTTAGACATAAAGTTTTATTCTGATGTAGGTTGGGCAGGCTCCAAGGATGATAGAAGGAGCACCTTAGGATACTTGTCCTTTGCAGGTTCAAAGATGATATCATGGTCATCAAAGAAGCAACCAATTGTGGCATTATCATCTACAAAGGCAGAATATAGAGGCTTAGCCAATGCAACACAAGAGGCAATGTGGCTCAAGCAACTCTACACAGATTTGGGGTTACATTCTTACACTCCAATGATTTTTGGAGATAACACTAGTTCACTTCATTTGGCTGCTAATCCTATATATCCTGCAAGGACTAAGCACATTGAAGTGTACTATCATTATGCAAGGGAGAAATTGCTTAGCAAGGACATTCAATTGTCCTATATTGGAAGTACCTATGTAACAATTTTCATAATTTTTAGATTCCATTTGAGCCCTCAAATAAGCCCTGGAACTAATTTTTAACTAGGTCAGACACTAAGCCTGGAGAGGGCCAAAACTAGTCCAAAAACTATGAAAAGTGCTAGAGAGCTCATTTTTGAGGTTGGATTGGTGGAGATTGGAGCTTTTGTAAGAGAGTTCTTTTGTAATTGAAAGCTTCCATTGCTCCTATGTTTGTTATCTTGCTTGGTGTGCATGTGTATGTGCATGCGTGTATGTGCTTGTCACTCACATTTGATTGCCACAATTGTTCACAATCTTTATATCCTCCTCATGTCTCCGTGGATTGGCAAGTAAAGGAGGTGGTGCTCATCCTTGGGCTACACCAAATTGTGGCACCACTGCCGAGGAGCGTTGCTTGAGGATGAGTGTTGTGATGATAAAATCATAGATTTGTGATGTTGGAAGGTAAAAAAGAGTCATTTTCTATTAATTTTTTGATTTTTGTCTCCACCTTCATCATCACCATCTTCTCCCATCTTCATCTTCATAGAAATTTTTTGTTTTTGATTGTATATTCCCCATTTTCACCTTATTTCTCATTCGTGGGTGTGCAAGAGAGAGAAAGAGAGGCAAAGTGCACATTTATGTGATTTTTGCAACCCTCTGCATGATACACAAGCCTCAATGCTCAAATTTGAGGTTCCTGAAAAAAATCTCAAAAAATCATGATTTTGTGGAAAATTCAAATTTTTTATGAAAATCATGATTTTCTTACTATTGGAAGCTCCCACCTAAAATCATTCTCAAAATCATGATTTTCTGGTGATTTTTAAAAAATGTTATTTCCAACCGATTCTCAAAAAACATGATTTTCAAGTCATCCTCAAAATCGTGATTTTCATGTCATATTCAAAAAATATGATTTTCAGATCATACTCAAAATTGTGATTTTCAAGTCATTTTCAAAAACACGATTTTCAGGTCATAAAGTCACGATGTTTAGGGTGTCTCAGCATCGCGATTCTCAATCCAAATCATGATTTTTGGGTTGTTTAGCATCGCAATTCTCAAAAAAATTGTGATTCTTAGGTTGTCTCAACATCGTGATTCTTAGTCAAAATCATGATTTTTTGGGGTTGTCCAGCATCACGATTGTCTATCAAAATCGTGTTTTTTTCATAACATCTCCTTTGTATGTTTTGATCCCCAGGAGCCTAAATTGACATAACTTTTTCATCCACAATCCATTTTTTGAGCTTTAGAGTTGAAATTCAAGTGGGATCAAAAGCCAAGGGAGCTCTAGAGGATTTTTTAAGAATGCAAGGGAAAAAATGGTCTTTAAAAATGCTTGAATCAAAGTGTCTGTCAAATAAAATAGAGTTAAAGCTTGACCCAAACTTGGGACTTTTACAAGTCCATTGAGAGCCACTCAAGGGTGTCAAAGCAAGGTGGCAAGTGCATTGCAAGCTTGGGAATGCATGTCCTAAGAATTCAAGGGAGAAGAAACTTAAGGTTGTAAGCATTCTTAACCCCTGAGTCAATTCTTAGGAACGAGGTTGTACTCGAGAAATTTGGGACTCTTAACCAAGACCTATGAACCTTAGATTAGGTAGACACCTAGGCCCAGATAAACAAAGCATCAGATCATTTGAAACTACTGTCAATCACAAAACTAGGTCATGGGCACAACAACCTAGTGATTATCCCTATGTGCTAAGCTCGAAAACAAGTGATTTAGAAATGTTTCTTAACATGGAGAGACCCATAGGTAGCTCACGCACTGTCTATTTACAGACACCAGAAGGTCCCTATAAGACACAATTGGAGTATATTAGAACTAGCCGATTAGGTGCTCACATATATGAGGATGGGTACCAAGATCAGTTGTCCAACTCTAAAACCCCGATCAGCCCTTCAGACTTGAACACCCAATGGTTAAATTTGAAGAGGGTTCGTACAT
This sequence comes from Ceratopteris richardii, assembly GCA_020310875.1. NCBI lineage: Eukaryota > Viridiplantae > Streptophyta > Polypodiopsida > Polypodiales > Pteridaceae > Ceratopteris > Ceratopteris richardii. The sequence continues at coordinate 46,641,709 of CM035439.1, read as the reverse complement.
TGATAAGCAAGGAACCATGTATGTGGTTACCAACTTACTAGACATGGTAGATGATTTCGAAAATGTCATTCTAGAGAACAAGATAGGAGACCTAGGATGAGTACCTAGGACTCCTCGACACAAATCCATGTTCACCAGAGTGACTACCCTAGATTGGATTTCCCAAGACAACAAAAGCATAGAACTATTCTTGAATAGAGAAACAAAGGAATTTTTTTGGAGATTCAAGCTAGATAAACTTAGCAAAATAGGTGGAGTCACCATATATGAGTTGAAAGATCATGAGATACCAGGCAAAGTTTTCTATCTGGATAACACATCGGAGAGAATGCTCTTGGTAACAGAGCAAGGTAGGCATGCATACACTTGGAATGATGAATTGATTTTCCCTCCACCAAGATGTAATGTTTCCCACGGCCTCCAAGGAGTAGGATCATCCGAGGCTCATGAAAACTAGGGGGAAAGATCTAGAGAGAGATGTGAGGCAAGCTTTCCACACATAGTGGGTAGAGATAGATCAGGATTTTAAAGTGAAAAATCTTAAAGAGAGAGACATAGAGCACATATGCATCAAAGAGATTCACAAGATTTCACATTGTATAGACCCCGAGAGTACCTAAGAACCCTTAGACCCTCTCTCAAGTGGTCAAGACAATGAAAACTACTTTGATGGCTCAAGAGATCCTTATGATCATGTGGCCGAGTTCAAACAAGTGTTAAGAGCTGAACAGGTCGAGGAATTATTCACCCATTACTTCATATTATACAAATGATAAGGTGGAAGATGCAACCTTAAAAGCAAAATGGGGTACTTTAGAATGCTGTCTTCCATAATGAAGCCAAAAGTATGATGTCCCATATTAAGGTCCTTTTTTATGAATCCTTGTATGATATTGATAGAATTATGCACCCTCCATCCGATCAATATGATGACATGTAATTAGTGGGTCTGATCCACCATGCATGCTAGCGTTAGGCTGCCACTCATGCAAATATCCAAGTATGTATTTTTGGATCCTTTAGCATTTCTAGGAAATTAATTATTTGATCTTCTATAATTGTTGTAATTGGAAGTGCATTTGGCACCACTCTATCATCTTGGTACCGATTATTCGGAGAATGAGAGAGAAGCAATTCATTATCTTCTCTATGTATATTGTATGTCTTTCAAAATTGGGATTTTGTTCATAGTGATTGTTAGTATAATCTATAGTGTGTCTCGGAATAGAAATGTACTGAGTTTCTCAAAAATCCCAATTCACTGAACTTTAGTTTGTGCCGAGGTAAAGCAATAAAAACATAAATATCAATGACAAAAGTCACTTATCTTTATCTTGCTCTGCATATGTGCAATGCAATTCTTCATGTTAACATTCACAAACTTTGTCACGTTTAACCAAAATCTTACTCATATTAATGATGAGAAAATAAGCAAAGACCTTCTTCAAAGAAAATGTGTATGCATGCACTCATGCATCTTCTCATGTACTAAAACTACTTTACAAGCATTTTTAGTTCCTTGCACCATGGAATCCCCCCATTGAGAATAAAGAAGTTGTTCTAATGTGGCAAACACTACAGAATGGAATTCAAACTAATGTTAAAGCTTAAAACAATTGTGGGACCCCTCCATGGTGTAAGTGTCACAAGGAAGGAGATAAGGAAGAGAGCTCACTCACACACTCTCACACTCAAAGTGAAACACACACACACAGATTGAGGCAAGGAAGAATGATCTTTTTCCTCTTCTACTAGATAAAAGTAATATATGAATGATCTAAAACAACAACACAACTAGTGCAATACATAAAGAACAGTACATAAGGAAAATCCTAATGTCTACAAATGAGTGAGTTGGCAAGGAAAAAAAAATGTGCCATCATTCTCAGTAGATAAATCTAGTAAATTGCAATGAAGTATCCTTGACATTTACCGGCATGACCACCATACATGTCGAAGAAATTTAAAAATTTTAAATGTGTCATCCTAGATCATCACATTTTGATCTTGATATCTCAACACCCCCCCTCAAGCTCAATGTCATGTCGTGTAATCCAAGCATCTTCCAAAACTTCTTCAACTTCTTAGCTTCAACTGCTTTAGTGAAAATATCAGCAACCTACTCATCTGTCCTCACATAAACAAGGTCAATATCACTTGCTAATACCTTTTCCCTGATGAAATGATAATGCAATTTGATAAGATTTGTTCTAGCATGAAAAATAGGGTTCCATGCTAACCGGATGCTACTAAGATTATCCCAATAGATGGTGATAGGCTTTTGCACTTCCACACCTAAATCTCCAAGTAGCATCTCTAACCAGGATGCTGCACATGCTACCATTGGAGCACCTCTATACTCATCCTCTATACTCAACAAAGCAATAGTGGGTTGTTTTTTTTGCTCCATGTTATAACTGCACTTCCAAGTGAGAATAAAAAGCCACAAGTAGATCTTCTATCTAGAATACTACCAGCCCAATTTGCATCAGTGTATCCATGAATGTGCAAACCTACACCATCTGCATAAAACAATGCATAATCCAAAGTAGCACTCACATAACATAGAGTGTGCCTCACATCACCTAAATGCAATAGTATAGCTTAGATCAGGGCTTGTAATTGTGCGATATATCAAACTTCCCACAATTTTTGTGTACATAGTAGCATTTTCCAATGCTTCAACTGATGTAGTATATAACTTCAAATTCTGATCCAATGGCATAGAAATTGGCTTAGAGTCAGCCATACCATACTTTTGCAGCATACTCAAGGTATTTTGCCTTTGTGACATCCATATACCTATTTTTGTGTGTATAAACTCAATGCGCAAGAAATAGCATAAGACACCAAGATCTTTCATGTCAAATTCCTACATAAGGAGTTGCTTTACCTCTTTAATGCTCTCTTCATTATCACCACCTATAATCAAGTCATTATCATAAATAGCCACAATCCTAATGCCATCATCATCCTTCCTTGCATATAAGGAATGATCTACATCACCCATAGAAAATCCAATAGGGGTTAAGTAGTCAACAATCCTTGCATGCCAAGCATGAGGGGCTTATTCACGTCCATAGAAATCGTTTTTCAACCTACACACATACTTTGGGTGCTTTGAATCTTCATATCCTTGTGTTTGGTCCATGTATACATCTTCCTATAACTCATCATCTGATGCAAAGTCCATCCTTTTGTTGTACCTAATGCAACAAGTGCTTCAACAATAGAAATTTTAGCTACAAGGTGGAACATTTCCTCATAATCAATGCCATATGTATGTGCATATCCTTTTGCTACCAATCATGCTTTATACCTTCTTAAGGCTACCATCAGCATTTTGCTTTACCTTGCAAACCCACTTGCAGCCTATGGGTTTCTTTCCTTGCTACAATGGAACCAACTTCCATGTTTTGTTTCCATAAAGTGCATCCATCTCCTCATCCATAGCTTTTTCCCAATCTCCACTTTTGATTGCATTTTCAAAACAAGAAGGTTTAGCATATTGTATTACATTGGTCATGTAGGCACAATGACGAGCCATGTAACTATCATATGCCAATTATTGCATTGAATTCCACGTCCTCCCAGATCTTCTTAGTCTTGGTCACTTCTTCTTGTATCATCTCCATGGGCTTTTCTTACTCCTAGAGTCTTCACGGAGGGCAATCCAAGTTCCTCATCAAGGCTCTTTACGAACGGCTTAAATCTCCATCAATGTCTTGAAAACCTATAGAAGGTTTACTACTAGTAGAAAGCTTCTTTTTACCTTTCTTGGATGTATTTGATGAATTTGTTGGACTAAACTTTGCACGCAATCTTCCACTCCATGTATTTGAGTTCGAAGTATTGCTTGGTGGTGCATCTGGTCCACTCAAAACTTGGGATTTTGCACTTGATTTTTAGTATTTTCTTTTTCATTTAGTTCAAGATTAAGCCCATCTTTGGCTTTTCCATAGAAGCTTGACATTTCAGCAAACACCACATCTCTGCTTACCTTCACATGTCTTGTGAGTGGGATATAACATTTATATACCTTTTGCTCAATGGGAGTACCCAATGAAGATACATTTTTCTACTTTTGGATCAAGCTTAGTCCTCAACTCATCTGGAATATGTACATATGCAATATAGCCTAAAAGTTTCATATGTGATAAGTTTGGCTTTTTACTTGTGAACGTCTCTTCAGGTGTAACTTGATGTACAATAGCACTCAGACTTCTGCTCATGATGTTTCTGCCCAATAAGAATGAGGCATATTCTTCTCAGCCATCAAGGCTCTTGTTATTTCTACAATATGTCTTTTTGCATTCAACAACACCATTTTGTTGTGGTGTGTACCTGCAAGAAAATTGATGTCGAATTCCATGACTTTTAAGAAAGTTGTGGAACTCATTTGACATGTATTCACCTCCTCCATCATATCTTAATGTTTGAGTATAATTCCTTATTTGCTTTTATAGAATAGCTTTAAAATTCTAGAAGTGAGTGAACACCATACTCTTTTCTTTCATGAAACATACCCATAATCTCTGTGTATGGTCATCAATGAAAGTAACATAAAACCTGCAACCACGATTGATCCAAGGGGCAATGGTCTTCTTCTTCTTCTATTACATAAAAGGAATATACAAGAATGACCTAAAATAATAATACAACTAGTGCAATATGTAAAGAACAATACATAGGGAAGATGCTAATGTGCGAATGAGTGAGCTGGCAAGAACAAATGTGCTATCACTCTTGGTAGATAAATCTAGTAAATCTCAAAGTAGTATCCTTGATATACACTGGCATGACCACTATGCATGTCAGAGAAATGAAACAATGATATGTTTCATCCTATATCACATGTTGATCTTGATATCTCAATAGTAAGTGCATCCTCAATGGTAGAGAAGACTTGGGACACCTCTTCTTTTTATGCCCAAGGATTTTTTGTTAATATGTTTTGGTGGTGATGTGTGTGAACAGACTTATGACCATTGGGGCACTTTTTTCCCTCTTTAGGAGGGTTTTTCCCCTGGCTTGTATATATGCCTATAACCCTAATGGGATACTTATCCTTGTTTATCCACTAGGCAATTCATTCATTGTTTTGCTATGTTCCAAGCTTCTTCTTCTTCCTTGTTTTGTTCATGTGCTTCCATAGACATCAAACTCCAACAATTGATTTCAAAGCAGGTCCTCGCTTCATCTAGGGCATCATCAAAACCCCTCTAGTCATAGTGTCGCATGAAAATTGGTGATCATACTAAGGGTAATTTGGAGTCCAAAATAGCTTCATTTTTTGGCTTTGAAATTTTGATTTGAGCTTGTTTTGGCCTCCAAACCCATCATCATAGTGCATGTGTACACAATTTTGGCCTTTTATGCCAAAGATATCTACATGTTTCGGTTTTCTAGTATAAGTGCCTCAAATTTTGCTACAAGTTTAGTAGATCTCAATAGGGTGGCTTTGTTCAACTTTTTGAGAAACACTCATTTTCTTTGCATCAAGATATTTACTCACAAGCCATGGTTGAAAGCAATGATGTCTTCCATACATTGGTTGTTGAGGATAGGTTGGATTGTCATGTATTGGTAGGAAAAGGATTTTGAAATATTGTGCACGATTTTGAAAAACATCCTACTACACCTACAAATATAGTTATTGAAGGTGATGCACATGGCATTAAAGATGATGATCTTCAAATTCATGTTCATGTTTCATTTCTAGTTGCACCTACTACAAAGAAAATATTTTGGGATGGCAGAGATGCTCAGATGCATGCATTAATAGCTTTGTCTATCAAACGTGCCATTATCCCTCACATCCACTCTTGCAAAAATGCAAAAGATGCTTGGGATACACTGACCACTTTATAGTAGGCAAGAAATGATGCTTGTGTAGCTTAGCTCTAAAAATAGTTGGAATGAGAGCATATGAATGAAGAAGATTCTATGGATAGTTTTTTGATAAAGATAAAAGATTTGAATGCACGTCACAATGGACAGTGTCATTCGCGATTTACGATGTCAATCATGATGGATAGAAATACTGCAATGTTTTTTATCTTTTTGTGAGGATGTGATCTGCAATGTCTCTAGTCAATGTTTGTGCACTCATTTTTACCACGAAGTCAGTTTTTCTGTCTGTTGTGATGGACAGAGGTCTTCACCCCGAGACCTGTGTAGGAACTTTCCATACCTACTAGAGTTACTGGAGATGATGATACAGCCAGAACTTGCAGGAAATTCTAAAAACCACACAAAACAGAATGCACACAAGCTCTCTCTCACTCTCCCTCACAAGTGAAATGAGGGGAATGAGGTGGGGAAGGGAATATGAAAAAAAAAACTAAAAACTCAACGAAGATGGAGATGGAGGTAGAAGATGGTGAGGATGATGATGATAATGAATGAAGTAAGAAAATAGTGAAAAGTAAAGAAATTACCTATGAATCCAACCTCACACTCTACATCTTACCATCACATAGTTGTCCTCAAAGCTCTATCCTAAGCAATGATGCCAAATTTGTTGTCACTCTAGCACAATGGCAAGTACCAATGTGAGGAGACGACCATGAGCAAGTGATAACAACAGAACAGATATTGAAGAATCAGTCCGATTGGTGGATCAACACTTAAAAGAAAACCTTTCTGGAAATCAACAGAACAGATATTGAAGAATCAGTCCAATTGGTGGATCAACACTTTTGTTTCCCAAGCATGAACATATATACATCACCTCAAAAGATTGTAGTTCAATTGCTATCCCATGCTATGAGGCAAATCAAGAATCAAGTCAACTTTACTCCATATATACAAGAACGCCTATTTGAAGCTAAGAAGAAATGGAGGCAGAAGAAGTTTTTAAATGGAAGTTCTGCATTGACCTTGCTGATTTATGAAGCACTTGAAATGAAGGAATGTCTACGATTAATGCCAACATCCATTGAAATGGCAGAAAATGTGAAGTCAGCCACAATTCCAAAGAAAAAGAAAACAGCAATATCCGAAGAAGAAGTGGGAACAAGTTCCAAGAAACCAATGTGAAGGGCTAAACATGCCAGAGACGAAGAAGCACAAAAAACACCACAATCAAAGCGGGCACATATGCTACCAAGGGTTTCATTGACCCAACTGTTAAAAGTCAAGCTTCAAGCTACAAATTTGTGGGGAATCTTTTATGGACATGTGGAGCAATCAAAGGAAGCCAAAAGCCACGAGATTCCATCAAGAAAAGTCACTCAACCACTCCCCAATTCATCTCAACTAAATCCTCCAAGTTAGGACGCTGATTTGGAAAGTTAGTTCCTAGATTTTAGGGGCACACTTCTCACTATAAAAGGAGCATGTATCCCGACTTCTTTTGGGCCATCTTCTTGGAGTTTTAGCTCATGTAAAGTGAGCACTAAGTGCTGGAGTTGTGATAAGCAAGCCCCTTGCTTGCTTGTTTGTTTTCTTTTAGTAGGCATATCTATGTGTGTGCGCAGGCAGTGTTGCAACTCTCTACCCCTGAGTTGTTGGCATTGGTTCTCCCTCATATTGTATCCATTTGATGTAATTCTTATCTCATTGGATAGCTATTAGAGTCTATTTTATGCTCACAAATTCTCTGGAGCATTCTCTGAGTAATCTGGGAGCAACATTCATTTTAGTGAAGTTGTGTGATTGATATCTCTCTCTGTGTGTAGGCTCTGTTGGAAATATTTTGCTCTCTGTTGTAAGGGCTGCTTCTCCTTCTCTATTTATCCATTTGCTATGATTTTGGTGTCATTGGGTAGCTATTAGAGTGCTCTAAAGTTGACCCACGTTTGAGATTCATTCTCTGTATAATCTCTGAGAAAAGCTTGCTGGAGTGAAGTGAGGTCTCTGCTTGACTAGCAGTTGTGAGCATTCAACTAGCTCATGTTGTAGACATTGTTTCTCTTTGTGTAAGCATCCATTTGAAGTAAAATTTGTCTTGTTGGAAATCTCTTGGTGTCTACTACAGGTCTACAAAAGCTCACTGGAGTTCTTTGCATAAGCTCTGAGTAAGAGCACTTTTGGTGTGCAGAGGTCAAAGAAGGATACCTGTGGAGGTCATTCACGCTTCGTCGTTGCTTAGGGGTTGAGATACTTCCCCCATCAGTGGTATCAGAGCATTTGGGCATCTTGGAGGCATCACATACAAGCAAGTAGACCTCTTGCAGTTGGTGGTTGAAGATTTGCATCAACAAAAGCTTCTTGGAGGTAGCTCACATCAAGGGGGAGCTATTCTACTCAAAGTTTCAAGAGCACAAGGTGTCCATCTAAGGAAAGCTTTGGATTGAGGTAACCTCAGAGCCTCATTTTCATTTTACACACATTGGAGCATTAGCCAAGGGCTAGGTCAAGTATCAAAGACTAGATATGGGAGACTTCAACACTCAAATTGAAAAGCTAGACAAAGGGAACTATCAACCATGGAGATTTAGGGTCTCCAACTATCTTATGGGCAAGGGCCTTTGGGGGTTGATTAGTGGAAGTGAACCAAGACCTAGGTTGGATGAGAATCCAACCAATGACCAGAGAAGGGCCTTTAGGGAATGGAATGAAAGAGACAAGAGGGTTATCTTTATCCTTTCCCAACACATTAGCAATAGCATGATCGGCCATATCCAAGACTTGGATTCAAGCATGAAGGTATGGGAGACACTTGAAAGGCTTTATTCAACAAGCACCAAAGCAAGGAAGATCCAACTCAAGAATGATCTCAACAACCTTAGGAAGAGCTCAGGGAGTAGCATAAATGACTACATACTTAAGGTCAAGGAGTTATCAGATGCATTGGGATCCATTGGAAGCCACGTAGACGATGACGATCTTGTGGCTTATACTCTCAATGGTTTGAGAGATGATGAGAAGTGGAAACCCTTTACCACTTCAGTATATGTAAGGGATAATCTTCCCGATTTTGAGCAATTGGTTGCTCTCATGGTCACCGAAGAAATGAACATAGGTGGAAGTTCAACTAAAAGCAAGGATGCACAAGTTTTCTATGCAGGTAATCAAAGGGGCAAAGGAAGACGAGGACAAGGAAGGGGCAAAGGAAGGTTTGGAGGAAGGCAAGGCCACTCAAGCAATCAAGGACATGACCAAGGCACCTCATCACAAAGAGGGAGAGGAAGAACAAGAGGAAGAGGAGGACGAACATCAACAAAACAAGAATCAAGTTGGCGAAGGATGTTACATATGTGGCAAGTTTGGCCACTATGCTAGAGATTGCTACCAAGGAGGAAACCATAGGAGCTATAATCAAGGTTCTTCATACAAAGGCCAAGGTAATTATGCTTCTACAAGTTCAGAAAATGACAATCTCTTGATGATGCACATGAATGGGAATTCAAGCAAAGTAGATAACACTTGGTATATTGATAGTGGATGTAGCAACCATATGAGTTGCAATTCTTCTTGGCTTACTAATCTACATGTTCCCAAAGGTAAAGGACATGTAGAAACAGGTGATGATACAGCCCATGAGATCTCCCATGTTGGAGATGTAGCTTTGGATGACAAGGAGGAAGGAAGATGTCTCAAGGATGTCTTGCATGTACCTACCATCACAAAGAACTTGGTGTCTGTTGGGCAAATGGTTGAAAGAGGCTATCAAGTAAGGTTCAACAAAGGTGGATGCTTTGTGGAGAACCCTAAGCAAGGTTAGAAGGTCATAGCAAGAGGAAAGAAGCAAGGGAGACTCTTCACTTTGGAGGTAAATTCTCATTCCACTCAGCATGTCTACTTCACATATGGAAACAAGAGGATTTCGGAGTTGGACTTGTGGCACAAGAGGATAGGTCACATCAACATACAAAGAATGAAGGAAATGCAATTCAAGAGGCTGGTTGAAGGTCTTCCCAACTTCCAAGGACAAGGTATGAAGCATTTATGTGAATCTTGTTAACTAGGGAAGCAAGCGAGACTTCCATTCAAGAAGAGTGGCTACATAAGCCAACATCCATTGGAGTTGATACATACAGATGTGTGGGGGCCAACCAAAGAGCAATCCATTGGAGGTAACAAGTACTTTGTCACTTTTATAGATGATTGCACAAGGATGGTTTGGGTTTATTTCATAAAAAACAAATCAGATGTGTTTACATGTTTCAAAGCATTCAAGGCAATGGTAGAAAAGGAAACAAGTACATATATCAAGAAGCTAAGGTCCGATGGAGGGGGAGAATATTTCTCCAATGGGTTTTCTGATTTTTTAATGGATCAAGGCATCAAGAGGCAAGTAACATGCAGGTACACACCCCAACAAAATGGAGTAGCAAAGAGAAAGAATAGATACATTGCCGAGATCGCTAGAGCAATGCTTAATGAGATGAATGTACCTAACATGTTTTGGAGTGATGCAGCAAATACCACCGTGTATCTTATGAATAGGGCTCCTACCTCAGGGATCCATGGCTTGACACCATATCAAGCCTATTATGGTAAGAAACTTGATCTTTCCCACTTGAAGATATTTGGATGTACTTGTTATGTACATGTGCCAAGTGAATTGAGGCACAAGCTACAACCAAAGGCAGAAAAGTGTGTGTTTCTAGGATATTCAAATGATCATAAAGGTTACAGGTGCTTCAACCCAAACACAAAGGACTTGAGGATATCAAGGGATGTAGCATTTGATGAGCTACTCCCTTGGTATAAGAAGTATGATTGTATGCAGGACTATGAAGAAGAAAAGCATGGACATGATGAAGAACAAATCGACCTAGAGCTAAGCGGCCCAAGGTGTTCCATCAATGAAGATAGTTCAAGCATGAACTCACCATGGAGGGGGAGATCTTCATCAAGCTATGAAGCACAATCAATCAACAAAGGCAAAGCAACATTGGTGGAGTTGGATGAAGAAGGTAATGAAGTTGAAGATGATGAAGGACACATGATGGAGAAAGAAGCCACGTCAAAGAAAGAGATCAAGTTCCCAAGGCAAAGGAGGTTTATTCCTCCAAAAGGTGAAGAAAGGAAGTCTTCTAGAGTTAAGTATCCAACTAAGAGGTTTACTTATGATTCATACATGGCAACACATTATGCATATATGAACAAATTAGTAGAAGATCATGAGCCCGATTGCTATGAAGATGCACGCAAGTACACCGAATGGAAAGAGGCAATGCAAGAAGAGATCGACGCACTTGAGGAAAATTAAACATGGACTCTAGTACCCAAGAAGGAGAACATGAAGGTAATAGGTAATAAATGGGTGTATAAAGTAAAGAGGAATTCAGATGGATCTATTTCTAGGTTCAAAGCAAGATTGGTGGCCAAGGGTTTTGCACAAACCTATGGAGTGGACTTTGAAGAGACATTCAGCCCCGTGGCAAAGATGAGCACCATTCGGACACTCATTGCAATGGCTGCTAGCAAAGGATGGAAGCTTTTCCAATTGGATATCAAGAATGCCTTTCTCAATGGAGACTTGGAAGAAGAGGTATACATGGAGCAACCACTAGGTTTTGTTCATAAAGAGTTTCCACATCATGTTTATAGGTTGAAGAAGGCACTTTATGGCCTAAAGTAAGCTCCAAGGGCTTGGAACCAAAGATTGATGGAATATTTGATCAAATGTGGTTACAATCAATGCAAGGATGATCCATCTCTCTTCATCAAACAAAGAGGAGAACTTGTAGTCTACATGTGTGTGTATGTAGATGATCTTATCATTACAGGCAATGATACAAAGGGCATTGAGGAGATCAAGGCAAAGCTTGGAAAGGAGTTTAGGATATCTGATCTTGGAGATCTTAGGTATTTTCTTGGCATTGAAGTTGTATACAAAGAAGAAGGTATTATGCTCATACAAAGGAAGTATATTCTAAACCTACTTGAGAGGTTTGGGATGCTACATTGCAAGCCTATTTCAAATCCCATGGAAGTTAATGTAAAGCTAAGCTCCATTGATGGAGAGCCATTAGAGGATGTAACTTTTTATCGCTCTATTGTAGGCTCTTTCAATTTTGCCACAATAACTAGGCCTGACATAGCATATGGAGTTGGAGTGTTATCACAATTTATGCATAGTCCAAGGACTACACACTTGCAAGCTGCAAGAAGAATGTTACGATATCTCAAGGCCACTATAAATGAAGGATTGTTCTATTCATTTGATGATGATATGCAGGTCAAAGCTTATTCTGATGTGGATTGGGCCGGTTCCAAGGAGGATAGAAGAAGTACAAGTGGTTACCTAGTCATGCTAGGTAGCAAGATCATCTCATGGATTTCAAAGAAGCAACCCACGGTGGCATTATCTTCCACCGAGGCTGAGTATAGAGCTTTGTCTCAAGTCACATGTGAGCTAATGTGGATTAAGAAGTTATTTATGGAGCTTAATTTGCAGGTTGACACATATCCAATTTTTTGTGACAATATGAGTAGCATTCATCTAGCATCGAATCCTGTCTATCATGCTAGAACCAAGCATATTGAAGTGCACTATCACTTCATAAGGGAAAAGGTGATATCGAAGGAAGTTTTAGTACATCATATTGGTACCAAGGACCAAGTTGCCGACATGTTTACAAAGGCTTTGGATGGAATGAAGATTTCAAAATTCAAGCAAAGCATCAACATGAAGGAGCTTGGATGAGGATGAAGAATTGAAGCTTGAGGGGGAGTGTTAAAAGTCAAGCTTCAAGCTACAAATTCGTGGGGAATCTTTTATGGACATGTGGAGCAATCAAAGGAAGCCAAAAGCCACGAGATTCCATCAAGAAAAGTCACTCAACCTCTCCCCAATTCATCTCAACTAAATCCTCCAAGTTAGGAGGCTGATTTGGAAAGGTAGTTCCTAGATTTTAGGGGCACAATTCTCACTATAAAAGGAGCATGTATCCTGACTTCTTTTGGGCCATCTTCTTGGAGTTTTAGCTCATGTAAAGTGAGCACTAAGTGCTGGAGTTGTGATAAGCAAGCCCCTTGCTTAAGCTAGCCCCTTGCTTGCTTGTTTGTTTTCTTTTAGTAGGCATATCTATGTGTGTGCACAGGCAGTGTTGCAACTCTCTACCCCTGCGTTGTTAGCATTGATTCTCCCTCATATTGTATCCATTTGATGTAATTCTTGTCTCATTGGATAGCTATTAGAGTCTATTTTATGCTCACAAATTCTCTGGAGCATTCTCGGAGTAATCTGGGAGCAACATTCATTTTAGTGAAGTTGTGTGATTGATATCTCTCTCTGTGTGTAGGCTCTATTGGAAATATTTTGCTCTCTGTTGTAAGGGCTGGTTCTCCTTCTCTGTTTATCCATTTGCTATGATTTTGGTGTCATTGGGTAGCTATTAGAGTGCTCTAAAGTTGACCCACGTTTGAGATTCATTCTCTGTATAATCTCTGAGAAAAGCTTGCTGGAGTGAAGTGAGGTCTCTGCTTGACTAGCAGTTGTGAGCATTCAACTAGCTCATGTTGTAGACATTGTTTCTCTTTGTGTAAGCATCCATTTGAAGTAAAATTTGTCTTGTTGGAAAGCTCTTGGTGTCTACTACAGGTCTACAAAAGCTCACTGGAGTTCTTTGCATAGGCTCTGAGTAAGAGCACTTTTGGTGTGCAGAGGTCAAAGAAGGATACCTGTGGAGGTCATTCACGCTTCGTCGTTGCTTAGGGGTTGAGATACTTCCCCCATCACCAACCTCCTATCACACAAAGAGATCTCTTAGCGGTGCTAGAAGAAATAGATACTTATATGCAGGGGCAAGTAAACCTTACTGTCCAAGGACATCAATATAGGCAGTCAAGGCAATTACAAAAAAAGGATGACAAGGAACACCCATTATTAGTCACCATATACAAGGAATTAGGACTTGATGATTCAAGTTCTAATGAAGAATCTAGTCATGAGCGTGACACCTTGGACACAGATATAAGGACAAAAACGAATAATGAGGAATGGACAGAGATTCATCAAGTCATAACCACCCCCGACAATCAACAGTCCCAAGTACAGAATCAAGAAGCATCATCTATAGGAATACACCTCCTCCAATTAAATGCACAATCTCGGATCAGCATTAAGGAAGCATCTACAACACAAAAAGAGGTGGTACCACCAATAAAGGAAGAAGTACAACCGAGCCTGGAAAAAGAAAGTCTATCACAACAAAATATGGAAAAAATTACATTGAAATCCTCGATGATACGCCACAAGGTAAGACAGTAATCAAAGAGGCTGAGCCAATGATACAACTCCATATTTGGCAGCCCCACGACACAACACTACACATGGCACAAGGGAAAGATGTTACAATGGGGGAAGAACCTAGCATACGCGCAACATGGCTAAACGTGGATGTTACTCAATTAAAACTAATCGTCAAAAAAATGATACAGACGGTGATGGATACGCAACAACAATTGATGGAAACAAACATAGACTATGACAAGGCCGTGAGAGAAAAAACTCAATTCCAAGTAATGAGTGAATAGTTGTCTGCACAACTAATCCAAGCTCAACGGGCTATCTCAGCCAAAGAAACACAAGTCAAAGAAGCCCGAGAACAATGCACTACACTAACAGAGAAAAATCAAAATCTCGAAGAACAACTCATAGAGCTATAGAGAAAGTACGATGTTAGTGAAGCAGACAAGGAAAGAATGAAGGCTAGAAGCAATCTGTTAGAAATGCAGATCAAAGTATATATGGAAGAAACCAACAATTTTTGCAACAGGAATAAAGAACTGATGAATGCCCTACTGTACGACCAACCTATAGAAACACGAGAGACAACCACAATGGACAAGAAGGATTTGGAAGATCAAATTGCAAAGTATGAAAATTTGTTGAAACAAGAGCAAACCATCAGAGAAGAATGGGAAAAAAGGTATATGTGATACTAATAAACTGAAGAAACAATGGAAAGCTGCTGAAGAAAAACTTTTGGTAGTTTATAATGAAGATATCAACCAAATAATAGCCATCGGCAATGAGCTTTTGACGGCCAAAGATGCACTAACAACAACACTTAATGAAGTCAAAGAAAAGGAAGAACATATTGTACAATTAGAAGTGCAAATAAAACAACAAGCAAACACAAGGACACCAGTAGAGCGGCAACCAGGAAATCCTACTGACGGTAGAGGTACATCCTCTGTCTCCCCTAATCTATCATTCACCAGTGAAAGCGCAAATGCCGGAACCTTATGATGATCATCCCATGCCATATACAACAGAAATAGGTAAGAAGGAACGAGCACTATTGATGTCCCGGTTGACCGAGAATTTTGAAAATGAAGTGGTCAAAATAATGAAGGAGGCCAAAACTAAAGGAAAAGACTTGGATAAGATCATAAAGCCATTCAACATACCTTATGGACTATTGAAAGATCAAACACGTCAGTATATAAGGCAGACCACACAAAAAGATCTAGATGAGCAGTTGAACTTCAATGAAAACATCTTCAATTAGACACAAGAGGAATTTGAGGTAGCACAACCTTTGTGGAGAAGAAAGTTTTTGGAAAAGAATCCTACTTTGCAAGTGCACTGGCAAGTAGCACCATGTTTACTACAAGTAAATCCTTCTTTTTGCCCAACACTTTGTCAACGTGATGTACAAGAATTTTTGGACATGCAAAAAAGGTAGGCTCAGTAATCAATGGTTGAATTATCCATTACTTCCAAGTCCACCTCACAATTTTTTACCGACTGAAAACTACATGGTGAAATCCATCGAATTTTGGCTACATCGTTATGCGACAGTACCAGACCTCACTATAAAGATGACTAATAAAATCCTCAGCATGATACTTACACTACTCAAGGTTTTTAAGCATGCCTCATATACATTTTTGAATTTCATCGGCATTAATCAAGGAACATATATCCTCATTTTTATTTATCAATTATGCCTAGTCGTCCTACAATTATGGCATATTATTCCAGACTAATGTTTTTGCCGATTCAATACATGCAAACTTTTGAGGAAGCCTTTTTTATTGGATTTTTAGAGATTGACTCCGAGATCTTCTTGAAGGTGTCAACGAATCTAAATGCGAGACTTGTGGCAAATGAATTGAGTTTCTTTGCAGACCATAGATAGCCACCACATGACGGTGTAAAAGCTGAACAATGGAAGCAATTGATGATACGTGAAGCCAATCTGCTTAATAAAACAGAGCAAAAGGTCTACAGGACGTACTCCTACCACATTCCAAAGCCTTTCGGGGATGACAGAGTTCAGGAGGGGGGTACTGTTGAAGGAGAGACCAGCAAAAAGAAAAGAAGAAGAAAACCAAGAAAGAAGCTTCACTAAGAAGAATATATCTGAAGACAGATTGTTGTAGGAAGCCCTGCAGGGGCACACAACACCCATCTCTGCACTGAGCCTCGCAGGGGCATACAACAGGGGGAGGTACGCAAGAGGCAAGGAAGGATCCCGGCCAATAAGTATTCATGAAGAAGTGCAAGAAGATATCCAACAGATCCAAAGCCCAAGAAGGTGCTTCAACCTCTTGATCTTCGGAAGGTCCAGATTGAAGGCTGAAGATCCAGACCTTCATACCTTCCACCGGTTGCATGCGTGGAAGCCCGACTTAACATCGCAACTGAGATTCAAAGAGGTGATTGGAAAATTAGACTACAAATTAATTGTAGTTTATTTCCAAGGATTGCAAATGGTGGAAAAAAGTAAATGAGCTGCAGACAAGCAGTGAAACCTATCAAGGGACGACAGAGACAAAGAGGGGGAGAGTGTTGCAGAGCAAAGACACAGAGAAAAAGAAGGGCCCCAAATTTTTTTCGATTTGGACACTTTATTTTTGTACCATAGTCATTTTGTAATATATATATATTTTTTCGATGTAAATGCACTAGAGGAGTCCCATAAAGATTTGTCTCACTACACTTGTAAATTAGTAGGGAATCAAGCTTCTAGTTAATAAAGTGCCAATCTCATGTCTGAAAAGACCAATACCAGGGCACATGTATATAAGTCATTTTGTGACTCTTTGTAAGGACTTTTTGCCATTGTAAGAATCAAGAACACAAAATTTTAAATTTGTGTCTTTTCCTCTCTGTATCTTCTTCCTTGTGAGCTTGTATGCATGCTTGATGCTTGAAAAGAGTGCTTGGAAGTGTTTTCTATCCATGAAAGTGCTGGATTGTTGTTGGTAAGGTGTGTGTTAAGTGCATGAAATGCTGAAGTGTAGGAAGATCATTCTCGTGACTCAGTATTTTGCTCATAACTTGAAGTAGGAGTGTCATAATCCAATCAAGCATTGGATGCGTCTTCTGGAGAGCTTCGAGACGAACCCGCTATTCGCTATATTCGGAGCTCGAAGCTAAGAGAAAAGCTCAATTTACTGTTGACTACTCTTCCAAGTGTCGTGACACCATAACCAAGCTTGAAAGCTTGAATGTGGTGGATTTATACTTGCATGTACTTTGTTAGATTTCATTTGCATTGACCATCATTTGAATGCATGTCTTCATACACTCGGCTAGGTTTTGATACTCCTTGGATTGAGAATTAAATCCTGAATCCCCACTATATGTACTTGAGGGGGATTGAGGTATAGTCTCTTTCTCTACAAGTCCCTAAGTCGATACTCAGGTATACACATATTCTTCCAGTCACCAAAGCTCTTGCTATTTGTTCAATATGTCTATTTTTGCATTCAACAATGTCATTTTGTTGTGGTCTGTACATGAATGAAAACTAACATTGAATTCCATGACTTTTAAGGAAGTTGCTGAATTCATTTGACATGTATTGAGCTCCTCCATCAGACCTTAATATTTGAATATACTTTCCTATCTGCTTTTCCACCGCATCCTTAAAATTATGGAAGTGAGTGAACACCTCACTCTTCTCTTTCATGAAATATACCCATACTTTTGGTCTATGGTCTTCAATGAAAGTAACATAAAACCTAGAACTGCCCATAGATTTGGTCTTCCATCCTGTTTGTACTCTCCCACATATAGCCCATCAGCATTGCACTTGACTTGTAATCCCTGGTCAACCATTTGTGTAATAGAAACCAGACTCTTTGTTACATTTGGAACATGTAAAACATCAGCAAGATGTTTTAACTTCCCGTCCTCCATAGACAATGCTATTTTTCTTGATGGAGAGTGTTAATCTCCAAAAGAACAAGTTACTCTTGTATTTAGAGCACCTCTATAACAAGAATAACTCAAATCTTCACCAATTTTAGAATATCAATACTCAATTGTCAAGTTCTTGAACAAACTATGAAAAAGGTGATTACACAGAAAGTCTGCTGCACATAGTTCACTCATTGCCTTATCAAATGTGTAAAGTTTGTTATACAACTTTGCATGAGGTTTTGCCTATAGATTGCGCACCTTCTTCAAGTTGAATCACTCCAAAAGATTTAGTAGAACTTGAGAAATGATCTTAACAACTCACCTATGTCTAAAACTGTTCTTCTGAGAAGTCGATTTAGACACCTATAACTTTTAACATTTGGTTCTCTCAATCTAGAACCCGTTTCTGCAAATGCTTTTCGCCACAAGTAGCTTACCTTCCAACTTAAAGATTGAGTGCTCACTTGCTGAAAACTTTAAACTCTGGAAGGAGAATTGATCAAAACATTCATATCAAATTTTGCACCTCCTGCAACTTCACTTCTTCTCATTTAATATGTAAATGTTCCTACACTCAATTCTCTCAGCCTCATCACAATTAGAAGCTAAAAATTTGTGCAAAGGTCAATCACCTATAGACTTAGACTTGTACAAAAGCATTTCACAAAAGATCTAACACAGAAGGAGAAAACTCAGAAATATCGGGCGCAACATTTTCTTCATTTTTGAGAAATTTACAACTGAGTGATGAGAGAGTCTTAACTCACTTCTAAGATGTCTAATGACTCATACAACTCTTGATTACTCTATTCTCATGCTCTCTCATACTTGCCCCGAAATTTTTCATAGTATATAGACAAAATTTACAGGCTTATGACTACTCAAAGATATAAGTGAACTATCTATGAATTAATGTACATATGTGTACACATCTTCATCTTCTGAATGTATTCTTCTTTCATGCTTCACAACTTGAACCTTTTCTTCAATCCTTGACTCCAATTCTTCATCAAAACATCAATTGTTGATTGTCCTGCACCAACAGCTCCCCCTCAATCATCAATTGAGGTTTTCTCTATCTTCTTTATGCCTGCCATGTCTTTGAATCTCTGTAGCTTTGGTCCATCTAAGCTTTTGGTAAGCATATCAGCTATCTGATCTTTTGTTGAAGTATGTATGACTTCAATCTCTTTATCCATCACCTTCTCTCTCAGAAAATGATACTGAATCTCAATATGTTTAGTCCTGGCATGAAACACAAGATTAGCAGCTAAATACAATGAACTCATGTTATCTCCATGAATAGTAGGTATACTCTGAATGATGTCAAAACTCTTCATAAGAGTCTTAAGCCATATCACTTGCTTTGCTGCTTCAACCATACCTTTGTACTCAGCTTCTGTAGAAGATAAAGCAACTGCGTGTTGCTTCTTTGAACACCAAGAAATTAACTTATCTCCCACATAACACAAGTATCCATATGTTGATCTTCTATCATCAGGATTACCTGCCCAATCTGCATCACTATATATCTTGATGTTTGTATCTGATGTAAAACCATAATACAAACCCTCTTTGATTGTACCCTTAATGTACCTCAACACTCTTTGACCTACAATCCAATGTTCTTTCCTAGGGCAATGCATGAATTGAGATAATACTCCAACTGCATATGACAAGTCTGGTCTAGTTAATGTAGCATAGATAAGACTACCAACCAAACTCTGATATAGCTTCATATTGTTGAATTCTTCTCCACCATATTTGCTCAATTTATGATTCACCTCCATTCGAGTAGGTGCTATTCTGCAATCATTCATCTTAAACTTGATTAACAAGTTTTTCAAATACCTTTCTTGAGTTACATACACTCCATGTTGAGTGTATGAGATCTCCATGCCCAAGAAGTATGACAAGTCTCCCTAATCACTGATCTTGAATTCTTTCTCCATTTGCTTCTTTAGGATTTGAATGCCTTTCTCAGCTGTACTTGTAAGAGTTATATCATCAACATATATGCACATGTAAATGAACCCATCATCACTTGCTTTAACAAGCAAGCTACTATCTGCCTTAGATACTTGAAATCCAAGTTCTTTCAAGAACTTCACAAGTCTATAATTCCATGCCCTTGGGGCCTACTTCAAACCATACAAGGCTCTCTTGAGCTTACACACATGATCTGGATACCTTCCATCTCTGAATCCTTGAGGTTGCTCCATGAAAACATCATCTGAAATATAACCATTTAAAAAAGCATTCTTCACATCTAATTGACATAATTTCCAACCTTTACATGCAGCAATAGCTATGAGTGTCCTGATGGTTGTCATCTTTGCCATAGGACTATAGGTTTCATCATAATCAATACCATGTGTCTGAGCAAACCCTTTCACAATAAGTCTAGCTTTGTACATAGACACACTTCCATCTGCAAACTTCTTTGTCATGTAGACCCATTTGCATCCAATGATCTTGTGACTATTTGGTTTAGGAACCAAATCCCATGTCTGATTCTTCATTAATGCATCATATTCTTCTTGCATAGCTTTCTCCCAATTTTCCTTGCCTTTTGCCTCTTCATATGTAGAAGGGTCTTCATCTACCTTTATCATGTAAGCATAATCTTTGGTAGCTAAAAACGAAGTGTCATAGCTATACCTTGTAGGTTGCCACTTGTGTCTTGATGACCTTCTGAGTTCTCCACTCCTTGAGGTTTCTAGTTCATCACACTCAGGATCAAATCTTGGCATTTCTTCAACTTCAACCTGCACTTCATTATTCTCCTCTTCATCAAATATCTGAACCTTTGATTTACCTTTCTTTTGACTCGCAACTTCTTCATCACCTATATTAATATTGATTGTACCTACATACCAAGTACCTTGCTCATCAAATGTAACATCCTTTGATACAAGGAATTGTTTTGTGGATGGACTCCACAACCTATATCCCATTTGCTTATCATCATAACCAATGAATACATATTTTTCAGCTTTAGGTTCCAATTTGTGCCTTAATTGTGATGGCACATATGCATATGCCAAACATCCAAATACTTTGCAATGATCCAAGGTAGGTCTTTTACCCCACCATGCCTCATATGGTGTCATACCCTGCAAAGCTTTACATGGTAACCTACTGACCAAATAAGTAGCTGTGTTTACAGCCTCAGCCCACAAATAATTAGGGCATTTTTTCTCCTTCATCATTGACCTTGCAAACTCAACAAGAGTTCTATTTCTTCTCTCTGCTACACCATTTTATTGAGGAGAGTACCTGCAAGTAATTTCCCTTTTTATACCTGCATTCCACAAGTAATCACTGAACTCATTAGAGAAATACTCTCCCCCTCCATCTGACCTTAATCTCTTCAACTTATGACCTGTAATTCTCTCTCCATACACATGATAGTGTTTGAATGTATTGAATACTTCTGATTTATCTTTGATCACATAGATAGTGATCCATCTGGTAGCATCATCAACATAAATCACATAATACCTTGAACCATTGATACTGAAATCCTTTGATGGTCCCCACACATCTCAGTGTACCAACTCAAGCTTCTCTGAATACATAAAACCATGCTTGGAATAAGATTGCTTATGAGCCTTACCTAATTGACATGCCTCACATTTGTATGTCATATGTTGACGTGCAACATTAGGCAATCCAAGCACTGAACCATTGCTAATCATATCTTTGATACCTCTTTCATTGAAGTGTCCAAGCCTCTTGTGCCAAAGATCTAACTCAGAGATCTTATGTCCTCCATAAGTGAACAAGGCATGACCAACATTACCTTGGATTTTCAATGTAAAACAATCTTCCTTCTTTCTTCCCTGAAACAACTTGTTTATACCCATTGCTAGGGTCTTCCACAAACACTCCTTCATTAGTGAATCTAACTTCGTAACCTTTTTCAACAATTTGTCCTACACTTATTAGATTCTTAGGAATTGTAGGAACATACAAGACCTTACTCAAGAGGGTGCTACCATCCTTGGCTTTCACTGATCCAATTGACTTCACATTGTGCTTTGTATTGTCACCTGTTTGAACAACATGATTAGATACCTTATTCTCCAAATCAGTCATCAATGCTATGTTGCCACTTAGGTGATTACTACACCCTGAGTCAATGTAGAAGACTCTTTGGTCTTCACTTTGCCTTTCACAAGTTGCATTCATTATCAATGTTGAATCCTACTTCTGATCTGAAGCATAATTGTAGTAGGTATTGTTGTATTGTTGACTTTGAAATTCTCTACCTGCATTTCTTCCAAAGTAACCCCTACTACCTCTACCTCTGAAATTACCTCTTTGATTTCTGCCACCTCTTCCTCTTGAATTAAAATTCTGATTATATCCACCATTACTCTGAGTATTATGCCAACAATCATTAGCTAAGTGATTTGTCTTACCACAAATTGAGCAAGCTTTGACTCCATCTTTATTACTCCTGCCTCTTCCTCTACCTTTGCCACCTCCTCTTCCTCTTAAGAAGTTAGCTTGGCTAGTTGTGCCTTCATCTTCATTTGCTTGTTGCTTCCCTTTGCTATTTGTCTTCTTATCCTTTGAATACATTGCATGACCTGCACTTTTATCACTTTCTCCTTTGACATCCTGCTCAAAGGTTAGCATGTGACCTAGCAACTGATTTAAATCAGGAGTGAAATGATCAAGTGATAATTCAGTAGACAAAATGAATGGTTTCCATTTGTCATCACCTCTCAAACCTGTAAGGATTTGCCTTACCAATTTATCCTCCTCAATGTCTTTATCAACAGCTCCTAATGCATCTGCAATGTCTTTCATCATTGTTACATAATCTGAGATGGATTGAGAGGCCTTCTTCTTGAAAGTGGTAAATTCTGCCCAGAAGGATGCCTTCCTTGACTTTGTGGTGTTTTGGAAATGCTCCTCCAAAGCATTCCATATATCACTTGCACTTTCAAGACCTCTAATATGAGGTATCAAGTAGTCATTAACTTCCATGTAGATAATGCTCCTAGCTTGAGCATCTCTCTTCATCCAATTCTTCAAATCTGTTAATTCTTCCCTAGTTGGAACACTAGGATCTCTGAATTGAGGCTTTTCTTCTTCACCTATGATGTAAGCTATCAAGTCTTTGCTCATAAGATGAGCTTCCATCCTCATTGACCATGTTGGATAGTTTTCTCTATCCAATTTCTCTATCTGAAGAGAATCTCCAATCCTTTCTTCACCTATGTATTGAATTCTTCAAACTTTATGAGTAACATATGTACCTTTACTTCGAATGATACTCCTTTTGTCTTCCTTGATGTCGTATGACCTCCTTCTCAAGCTTTGTCCTCAAGTTTTCACCTTTTGAACCTTCAGATGTTGAATTCTTTGCAACTGCAGTAGTCGACATCCTCCTTTCTTCAATTCTGATGCTTCTTGCTCTGATACCACTGATGGAGAGTGTTAATCTCCAAAAGAACAAGTTACTCTTGTATTTAGAGCACCTCTATAACAAGAATAACTCAAATCTTCACCAATTTTAGAAGATCAATACTCAATTGTCAAGTTCTTGAACAAACTATGAAAAAGGTGATTACACAGAAAGTCTGCTGCACATAATTCACTGATTGCCTTATCAAATGTGTAAAGTTTTTTATAAAAATTTGTATGAGGTTTTGCCTATAGATTGTGCACGTTCTTCAAGTTGAATCACTCCAAAAATTCAGTAGATCTTGAGAAATGATCTCAACAACTCACCTATGTCTAAAACTGTTCTTCTGAGAAGTCGATTTAGACACCTATAACTTTTAACACTTGGTTCTCTCAATCTAGAACCCGTTTTTGCAGATGCTTTTCGCCACAAGTAGCTTACCTTCCAACTTAAAGATTGAGTGCTCACTTGCTCAAAACTTTAAACTGTGAAAGGAGAATTGATCAAAACATTCGTATCAAATTTTGCGCCTCCTGCAACTTCACTTCTTCTCATTTAATATGTAAATGTTCCTACACTCAATTCTCTCAGCCTCATCACAATTAGAAGCTAAAAATTTGTACAAAGGTTAGTAACCTATAGACTTAGACTTGTACAAAAGCATTTCACAAAAGATCTAACACAGAAGGAGAAAACGCAAAAATATCGGGCGCAACATTTTCTTCATTTCTGAGAAATTTACAACTGAGTGATGAGAGAGTCTTAACTCACTTCTAAGATGTCTAATGACTCATACAACTCCTGATTACTCTATTATCATGCTCTCTCATACTTGCCCCGACATTTTTCATAGTATATATAGACAAAATTTACAAGCTTATGACTACTCAAAGATATAAGTGATCTATCTATGAATCAATGTACATATGTGTACACATCTTCATCTTCTGAATGTATTCTTCTTTCATGCTTCACAACTTGAACCTTTTCTTCAATCCTTGACTCCGATTCTTCATCAAAACATCAATTGTTGATTGTCCTGCACCAACATTTCTTGTATCCTCGATAGGGTGTGATGTGTCAGCACTTGTTTCAACATATCCAAGGACTGAAAATTTTTGCAAAATACTAAACCATTCCACATGGCTAGTCATGTGATTTGAAGCACCTGAATCAGCATACCAGATATTACAATTTGATTTCAAAACATTAATAAACATCATATTCATCAGATGATGTTGAACCATGAATGACTTCTCAGAATCATCTGCACTTGTGGATGCATAGCTGTATTGCTGCCTTCTATTCTTTTGATTCTTCAATTTGCAATCACATTCAAAATGTCCAGCTTTGCCACAATTCTAGCATCCTTTACTGTCATTATTTGAATCATTTCTTTCGAAATTTGCGTGGACTATTTGGCTCCCCCTACCTTGAAATTGTCCTCTACTTCACGCATGACTCTGATGTTGACCTTGGTCTTGGTTACTATTTCCTCTTCCACTTTCGAAACCTCTACCTCTGTCTCTTCCTTTGCTAGAGTAGAATACTTTCTTAGAACTAGGTTTTCCTTGGGAGTTTGAGTCCTCACCAAGATTCTTTTCCTCAATAATCAACATGGACACCAAATCAACAAATTTTTGAATATTTTCTTTGGTTTGTATAGAAGTTCTGAACTGCTTATATGAAGCTCCTAAACCATGAAGGCACACTTCCACCTTATCGTCATCATCTAAACTGATGCCAATAGATGCAAGTGACTCACATATGCTTTTGATTTTCAGGGTGTAGTCACTTATCAACATGCCCTTTTTGTCTAATGTATGTAGCTCATTCTTGAGTTGCAAGTTTTTACTCCCTTCTTTTTCCTTGGAACAGTGGCTAACTTAGCATATCTAGCCATTTCTGAAGATGAGGGCATTTCTTTCAAGTGTTCCCGAATACCTAATGCATGATAGATGAGTATGGTCAGTGCTACACTCTCGTTCAAAAACTTCTTGTGGTTCAAAACTCTTTGCTCCATAGTGGAATTTCCTAGGTGGAGGGATACTTCAGCTTCTCCAACACATTCTATAATTTGGCCTCCAATTCCTATCATGCATGCTTTAGTGGGACTTATGGTTGTTTGAAGATGTGTGATTAACATCCTTGGTATACAGCTTAGGGCCCCTCCTAAGTCAATTAGAGCATTTATCAATTGGTACTTTTTGGTTCCAATTCCTAGGTCTAATTATGGTTGGGAGATGCTCATGTTCCCGTTATTTGCCTTATTGACTTGGTAGTTAGCCACAGGTATAGGTTCTCCTCCTCGTAGATATTGTTCATCCCTTTGTCTTATCCACTCCTTTCATCTCTTGATATGCTCTAAGGCTTCTTGGCATGCTTCTTCTCGAAAGTGAATTTTTTAAAACAAATGTTCAATACCTTGGCCGTATAGTCTCCCAAAACAAAATCCAGATGGATCCTAAAAAAGTACGAGCTATCATGGAATGACCACATCCTAGGAACCTAGAAGAGTTGTAGATCTTCCTAGGCTTATCAAGATTTTATGGAAGATTCATTAAGAATTATGCTAAAATTGTTGTTCCGATGATGGAACAACTTAAAGGGAAAGGGAAACCCTCTCTATGCACAGACCAACAGAAGAAACATATAGAGAAATTATAAGTTGCAATTGCTACAACTCCACTTTTGCATATAGCAGATCCCAATAAACCCTTTGTGGTTGAGACTGACTCAAGTGATTTTTCTATAGGGGCAGTTTTAGTTTGGGATGGTCAGCCAATAGCTTTTGAAAGTAAGAAACTAGAACCTTCTCAGAAGAATTACCCCCTCTATGAGAGGGAGTTGTATGCAATTGTCCATGCTTTGAAGAAGTGGCATCATTATCCATATGGTGCCAAATTTATGATAGTGTTTGATCAAGAGAGCATTAAGTGGTTCTCTAATCAAATAGACCTTAAACCTTGTAAGGCATGATCGGCATAGACCCTTGAGGAGTTTGATTATGAGCTTAGGGATAGGAAGGGAAAGTTTAATGTAGTGGTTGATTCACTTAGCCACTTTCCTAAGCTCAATGAACTAAGTTTTGCTTAGATCAATAGTGAGCTACTTGAGTCCATTAGAGGGAAATGTAAGCATGATCTTTTGGGAAGCCATAGAGCAAGGGGATCATGATACACAGGTCTCCAATGAGGATGGAGTATCGACGGGTACCCAAAAAGGATTCAAGTGGAAGAATTATTGTATCCATGATGGATATCTATTATATAAGGGTAAGGTGTGTGTCCCTAGAGACCCTAAGATGAGATGGCAAATTTTGTATGAGTGTCATGACACACCTAGTGTGGGACACCCAGGAGTTCACAAGACTAATGAACTTGTTAAGAGGTAGTTTTAATAGCTTGGACTTCATAAGGACATCCTAGAGTATATGCTTAAGTGCACTAAATGCTAGGTCAATAATGCTAAAAGATTGAGGATTGGAGAACAACTCCATTAATTGGATACTCCAAATGGGAAGTGGGATAGTATCTCCATGGATTTCATAGTAGGATTACCTAAGACAAAGAGAGTGTAGGTAATTGTGGATAGGTTAACCAAAATTTCTAGGTTTATTCTAACACATACCATAGTGAAGACACTTGAGTTGGCTAGACTATTTGTAGAGAACCTATCCGGGTTATATGGTCTTCCTTTAGGGTACCTATAGTAGAGTTTGCATATAGTAGTGCCAAGCACTCTTCCACTGGGCATAGTCCATCTATGCTTATGTATGGGTTTGAACCAAGAGCTCCTTATGCAGTACAATTGCAGAATGAGAAATTTCAAGCTAAAAAGGATGTCTTGGAAGAGAAGGATGATATTGTTAGGCTTGCCAAAGACATCATTATGAGAGCTTAGGAGAGGGATAGAGCCTATGCTGACCCTCAAAGGAGAGACATTAACTTCGAGGTGGGAGAGCAAGTCTATCTTAGAGTTCCATCTAGGTCTGAAGCCATGAAGATGGGACCTTCTCCAAAATTATCTCCTAGGTATTCTAGACCCTTCCCAATAATTAAGAGAATAGTAAAGATGGCTTACCAACTCCAAGTTCCAAAGAATAGTTAGATCCATCAAATCTTTCATGTTAGCTAGCTTAAGAAAAGGCTAGGTGAATATGACATCATTCCAGATAGTGAGGTAGTAGATCCTAATTTTGTTTAGTTTGCTCCACATGAGCCTGAGAGCATACTAAGCACTCTAGAGAAATAGACAAGGAGTCACTTATATAAAGAGTGTATAGTAAAGTGGAAAGATATTTTAGAAGATAGTGCTACATGGGAGTGGGTTAGCACCCTTCAGAGGATACATGACGATGAAGTGGGAGTAATATTCCATTTATTTTGAAGTGAAGTGAAGACCTCATCAAAGTTTGAAGGAAGGAAGCAAAGAAGGGGCACATCAACAACAAGGGGAATCAAACAAGTCATCGAATCAAAGATGAAACTTCTTCAAGAGGAGTAGCTCTATTTTTTGAGGTAAAATCCATCTTTTGCAACTTCATTGCATCAATGGGGGAGGTTCAAAAGAGCTAGAAGGCACCATGGCTAATCTCAATGCTTAGATTGAGAAGATTGAAAAGGGAAACTACCAACCATGGTGATTTAGAATAAGCAATTTTTTTGGTGGGGAAAGGTTTGTGGGGACTTGTGAGTGGTGGAGAGCCAAAACTCTATATACATGAGATAAATCCAAGCAATGACCAAAGAAGAAGTAGGGTGAACTGAACTTATGCACAATCTGGAAGGTTTTAATAAGCACTTGCATTAATGTATTTAGAAAGTGTGTACCTTGATCAGTTACTATCTCCAAGGGTAACCCATAGCGTGGAAAAATATCCTTCATCAAACATTTAGCTACCACAATAGCTGTAGCTGACCGCAGAGCCCAAGCTTCGGCCCATTGAGTCGCATAATCCATGCATGTCAGAATGTATCTGTTGCTGGTAACCGTCGCAGGAGGAGTGATGGGGCCAATAAAATCCAAACCCCATTTCTAAAAGGGTTCAAGAGGCACAACTGGTTGGAGGGGAAAGAGATGTCACTGTAAGGGCTGATCGGAATGCTGACACGCATCACACTGCCGCATGTATTGGGTTACATCATGGTACATCATAGGCCACCATAAACAGCTCTGTAGGATCTTCGGATGTGTCAGGTCAACCAAAAAATGTCCTCCGATTGGGGCACAATGAGCCATTGTAATTACTAAAGCAATTTCATGTGGGGCAACACATTGTAGCAACACGCCCGAGTGATCCATATAATATAACTGCCCTACAATGAGCCAAACTCGGTGACTATATGCGGCTAGCCTTCGTCGAGCAACGGAAGAGAGCGTACTAGGCGGGCATCCACTGGTCAAGAAAAGAAGCAAGGTGTCATAGTAAGAGGAGGATACCGGCAATTCCTACTGATCATCCTGTATTGTCTCTGTTGCATAGATAGCTGGTGTTGTATCATCAAATCCTACCAGAAGTTCACCGGAATCCAACCGAGACAGAAAGTCAGCAAGTGCGTGTGCTGACCTTGGTTGATGTACTACTGAATAATCAAATTCTTGGAGCAACAATACCCAGCGTGCTAACTGTCCTTCCAAATGTTGTTGCTGCACAAGGTACACCAATGCGGCATGATCTATGTGGAAGGTGAAGCGTCGTCCCAGCAAATAGTGTCGGAATTTCTTCACCGAATACACTAAACCAAGACATTCCCATTCAGTGACTGAGTAATTACGCTCTGTCAGGGCTAATCTACGACTCGCATAGTACATGAGACAGAACCACTTCTCCGTTTGCTGCATCAGCACGCTGCCAATGGCAATGTCGGAAGCATCCACAAAGACGTGAAATGGAAGTTCCCAATTCGACGCTTGTAGAATGGGAGCCTACGTTAACAATGATTTCAATCGATTGAAAGAGAGTTGGCATGCTTCGGTCCATTCAAACTGACGAGGGCTACTAGTTATCAATCGATTAAGTGGTGTGGCCAGATGAGCAAGCCACCGTAGATGCCGTCCATGCCACCGGATTTGTCCCAAGAAACACATCACTTCTTTGGGTGTCTTCGGAGCAGGTGCCTCTAGTACAGCCTTCACCTTATCTGGATCAATTTGAATGCCATGTTTTGAGATAATGTGCCCTAACAACTTGCCACAAGATACAGAGAATATAGATTTATTTGGGTTCAAACACAAACGATATTCTTGAGACTTCATAAAGCAGCACCGTAAGTGGTACAAATGCACCGAAGTATCACCGGATAAAGAGAAGTCATGCAAGTAAACTCACATGAATGTGGTGAGGTAAGGAGAGAAAATTTCCTGTATACAACGTTGAAACGTACTTGGAGCATTCCGTATAAACGCATGAACGCCCCAATTAGTTATAAATGTTATCTTTGGAATATCCTATTCCGCCATTCGGACTTGGTTATAACCACTATATCCATCTAAAAAGGAGTACATCTCTTGTCCTAGCACATCGTCTAGCATTGTGTCCAAAAACAGTAGAGGGAATGGATCAGGTACCGTAGCGGAATTCAATTTCCGGTAGTCCACACATATCCTTAATTCCTTATTCTTCTTAGAAACTGTGACAATAGGGGAAATCCATTCCGCATGCTCGATAGGGATAATAAACCCAACCTTCAGCAATCGGTCCAATTCTACTTTGACCTAGGCCGCATAGTTAGGATTCATCCTATAGCTTGGTTGTTTAATAGGTGGGGCATCTAGTTTCAGCACTACCCTGTGTTGATAAATCCTCCGGTCCAACCCCTTCATATCCCGGTAATCCCATGCAAACACATCAGAGAACTCTCATAGCAACTGCAACAAGTTATCTTGGAAGGTCTCGGCTAGTCATGCCTTAATTTTTACTGGTTGTGGGTTGGTGTGATCACCTAAATTGCAGGTAACCAATTGATCTTCCGATACATAGAACTTTCGGGTCATCTCCAAATTGTCTCCTGATTGAAGTAATTGTTGGAGCATCGTATCATCCAAGGGCTGTTCTATACTTGACTCATGCTCACCGTTCAGTGGTACCACCGTACAGGCTGCTGGACTCCAGTTATCAGCCACCATTTGTAAGTCTACAGTGCCAATTACAATAAGATCCTTGTTGGCTATGAGAAAAGCTTCCTCTTCATCATCGGAGAGACCATCCAACATGTGTACAGGCTCTGCTAGATATGGTCGTGCATGTAAGTCACAAGGTTTCATATCGTCCAGTGGAACAACATATTTCCAGTGGTTATTTTTAAAAACTAATTCATGTGCTGACCAGTCTTGCACTACCTTAGCTTGTTTTAGCCAAGGACGTCCAAAGAGCAGATTGTAGTCCAAGCTATATTCTGGTAAGTCCAGCACAACAAAGGTCATTTTGAAGACAACACCTTGTAGAGTAATTGGAATGTCTCGCACCAAGCCCACCGGATGGACTCGAGATTGATCAGCCATGCATACAAAGAATTGAACATGTTCAATTTGCGTCCACCCCATCCGTTTGCAAAGTGTTGCTGTTGCTATGTTTACACCAGATCCGCCATCAATTAAGACTTGTGTGATTTTATGGTTTTTGTACCATACCGTAATCAGGGGTATCGTATGGTCCACCATTGGGTCCAATTCCGATTGGATTGTGGCTGTTGTTGGAGCACCCGAGGATCCTGGACTCACCTGCTGCTGGAACTGTTGATGCACTTAAGGGATCAAAGCCAATAATTGTCCCAAGGGCAATGTAATTGATGCCTTGGACAGGACTCCGAATCAGTTTTGGCTGTTTCTAGTTCGGTCTCCGGTATGGACTCCGGTACTGTGTGAGTCAGATTTTGCCCTTTTGGTACTTCCGGTGGTATGCTTTGCTGCGTCACCGAAATTGGGTTAGGGAACACAGTTTCTTCTGGCGTTGCCCACTTGCTTGCTTTTGTAAACACCTTCTATTGTTCATGAATTCGAGGTTCAAAAATCTCTTCAGTTGGCTACAATTGCTTTCCTGAACGTGTTTGGACCACTACTGCTTGCATGTCTACTGCTGAAATGTACACCATATTCGCCATTGGATGTTGGCATTCCTTTTTCTTTTTATCGTACTCAGCCGCATCTTTAGAGAACCTTCAGATATGCCCAATTTCACCACAAAAATGACATTTAGGGGGTGGAGGAGATGCACCTTCTCTTGATGGACCTGCATTCCACCGAGCTTGTCCAAAATTATTTGACCGTCCTCCTCGATAATTCCTGTATCCCTGGTACGGGGTATTCCTCATCTGTGGTGGTACATAATGGCTGGCCGGTTTCCCTTGTTCCTGAATGATGGCATTAACAGCTACTCTATTATATACCTTTGCATTATATGGGCAAGCCTCCGTAGTGTGGTCTGTTGTATGGCAAATGGCACAATACATTTGATTCAGAGCGCATGTTGAGTTGTTGTGCCCTAGATTTTTGCATTTGGTACAGTAAATTTGTTTCAAAGGATGCTCATTGGATTGCCTGGATGCTTTCAGCCACTCTAGGT
This sequence comes from Ceratopteris richardii, assembly GCA_020310875.1. NCBI lineage: Eukaryota > Viridiplantae > Streptophyta > Polypodiopsida > Polypodiales > Pteridaceae > Ceratopteris > Ceratopteris richardii. The sequence continues at coordinate 46,609,663 of CM035439.1, read as the reverse complement.
CTTCAGTGAATCCACCCACCTTATTTTCTAATTGTAAGGCCATAGCAATTACGGCATCCAAAGTCATTCCATCCACATACCGTATGATCATGATCTGCTTTAATTGGGGCTTTAATCCATTGATGAACCACTGAGTGATAACGTCGTCTGGTAGATTGGCATGCACTGGTGGTAACTACCGTAAATGAGTCCGAAATAGCGTGGCATAATCCTATACATTTTGGTGTGGCTTCTGCCTATTATTCTGCAGGTAATCAAAAATTTTGGCTGGGTTCTTCTTTAACCGAAATCATTGTAGAAAGGCATCCTTCACATCATCATACTACCGGAAGTGATTCAAATCATATTTAGTTAGCCATCCTGTAGCTTCATTAACTAGAGTTGACTGGAACACAATAGCTTTATATGCAGGGTCTGCTAGGTAATTCAGAACTACATAATTAATCTCAAAGGTCCGCACATGCGCATCGTGATCATCTCTCGAAAAACCTCCAAATTTTGTGTATGTGACCCCTGCTCGTACTGGACGCAGTGGAACAATCTGTTGCTGTTGTTGTTGTTGTTGTTGTTGTTGTGGTTATGAACCACTCATGGTACTGTTGTTGTTGGCGTTGTTGTTGTTACCTGAATTTTGGGGAGATATTTCTTGATATTCCGGGATTGTATGGTCAACCTGCTCACTTTTCGATCCTAAGATATCGTTGAACCGATTGCTTAGTTCAAAATCTAATAGCCCTTCCTCAACTTTAGTGTCAAAATTGGCTAAACTTGCACCGAGAAATGGTGAACGCAGTAAGTTTCCACCAAACAGCACCGCAACTTCACTGAAAAACTTCGAATCGCCACTAGGTAATATCGAACTCTCATCGAAAATCGCCCAATTCTCATCGGACCCAGTTGCACTGTCACCAGAAGCGTTCTCACCAGATAACACGAACCTATAACCAAAAGCGACCAAATTCTGACCGGATGAGGTGAGACTATCTCCACACTATGCCATAGTACAACCAGAAATCATTCAACTTTCTTAAGAAGGGACCGAACTCTCATCGGAACGCACCAGATTCTCACCGTGTGCTACCGAACTGCCATCGGAATTGCCGCTGTCTAGCTGAACTGACCCTTCTGCAACTGAACTTAATTGTCCTGCACGTCTACTACTAGGGGGGTATTCCTAACAAGTTCGGAACTGCCCAGGGATGTTGATCTCTACGGTATTTGGGGTACGATTCACCAGAGCGTGTTATCGGCATATATCAAAGGATTCTTCTTCGAACCTTAAGCTTCTTCTTCAGTTTACTACTCCAATTCACCAGTGTTAAAATTTTACTATTTAAAGTTAATTCAACTTTGGGTTCTTGGGATGGTTAGGGGTCTGTAAGCAGAGGCCCTGTTTGTATTTTCCCAAATCTATAGATTCATTATATCCGGCTTCATAGACTTTCACGCATTAACTGTTTTGAATATGTTTACAGAACACCTCAATACTACCGCAAAGTTAACTATATAATTTCTTCACGTATCGTGTTAACCCGTTAATCTTTAATACTTCATTGAGACTTAATTAATTATTAAGATTAATTAGTAGAATTGACAAGTACACAGATTACACAAGAATTTGGCAAACTTCTCTTCACTTCTGACTATCGCCCAGACAAACAGTCCGGTGACACGATGCCTTCTACTTCATGTGACTCCTCTTTCATTAATGAGTAAAAAGTTACAACTTTTGCACTACACCTTTTTAGTATGCGTGCGACTTTTTAGGGTATATATTACAAAAATTGTGAGTTCCTTTCCGACGGCTCACAACACTTCCACAAATATAGAAATATATCTACATGCGCATATATACATTTTATACACACACTAGCACACATAAATATGAATGAATTATATAGTTAAAGTAATAAAACACATGCTAAAGTGAGTTAGTAGATGTGTATGTGACACGCATCAAGGACTTGAAAGAGCAATTGGCAGACATAGATGAAATTATTCTGGATGCATCACTCCTTGAGGATCTATGTATGGCTGAAAATGAGTTAGTGGATGTGTACGTGACACACATCAAGGACTTGAAAGAGCAATTAGCAAACATAGATGAGATTATTCTGGATGCATCACTCATTTCTAATTGTTGAAAGGATTACTAGAATCTTTTCAAAGCTTTGCTAGTACACTTTGTTTGGTTGCAAAAGGAAATCCTAATATGTATGCATTTGATGAGGTTTTGTCTCTTCTTTTGCAAGAAGTGCAATATAGAGTGAATAGGAATGGTTTGATTGAGGGAACACAAACACTTGCTATTTCACAAAAAGGGAAAAGCAAGTATGGTTCAGCTTTGGGTTCATAAAAAACAAAGCCTCAACCTTCTTCTTCCACTCATTCCTCTAATGATGCTGATTTGCAAAAGAAGAAGAGACGCAAATATTTCCGGAAGGTTGGTCATACTATTGATGATTGTAGAAAGCTTGCTAAATGCAATGAAAAGAAGAAGGAATCTGGCATGTCTATTTCTGAAAATTTAGCAAATGCAAAGAACGATGAAGCCAACATGCCTCAAGATTTTTGGGCATGTGTTGTTACATGTCATTATGATGCATCTTTGCATTCTAAATGTATGGTTGTGAGTGAGGCTGATTCGGATTGGTTCTTTGATAGTGGTGCTTCAAAGCACATAACATTATGCAAAAGATTTTTTGCCTCTTTGAAAGATCCACCCAAAGGAGGACATGTGGTGTGTGCAAACAATGCCTCTTATCCTATCATTGGTGTAGGAGAAATTGAGCTTACGATTGCAAATGGAGGTGTGATTCTCTTGAAAAATGTATTGTATGTGCCCAATATCAAGAACTTAATTTCAGTTCCTGATGGAGAGTGTTAATCTCCAAAAGAACAACCTACTCTTGAATTTAGAACACCTCTATATCAAGAGTAAGTCAAAACCTTCACCAATTTAAGAGATCAATGACCAAATATCAATTTCTTGACTAAACTGTGAAGGAGGAAATTACTCAGAAAGTCTGCTGCATAAATCTTGCTCATTGACTGAGTAAATGTGTAAAGTTTTTTATGAAACTTTGCACAAGGTGTTGCCTAAAGATTGTGCACCTTCTCCAAGTCAAATCTCTCCAAAAGATTCAGTAGATCTTGAGAAATCTACTTACTAAGTTAGCTATGTCTAAATCTGCACTTCTGAGAAGTCGATTTGGACACCCTTAACTTCTTAACTTTAATTCTCTCAGTATAGAACCCGTTTAAGCAAATGCTTTTAGCCACCAGTAGCTTACCTTTCAACTTAAAGATTAAGTGCTTACTTGCACAAAACTTTAAATTGTGGAGTGAGAAATGATCAAATCATTAAGATCAAAATTTGCGCCTATTTCAGGAACCAGTGAGTACTTTCTCACATGTAAATGTTCCTACACACAATTCTCTTAGCCTGATCACAATTAGACTCTCAAACTCTAGCCATAGATTGATTAACTATGGACTTAGACATCTCCAAAAGGAATTCACAAAAGATTCACTACACAAGGAGAAAACTCAGAAACTTCCGGCGCAAAAAATTCTGTCATTTCTGAAGAAGACTACAACTGAATGAGAGAGAGACTTCAACTCACTTCTCATGTGTCTAATGACACTTACTACATCTCATTTCTCTATTCCTATGCTCATACATAGTCTCTCCTTGTCTCCTCACTTCCCCCGACATTTTTCCAAAGTATTTATAGGCAAATATGTACAAGTTTATGACTATTCAAAACTCTAAGTGATCTATGTCTTCACTAATGTACATATGTGTACAAATCATTCATCCTGTGAATGTTTCCACCTTCTTTGCTTCAAGAATTGTTCTAATCTCCATTCTTTGTCTTCAAATCTTCAATTGGTGATTGGTCTGCACCAACAGCTCCCCCTCAATCATCAATTGAGGTTTCTCTAACCTTCTTTATGCCTGACATGTCTTTAAACTTCTGTAACTTTGGTCCATCCAAGCTCTTTGTAAGCATATGAGCTATCTGATCTTTTGTTGAAGTATGTATGACTTCAATCTCCTTATCCATCACCTTCTCTCTTAGAAAGTGATACTGTATCTCAATGTGTTTGGTCCTGGCATGAAAAACAGGATTAGCAGCTAGATATAATGAACTCATGTTATCACCATAAATGATAGGTATGCTCTGTATAGTGTCAAAACTCTTCATTAGAGTCTTAAGCCATATCACTTCTTTTGCAGCTTCAACCATGCCTTTGTACTCTGCTTCTGTAGATGACAAAGCAACTGTATGTTGCTTCTTTGAGCACCAGGAGATTAACTTATCTCCCACATAACACATGTATCCATAGGTTGACCTTCTATCATCTGGATTACCTGCCCAATCTGCATCACTAAAGATCTTGATATTTGTATCTGATGTAAAACCATAATACAAACCTTCTTTGAGTGTACCCTTAATGTACCTCAACACTCTTTGACCTACAATCCAATGCTCTTTCCTAGGACAATGCATGAATTGAGATAATACCCCAACTGCATATGATAAATCAGGTCTAGTTAATGTAGCATAAATAAGACTACCAACCAAACTCTGATATTGCTTCATGTCCTTGAACTCTTCACCTCCAAATCTGCTTAATTTATGATTCACCTCCATTGGAGTAGGTGCTACCCTGCAATCATCCATTTTAAACTTGATTAACAAGTTCCTCAAATACCTTTCTTGAGTCACATACACTCCATGTTGAGTGTATGAAATCTCCATGCCCAAGAAGTATGACAAGTCTCCCAAATCACTGATTTTGAACTCTTTCTCGATTTGCTTCTTTAAGCTTTGAATGCCTTTCTCATCTGTACCTGTAAGTATGATATCATCAACATATATGCACATGTAAATAAACCCATCATCACTTGCTTTGACAAGCAAGCTACTATCTGCTTTTGATACTTGAAATCCAAGTTCTTTTAAGAACTTTACAAGTCTATAGTTCCATGCCCTTGGGGCCTGCTTCAAGCCATATAAAGCTCTCTTGAGCTTACACACATGATCTGGATATCTTCCATCTCTGAATCCTTGAGGTTGCTCCATGAAAACTTCATCTGAAATGTAACCATTCAAAAAAGCATTCTTCACATCTAATTGACATAATTTCCAACCTTTGCATGCAGCAATTGCTATAAGTGTCCTGATGGTTGTCATCTTTGCCACTGGACTATAAGTCTCATCATAATCCACACCATATGTCTGAGCAAACCCTTTGACAACAAGTCTAGCTTTGTACCTAGACACACTTCCATCTGCAAATCTCTTTGTCTTATAGACCCACTTGCATCCAATGATCTTCTGACTATTTGGTTTTGGAACCAAATCCCATGTTTGATTCTCCATCAATGCATCATATTCTTCCTGCATAGCTTTCTCCCAAATCTCTTTACCTTTTGCCTCTTCATATGTAGAAGGGTCTTCATCTGCCTTAATCATGTAAGCATAATCCTTAGTAGTCAAGAATGAAGTATCATAGCTATACCTTGTAGGTTGCCATTTGTTCCTTGTAGACCTCCTAAGTTCTCCACTTCTTGAGGTTTCTGGTTCTTCACATTCAGGATCAAATCTTGGTGTCTCTTCCACTTCAACCTGCACTTCATGATTCTCTTGCTCATCAAATATCTGAACCTTTGATTTACCTTTCCTTTGGCTCACAATTTCTTCATCATTTGTATTAATATTGATAGTACCTGCATACCAAGTACCTTGCTCATCAAATGTAACATCTTTTGATACAAGAAAATGTTTTGTGGATGGATTCCACAACCTGTATCCCATCTGCTTATCATCATAACCAATAAACACATATTTTTCAGCTTTAGGTTCCAATTTGTGCCTTAATTGTGATGGCACATATGCATAGGCCAAACATCCAAATACTTTGCAATGGTCTAGTGTAGGTCTCTTACCCCACCATGCCTCATAAGGTGTCATACCCTGCAAAGGTTTACAAGGTAGCCTATTGACCAAATAAGTAGCTGTATTTACAGCCTCAGCCCACAAATAATTTGGGCAATTTTTCTCCTTCATCATGGACCTTGCAAACTCAACAAGAGTCCTATTCCTCCTTTCTGCTACACCATTTTGTTGAGGAGAGTACCTGCAAGTAACCTCTCTTTTTATACTTGCATTCCACAAGTAATCACTGAACTCATTAGAGAAATACTCTCCCCCTCCATCTGACCTTAGTCTCTTCAATTTATGTCCTGTAATTCTCTCTACATACATATGATAATGTTTGAAAGTATTGAATACTTTTGACTTATCTTTGATCACATAGATAGTGATCCATATGGTAGCATCATCAACATAAATCACATAATACCTTGAGCCATTGATACTGAAGTCCTTTGATGGTCCCCACACATCTATGTGTACCAACTCAAGTTTCTCTGAATACATAAACCCATGCTTAGAATAGGGTTGCTTATGAGCCTTACCTAATTGACATGCCTCACATCTGTATGTCATATGTTGACCTGTAACATTAGGCAATCCAAGCACTGAACCATTATTAATCATGTCTTTAATACCTCTTTCATTGAAATGTCCAAGTCTCTTGTGCCAAAGATCTAACTCAGAGATCTTATGTCCTCCATAGGTGAACAAGGCATGACCAACATTACCTTGAATCTTCAATGTGAACAATCTTCCTTCTTTCTTCCCTGAAACAATTTGTTTATAACCATTGCTAGGGTCTTCCACAAACACTCCTTCATTAGTGAACCTTACTTCATAACCTTTTTCCACAATTTGTCCTACACTTATCAAATTCTTAGGAATTGTAGGAACATACAAGACCTTACTCAATAAGGTGCTACCATCCTTGTCCTTCACTGATCCAATTGACTTCACATTGTGCTTTGTGTTGTCACCTGTTTGAACAACATGATTAGATACCTTATTTTCCAAATCAGTCATCAAGGCTATATTATCACTCAGGTGATTTCTACACCCTGAGTCAATGTAGAAGACTCTTTGATCTTCACTCTGCCTTTCACAAGTTGCATTCATTATCAATGTTGAATCTTCCTTTTGATATGAAGCATAATTGTAGTAGGTATTGTTATATTGTTGACTTTGGAAACCTGTACCTGCATTTCTTCCAAAGTAACCCCTACTACCTCTGCCTCTGAAATTACCTCTTTGATTTCTGCCTCCTCTTCCTCTTGAATTATAGTTCTGATTGTATCCTCCATTACTTTGATTATTATGCCAACAATCATTAGCTAAATGATTTGTCTTACCACAAATCCAGCATGCTTTGGCTCCATCTTTGTTGTTCCTGCCTCTTCCTCTACCTTTGCCACCTCCTCTACCTCTTAGGAAGTTGGCTTGACTAGTTGTGCCTTCATCTTCACCTGATTGTTGCTTTCCTTTATTAGCTTTCTTCTTGTCCTTTGAGTACATTGCATGACCTGTACTTTTGTCACCATCTCCTTTAACATCCTGATCAAATGTTAGCATATGACCTAACAACTGATTTAAATCAGGAGTGAAATGATCAAGTGATAATTCTGTAGACAAAATGAATGGCTTCCATTTGTCATCACCTCTCAAACCTGTAAGGATTTGCCTTACTAATTTACCCTCCTCAATATCTTCATCAACAGCTCCTAATGCATCTGCAATGTCTTTCATCCTTGTTACATAGTCTGAAATGGATTGAGAGGCCTTCTTCTTGAAAGTTGTAAATTCTGCCCATAAAGATGCCTTCCTTGACTTTATGGTGTTTTGGAAATGCTCTTCCAAAGCATTCCATATGTCACTTGCACTTTCAAGACCTCTAATGTGAGGTAGCAAGTAATCATTGACTGCCATATAAATGATACTCCTAGCTTGAGCATCTTTCTTCATCCAATTCTTCAAATCTGTTAATTCCTCCCTAGTTGGAACACTAGGATCTCTGAATTGAGGCTTTTCTTCTTCTCCTGTAATGTAAGCTATCAAATCTTTGCTCATTAGATGAGCTTCCATCCTCATTGACCATGCAGGATAGTTTTCTCTATCCAACTTCTCTATTTGAAGAGAATCTCCCATCCTTCCTTCACATGTATATTAAATTCTTCAATCTTTATGAAGTATAAGGTTACCTTTACTTCGAATGACACTCCTTTTGACTTCCTTGATGTCGTATGATCTCCTTCTCAAGCTTTCCTTGCAAGCTTTCACCTTTTGAATCTTCAGATGTCAAATTCTTTGTAGCTGCAGCAGTCGGGATCCTCCTTTTCTTCAATTCTGATGCTTCCTGCTCTGATACCACTGATGGAGAGTGTTAATCTCCAAAAGAACAACCTACTCTTGAATTTAGAACACCTCTATATCAAGAGTAAGTCAAAACCTTCACCAATTTAAGAGATCAATGACCAAATATCAATTTCTTGACTAAACTGTGAAGGAGGAAATTACTCAGAAAGTCTGCTGCATAAATCTTGCTCATTGACTAAGTAAATGTGTAAAGTTTTTTATGAAACTTTGCACAAGGTGTCGCCTAAAGATTGCGCACCTTCTCCAAGTCAAATCTCTCCAAAAGATTCAGTAGATCTTGAGAAATCTACTTACTAAGTTAGCTATGTCTAAATCTGCACTTCTGAGAAGTCGATTTGGACACCCTTAACTTCTTAACTTTAATTCTCTCAGTATAGAAGCCATTTAAGCAAATTATGTTAGCCACCACTAGCTTACCTTCCAACTTAAAGATTAAGTGCTTACTTGCACAAAACTTTAAACTGTGGAGTGAGAAATGATCAAATCATTAAGATCAAAATTTGCGCCTGTTTCAGGAACCAGTGAGTACTTTCTCACATGTAAATGTTCCTACACACAATTCTCTTAGCCTGATCACAATTAGACTCTCAAACTCTAGCCATAGATTGATTAACTATGGACTTAGACATCTCCAAAAGGAATTCACAAAAGATTTATTACACAAGGAGAAAACTCAGAAACTTCGGGTGCAAAAATTCTGTCATTTCTGAAGAAGACTACAACTGAATGAGAGAGAGACTTCAACTCACTTCTCATGTGTCTAATGACACTTACTACATCTCATTTCTCTATTCCTATGCTCATACATAGTCTCTCCTTGTCTCCTCACTTCCCCCGACATTTTTCCAAAGTATTTATAGGCAAATATGTACAAGTTTATGACTATTCAAAACTCTAAGTGATCTATGTCTTCACCAATGTACATATGTGTACAAAACATTCATCCTGTGAATGTGTCCACCTTCTTTGCTTCAAGAATTGTTCTAATCTCCATTCTTTGTCTTCAAATCTTCAATTGGTGATTGGTCTGCACCAACAGTTCCATTGATTGCCAACACTCAACTTCATGTACACTTTATTGATGATAAGTGTATGGTTCATGATTTTAGCAATGGAAACATTATCGTGATGTTTGGTACATTATGTAATGGTTTATATTGCATGGATACATACAAGAGGGTTGCCTCAAATGCCTTGGTTGCTCATACTTCTTCCATGGCTGAAAATGGAGCTTTCGCATGCTCGTTTTGGTCACTCCAACTTCAATAGTTTGCTTTACTTGCAAAAGAAGGACATGGTTATTGGTTTGCCTACACTTGAGTCCATTGAAAAGCATGCATGTGAAGGTTGCATTCTTCAAAAACTGCATCGTGATTCTTTTCCAAAAGATAGTCATACAGACTCTACAAGAAAATTAAAGCTTGTTCAAGTGATGTATGCGGTCCCATCAAGACTCCATCTTTTGGGAAGCATGTATATTTTTTTACCTTTATTGATGATGCTACTCGCCATACATGGGTGTGTCCTATGAAAGCAAATAATGAGGTATTTTCTTGCTTCAAAGCATTTTTAGCCATGGTTGAAAATTTTTCTTCACAAAAGCTTTTGATTCTATGCATAGATCGTGGTGGTGAATACATGTCACATGAGTTTAATGCTTTTCTTCATGAAAGAGGTATTTCACACCACTGTACATATACACCTCAACAAAATGGTGTTTTCGAGCATAAAACTAGAACTCTACTTGAAATGGCACGATGTATGGTTAAAGAAAAGCACCTTCCTACTAAGTTTTGGATGGAAGCGGTCATGTGTGCAAACTATGTGTTGAATCGCTACCCTACAAAAGCATTGAGAATCATCACTTGATATGAGGCTTGGAGTGGTCATAAGCCTATGGTTAGTCATATGCGTGTGTTTGGTTGTCTGACATATGCTCTTGTTCCATCACAACAACATCACAAACTTGATGACAAGCCAAAGAAATGTGTATTTGTTGGTTATAGTGCCGAAAGTAAGGGATGTCGTTTGTACCATCCATTGAAGAGCACAATTATTGTGAGTTGAGATGTGGTATTTGGTGAAAATTCAGCTTTCCCTCTACTTGAATGCAACAAACAACCAACAATTAGCTCACAAGATGTGTTCAATACACTCATGCCTTTGTTCCAAAATGGGGTGCTTGACTATGACCATGTAGAACAGCCAATTGAGGCTAAAAGGGCTGAAAAATTTCAGCCAAATAGGGCTAAAGATGTAGAGAGTTTCCAACCAAACATGCCTGAAAATTTTCAGCCAAATATTATCAAAATTGTTGGAAATTTCCAGCCACATATGGCTGAACATTTACATCAAAATATGGCTGAAAATGAGCATGAAATTCAGCCCACGCATGATGTACATGTTGATGATGTAATGCATAATGAATGCATGTCTATCAGAAGTGCACAAACTATGCCAAAGTGGCTGAAACAAACTTTGGAGGACAACAAATTAAGTGCACCTTTATTTGGTAGAACAAGATCAAGCTCTCACCATGCATCAAGTAATTTTGTGGATTATTCTCTTAATGCAAGAGCATGTAATGAAGAGCCACTTTCTTTTGAAGATGCATGTGATGATCCACAATGGATGAGTGCGATGCAATTAGAAATGGATTCCATACATAGGAATGGTACTTGGGAGTTATGTGAATTGCCAAAAGGAAAGAATGCCATTGGTACAAAGTGGGTTTACAAGATTAAGACAAAGTCTGATGGTAGCATTGAACATTACAAAGCTAGATTGGTTGCCAAAGGATATGCACAACAATATGGATTGATTATGAGGAAACGTTTGCACCTACTTCATGCATGACTACCATTTGTACTGTGGTTGCATTGGGTACCCATCGAGGTTGGAAAGTGCATCAATTGGACATAAAAACAGCTTTCTTGAATGGTGATTTGCAAGAAGAGGTCTATGTGAAGCAACCTCTTGGATTTGCTATGCAAGGGAAAGAGCATATGGTTTGTCGCTTGCATAAGGCCTTGTATGGTCTTAAGCAAGCTCCACGTGCATGGTATGAGAAAATCCATAAGCACTTGATTGCTCTTGTCTTCACATGTAGTCCAATTAAAAGCAAACTCTATGTATGCAAAGATGGGGCTGATCTTACGGTGCTTGTTCTTTATGTCCATGACATACTTTTGACTAGGTCATGTGATCCAAAACTCGACATTCTTATGACTGATTTGCAGCATACTTTTGATGTCACGTATCCTGGTCTTTTGAGCTACTATCTTGGCATTCAGTTTGTATGCGTTGAGGGGGAATTGTTATGCATCAAGCAAAGTATGTTGAAAAACTACTTCAACATTTTGTCTTTGAGGATTGCAAGACAGTTTCCACACCAGTTGAGATAGGATTCAGGTTCTCAGTCTAGGATTCCAATGATGCATTTGACACTTCTCTTTATCAGCAAGTTGTAGGATGTCTTATATATGCATGCAACAAAAGGCCAGATATACAATATGTAGTTTCCTAGGTGAGTCAATTCATGCATAGCCCTGGCACTAAGCATTGGCAAGCAGTGAAATGTGTGTTTAGATATCTCAGAGGTATGAGCTTAGGTGTCTTTTATGGAAGAGATATTTAGCCATGCTTGCATGCTTTTACAGATACTGATTGGGTTGGTTGTTATGATACTCGTGTATCCATGGTAATTACTTTTTCTTTGGAGACTCATGCATATCTTGGTTGAGTAAGAGTCAACCTACAATGGCGACATCGAGTTGTGAAGTTGAGTACAGGGCAGTTTTCATAGCTACGGTGGAGTATATTTGGTTGAGACGCCTATAGATGGATCTTTGCATGGTGATTGATGCTACTATGCATATTCTCACTGATAGTCAGAGTGCATTGGCTGTTGCATGAAACCTAGAGTTTCATGCACGAACCAAACATATTAAGGTGCATTATCACTATGTGAGAGAGCGTCTTCATGCAGGAGATATTGATTTGGTATATGTGCCTACACAAGATAATGTGGGAGACATATTCACCAAAGCTCTTCCACGAGAAAAGTTTGAAGCTTTTCGTAAAGCTTTAGGCTTACTACCTTGTGCAGGCTGATTGTCACTCCCTCTATGTGTTCACATCATTCGCTCCAATGGGTTTGTTACACTTATGTGTTCCTTGAGTAACTTTGATGTGAACCTTTTCCCTATACATGGGCACTTTTTACTCTAGTGTTGGCTAGAGGTTTTTTCCCCATGTTACCACATACTTGATTTCTTATGTGGTGGTACTTTGTACTTAGGGATATTATTCAGCTCTTACTTCAGTTCAGTTCATCATCAATAGAGAGAGCTATTCTAGCCATCCGTTTTCTCTATGTGTCTTGTTGTGTTTTTGCTCCTTGTGTGTGCTTCTCGTGTGTCTCTCGCACTTCCACAAACACCGAATAGTGTTTGTCTCTCTAGCTCATCCATATCTGCCTCTCCATAATACTTGTGTATTACATATAACAAACATAAATAATTAAAACATACAAAACATCCATTAAAAAAATAATTATATGAGCTTTAATAATACTCACAAACGCATCTAGATGATCTCACATATAATTGCTCAAACACTGATATCCAAACTGTGTAGCATACTCGATCTCATGTTTTGTAGGATATCAACCATAATCCTTCCACTGCATTGAAAGAAATAAAAAAGATTAGTCTCTTGCATTTTAACTAAAATAAAAAATATACTTACAATAACACATATACTTACAAATGTAGCTACAAAACCATGATGGCCCATTTGTCTTATGTGAGATGTGTGACCCGACTCAATTCTCTTCTTTGTAGCAACCTGTTTATTTAAATTAAAAAGAAATACATAAATTAAATGTAAATTATTAATAAAACATATGAGAATTATAAATATAAACTATTAATTTGTGTACCTTCTATTGAGGAAATGACTCCTAAAGACCTATTTGTCTACCAAAAATTTTCCACGTCTTAGGTGGTATGTTAGGTCTCCTCTTATTTTTTTCCACCATACAATATCTCATATTATTTTAATCTCAAACGAAAAAAAAGAATCAGAATACATCCACGTACATACACACATATAGCATGCACATACACATATACATACACTTACATGTACATACATACATACATACATACATACATACTAAACACACGCACACATACACATACTCATATATATATATATATATATATATATATATATATATATATATATATATATATATATATATATATATATATATATTTACTTTATATATTTTTATATTTATGTTTATATATACTGTATATTTATTGTATATATATTTATATACATATTTATATTTCCTATATATATATATATATATATATATATATATATATATAGATCTATATTTATATTTATGGATTTATATCTATATTGTGTATATATATATATATATATATATATATAGAGAGAGAGAGAGAGAGAGAGAGAGAGAGATAGAGAGAGAGCAGTATATATATATATATTTATTTATATATATACATGCACACATAAACATACATACATACACACATACACATATACATACATACATACATACACACACATACACATATCCACACACACACATACATGCATACATACATACAAAATACATGCACACATAAACATATATACATACACACAGATACACATACACATACCCACATACACATATACATGCAAACATATACACATACATACATGCATACATATACACATATACATACATATAACATAAACACACATATACATATCCACATATATACATACACACATACACATGCATGCATATACACACATTCATACAAAATACATGCATTTATCCCACAAGAATGTGTATTTGTGTATATGTGAATATGTGTGTATCTGTAAATGTGTATATGTGAATGTTTATGTATGTAAATAATTAGATTATTAATATCTGATACCATTATTTGTAGATTTTGATCAATCAAACGGAACTCCACCACCATCTCCTAACCGTGCAAGGACTATATACTGTAAGTATATCAAACTTTTAATTTTAAATATATTTGATAGATACATAACTTATATATGTTTTTTTCTTGTTATAATCAAATTTTGATCAATCATAGGGCACTCCACCACCTCCTACCCATGCAACAACTTCACATGTGTCCTCCAATAGGAATTATGATTAATTTTACTATCAAGATCATAGTATATGTTGGTGTAAGTTTTGCTATGGCATGTATCAAAGACCACGATTGGAATGTATTGAACATGAGGCACAATATGGTACTTTTGAGCGTGCACCACCACCTGGTCGTCGTGATAATGCTTGGGTATGTATTCTTTCTATAAACTAATGTCATTATTTTATTTTAAAACCATATACAAAATCAAATTATTGTTGGTATTCAAGAATATTTGCTCGATGATGATGATGATGATAATAATAATTCTCATACTCATAATGCTAATATACCTTGTACACGTCATGGACTTTTTGTTCATCAATTACAAGCAAAGGTTTCTAGAAATCCTCTACCTCCTAGTTTAGAGATTGAAACGGTTGGAGATTATCCATTGCTAACTCATGATCGTTCTCTGGTACAAACATATTATAAAAGAAGATATGGAGGATGGAATAGAGGACCACTTCCTTTATCTAGAGAGGTTTTTAACTTTTGGGGTAATCGCTATATGATTGCACCATCCACTATTACTAGTGCTAGTCATGGTCTCTTTATTGTAGATGATTTAAATGTGCCGCCGGACTATGGAGTCATTATTATGTCATTTTGTGGTCCTTTATATGGATAGGGAGATTGGCGTCGATTGCAGGTTAAATAAGTAGTAGTCGAGGGTTACATAATAGCTCAAGGACTAATTGTACATTTTAGGAGCGTGAAAATAGTCATGAATCACCATACATGAGTAGAGATGTAGCAAGATACATAGTTGTCAATGTTATTACTTCATTACATGCTGGTTATGAATTATTAGTGAATTATGGATGGCGTAGACCTCCAAGAGCGCCTTTTAGCTAGAGAGAGAATCAAAACTTTCTATCCACCTATCTTGTGTTGCATTGGAAAACACTACTTTCAATCTCTTTTCAAAAAAACTTAATATTTAATTTTATGTTTAAAGTTTACTTTTCATTCATTTATGGAACACTAATGATTTTTATTCATGTGTGTAGAATCCAACATATGATACTGATGATATTCCACAACACCATTCATAGTTGCGAGTAAGACCTCATTTATCAGAAGCTTCTATGAGGAGGCTATGCAAAAGTGATCATGTGGAATATGCAAGGTTGAAAGAACTATATTCAAAAGAAGATAAAGTACAAGATTTGTGCGATAATGATGAAGATGATGGCATGGCAGATTTTATTGAGGATTGGTATCAAAATGATAGTGAGAGCATTTATATTTCTAAAAATGAGAAATATCTTCGAGAGGAATGTCTTAAGCATGTATATGAAGAAAGCTGTTTGACATGACTAAGTGCAAGCTTTCTTATTCCCAATCTTCAAAATTGTTTTGGATGGAGTAATGTATCTATTTCGACACTATTAAGGTATAATTCTTAATTTTCTATCTATTTATATATATACATGCATACATATATACATATAAATGCATACATACATAGAGGTACATATATATATATATATATACATGAATGCATACACACACATATACACACATACACATGTTATGACAGTAAGGTCAAATTATGCGTACCTGTATGGAATGAAGATATACTGTCCATCTAGCCTTTGGAATTGTCTGCCTAGCCTTTAGAATCTTCTTGACACATCTCCTTCTCCTATTCTAGTTGACCTAATACCTGCGCTACTAACTCTTTTATGAACTTTGCATACAAATATTAAGTATCAGTTAGCTATGGAGGTATTAAGTCATTTGGAACATGGGAGAAGTAAATTTATCTTGAAGATTTTGAAGGATGGAAGAATAATTTTAAAGGATGGGTGAGAAAGCGTCCATTCAATGCAGGTTCTTTTTATTACCTTAGCTAAGGTAAGAACAAGAACTTGCATTGAATAGATGCTTTGTGTTTGCCCATCCTTCAAAACTATTCATCCATCTTTCAAAATCTTCTAAATAAATTTGCTTCTCCTATTTTCCAAACTACCTAATACCTCCATAACTAATTGAAACTTTATATTTGTAAACGAATATGTAAGTCTTAGTTAGCAAGGCAGGTAATCGATTGACTATAAAATGGGAGACAACCAAATGATTCAGTGGTCTAGACATCTATACGAAAGTCTGCAAACCACAATAAACAAAAAGAAAATTAAAACGAAATCAAATATACACAGCTCCACATGCATACATACACATACATACATACATACACATACATACACATATATACACATACATATGCATAGACATACGCATACATATGCATACATACATATACACATATAAATAACATATACACACATACATAACATATACACATATACATACATATACACATATGCATAGCTATACACATGCACATGCATATACACATCCACATAACATACACATTAGCATACACATATACATACACATATGCATATATATATATATATATATATATATATATATATATATATATATATATATATATATATATATATATATATATATATATATATATATATATATATTCATTTTTATTAATATATCGTTTTTTCATGAACTTACATGTTATTATCTGAAACGTTTTTACCAAGTTAGAATATTCTTCCTACCTCACATGATGAAATGAAGAAGGTAATCAACAATCTTGGTATAGATTATCACTGTATACATGCATGTCCTAAGGGTTGTATTTTATATAGAGCTGAATATGCAATCTCTTTGACATGTCCAAAATGTCAATCTCCTCAATATAAGGATGAAGAAGGTAAAACCCCAAAAAAGGTATTGAGACATTTTCCATTGGCTCCACAGATTAGACATATGTTTCAAAGCCCCGAATTATCAAAGCTTTTGACATGGTGACATGACCATAAAAGTACTGATGGAATAATCAGAATTCCAAGAGATAGTGCACCTTTTCAGCATATTGATCCTAGATGGCCTGATTTTGCACAACAACCACATAATCTAAAGTTAGGAGTTGCATTAGATGGGGTTAATCCATTCTCCATGAAATCTAGTAAATGGTTAGCATTGCAAGTGGTAGTCATAAACTACAATCTTCTCCCATATCTTAGCATTAAAAAGGAACATTTAATGCTTTCACTTTTAATCATAGGGAAAAGACAAGTTAAAGATATGAATATATATCTTTCTCCTCTCATTGATGATCTCCAAGAGTTATGGAGAGGCATTAATGTCATTGATGTATCATAAAGCATCAATGAAAGATATATTACGGTTTGTGGTACTGTGGCTTGGACTATTCATGATTTTCCAGGATATGGTGTTTGTTCAAGTATTGATGTATTTTTTTATTTAATATGCATACAAATAAATGTGAGTTAATCTAATTATATTTTTATCATTTTCATGATGCAAGAATATCTACTAAGGATTATAAAGCTTTTCCATATTGTGGTGATTGGTTGAGATCAATCTATAGTAAGAATCTCAACAAAAATATTTATCTTCGACATCGATGATTCTTGCCTGATGATCATCAATTAAGATGTAAAACAAAAGTGATACATTTTAATGGAAAGCTTGAAACATGTCAGTTGTTGGAGCTAGACGTCTGCTGAAGCACACGAACAACACAAGGAAGAAGAAGAAGAAGCTTGGAGCACAAACACACAATACTGAATGTATTACTAGAGAATGTACAAAGATAAGTAGCCCATTAGGGCAATAGGCATATATACAAGCCAGGAGAAAAAAACCTCCTAAAGAGGGAAAAAAGTGCCCCGACAGTCCTAGTGTGTTCACACACATCACTACCTAAATATATCAACAAATCCCCCTTGGGAGTGATGCGGTGAACAAGGAGTTGGCACTCATGTATAAGGAAGTGCCAAGCTATGTGGAAATCACTCCACAAAAGGAAGTAAGCCCAAAGCTTTGCGGAAAGCTTCAATCTTCTCCCTAGGCAGAGCCTTCGTGAAAAGGTCTGCAATGTTCTCCTGCGTGGGCACATATGCCAAGCTTATCTCCCCAAAAGAGAACCTCTCCCTGACATAGTGATAATGCACCTCAATGTGCTTAGTGCGAGCATAGAACACACGGTTCCTCGCAACTGCCAATGTGCTCTGACTGTCAGTGAAGATGGTGGTGGCAGAAGACTGACCAACACCCAAATCAGCCATAAGGCGTCTGAGCCACACACACTCAACAGTAGCTGTGAAAGTTGTCCTATACTCAGCCTCACAACTGGAAGTGGCCATAGTAGGCTGCTTCTTGCTCAACCAAGCTATACATAAGCTACCAAGCATGAAGCAAAAGCCACTAGTGGACACATGAGTGTCATAGAAACTAGCCCAATCAGAGTCAGAAAAAGCATGCAAATCTGGCGGTAGTGATCCCCCCTTGGGATAAAACAACCCAAGTAGCTGAGTACCACTCAAGTAGCGAAAGATGCGCTTAACTGCCTGCCAATGCTTGAATCCTGGGCAATGCATAAATCTACTCATCTGAGACAACAAACTGAATATCTGGCCGAGTAATGCATAAGTAAATCAAGCATCCAACAGCCTGCTGATAGAGAACAACATCAAATGCATCTCCAACATCATGAAGACTCAATCGTAAACCTGTCTCCATAAGAGTGGCAATAGGCTTATAGTCTTCAAGGTCAAAACGTTGCAATAATGTGTCAAACGTTGCAATATATTTCGTTTGACACAAATCCATTCCACCATCAACTTGCATAAACTGAATGCCCAAATAGTGATGCAAATGCCCCAAATCAGACATCTCAAATGAGGCATGCAAATTAGCCTTGAAATCAGCAATATGCTTCTCAAAAGGACCAATGAGCAGCATGTCATCAACATAGACAACAATGATCAGAAGCACATCATTAGCACGCTTAACATATAAGGTGCTTTCAGTTGGACTATTCTCAAAACCATGTGCAACCAGATAGGCATGTATCTTCTCATACCAAGCACGTGGTGCTTGCTTTAAACCATATAATGCCTTCTTTAACCTGCACACCTGGTTTTCATGCCCTTTCTGCACAAAGCCACGGGGCTGAAAAACATACCCTTCTTCATGCAAGTCACCATTCAAAAATGTTGTTTTAATGTCCAACTGATGTACATTCCAACCATGATGGGCTGCAAGTGCATAAATGCTCCAAACAGTAGTCATACGGCATGTAGGTGCAAAGGTCTCATCAAAATCAATGCCTGTTTCCTACGCATAACCCTTTGCAATAGGCCTAGCCTTATACCTGTCAACTGTACCATCAGCTTGTATACCCACTTAGTGCCAATGGCCTTCTTGTCAGGAGGCAACTCACATAAACACCATGTACCATTCTTCATTATAGCATCATATTCAGATTGCATAGCAACCATCCAATTTTCTGAATTCTGTGCTTCATCAAAAGAAATAGGCTCATTCTCATTACAGAGACTAGACGCAGCCATAGCATAGCAATCTTATGCAAAGGAGGCAATATGAGAGCCTGAACAAGTACGATATGACAAAGGTGCATCTAATTTGTTGTCACGCAAAGTCTACACCAACCATTTTGGCATAGTTTTTGCCTGCTCAATTTTAGCTCTCTCATCAACAAGTGCATCATGTAAATCTGCATCAGAAATGGAATGATCTGCATCATCATATGAAACCTGCAAAGGCTGAGAAGTTGCCTCATTAGGACCAGCACTAGACTGTCCACCTATAAAAAGAGGCATCAAAGTATCATACATGTCTTTGGAGCTAACAGATGTCTCCTTAGTACATGAAAGCAATGGTTGAATAGCATCTTCCACAAAGACAACATCACCGCTAACCAAAATGCGTTTAGTCTATGGATGATACAGATGATAGCCTTTACTTTCATAACTATACCCAACAAGAATACATTTTACTGCCTTATCATCCAATTTTCTGCGATGTTGTTCAGGCACTAGTGCATATGCCAAACAACCAAAAACACATAGATGAGCAACAGATGGATTGCGGTCATGCCAAGCCTCATATGGAGTGATAGACTACGGCGCTTTAGTGGGACACCTATTCAGTACATATGCTGCACACATGACAGCCTCAAGCCAGAAACTATGTGGTAAAGCCTAACTTTTGACCATGCACCTCGCCATCTCCATGAGTGACCTATTCTTTTGTTCAGCAACTCCATTCTGTTGAGGTGTATAAGGCACTGTACACTGGTGTTTTATCCCACGTTCAGCCAGAAATGCATTAAAATCAGAAGACATATATTCCCCCCCTCGATCAGAACGGAGGGTGCCCATTTTACATGCTGACAGATTTTCAGCCAAAACCAAAAACTGTTTAAAGCACATGAATACTTCGGACTTTGCCTTCAATGGATATACCCATGCATGCCTGGGAAAATCATCAATGAAATTCACAAAGTAAAGATAATTTCCACAAGAAGGTGTCTGCATAGGACCACAGACATCACTATGTACAAGCTGCAATTTCTGAGTAGCCCAAACTGAACCATCTTTTGGAAAGGAGGAACGCTGCATTTTGTCCAAAATACAGCCTTCACAAACATGTTTTCCAGGTACCTCAAGTTTGGGCAAAGAGGACACCATTTCAGATTTCTACAGGCGTAGCAAACTAGCAAAATTCAGATGACCAAAGCATGGATGCCAAAGCTTTGCATCTGACATAGCCTGAGAATCATTTACTGTACATGCCAAATCATTTTCAAATCTTTCATAGTCTATGAGCTTATACAGCCCACGACATAAAATGCGAGAAGCAATAATAACATCGCCATTTGACAGATCATGAACTGTACATCTGTCATCAACATATTTCACAACCAAGCCAATCTTGGCTAATGCAGAAACTGATAACATATTCTTCTTGATCCCTGGCACAAATAAAGCATCTAACAAAGTGAAAGAACTACCATCAGCAGTAGTCAAAATGTTCTTACCAACTCCCATAACAGGATAAGAGGAGTTGTTGGCGCATGTAACAGTGTTCCCTATAGGGGCAGGCTCGAGTGAAGAGAAGAAACTTCACTGCGAGGTAATATGTTTGGTTGCCCCACTGTTAAAGTACCAAACATCTGAGTCTACTGCAGACATGCATTGATCATGAGAAGATGGGTCAAAACTACAGACAATAGTAAACGCCCATTCTTCTTTCTGCACAAGATTTGCAGACTCTGTTTTTGGTGTAGAGGCCTCTGCAACAACCATTCCAACCTCTTTCTTCTTTGCCTCTTTAGCAGCCAATTTTGGATAGTTCTTTATGATATGATCATTCCCTTTACAGTACTTACAAAACAATTTCTGCTTTTCTGATTTCTTCTCATCTTTATCTTCCTTCTTCGAATATGCAGAATTAGCAGATTTCTACTTAGTAGTTGAAGAGCTCCATTTTCCTTTGCCCTTCTGACTAGCCAGGAAAGCTTGATCTGCAACTCGCATAATGGACCTGTTTTGCCTGGACTAATCTTCATGCAACAGAATGGAGACTAACTCCTCAAATGATAAGGCATTTGGATTGCCTTTCATCATCAACCGAAGAGTAGAAGCAAAACTCTGATATGAATCAGGAAGACCATTCAGAACGGTCTGCACAAGTGAGCTATCTGGTATAACCTCATCACTAGAAATCAACTATTCCTTCAAGTCTTTGATCTTTGTTAGGAAACTGTCCATAGAACCACCTTCATTCATGTGCTCACTCTCCAACTGTTTTCGGAGGTAAGCAACACGAGCCTCATTCCTAGCTTGGTACAATGTGGTAAGTGTATCCCAAGCATCCTTAGTTGTTCTGCAAGAGCGAATATGAGGAATAATGGCACGTTTGACAGACAAAGCTATCAATGCATGTGCCTGGGCATCTCTGCCATCCCAACGAATTTGATCTGCAGTAGGTGCAACAAAAACAGCAGCACGAACAGGAATCTGCGGAATATCATCTTCAACACCATCTTCATCAGCTCCAGCACTTGTATTTGTAGTACCTGTAGTCAGAGGTGTAACAGGACGTCTTTCAACACCCTACACAATGTTCCACAATACGTTTGCAACCAATACATGTCGCATCATATAAGCCCATAATGGGTAGTTGGTACCATCCAACTTATCCTCAACAACCAACATACAGAATACATCACTGCTTTCAGCCATGGCCGGTGACTAAAATACCTTGATGTAGAAAATTGACTGTATCTCAAAAAGTTGAACAGAATTGCCCCAACCAATTCTGCTAGACCTGTAGCAGACTTCGAGACGCTTATACTAGCGAATAGAAATTGGTATATACCTTTGGCACAAAAAGAGGAAATAGCCTGCACAAGCACTGCGATAATGCATTCGAAGGCCGAAACGAGCTCAAATCACGATTTTGGCACCACAAATCGAAGCTATTTTGATCTCTGAAACACCCTGAGTATGCTCACCAAATTTTGTGCGAATCTGAGACTACAAACGGAGGAGTGTCGACGGTGCCCTAGATGAAGCGACGACTTGCTGTGATACCAATTGTTGGAGTTAGACGTCTGCTGAAGCATGCGAATAGCACAAGGACGAAGAAGGATCTTGGAGCACAAACACACAATACTGAATGTATTACTAGAGAATGTACAAAGATAAGTAGCCCATTAGGGCAATAGGCATATATACAAGCCGCGGGAAAAAAACCTCCTAAAGAAGGAAAAAAGTGCCCCGGAAATCCTAGTGTGTTCACACACATCACTACCTAAATATATCAACATCAGTGTCCAAAACCAATGACGCTTATGAATTGGTATCAAAAATTGTTAGATGGATCTCTGTTAGATCTGAAATCAGAAATCTTGAGTGATGATGAAGATAATGAGAATGTGAAGAGAGGTAAATGAAAATTGGCACTTGCAAAAAATATATCAATATGGTATTCTTTGGAGTATTGGAAAGAGTTAAAGGTTTATCATCGTCTTGATCCTATGCATATATTCAAAAATATTGTTTATTCATTGTGGCAGTATCTTCTTGGATTAAAAGAGAGCATAGCATTAAGGAATGATTTGAAGGACCAAAACAAAAAACAAAAGTTATGGCCAATTTTTTATAGAAATCAATAGGAAACGACTTATGCACCTTCTCCTTGGGTACTTACGACAAAAGAGATACAAAATATCAAAAATGGGATTTAATTGATTTGAACTCCTATAGGATATGGACCATCTTTCTAGAACATGTTTACTATGGATGATAAGAGCCTATCTTGGTTAAAGACCCATGATTGGCATAACTTTTTGAAGAACATTTTACCTTTGGTTATCAATGGATGTACAATGAAAGGAGTACGAGATGTGATATATCATCTTGGATTGCTTATAAGGTAATTATGATACTTTTAAATTTAATATATATGAATATTTGATATCTTTTATTTTTAATTAATTTCTTTATAATTTTTTTAATGATGTGTATAGGCGGATTACATCAGAAGAGATAGAAAAAAATAGATCCCACAAAAGAAACCTGAATGCAAGGAGCTACTATGTTTGATGGAGAAAGATCTTCCTACTTAATTTTTTGATATTTAGGTTCATTTATTAGTCCATCTTGTAGATGCAATAGAGATTGCAGGTGTTCTCAACACTCGATGGATGTTTTGAGTCAAGCAATTTATGGGAATATTAAAAGGTTATGTGCAGAAAAGAGCAAAATCAGAAGGATCCATGCCAAAGGGTTGGATGCTTGACGAGTGCATGTACTATGTTAGTGAGTACATTGAAAGAGTTCATGAAGAAGCTCCACATGCATGGACCAACGAGTCTTCTTCAAAAATAACAGACGAGGTATTATCAGGTAAGGGAGTTCCATTTTTATTTACATTTCAAGAAAAAAATGATGTTTCTACTTTTGTAGCATATAATAGCAAATGCATGCAAGCATTCATTAGCGAGTACAAACAAGAACTTCAAAATCTCTGAAGTAAAAGATGGAGAAACAAAAGATATAGATGTAATCTCGATAATAATGAGATTACAAATATATCTTCTTTCACGGATTGACTATATACTCGTTTGCAACAAGCCAATGCAAATAATGAACAAATCTCAGATGAGTAGAGAGAGTTAATGATAGGTTGTGAATGAAAGGTAATTTGATTTTAATAAGATTATGTTTTTTTCATATATTTATATTAGTTTCTCTTTACTGATTTGATTTCTTTTGCAAGCTCAAATGTTCACTAATATGTGGGCTTTTGGACACCATATTAGAATCAAAGCTATTGATTCTTTACGTAAAACAAAGGATTCTAGCATTGTTGCTTCTTTCAAGCAACTATCATGTGCTAGCTCAAAAGACATGAACCTTATAGATGGCGAACTTGGTTATGTGGGAATTGTTGTTGGTATTTACGAAATATCGTTTCATACATTCAAACAGCTAGAAAAAAGTTTATATTTTTTACGATAGAGTTTATTATTTTTTTAAGCACCTAATAATGGTTTTTTGTTTTTATATATTTTGATAGGTCATTTTGATGTTGACTAGTATTGAGCCGAGTATAAAGGTAGTAATTCCACATTGAGAAAGGAATTATCTAGGTTTGGGAAACTGGTTCTTCCAAGGTAATGTGAACTACTAGAGAGCCATATATTCTTCCTAGGCATATTGAACAAACATTTTTTTATAAAAACCCTGATGCTCACCCTTGGTGGCTAGTCATTCATGTTCAACCTAAAGGTAGGTCATTGTTTGAATAGTTTATTGTTACAAAGATCGAAGATAGTCCTCGATGATTCACCATGAGATACTAATACATAAACATCTTAAAGAGAAATTAGAATCATTGTACATGAAAATGATACTAATCTTCTTGATGAAGAGGATAATACTCTACATGCTAATTCTACTGATGATGATGAGGAATTACCAAAATCGATATTACTCCATCAATAGATGATGTCATTCATGAGAACATCTATTTAACAATAGAAGAAATAAATGAAATCAATAAGGATAATGAAGATGGGACTATATTGATGTCCTATCAAAATGATGGTAATATTGAAAATATATGACTAGATTAGATAGTAAATCCTACTCTAGTTATCGATCGATAACTTGAATCATTTGAATGGATATCAAATAATAGCTTCTTCTTTATTCAACTAGAATAGTGGTTAATCCCACTAGAGAGATGAAATCATGTTCTTTTAAGTTAGAACATGAAGCTCGGGGGTATGCCTAAAATTTTATATATAGCTTTATTTTTAAGGAGCAATTTTTTGTCATGTATGTATGCATATGTGTGTGTATTCATGTGTATCATATGTATACATGTGTTAGTATGCACATATGTGTGTTTCATGTATATGTATGTGTGTAATATATCTATACATGTGTTAGTATGCACACGTGTATGTATGCATATGCATTTGTGTAAGATATGCAAGTGTGTCTATAATTGTGTATGCATGTATAAGTATACCTGTGTGCATGTAGGCATGTATATGTGATGTGTATATATGTATATGTGTATATGTGTATATGTGTAAATGTGTACATGTAAATATGTATGCATGTATATGTATACATGTGTGCATATAGGCATGTATGTGTGATGCATATGTATCTATTCAATCATTTTATATTTATGTATGTGTATCTACATGATGTGTATGTATCTTTATTTATATTATGGTCCTCGTTGATTTGAGTAGCTACATATAGAGGCATAAGGTTGGGAGGAGAGACATCTATTTAGTAGGTGCTGGGAGGAATAGATGCAATGTGTACATATACTTCAACCATATGGCAAAAAGGCTGAATTAGGGTTTCTAAATTAGATCTTTTAAAGCCCTAATATCAAAATTAGTGTTTTCAAATTAGGTTTTTTGAATATATATATATATATATATATATATATATATATATATATATGTATGTATATATATATATATATACTATGTGTATGTGTGTGTATGCATGTGTATGTGTATATATGTATGTATATATGATTATGGGGTATGTGTGTGTACATATGATTATGTATGCATATGTGTATGTGAGTATGTGTATGTGTCTATATGTGTATTCATTATATGTGTGTATCTACATGCATGTGTTTGTGTGTGTGTATGTGCAAATGTGCATGTATGTGTGTGTGTGTAAATGTGCATGTATGTGTGTGTATGTGTAAATGTGCATGTATGTGTGTGTGTGTGTAAATGTGCATGTATGTGTGTGTATGGATGTGTATGTGTGCATGTGGGTGCATCTATGTGTACCTCCTATTGCACTCCTTTCTCCCTCTCTCATATACATACATACATACATAAAGACACATACACATATCCACATATATATACATACACACATACACATGTATGCATGTGACCTGATGTGCATGTATGTTTGTGTATATATGTGTGTATATAAATATGTATATAAATATATATGTAAATATATTTGTATATATATGTGTATATTATGTGTGTGTGTATATATATATATAGTTACACGTATAAATATAACAAATAAAAGCAATGCATACTGTGCATGATCACGATGATAAGTCATAAGTGTTTGCATCTCTTTTAGACACCACTTATGCGACCACCCAGTCCCAAATTCTATCTCAAGTGAACAAATGAAAAAAAGCAAGTTTCGTCACTTATGTGATGATAGTGTAGCATAAGTGATGAAACTTTTATTTTATTAAAAAAAAGATGATTCCTCGCATAAGTGATGCAGAGCGTCGCTTATGCAATGCTGAAAATGTCTATCGCAAAGAGTGTCGCTATCTAGCAATGCTCCTACCGACATTGGCAAACTGCATGCGATGCTAGAGCATTGCATAAGCAACGTCCTAATATTTCAGAGTGTCGCATAGGCGAGGCTCTGTAATGTTAAAAAAACATTTCAATTTCTCCCGGCAAATTTGTGCGAGGATGGAGATGAGAGAGAGAGAGAGAGAGAGACAGAGAGAGACAGAGAGAGATCGAGCTAGACGCACACACAACCTCAAGGAAGCACAAAGGTACGCTCACACACACACATACACATACAGATTTACACACACATGTACACATGCATACACACACATATATACACACATAGACACACACACATATACCCATAGACACACACACATACACACACATACATAGATTTACACATGCATACACACACATATATACACACATAGACACATACACACACATTCACACACACACATACACACATACACACATAGACACACACACACACACATAGACACACACAAACACACATAGACACACACACATACACATAGACACACACATACACACATAGACACACAAACACATAGACGCACACACATACACAATTAGACACACACACATACACACACATATACACACACATACACACACACATACACACATAGATTTACACACACATGTACAAATGAATACACACACACACATATACACACATAGCTACACACATATACACATACACACACATACACATACACATACACACAGACATACACACACACATACACACATAGACACACACACATATACACACACATACACAGATCTACACACACATACACAGATCTACACACACATACACATGCATACAGAGACACACATACATATGTACATAGACACATACACACATACACACACATTTACACACACACACATACACACATAGACACAAAGAGACACACACACATAGATACACACATACATAGACACACACACATACACACATAGACACATACACATACAAACACACGTACACATATAGACACATACACACACATACACATGCATACACACACATAGACACACATATACACACATAGACACACACACACATATGCAAACATATACACACATAGCCACATACACACACACATGCACACACATACACACATATTTACACACACACATACACATGCATACACACACACATATATACACTCATAGACACACACATACACACATAGATGCACACACATACACACATAGGCACACACACATACACACACATACACACACATACACAAACATACACACACATACACACACATACACACACATACACATAGACACATACACACAGATACAAACACACATACACATAGATTTACACACACACATACACATCCACACACACACACATATATACACACATAGACACATACATACACATAGACACACACACACACAAAGATTTACACACACATACACATTCATACACACACATACACATTCATACACACACATACATATACACACATAGACACACACGTACACACATAGCCACACACACACACATGTACACACATAGACACACACACACACATACACACACATACACACACACATACACGCATAGACACATAGACACACATACACACACATACACACACATGCACACACATACACACACATACACACACATACATAGATTTACACACACACATACACATGCATATACACACATAGACACACACATACACACATAGACACACACACATACACACATAGACACACACACACATACATACATAGACACATACACACTTACACACACACACACAAACACACATCCACACACATTTCCACGCACACATACAGAGGCATACACACATATATATACACATACACACATATATGCACATATAGACACACACATACACACATATATACACACACATACACACATAAACACATACACACACATACAAACATACACATACACACACATACACACACGTACACATAGATCTACACACACATACACATGCATACAAACATATATACACATACATACATATATACAGACATAGAAACACACACATAGACACACACACATACATACATAGACACACACACATACACATACATACACACACATATGCACATAGACACACACACACACATACACACACATATACACACAAATTTACACAGACACACACATACACATGCATACACACACAAATATATACACACATAGACACACACATACACACACATATACACACACATAGACACATACACACTTACACACTTACACACACACATCCACAAACATCTACACACACACATGTACATGCATACAGACACATATATATAGATACACATGTATACACACACATGCACACATAGACACACACACACATACACACACACACACATACACACACACACATAGACACATACACACACATATATGCATACACAAACACATGTAGAGAGACATACACACACACGTACACATACATGCATACATATGCATACATAATGCATATGCATATGCATACATAATGCATATGCATATGCATACATAATGCATATGCATACATAATGCATATGCATACATAATGCATATGCATACATAATGCATATGCATACATAATGCATATGCATACATAATGCATATGCATACATAATGCATATGCATACATAATGCATATGCATATGCATACATAATGCATATGCATACATAATGCATATGCATACATAATGCATATGCATACATAATGCATATGCATACATAATGCATATGCATACATAATGCATATGCATACATAATGCATATGCATACATAATGCATATGCATACATAATGCATATGCATACATAATGCATATGCATACATAATGCATATGCATACATAATGCATATGCATACATAATGCATATGCATACATAATGCATATGCATACATAATGCATATGCATATGCATACATACATACTTACATGCATACACACACATACACACACACATACACACACATGCATACATATGCATACATAATGCACATGCATATGCATACATACATGCTTACGTGCATACACACACATACACATACACACATAGTCTCACACACACATACACACATAGACACACACACACACACATAGGCACATACACACACATATATGCATACACACACCCATAGAGAGACATACACACACATACACATACATGCATACATGTGCATACATAATGCATATGCATATGCATAAATACATATTTACATGCATACACACACATACACACATGCATACATATGCATACATAATGCAGATGCATTTGCATACATAATGCAGATACATATGCATACATAATGCAGATGCATATGCATACATAATGCAGATGCATATGCATACATAATGCAGATGCATATGCATACATAATGCAGATGCATATGCATACATACATGCTTACATGCATACACATACACACATAGACACATACACACACATAAACACATACACACATACACACACATACACATATACACACATACAAACATATACACACATGCATACACATGCATACACACACACATACACACATACACACACACATATACACACACACATATACACACACACATGCACACATAGACACATACACAATTACGCACACACACACAAATACACACACACATATATACACACACATAGACACATACACACTTAGACACACACACACAAATACACACACACACACACATATGCACACACATACACACATAGACACATACACACTTATACAAACATACACGCATCCACACACTTTTACACACACACATACACATGCATATAGACACATATATACAAATACACACATATATACACACATAGACACACACATACACACATAGACACACACACACATACACACACATGGACACATACACACACATGGACACATACACACACATATATGCATAGACACACACATAGAGACATACACACACATTATATGCATACACACACACATACAGACACATACACATACATGCATACATATGCATACATAATGCATATTGTTGGAATTGAAGGACTCACAAGGCAAGGAAGCTTACGAAGGGAGTCAGAGAGAAGAGAAAGCACAAGCAGACAGATTAGTCATCGACGATCTGGCAAGTAGGCCAATATTTTTTCATGACACTAAAGCATATCAAAGAGGTGGACACACAAAGAGAAGGAGCAAGTAGGGAGCTCGAAGATATGTATGACAAATCATTAGAAGAAATCCCTACAACAATAGTGATTTTCATCACTAAAAGCCATTGTAGATACAATTTCATATTTTTGTAGCTCCATTTTGTGCAAGCCAAGGAGTCCTTGAGCTTGAGGAGCATTTGAAGTAGCTACCTACCAATTTTCATAATTTTTAGACTTTGTTTGAGTCTTCAAATAGGCCCTAGAACCTAATTTTTAACTAGGCCGGACACTAGGTCTCGACACGACCAAAACCTAGTCAAAAACTATAAATAGATCTAGAGAGCTCATTTTTGGGTTAGCTTGTAATTGATCTAAACTTGTATGAGCACTTTTGAACTAATCTAAAAGAACTCCATTGTCTCTCTCTTTGTCTTACCTTGAGTGCACGTGTGTGTGTATGTGTGTGCATGTTAGTGTGCTTCTCACTCACGCACTTGTGCCTTCACTTGCTCGAGGTCATCATACCATCCTCACGTCTTCCCAGATTGACATTAAAGGAGGTGCTACTCATCACTGAGCTACACCAAATTTTGGCGCCGTTGCCAGGGATCGAGCTTTGAGGACGAGCATGTGATGGTAAGATGTAGATTTGAAACGTTGGCATTGTAAGTAATTTCTTCACTCTTCTTATTTTTCTCATCACCATCATCATCCTCACCATATCCAATCTCCATCTCCATCATCGTGAAAATTTTCAGTTTTTGATCATATCACCTTCTCCACCTCATTTCCCTCATTCCACTTGTGAGAGAGAGTGAGAGAGCGATATTGTGTGCGTTGTTTTTGCATGTTTCTTGAGCTTTCTTGCAGGTACTTGCTGCATCATCATCTCCAGCACTCCGTGCAGGTACGAAACATCACGAAACTATCTCTGTGTCGCCGAAGTGTGTCGATTGCGATCGATAGAAAAACCACCCATTTGGTAAAATAAAGTGCACCACCATAATCTACATGATGAGCACATGCTAAATCACTAAAAATAGTTAAAAAATTCCGAGTTCCTCTGTCAATCGCGATTGACACCGTCGATCGCGATTGACACCCACGACCGACAGATCTGTCGATCGCGACCGACAGAGATGACCGACTGACCCTGTCAATCGCGATTGACACCGTCGATCGCGATCGACAGCTACGACCGACACCTCTATCAGTTGCGATTGACACCGTCAATCGGGACCGACTGAATTTTGGCGATTGACTCAATTTTACACGTTGCCACGTGTCCATCGCGATGGAGACAGCCCCGATCGACTGAATTTACGGTGGAAATCCCGGAACACGTGTCGATCGCGATTGACACCATTGATCGCGATTGACAGGACCCACGATCGACTCTGTCGATCACGATTGACACTGTCAATCGCGATTGACGTGTCGATCGCGACCGACAGGCCCCGACGGACACCTCTGTCAATCGCGATTGACAAACCTGTCGATCGCGATTGAGAGGCTTTTTGGCCAAAAAAAAATTAAAAAAAATTAGGGTTTTATTACAAGTTTTGGGGATAGTTTGTGGGCATATTGGTCTAGCAATTTGTGATTTGTGAGGTACTTACAAGTGTGTCTTGAGAAAAATCTTGTGTATCAAATACCATACCTAAGGGGAACAAAACCAAGGGATCTCTAGAATTGTTTGCAATAAAGACAGGGGACATAATTGATATCCAAATTGCATGCATGAACGTGATCTGTCTGTCATTTGAGTTTAAGTCTTGAGCTAATTTTGGGACTTTCACAGGTCCATTGAGAGCATTCGAGAGCATCCAAAGCAAGGGTTTCTTTGCAAGCTTGAGAACCGGGTTCTTGCGCATCATAAAGCAAGGGACCAACAAGAAAGGTTGGAATACTCTCAACACCCTCTGTCAATTCCTAGCTCAGGCTAAGTACGAATAGTGCTAGAAGTGAACCAGGGCGACGATAGGCAGTATTCAAGTTGAAGACTACCTAAAAACTCAAGTTCAAGCTAAAAACATAATCTCTGTACTGTCGATAACTTAAAGGAAAAGAACCTAACGTGGAACGATCAACCTAAAAGTACGAAAAACACTCAAATGCTCCTGACGACATGATATCAGACGAGAGTATAAGCACGATAATCAACATAAACAAGAATCAAGTAATTGATACAAAAGAACTCAGCAACGAGGTTGTACTTGGGCAAAAATTGGGGCTACTTAAATAGGCATATGAACCTTAGATCAGGACGACATCTAGTAAGGGATAGAAAAAGTCTTAGGTCTTCGGAGGCTAGCGTTAATCATACTGCTAGGTCTTGGGCCTAGCAGTTGAGTCACCACTCGCATTACCCTAGCTCTAAGACTAGTGAATCAGAGATGTCCCAAGGTATGGACAGACCTACAGGAAGTACAGGTGTGCCATATCTGTATAGGGTGGAAGGCCCCTACAAGACGCAGCTGGAATACCTTAGGACCAACCGATTAGGTGCTAGCATCTATGAGGACGGCCTAGGAAGATCTGTGGTCCAGATTAAAAACCCGGACCAATCCATTGGACTAGAACACCCAGCTGTCAAGTTTGAAAATGGAGCAAAGAAGGAACCATATATGTGGTCACTAGTCACCCAGACAGGACAAATGAATTCGGGAATGTGATCCCTGAGACGGACATAGATGACCTAGAACAAGGGAACATAGGAGGAGAGCCTAGGACCCCTCGAGGGAAATCTGTTCTTACTAGAATCCTCAATCCTGAGTGGGTTCCCCAGGACAATAAGAGTATAGATCTGCTCCTAAACCAAGAGACCGATGAAGCCTTTTGGAGGTATAAATCAAATCGGCCAAATGATGTAGGGTCAATCCTGATCTATGAGTTCAAAGATCCTGATAGCCCAGGCAGAGTGACTTACTTAGATCACACTTCAGAGAGGATCTTTGTGGTTACAAAACATGACAGGCATGCTTATACTTGGAAGGGTGACTTCGTTTTTCCCCAAACAAGATCGAACGTGTCCTATGGTCACCCTGGAGCTGGAACATCCCAAGCTCATGGAACTCAAAGAGACAGAAGTAGAGATAGGCCAGAAGTAAGCTTTGCCAACCCAGGGGGCAGAGAAAGAACGAGGGTGGAAACAAATAGAGTAGAACCTAAGGTACTTAGAGCTTCCAGGAATCAAAGAAATGCGGATGAGTTCCCTCTACCTCAACCTAGAGAGCACACAAGGACTTTGAGACCGACTCAGCTAGTTAAGTCCATGAAGAACTACTTCGATGGCACTGGAGATCCATACGATCATGTGGCTGAGTTTAGGCAAGTCTTGAGAGCTGAACAAGTGGAAGATCTGTTTACGCAATACAATGCCTTTGGTCTAACCCTTAGGAACACCGCCTTGACATGGTTTCAGCCACTAAATGAGATGCAGTTCAGGAGCATAGATCAACTTCTGGAGGCATTCATTATCGAATTCTCTAAAAGTGGCATAAGACATAACACTTCCTCGCTGATTCACAGCTTCAAGCAAACCCCTCAAGAAACCGTGAGACTTGCTGGAAGAAGATTTAGGCAATATCTAGAGAGATGCCTTGTCCCTGAGTTACCCACACCAGCTAAGCAAGTGGCTTTGTCCTTGGATGGATTGCTAAGTACCAAATTTGAGATCATATGTGTACTTGAAGGACCCTAGGACCATAGAAGAGTGTGTACGCATGCGCATTGACATCGAGGATAACCTAGGAGAAGAACTCGAGCTTTCCAAAATCTACAAAGACTCAGATAGTGCCTCTAGCCTCTCTTCCTCGCAATCCACATCAATTGAGGAACTTGTCGAGAAAGTAGCTCAGAAATTAGGTATCACTAGCAAACAGATCCCAAGATTTGCCCCTGTGAAAAGATGCTATACTTGTGGAGGTGATCATATGGCAAATGTATGTCCCATTATGGCTCAACCCCAAGTAAATCCTAGTAGCCAGTAGTGCACCATAGAACGAAGATACACAAATCACTTAGCACAAGACTGCCCATACAATAAGCAAGCGGTTAGGCAAACCTACCCTCAGCCATACCAACAAGGCAGATACCAGAGTCAATACCCACCCCAACAGTATACTAGGCCTCAGCAAAATTACCAAGTGCAATATCAGGCCCAACTGAGACCCCAGCCAATGCTAGCACAACAACCACCTGCTCCTACTAATGTGATTCCAGTAAAGTATGCTGCTGCAGAAGAAAACTTGAATAGAGCTATAGTCCCAGTAACACCATTGATTTCAGAAAGTGATCCCAGTGACCATAGCTTTGATTCTACACATGTTGATAGTCCCCAGGCTTACTACATGAAGTCTTCTGAACATGGTGAGTCCTACTACAATGAGGAACCGAGTGAACCTATTTGGGAGACAGAGTATGCAAATGTCATGTACGCAAACCCCAACTCTAGACCTCAACCTAGGCAAGTAAGACCCCCATTTCCTAAAGGACCATGCTACAGATGTCAGGGAGATCATCTCATTCGTGATTGTCCCTTGCCTCCACCTACACAACCCCAGTCAGTGACGATCCAGGGCTATTGCCAGGAGTGTGGAAAGGAGCATCTCTTACGAGACTGCCCAAAGAATCCTAACAATATGCCGAAAATCACTCCGATCAATGTCGTTGGGTTAGTTGTAGACTCCACAGGAAGTGTGACTTCCACTACACCAGTGCAAGTGATCACTAGAGCCCAAGCCTTGCAACAGAAGCAAAGTGTAGGCGAGGAAAAGAGCCCAGATGTTAGTGAAATGGAGAGCATGACAAAGAAGAGGACTAGAGCTTGGAGAGATAGTCGTGAAAGAATGAAAAGGCAATGGGCAAAGAAAATGAGTGAACTTGAGGAAAGTCTAAGAGAAATGAGAGCCAGGATAACCGAACTCACATCTCAAACTCCCTCTCACACTACCCCACCTCCACCATTCCCAACTCCATCCGACCCGCCACCTTCCAACCCGCCTCACCTAATCCCACCACCCCCGAGAGTAGGATCAGACCTAGCAGATCCCACTCCCAGGGACCTAAACATGATGCTTAAAGCATATCAGGCCAGAATCCAAGATGGGTCAAACGTAACTTATCATGGAAAGTGCTACCCTAGAGCAGAATTAGAGCTTGAACGAACTAAAATTTGTGCTAAGATGGTGGAGTTGGCTCAAACCATGTTTGAAGCCAGCCGCCTTTTTAACATATCTAGCTCAGCCAAGACACAGCTACACTTTGAAGGACTGTTAGAAAGAATAGAGAAGCTAATTGCACAATCAGAAAAGGAACCCGCCTCTCAACCCAAGGACAAGGCAAGTGGAAGAGCAGGTCTTCCGGCCCAGGAAGCCTATGTGCCTAACTCTACGGAGCCAGACACATCATCTTCTATGAATCGGTTCACACCAGATTTCCTACGAGAGATTCAAGAAGACAAATGGGCTAAAGAGAGTGAAGTCCCTCCTGCCATTGAACTTGTGGATGATGCACACGACCAATTTCCACAAGACATCCCATCCATTTATGAGGAGCATGAGAGCACCCAATCTCAGGAAAGATTAG
Organism: Ceratopteris richardii; assembly: GCA_020310875.1. Lineage (NCBI taxonomy): Eukaryota > Viridiplantae > Streptophyta > Polypodiopsida > Polypodiales > Pteridaceae > Ceratopteris > Ceratopteris richardii. The sequence goes on along the minus strand of CM035439.1, from coordinate 46,572,669 downwards.
ACTTTGAGTCTAACTCTCTGCAAGAATTACCCCACTTCACAGGCCCATGGGAAGCTAAGTCTACTTGTATGAGAGCACCCACAGTCATGGTACGAAATGAGGACTCAGTCATACCTAGGAACACAGAGGTAGTGAAAAACACTAAAGTACAGTGCAATCTCACCTTAGAAGATCTACTCAAAGTGAGGCTAGAACTATGGAAACATGTAGCCAAACAAGTACCAGAGATAGCAAAACCTCGTTCCGAGGTAGGATCCTAGAAAACAGTGCCAGAAATACCCTTGGACAAGATAGGAGACATGAGTGAGGGCGAAGAGGGAAACACATATCTTCCTATCACCCATCAAGGATACACCACCAAGGCCATTTTAGACTCAGGCGCAGGAGTTGCAATTTCTACCACTTCCCTATGGAAGCGTTGGGGCAAGCCAACACTCAGACCCACGAGGATGAAATTGCAAATGGCCGATGGTCACATAGAGCGACCCTTAGGGTTGTTAGAAGGAATAACTCTCACCACATGTGGTGTTGAGTTCGAGCATACATTTGCTATATGTGATTTTAGCAAAAATCATGCCTATGAAATGATCTTGGGATGACCCTTTATGCGACAGTTGCAAGTGGTACAGGATTGGGGAACCAATTCCTTGTACCTGCAACACTTAGGTGTTACGACCAAAGTGAATCTCAAAGATTACTCTCATAGAGATGTCCCTCCTATCCAATGGAATCCCCTCCATAGAGCCAAAGATGATACAGAATCGGTGCATTCCATAGGATCAAGATCCTCATGGATGCATGAAGACACCCACTTATGATGTGCAAAGTAGCAGTAGAAGAAGAGAAGAGAGAAGACGCCAGAGAGATAGGTGCAAAAGAAACACATAGATCAATTCAAGACCCAGCCTATGCACCTGTAGTCTTTCCGGACGAAGAATTTGAACCCCATGGCTGGGCAGAAATCCTAGCAACAATGGATGTAGCCATCAATGAAGAACAATGGACACCTCACTGTGATGAAGATGGCTATGACATTTCAGTCTTCTCCATAGAGCCGATCATGGGAGAGGTAGTGTTATAAGAGTGTGAACCTAGCCCTGATGCATTTGAGGATGCAAGTGGCTCCGATCTAGAGTCAATCATTATGGACCCACCTTTTGCATCAGATGAAGAATACTTCTATGAAGTAGAATTTCAACCCCAGAGGCATGGAGAGCTTACAAATGATGTAAGGCTACCCACATATGTGACCCCGAAGGAAGAAGAAAAGAAAAGAAAGAAGAGGGAAGTCACACCAGAAGAGGAAGAATCTTTGTTTGAGGTCCCGGAAAATTTTAAGAAGTATGAGGTAGATGACAGGAGAGTCATGATCAGAATGCCTAAACGAGAGGCGCAATCGGGGGAGGCCTATGATAACAAAGAAACCACCAAGAAAATAGTGGTAGCCATGGAAGAACCACCTGTGGAACATGCCACTCTTTATCAAGTGTCCATAGTGCCAGATTGGGGTGAACCACTAGTATCCTTCCTGAGGACGAAAACATTCCCTCAAGATGTGCCACTAGCCAGACAACGAAGTCTAGAACAAGAAGCCCTAGATTACTCGCTCATTGTTGATAACCTATACAAGCGTGGTAAAGATGGTTACCTAAGGTTATGTGTCCACGAAAGTGAATATCTCAAGATCTTGGAAACTGCTCATCAAGGCATAGTAGAAGGACATTTTGGACCAGACCGAGTGATTAAAGCGATCCTATTTGCAGGATTGTGGTGGCCTACCCTTCACATGGATGCACATACCTATGTGAAATGGTGTGATGTTTGCCAGAGAACTCAGTGTCCTATACGCAAAGATGAGATGCCACTGAAACCTATGATGGGTGGACGAGCATTCTCTAAGTGGGGAATAGACTTTGTAGGTCCTATTAATCCCCCAGCTAAGGGTTCTCATGCTGAGTATATCATTGTGGCCACCGATTATCAAACCAAGTGGGTAGAAGTAAAAGCTACCACGAAGAACGATGCACAAACAACAGCTAAGTTCTTATTTGAGAATGTGTTCACTAGATATGGGCTACCTATAGAGCTAGTTAGTGATAGAGGCACTCACTTCTTGAATGAAGTTATTGAAAATCTGCTCCAAGAATTCTTGGTAGTACATAAGAAGTCTGCCCCTATCACCCTCAAGCTAATGGCCAAGCTGAGAGCACCAATAAGATCTTATGCAATGTACTGACAAAATTAGTGAACAATAAACACTCTGATTGGGACAAACAGCTACACCATGCTGTTTGGGCATACCAAGTCGCCTACAAAATGGTACTCCAAGCCACCCCCTTTCAGATGGTATTTGGACAAAATGCAGTGTTGCCATTGGACTTCTTAATACCTACATTGAAAATAGCACAAGAGCATGAATGGACGGGTCATGAACTCTCCTCTAGACTATTTGACCTTGAACGATTAGGAGAAACAAGACTGAGGGCGGCTGCAGGGATATATGCAGCTAAGAAATGACAGAAGGCATACTTTGATGCCCACGTTAAGGATAAAGGTTTGAAGGCAGGTGACCTAGTACTAGTATACACTTTGAAACAACATGCGAGGAAACTAGAGAAGAGAGGCTATGGACCCATGATCATTAATAGAATCTCAACAAGTGGAGCAGTGCAACTAGCCACATTAGAAGGTGATATTCTCCCAAGCTACATAAGCGGATGTAGAGTCAAGTTATATCAGGAACCTCTGACGGAAGAGATGCTAAGTCGACTCAACACTGCTAAGAAATGCAAAGAAGAAGAAAAACGAATTCGCGAAGAAGCTCAAGCAGAAGCATTGGAACGCATCCGGAGAATGAAGTTGAGAAGACAGGGTAGAGAGCAACCTAGGACAGATGCATATGAAGATCAAGGATATCACGTGGCTATGTGTGAAGTTTCAAATATAAGCTCTCATAGGATAATTGATCGACGTCCTTTTATAACCTTAGAGATAGGACAAGGAAAGGGTGCAAGGACTGTAAGAGCCTTGATTGACTCAGGTGCAGCCACTAGTGCTGTTAAATTTTCTTACTGTCAAAAGTTGAAATTAACTTTGAATCCTATAGAAGCATATCTCATAGGATTGGGAGGTGTGAAAACCCCTTGCATGGGTGAGGTGGAACTTCCCCTCTATATTCAAGACGAAGCAATGACAATCAAAGTACTAGTGTGTCAAGATGAGGACCTCACTGAGCCTCTTGTCTTGGGTCAGGACTGGATCTATGATCATGCAGTCAACCTAAACCTAAGGAGTGGACTTCTTCAGGTATGGGTAAATCATAGTCGAATTACCATTGAATTGGAAAATGAGGCACTCAAGGCACTAGGTAAGGCACGAACTCCTGGTCCTTCCAGGGGTGCACATGAAGTTGACAATGCTATTCTTGTCCAAAATTGTATGATGCAGAAAGAGGATTGTCTCAACAACGGAGTCAAGGATACGACGGCACTCCCTTCTTTTCCAAAGGCTAGAGGGACGCAGAAACCAACGGCAGGTCAAATACAGAAGGAGCAGAGTACTACTTATACTGGAGGCCAAAAACACGTGCGAAGCAAAATGTCTCAGCCGTTGAAACAAGTATGGGTGCGGAAAGGCAAACACCCTGTTGCGACCATGCCAACCCCACGGCCAAAACCTCTTATTAGTAATCAACAACACGACACTAATAAGAAGTTTTTCATAAATTCTTCTGCGAAAGTGAAGTCTATTTGGGTACCCAAGAAGTCGATGAAGGCCAGCCCACAATCACGACAAATCTGGGTGCCTAAGGCTTGCTTGCGGGCTCAAATAGCTACACCGAGGCCACACCCGGTACAACATGTTTCACTCACTCGAACACTAGATGCCCATTCTTATACATCACACGTGGACACATATTCTTTTTATGAGCACAAGTAGAATCACTTGTAAATGGGTCCCTAAAAAGCCTCATTTTCAAGTAGATACCCCTATCAAACTCTCCAGAGTCTCCACAAAATCAAGATCAAAACCCATCCATTGCAGTTGGCAACCTAAAACTTGTAATCGACCCCTGGACCCCAGTTGTAAATCCATGCCCACCTACTAACTACATCACTCTCTCACTACATCATTCCACTTAGCTCCTAGGTCTACCAAATTCCTAACTACACACACAAGCACCGAGCACTTAATAACCTACTAATCTCTCCTGAACCTCATGTTAATGTTGTAATGGGGACAAAAACGGTTCTATCTTGTCCTTTACAATGTTAACACCTGTTTCTATATTCTCACAGAGTCAGGAGGCAAGAAGTAACATGGCAGATACGGCAGGAACTAGCTCCCAGGCAGGCACCAGCCCCCAAGTCGTGGACATTGAAAGCCTTCCCATTGAGGATGAATTGACGGAACGTCTAGTGGCATTGAGGGCATTACACGCCATACCGATTCAGAATCCTCCACAAGGGCACATAATGCCGATCAGCATAAATTCACATTGGTTTAGTGATATGGCAGGATCTCTGGGTGAAGGCACCTACATGTGGGAGGCCGAGATAGAATTCAATGGGCGCTGGGGCAGGTATCACTTCTTCACCAGAGAATTTGAGAAACTGCAGAATAATGAAGGCCTGAAACCTATATGGAAGAAGGCAGGACTCTACGATTACTTCAAATTCCAATTGCCAAAGCCCGACTTTCTAAGATGCTCATATTTGATTAGCACCCTCACTCCGAGCAAAGACAAAAAGGGATACAACACCTTTGTCCTCCCATCTCTCACAAGGGGCAATGAGTTGAAGCGCTTCAGGTTGACTATCAATTTGGTAAGGGAAGCTCTAAACATGAAAGGTATGCACATTCCTACGGAGAAAGAGACTATGGTCCCCGACAATATGAAGAACAGGAATCTGACGAAATTAAAGGACATGGTGGCAATGACACCTACAATTTCTATTCACTTGTGAATGGTCATGCATCATTTTGTATTTCCCGCTCAAGAGAGGTTCACAATGCCACCTAAGAAGATATGGTTTAGTCTATACTTGGCTGACACCTTTGATTTGACAATCAATATGCCCCACTGGATTATCGACCAAATCCACTTGGCTCATCAAAGGTGGTATAAAAAACAAAAGTCTGTACTGTATGGATGTTGTGCTCTCACCCGGATTGTGTATAGATGTTTGGCGTATGATGTGCCAATTCAGAGGGCATTAATTTGGACCAGGGTATAGGAATTTCAACGTAGACTATCAACCGTAGGACCGCCATCTAAGAAAATGAGAGGTATAGTTCAGATGCCCTGTGCACAACCCCGCGGTGCGACGCTGACACCAGAGACAACTCCACGACTTCCGAGGCGGGAACAACCCTTCAGTATTAGATTACCAAGACACAGCACTGATGGACCGAATCAGGTGTTCCCACCTGTACCAACCGACCTAGAGTTTCCTCACGGATTCACATTAGAAGACCTAACTGATGAGGAGGTTTCCAGAATAATCGAAGCTGTTAACACGGAAGTCGAGGCAGAGCAAGCTTGTGGACAACAAAGTGCTACAGACCAACCCCATCCTAGACAACCAGATGTCGTCAATGTGGAGGGTGAAGAAGAAGAAGAACAAGAGGAGGACCATGGTGGACAATCCGAGGAAGAAGAGCAGTGTAGCTCAAGTGTAAGCACCACCTCCTTTACTTGTCAATCCGCGGAGACGTGAGGACCGGTATGAAGACCACGAGCAAGTGAAGGCACAAGTGCGTGAGTGAAAGCACACAAACATGCACACACATACACACACACGCGCACAAAGTAAGATCAAAGAGAGGAACAATGGGAAGCTTAGATTGCAAAAGAGTTCTCTTACCAAAGTTCTATTCTCTAACAAGCTAACCCCAAAAATGAGCTCTCTAGCTCTTTTTATAGTTTTTTGACTAGTTTTGGCCCTGTCCAGACCTAGTGTCCGGCCTAGTTAAAAATTAGGTTCCAGGGCTTATTTGAGGGCTCAAACGAAAATTATGAAAATTGGTACGATGGTACTTTTAATACTCCTCAAGCTCGAGGACTCCTCGGCTTGAACAAAATGGAGTTACTAAAAATAGATAATGGTATTTACAATGGTTTTTAGTGATGAAAATCACTATTTTCGTAGGGGATTCTTCTGAAAATTTGACATACACTTCTTGGAGCTCCCTACTTGCTCCCTTTCCTTGTGTGTCCACCTTTTGATGTGCTTCCATGCTTTGTCCTTGACTTTGAGCTTCAACACTCCCCCCCCTCTCGAGTCTGTCCTCCCTGACAGACCCTTGTTGGAAGGGCTGTTCCATGTAGTGCTTTGAGAGGTGGTGTCCATCCGTTGTATGAGCTGGTTCCTTGGATTCCAGCAAGAATGTGTCGTTGTGAGCTTTCAAAACTGCAAGTTGCTCAAAAGAGGTTGTCGAGAGTGATTTGGAGTAACTATTGGCTTCAATTTGCTTCCGAGATAGGGATGTTGTTCCCATGACATCCGCTAGCTCTTCCAAAGATGATGTTGAGAGCAGTCATGCCAACTACTCATAACCCATAATGAATGATGGGTAAGTGTGTTCGTGCCTGGGTTGAAAAAAGTATGTGCCTTGTGCACGGCCTTGTAATGTAGCCCTATGCATGCTTACTTGGAAAATGCATTGGAAGAAGTATGGTGCAAAAATTGCGGGTCTTGAGCTAAGTGCTCAAGGGTATGCTGACGAAGAGGTTTCCTAAACTATCATGGTTATGGTGTTTCCAGAGTAAAGATACTTACCATGGAGAAGGTTGATGGATGTTTGTCTCTTCGTGTTGTACACTCGGCCTTTGGGATGGAACATTGTTGATGAATGTCCATGTTGCTTGTCCACTGATGAGATCGTTTGAGTGGTGGATCCTCTCTCCTCTTTTCAAAGCAACATTTGTCAAATACTGAGAATTGAATTTCTTTATATTCCTTGGCAAGCAACATCGGGTAACTACACCAAGCTGAGTTTCACATATTCTCTTTAGCTCACCATATGCAGGAGTCTTCTCCTCCAGAACTACCCTTTGCAGATATCTCCTTGGATGCTCTGGTACATGAAGTAGTTAAGCATCACTCAAGTTGCGGACCTTCAAGCTCTTCATTCCTACCATGGTAAGAGAAAATCATAGTTGTAGATGCCATGTTCATGCCAAATGCTTGTCATCTACCAGATAAGGCAGCAATAATCTCACTGCTGGCCGAGACACACTTCTATCCAAATTGATAAATGCCTAGTAATCAACAGTTCCACCTTCAACTAAGCATGACTCATTCATGTTTCATAAGCCAAACCTGGGAACAAGCTCTCTCCCGCTTTTCTTTCTCCCTCTTTTTTTTTTTTTTTGGAGGAAAAGGATATCACAAAACAAGAACACAAAAGTTAGCACAATAGAAATATTTGACATATGTCACTGTGCTCTTGTGCGTGGGATTCTCAAGTGTGTCTATGCACTGCCATGTAATGTGGCCCTATATTAATGCATACTTTGGAAATGCATGACCTGAATGGTGCAAAAGACAGGGTTGTGCAAGGAGCACATGGTTGTTGCTCATTCGAGGCTTTCGATGTTATTTGCGGAGGTTGATGCCGACCTTGGTGGAGGTATCCATTGAGTCTCGAACTGATGTAATCCTCCTTATGGGAGTCCTTTTTAGAACATCATTTGGCACTGTAGAGGTCACTTCAGGCGTCTTTCTCTTTGGATGCTTTCTGAACTGTGGTATCCAGTGTGGTTGACGCTTTGGTTCGGTGGAGGCTACTTGCACTTTTGGCTTCCAAACCCATATCCTTTTTGCATGTCTTCCTACTAATGTTGAAGAGCTGATTTGATCTTCCTTTGGTCTCTGTACGTGGTTCTTACCCTTTTCTCTTTTGGGCTTCTTTGTTGAAACCTTTTGCATGTGGGAGAACAAATGTTGTTGTGGATGTAGGAGCTTCTTAGGTACCCACATCTGTAATTGCCCATGTTGAGCTACAGCTAACTTCTTAGGCACCCAAACTTGTTGGATACCTTGTGATTGAGCTTGTCTGAGCGGCTTCCTTTGTCTTCTGGCTTGGTTGGTTTGCATGGATGGGATTTGTGGGGGCAAGGTTGGTGGTTGCTCTCCTTTGCGTACCCATCTCTACTTCATGCTCGGAACTGCTTTTTTATCGAATGGTGTCTTTCTATTTGATGTAGCAGTTGTCGTGAACGGTTGTGTTTGCTTGTGTGGTGGACTCACTACTGTGGCTACTTGATTCTTTGGAGAAGAAGAAAGATCCACCCGCCTTCGAACCTGGTCTTCCACGATTGACTCCTTCTGCATCATAGAGCTTTTGACACATACAACATCTTCTTTCATATGATTAGACTTGGAAGAACTAAGAGAGTGTGTGGTGCCATGATTTAGGAGCATGCAGTTCTCTAATTCTAATGTAATGCATTGTTCATGTACCCAAACTTGAAGAATTTGACTTCTTAGGTTTAAGTTAACTGCATGGTCATAGATCCAATCTTGACCCAAGACAAGTGGTTCTGTAAGGTTCTCATCTTGACATACTAGCGCTTTGACTTTCATTGGAACATCTTGAAGGTAGATGGGAAGTTCCACCTCGCCCAAACAAGGGGTTTCCACACCTCCCAATCCTATGAGATAAGCTTCTATGGGGTTGATGTTCAACCCCAAGTCTTGGCAGTAGGAAAGTCTAACTGCACTACTTGCTGCACCTGAGTCAATCAATGCTTTCACCGTCCTTGCACCCTTCCCTTGTCCTATCTCTATGGTCACAAAGGGTCTTCGGTCAATGACCTGAGAAGTCGCTATGCCTGACTTTTGACACATATCCATGTGATATTTTGGGGCTTTTGAGTTGACTTCTAGGCCTAATCGCCTTAACTTATTTCGCCTAATACGCTCTCTGGCCTCTACTTGTGCTTCTTCTCTCACTCTTAACTCTTCATCTTTTCGCTTCTTAGCAGTGTTGAGTCTCATTAGCATATCCTCAGTAAGAGGTTCTTGATATAGCTTGACTCTACAGCCACTAATATAGTTTGGCAAGATATCTCCTTCTAGCGTGGCCAACTGAACTGCACCACTAGTGTAAATTCTATTAATGATCATGGGTCCGTATCCTCTTTTTTCCAACTTACGGGCATGTTGTTTTAGTGTGTATACCAACACTAGATCTCCCTCTTTCAATCCCTTATCCTTGATGTGTGCATCAAAGTATGCCTTTTGCCTCTTCTTTGCAGCGTAGATGCCTACTGCCGCTCGTAGCCTCGTCTCACCCAAGCGTTCGAGATCAAAGATCCTAGAGGACAATTCATGCCCATTCCATTCATACTCTTGTGCTACTTTTAAGGCAGGGATTAAGAAATCTAATGGTAGCACAGCGTTCTGTCCGAAGACCATCTGAAATGGGGTGGCGTTGAGTACCGTTTTGTAGGCAACTCGATAAGCCCAAACAGCATGATGAAGTTGTTTGTCCCAATTAGAGCGTTTATTATTTACCAGTTTTGTCAATACGTTACAGAGGATCTTATTGGTACTCTCGGCTTGTCCATTGGCTTGTGGGTGATAGGGGGCAGATTTCTTATGTATCACCAAGAATTCTTGGAGAAGATTTTCAATGACTTCATTCAAGAAGTGTGTGCCTCTATCGCTCACCAACTCTATTGGTAGTCCATATCTCGTGAACACATTCTCGAATAAGAACTTAGCCATAGTCTGAGCATCATTCTTTGTTGTGGCTTTGACTTCTACCCACTTTGTAAGGTAATCTGTGGCTACAATGATGTACTCTGCATGGGAGTTTCTAGCTGGGGGGTTAATAGGACCTATGAAGTCTATGCCCCACTTCGAAAATGCACGTCCTCCCATCATTGGCCTCAAGGGCATCTCGTCTTTTCTCACTGGATATTGTGCACGTTGGCATGTGTCACATTTCTTCACATAGGTATGTGCGTCCATATGAAGAGTGGGCCACCAAAGTCCTGAGAATAAAATGGTCTTGATCACTCGGTCAGGACCAAAATGTCCACCTGTAACACCGCTGTGTGCAGTCTCTAAGACCTTTAAATAGTCTGATTCATGAACGCATAGTCTTAAGTAACCATCTTTGCCTCTTCGGTATAGGTTGTCCCCTACTAAGGCGTAGCCTTGAGCCTCTTGCTCCATGCTTCGTCTTCTTGCTAGACTAGCCTCTTTGGGTAATCTTCCCGATCTCATAAACTCTACCAATGGAGCACTCCAATCTAGAATTAATGACACTTGATAAAGGGTCGCATGCTCCACTGGGGGTCTCTCTCTGCACCTTGGACAATTCTTAATCCACTCATGTATTTCTTTGTCCATGCTAGGCCAATACACTCCTAAACGCTTTAGATTCTGCAATGTTCGTTGTTTAGAATAGTGATTTCCTAGCATTCCTTCATGGGCCTGTTGCAACCAACTACTATGTTCATCATCCTCCACACAACAAGCTAATACACCCTCAGTATCTTGTTTGTACATGCTTCCTGCTAATATGCGATATTTTTGTGATTTTACAATTTCTTCTTGTGATGTTTTCACATTCTTATTTACAGGGCCAAAGGTTAGGACTGGTACCAACTTATTTTCCCATCTAGGAACAACTTCTAAATTGAACAGATAAGCATCGGGTAATTCGTCAGACACTCCTTGCGGTGACTCTCCTGAAGTGATGCGAGAAAGGTGATCTGCCCGAAGATGGGTTCTACCTTTCCTGACAACAACTTCAAAGTCATATTCCATTAGTAAGAGGAACCATCTTACTAAGCGTCCAATATTGCAAGGTTTATTGACCAAATATAACAAAGTTTGATGATCAGTGAAAAACTTGAACTTGTTGGCCAATAAATAGTGTCTAAACTTCTTCACAGCATATACCATGCCTAAGCCCTCTTGCTCAGTTGTGGTATAGTTCCGTTCAGCTGCAGTGAGCTGTCTACTAGCATATGCTATGGGCAAATCTAAGTTTCCTTCACTTGTGGGTTGTGCTAGCACACATCCTATGGCATGATTGGATGCATCCACATGGACATGGAAGGGTTTATTCCAATCAGGAGTGGTGAGTATTGGTGCCGTGCACAAACGTTTCTTCAGTTCGTTGAAAGAATTCTCGCATTCGTCGTTCCACTCAAAATTAGACAACAAGGCATAAAGGGGTCTAGCTATGATCGCGTACATGTGGATAAACCTACGGTAGTATCCACAATGGCCCATAAAGGCTTGTACCTCTTTAATATTCCTTGGCCTTGGTAGCTCCGCTATGGCTCGTACCTTATCTTCATCTGTTGAGATTCCATTCTTAGAAACAATATGACCTAAGATTTTACCTTGACGCACCATAAACACACACTTTTCTGGGTTCAGACACACTCGATATTCTCTACACTTGTTGAAGATTTGTCTGAGCTCAGGGATGTGAAACCTTCTTTCTTGGGAATGAGCACATAAATCATCCACATACACTTCTAAGCTCTTCCGCAAGAACTCTTTGAAGACATGACACATGAGCCTTTGGAATGTTGCAGGTGCATTGGTGAGCCCAAATGGCATCACACGAAATGCAAAGATTCCCCACTCTGTAGCAAAAGCTGTTTTGTGTTGATCTTCTGGGGCAATGGCTACTTGATTGTAACCTGAAAATCCATCAAGGAAGCTATAAACTTCCTTGCTTGCAACACGCTCCAATAGGTGTTCTGTGATTGGAAGTGGATAACTATCTCTAATCGTAGTGGCATTAACTTTTTTAAGGTTAATACACACTCGCAACTTCCCGTTCTTCTTGGGTACCACAACAATGGGGGACACCCATTCGGTATGCTCAATCTCATAGATGAATCCAGCTTCAATCAACCTATCAATTTCTTCTTTTATTTTGGCTGCATAGGTATCATTATATGTGCAGGGCTTCTGTTTGGTGGGCTTAGCATCAGCAGTCATGGGGATAGTATGAGAGCAAATTCTTGGATCTACCCCTTTCAAGTCTCTATAGTGCCATGCAAACACATCCCTATATTCCCTTAATAGAGCTATGAGCTCCATTTCTTCTCTTGCACTTAGGTCATCTCCTATATATGTGCATCTCTCTTCGTTCTCTTCAATGGTCACTACAATCTTCTTGGTCTTTTCTTTATTATCATATGATTCTCCTATGATGGCCTCTCTCTTAGGCATTCGTACCAAAATTTTGCGGTCGTCAACTTCATATTTCTTAAAGTTTTCTGGTACTTCAAACAATGATTCCTCCTCTTCTTGTTTCACTGCTTTTCTTTTCTTTTTCTTTTGACTACTCTCACTTCCATCCTTTGAGTTTACTGTTTTAATACTTGTGAGAGGTTCTTCTTCTTTCTGGGTGAACACTCCTATATCTTCTAGATAGTGCTGCTCTGAGTTAAAGCAACTATCCATCACAATAGACTCCAGATCATCGTCATTCTCTTCTTCTTCTATGACATCACTAGGGTCACATTCTTCTAGCAAGGGTTGACACATGAACACTGAGATATCTTAACCCTCCTCATCACAATGAGGTGTCCACTGTTCCTCATTGACAGCAATGTCCATGGTGGCTAAGATTTCTGGCCAGCCATGAGGCTCAAACTCCTCATCTGGAAAGATCATCGGTGTGTAGGCTGGGTCTCTAACTAGTCAATCTCCTAGCGAAGTTCCTTCTTCTCTTGCCTTTAAACGTTTTTCCTCTTCCTTTGCGACCTTGCACATCCACAAATGAGTATCTTCATGCAGCCATGATGGATCAGGTGAACTTTCAGAATGCACAGAGATGGAATCTTCTTTCACTTTGTGGATAGAATTCCACTGTAGGGGTGGTACATCTCTGAAGGTGTAATCCTTCAAATTGACCTTGGTGGTGACCCCTAAGTGCTGTAAGTACAAGGAGTTAGTTCCCCAATCCTGTACTATTTGCAATTGTCGTAGGAAGGGTCTTCCTAGGATCATCTCATAGACATTATTTTTCTCAAAGTCACATATAGCAAATGTGTGCTCAAACTCTACACCACAAGTGGTTAGAGTGATCCCTTCTAGCAATCCTAGAGGTCTTTCAAAATGACCATCAGCCATTTGAAGCTTCATTCTAGTTGGTCTTAGTGTGGGCTTGCCCCATTGCTTCCACAAGGAGGTGGTCGCAATAGCAACACCAGCACCTGAATCTATGATTGCTTTGGTTGTGTAACCTTGGTAGGTGATTGGAAGATAAGTATTACCTTCTTCACCCTCACACATGTCCCCTATTTTGTCTAGAGGTATCTCTGGTACCCTTTGCTTGGAGCCTGCTTTTGGCATGTTGGAATCAAGTTCTGGAACCTGATCCTTCACATGATTTCAAAGCTCAGGTTTTGCTTTGAGCAGCTCTTCTACAGTGAGATGACAATGAACCTTAGTGTTCTTCACGACATCCGTGTTCCTTGGAACCACTGAGTCTTCATTTCTTACTAGTATTGTGGGAGCTCTAATCTTGAGAGATTCAGATTCCCATGGGCCTGGAAATTGAGGCAGTTCTTCTAAGGTATTAGATTCAAAATCTAACCTTTCGTCTTCTTGTTGTTCTGCTTCATCTCCGTAAATAGATGGAATGTCTTGGGGAAATTGATCATGAAGATCATCAATCTCAGGAATAGGAGGGGAATTACCCTTCTCCTTGGCCATTTCTCTTCTTGTATTTCCCGCAAGAATTCTTGAGAGTATTGTTGAATTGAAGGAGGTATTCCTGGATCCGTGGAATTAGGAACATAAGCTCCCATTGGTGGTGAGCTTCCTCTTTCAATAACTGGTTGAGCCTGTGGAGGTAAAGAAACTTGTGGTTTGTTTACCAACTGCTCTAATCGTTCTAGTAAGCCCTGGAAATGCAAATCCCCTTTGACAGAGTTTGTCTGATTGAACTTTTGACTAGTCTCAAGTATAGCTTGAGCTTGTTCTACCATTTTCATGCACATTTTCATCCGTTCAATCTCTAAGTCCGCTCTAGGGTAACTCTTGTCTAGGTTTGCAGCTGTAGGCCCTTCTTGAAGTCGAGCCTGGTAGGCCTTGAACATCATGTCCAAGCCTTCTGGGGTTGGATCTGCAAGAACAGACCCTGGTTGTGGTCTATTTACAATGGGTGGTGGAGTGGGATGAGGTGGAGTGGATGGAGTTTCGGCATGCGAAGGGCTTTGAGATGCAATGTCTTCTATTTTTGTTTTCGCTTCTTTTAAGCTTTCTTCTAGTTCCGATAACTTTTTATTCCACTTGCGATTGGCCTTCTCTCTGGTATCCTTCCATGTTCTTGTTTTCCTCTTACTAGGCTCTCCCGATTCACTCGACTCTGATTGTTCTACTGGTTTATCCTGTTTTAATGCTTGTGCCCTAGTAACTGCCTGTATAGGTGCCACATTACTGCTACTTGAACTTGAATCCGCCACTAAGCCTACCACATTAATGGGTGTAATCTTGGGTGCGCTGGAGGGGTTTCTTGGACAATCTCTAGGGAGATGGTCTTTGCCACAATCAGGGCAAAAAGCCTGTATTGTGATAGCCTGTCCTTGACTCGGAAATGATGGGTGGGGACAGTCACGAATGAAATGATCACCTTGACATCTAAAACAAGATCCTCTAGGGGCTTGTGGTCTCATTTGTCTCAATTGGGGCCTAGGGTTAGGATTTGTGTACATGACATTGGAGTATTCTGGCTCCCAATTTTGCTCCATAGGTGGTGCCTCATATTGATACGAGTAAATCTCACTATGTTCAGGTGACTCTGTGTAATACGCATGTGGACTACCTTCATGGGAGTAGTCTGAACTATGAGCATGAGAATCATTATCTAGTATCAATGGGGTTAGGGGCACCAATGCTCTATTTGGATTTCCCTCTCCCACCACATATTTGATTGGAATCACGTTGGCTGGAGCTGGTGGTTGGTTTCCCAAGACAGGTTGTGGCCTATATGGTACCTGATATTGCTGTTGTGTTCTATAATATGGCTGTTGGTATTGGTTCTGATACCTACCTTGTGGGTAAGGTTGCTGATAATTCTGTCTAACAGCCTGCCTATTGTAGGGACAATCTTGAGCCGTGTGGTTTGTGTATTTTCTCTCAATAGTGCAATATGAGGCATTCCTTTCTCTAATGTTTTGGTTTTGCATTGGGCATACATTAGCCATGTGGTCGCCCCCACAAGTATAACACCGATTCACTGGAGTGACTCTCTGTGTTTGTTTATTTTGGACTCCCAGCTTCTTGGAAACTTGCTCAGCTATCTCCTCTATTTCCGTGGAGATTTTTGAAGTATGACTAGTAGAACTATCTGAATCCTTATAGAGTTTGGATAATCCTAACTCCTCACCCAAGTTATCTTCTATGTCAATGCATGTCCGCACGCACTCTTCTATGGATCTAGGCTCTTTCAAATATACATATGATCTTAACTTTGTGCTCAGTAAGCCATCTAAGAACAAAGCCACTTGTTTGGCTGGTGTGGGTAACTCGGGAGCAGGGCATCTTTCTAGGTATTGTCTGAACCTTCTACCTGCTAGTCGCACTGTTTCTTGGGGTGTCTGCTTGAAACTGTGGATCAAGGATGATGTGTTAAGCCTGATACCACTCTTGGAAAATTCTACAATGAATTCGTCTAGCAGTTGACCTATATCGCGATAGTTGCGACTACTCAATGGTTGAAACCAAGCCAAGGCAGTGCCCTTAAGAGTCAAACCAAATGCCTCGTATTGGGTGAATAAATCCTCAACCTGTTCAGCTCTTAACACTTGTTTGAACTCGGCCACATGATCATAAGGATCTCCTGACCCGTCAGAATAATTCTTCATTGCCTTGATCACTTGAGTGGGTCTAAGGGTTCTTGGGTGCTCTCGGGGTCTAGGCAATGGAAAATCATGTTCATCTCTTTTTTGCCTATGTGCTTGATGTCTCTCTCTTTCAGGTCTTTCATTTTCAAATCCTGATCTATTCCTGCCCACGGTGTGTGCAAAACTTACCTCAGGTCTCTCTCTAGTTCTTTCTCTCTGGGCTTCATGAGCGTGGGAAGATCCTACACCTTGGAGGCCATGGGAAACATTGGATCTTGGTGGGGGGAAAATCAATTCATTCTTCCAAGTATATGCATGTCTATCATGTTCTGTTACCAAGAATATCTTCTCTGATGTGTTATCCAGGTAGACAACTTTGCCTGGTATCTCCGGATCTTTGAATTCATAGATGATAACTATGCCCAATTGGCTAGGTTGATCTGGCTTGAATCTCCAAAAGGCTTCCTCTGTTTCTCTATTCAAAAATAGTTCTATGCTTTTGTTGTCTTGAGGGATCCAGTCCGGAGTGATCACTCGGGTCAAAACTGACTTACCTCTAGGAGTCTGGGGTCCTTGTCCTACATTTCCTTGTTCTAGGTCTCCTATTTCATTCTCAGGAATGACATTTCCAAACTCATCCGTCCTATCTGGTAGGTTGGTGACCACATACATGGTTCCTTCCTTATCAATGTATGAACCCTCTTCGAACTTGACCACCGGGTGTTCAAGTCCAAAGAATTGATCTGGATTTTTGAGTTGGACCACTGATCGCCTCAGACCATCCTCATAGATGCGAGCACCTAATTGGTTGGTCCGAATATATTCCAACTGTGTCTTATAGGGCCCTTCTGGTGTTTGTAGATGGGCAGTCCCTGAGCCAGCTGCAGGTTTTCCCATACTAAAAGACATTTCTGAATCACTTGTGTCTGAACTTAGTAAAAGATGACCACTTAGTTGTTGTGCCCAAGACTTGGATGTATGGTTGACACTAGCCTCAGAAGATCTAATGCTTTGTTTATCCTTGCCTAAGTGTCTACCAGATCTCAGGTTCATAAGCTTTAGTCAAGAGTCCAAATTTTCCCCTTGGTATGGTTCAAAATTCTTTGGAGTCCCCTTGGTTCCCTAGTCCCACTTGAGGGTCAACTTCAAATTATCCTATCTCAAAATCAACGCGTTATTCTTGAAAAAAACAGTTGAGGTCGTGTAGGATTTGAAACGAGCTTTCCAACGAGCTATAGAGCTCAAAAAATGGACTTTGGATGAAAAAGTTATGCCAATTCAGGCTCCTGAGGGTCAAAACAGGCAAACAAGACCTTTTGAAAAAATCGCGATTTTGTACCTTGAGAATCGTGTTTACAAAATCGTGTTTTCACAAAATCGTGTTTTGAAAATCGCGATTTTGAGTAGAAAATCGTGTTTCTGAAAATCGCGATTTTGATCACAAAATCGTGTTTATGAAAATCGTGTTTTTTGACATGAAAATCGCGATGTTGAGCACAAAATCGTGTTTATGAAAATCGCGATTTTGAGCACAGAATCGTGTTTTAGAGAATCGTGTTTTTTGACATGAAAATCGCGATGTTGAGCACAAAATCGTGTTTATGAAAATCGCGATTTTGACTCAGAGAATCGTGATTCACAAAATCGTGTTTTTTGCTGAAAATCGTGATTTGTGAGAATCGCGATTTTGAGCCCGCTGAAAATCGTATTTTCTTAGAATCGTGTTTTTGGCATGAAAATCGCGATGTTGAGCACAAAATCGTGTTTTTAGAAAATCGCGATTTTGAGCAAAAAATCGTGATTACACAGAATCGCTTTTTTTTTTTACAAAATCCTGTTTTTTACTGAAAATCGTGATTTTTTGAGAATGGCGATTTTGAGTAGGGAATCGTGTTTTCTCAAAATCGTGTTTTTTGACTGAAAATCGTGATTTTTTGAGAATCGCGATTTTGAGTAGGGAATCGTGTTTTCTCAAAATCGTGTTTTTTGACTGAAAATCGTGATTTGTGAGAATCGCGATTTTGAGCACACTCACAGAATTGTGATTCTGAGAATGACCACAGAATCGTGATTTTTTCAGCCAACTTTTAGGCGGGAAAACAGAAAATCGTGATTTTTCAAAAAATTTTGAATTTTCACAGAATCACAATTTTCATCACAGAATCGTGTTTTTTGGCGGGAAATTCAAATTTCTGAGCGCCGGCTATGGCGAGCTCCGTATGAGCAGAAAATCATGAAAAAAACACAGCGCTTGCTCTCCCTTGCTTCTCCTAACTCCTTCCCACACAATAATGCATGAAAAATGGTATGAAGATGGTGAAAATGCACTAAAAAACAAGAATTTTCTATGAAGAAGAAGATGGAAGAAGGTGGAGATGATGATGATGATGAAGATGAAGAGGAAAAAACAGAAACTGAACTGAAATGACAGTTTTTTTACCTTCCAACGTCGCAAATCTACGATCTTACCATCACAACGCTCGTCCTCGAAGCTCTTTCCCCGGCAATGGCGCCAAAATTTGGTGTAGCTCAAGTGTAAGCACCACCTCCTTTACTTGTCAATCCGCGGAGACGTGAGGACCGATATGAAGACCACGAGCAAGTGAAGGCACAAGTGCGTGAGTGAAAGCACACAAACATGCACACACATACACACACACGTGCACAAAGTAAGATCAAAGAGAGGAACAATGGGAAGCTTAGATTGCAAAAGAGTTCTCTTACCAAAGTTCTATTCTCTAACAAGCTAACCCCAAAAATGAGCTCTCTAGCTCTTTTTATAGTTTTTTGACTAGTTTTGGCCTTGTCCAGACCTAGTGTCCGGCCTAGTTAAAAATTAGGTTCCAGGGCTTATTTGAGGGCTCAAACGAAGTCTAAAAATTATGAAAATTGGTACGATGGTACTTTTAATACTCCTCAAGCTCGAGGACTCCTCGGCTTGAACAAAATGGAGTTACTAAAAATAGATAATGGTATTTACAATGGTTTTTAGTGATGAAAATCACTATTTTCGTAGGGGATTCTTCTGAAAATTTGACATACACTTCTTGGAGCTCCCTACTTGCTCCCTTTCCTTGTGTGTCCACCTTTTGATGTGCTTCCATGCTTTGTCCTTGACTTTGAGTTTCAACAAGCAGGAATATGATCAGGAAGCTCTGCAAGTACTTGAGGGTGCCCCGGCTTCTACGAAGGAATTGAAAAAGCTCTATGATACCATCAACAGGGTTCAAGAGCAACATAGACTGTCCCTCGCAGCAGGAAAAGCTCTCATGAACCAAATCCTTGAGGAGGAAGGAGTAGACAAGCAATACCGCGCCACACTTGATATGATATCTGATGCTTTAGGAGTACTTGAGACGGTGCAGTATCAGAACCACAAGGAACATCCACAACCACGGGCACTACACACACCGTTCATGATACTAAGGAAACCCATACATCAAGTGCACCCCCATCACCCCCTTTGCAACCTCTGCCTCCAACTCCACCACATTCACCTCCCACTACCAGTGTAACCACTACTGTCACCACCTCCGAGTCTACTACCCATACCGAAGAACAGACCGTCAGTCAACCCACACAACCCACACATCCTATCTCCACCTCTCGTGTCTATACGGCCATTGACACAGTAATTCTAACCGCAGCCACGGAAAACCTCATTCCCCCGATCACACATCTTGGCAGTTCGTATTCACAATTGCACACACCAATGTACACTTTCACCACTATCACCGCACCCACAATTCCAATATTCACAATCACTCCCACTACTGCATCCATTGTTGATTTTATGGACATATCACCCACCTCCGCACCTCTCCCTCCCCCCATACACCCACCATCTCCCATTCCCCCACCTCCCACTTCACCATTTTCTAGCACCGCATCCACACTCCCATTCCCCTTCCCCTTCCCCTTCCCTTCTGCATTCAACACCCTTCCCGCATCCACCCCTATTAATAATGTATTTAATAATATGTATCAGTGTATGTCGCAACTACAACAGCACTACCAGCATCTGGATAACCAACATACGAGACTCTTCCGAAGCCATGAAGAACTTCAAGTACGATTCATTGATCTAGAAAGGGAAAAGCGGCTACTACAACAACAGTATGTCACTTTACAGGAACAACATGAGCAGTTAGTAGCCAATCCACCCCAATCAGATGCAAAAAGAAAAACAACAAATGGATGATCTACTACACTCCCAGATAACAGAGAATCTCAAGCTTTGACGCAACCTGGCCCTCTTACACAAACACATGTCTACTGCACTCGAGGAGAATAAACGACTACAGAAACAAAACGAAGAAAACTTGGAAGCAGCCATGGAGGGTTCCCCACAGGAAATCGACCTAGATAGATTCAAGGCCATACCCTCAGCGAATATGAAAATTGTGTTGGAAACCCATGCCGACCTCTTGGAAGCCCATGCAGCATTAGAAAGAGAAAGAGATGACCTATTAAAGCAGCTGGCAACCCAGCATGAGTCACCAAGAAAGTCACAACTGCAGTTGACACGTCTGAAGAAGTCGAAAAACTCAGAGCAGAATTAGAAGAATTACGAAGTAAAGTCATGCAATACGAGTGTCAACCTTCTCCTCTTGTAGAGCCCGAGCCTGAAGACTTAGTGCCAATTGAAATAGAGGAAACCTTCGAAGACCCAT
Organism: Ceratopteris richardii; assembly: GCA_020310875.1. Classification (NCBI taxonomy): domain Eukaryota; kingdom Viridiplantae; phylum Streptophyta; class Polypodiopsida; order Polypodiales; family Pteridaceae; genus Ceratopteris; species Ceratopteris richardii. Next base: position 46,552,158 of record CM035439.1, on the reverse strand, counting down.
ATGTTCCCATGCCTGCACCAGGGGGCAAGCAAACAGAAGAGGGCATGGACACCATCGAGATCGAGGCTCCTGAATGGATGCAGAGGTTAGAGAAAGTGGCCACAACCCATGATGACAGAGTGGCAGTTTAGATAGCGTCTATGTCACGTTTGGAAGAGGTAGTCATAAAATCGGATTACTTTAGAAACCTCTCCCATCATCGGTGGATCAGCACATCCGACGACTTGTATGTTCCTTTCTGTGTCTTAATGGCGGATTACAATGCTGAAATCAAGCACCACACCTCAAAAGAACCAACCTCGGCTACACAGTTTGCACCGAGCGACATCCCAGCAAGTGCCAAGCAGGGAAATATACACCAACCTACATGGAGGATTTGTCTGCTGGAAACTTACCCTGAGATGGTAAGGACATGGAATAACATGCCTTTGTATATCAAATACAACCCATGCTTATGCCTTGTATTTCGAAGAAGGTCGTGGTCGGAATACACAAAAACTGTGCTGACAACCAAAGGATGCGAGAAATGGCTCAATTATGTCTACTTAGCACCTCCTAAGGGCCAACCTACCATAGGATATATGATTTCGACGATTCGGCATTGGGGGGTCCGGTTCAAAAATGTACAAGATGTCATGGCCCAAATGTGCCTTAAAATTTTTGAACTCATGTTGGTCACCTTCAGGACCTTCAAGAATGTCAAGGAACCTCATCTATCAGCTCTTGGATTTAATGAAGGTAATCAGGACCTTGTCTACGACATGAGTGCAACACCATCTATTAATGTCGTATATGCATGGCACACGCGTATCAAGTATCTACCAGCCTGCTTCAAACAGACGTTTGAAGAAATGTTTGTCACGGGATTCTGGGAATATCATTCAGAGATATTCATTCCCAGACCATCACATTTATTGCAGTTGTTTGCGGTGGAACAAGCTCTCCATTCAGAAAAATTACGTATACCACATCCAGACGTTCCCGGGCCGGTAGATTGGGATGCTCTACTCACGGACTTGGCCAAAGGGTTGAGAATTGCAGAACATCACTTAGCACAAGACGTTGTAGAATACTACATCCAACGACCCACCCAGCAAGGGTCTGTCAGGGACGACAGACACGAGAGGGGGGGGTGTTGGAACTGAAGGACTCACAAGGCAAGGAAGCTTACAAAGGGAGTCAGAGAGAAGAGAAAGCACAAGCAGACAGAGTAGTCAACGACGATCTGGCAAGTAGGCCAATATTTTTTCAGGACACTAAAGCATATCAAAGAGGTGGACACACAAGAAGAAGGAGCAAGTAGGGAGCTTGAAGATATGTATGACAAATCATTAGAAGAAATCCCTACAACAATGATTTTCATCAGTAAAAGCCATTGTAGATACCATTTCATATTTTTGTAGCTCCATTTTGTGCAAGCCAAGGAGTCCTTGAGCTTGAGGAGCATTCGAAGTAGCTAGCTACCAATTTTCATAATTTTTAGACTTTGTTTGAGTCTTCAAATAGGCCCTAGAACCTAATTTTTAACTAGGCCGGACACTAGGTCTGGACACGGCCAAAACCTAGTCAAAAACTATAAATAGAGCTAGAGAGCTCATTTTTGGGTTAGCTTGTAATTGATCTAAACTTGTATGAGCACTTTTGAAGTAATCTAAAAGAACTGCATTGTCTCTCTCTTTGTCTTACCTTGAGTGTGCGTGTGTGTGTATGTGTGTGCATGTTAGTGTGCTTCTCACTCACGCACTTGTGCCTTCACTTGCTCGAGGTCATCATACCATCCTCACGTCTTCCCGGATTGACATTAAAGGAGGTGCTACTCATCACTGAGCTACACATATGCATATGCATACATAATGCATATGCATATGCATACATAATGCATATGCATATGCATACATACATACTTACATGCACACACACATACACACACATGCATACATAATGCACATGCATATGCATACATACATGCTTACATGCATACAAACATACATAAACACACTCACATATACACCTACATACACATATACATGCATACATATGTACACATACATATATTGATTTCTAACCCATTTTTTTTTATATGTACAAGTACTATGGATCCTACTAGATAGAGAAAGGTGAAACTCACTCTCATAAAAAGTCTTATGAGAGCAAGAGTTCTGCTTGATACTTTAGGGGATCATCATGCATGAGTACTCAAAAATGTCTGATGATGAGCTGGATTTTACGATCCAGATGCTTACCCAGCTATCAAAGGAGGGCTCTTCTATGGCTCCACATGCAGGATGACAACTATCTGCTCATATGTATGTTTTTTCTTCACAAATTTTTCTTCCAATCATATTATAACATATATTTTATTTATTTTTATCTATCTATTTTCAAGACACCTATACCATCTCCAGATCATGAGAGCAGAGCATAGGTGTCTATGAGCACATGCATAGGCACCTTAGCGCTAGAGTGCAATATAGAGCCAGAGGGGAATGTAGTGTATATAGGGAATGAATTGGAGTTCAAGAGAAAAAGGCGAGCATTATGCGACCCTTACTTGCACCTTGCCCACTTGCAATGGAAGTAAGTATAACTTTTACATATAAATTGAACTAAGTATATTATATTTTATTTACATGATTTTTTTATTGATAGGATGGTCACATAAGTGGTGTCTAAAATGTTGGGAAAGATGGATGGACACCTTAAGAAATGAAGTGGTACTTAATAAACCTGATACACTTCAAAGTTGAGTGGTAGGCCCTCTTAAAAAAATGACACCAATAAAGTACTAATGTACTTTGGAGTTGATGAATGTAATGATTTATTCAAAACAGATAACTTCAAAAATCACAAGTTGTCAAAAACTTGCTATTTTGGTTCACACCTGCTGGTTCTTAAGTTTAGTGCTTCCAGCACAGTAGTAATTAGAAAAATTCCTTTCAAGGGTATCTAATTAGCTTAGAGAGCTAATAGTTCCAAGTAGAATCACTTAAAATGATAGACTACACACTAAGCAATGTCTTTAGCAAGTAGAAGCTTACCGCGACTTTTTACAAGATGAGCGGAGAATGACTAGTGACTACTTTAAGTCGCATTTCTCCCAATTGACTAAATCAGTTGCCTTCAAATTCTGTTAGCTTGTACTAGACTATGATCTTGTTCCAACAAGCTATAGAACATTGACAATGATGGAGATGTCACTGAGTTATTGGCAAGACAAGTACACTATCCTGAGTAGACATAACAAAGAAATCAACAGAGATACTAATATGTATTATGGAACATGGTTTTACAAAGTCATTGGAAAGAAAATGATGCCAAATGATAGTGAGGTGAGTGAGCAATGAAGTGTGCTACTCAACCTCTACTAATGATCAATGAATGGTTCTCAATGGGAGTAACTTTGGCCGAGAGATTTCCAAGTAATTTTATAAATACTTTCTTCAAATTTGAATTTGAATTATACTTTGGCTCTCACTAAAAAGTGATCCCCTTAGTCTAGGATATGTTCTCTCTAAGTAAATTCATGGCTTTCCATTCTATCTAAATCCACGATTTTAGTGGATTTACAAGATTCTCTTCATGTAAAACACTTTTACATTGGGTAATGATGAAATTATTACATGGTAGTGTTCATATGCTCCATCAGATGGATGCACATATATTCTTCAATATCTAGCCAAATGTGATGGCTTGGATTTGCACCAATAGCTCCCCCTCAAGCCAAAAATCTTGGCTTGTTCTTCTTCATCAATCCTCTTGAATGTCCTGCAATCCAATCATAACTTTAAACCTGCAAAGTTTAGTACCATCAAGTGCTTTGGTCAATAAATCTGCACATTGCATATTAGTAGACACATGCTAGTTAAATTTCCTTGCTCAATAGCTTCTCTCTCACATAGTGGTAGTGAACCTCTATATGCTTGGTTCTTGCATGATAGATAGGATTTGCTGCAAGATGTAAAGAATGTAGTCCTAAATCTGAATATAGCAATCTGATCCATATGGCTTCTTGTGTAGCATTGGCTAATCCTATGTATTTAGCCTCTGTTGAGGATAAAGCAACAGTACGTTGCTTCTTAGAAAACCATGAAATGGGCTTATCACTTGCAAAAGAAGGATAACCAGAAGTACTCCTCCTGTCATCCTTACAACCTGCCCAATCTGCATCTGAGTATAGCTTGATGTCCAAATATGAATTATATGGAAAATATAAACCTTGATTTTGAGTACCCTTGAGATACTTCAAAATCCTCTTGGTAGCTTCCAAGTGAGGTGCTCTAGGTTTGTGCATGAATGGACTTAAGACACTTACTCCATAAGCAATATCAATCCTTTTCAATGTAGCATAGTTTAGGCTTCCTACTATGCTTTGATATCCTACAATGTCTTCAAGCAAATCACCTTCATGAGCGCTTAATTTTTTATTTACCTCCATAGGAGTGCTAGCTATCTTGGGATTCTCCAAGTGGAACTTCTTCAACATATCCTGCACATACTTTCTTTGAGTAACATAAATTCCAAAATTTTTGTACACCAATTCAAGTCCAAGAAAATACTTTAGTAACCCTAGGTCATTGATTTTGAACTCGTGCATCATTAGATTCTTGATATGCTTGATGCCATTGGAATCACTACATGTAAGTATGATATCATCAACATACACACATAGGTATATCATCTCTGAATTGCTTCTCTTGAAAAATAGAGAAGTATCAGCTTTGCTCATCATGAATCCTTGATCTTGAAGATAGGTAGTTAACCTATGATTCCATGCCCTAGGTGTCTGCTTCAATCCATAAAGATCTTTGTTTAATTTGCATACATAATTTATCTTGCTTGGATATTCATAACTAGGAGGTTGAGCCATGTAAGTCTCCTCTGAAATCCAGCCATTAAGAAAAGCATTTTTCACATCCAATTGGTACATATTCCAATTCCTTGATGTAGCCACACTTACCAATACCCTGATGGTTGGCATTTTGACCATAGGTGAGGAAGTCTCTTCATAATCAACTCTTTGGGTTTGTGCAAAACCCTTAGCCACAAGTCTAGTTTATACCTGTTTATGGATGCATATGAGTTTCTGTTGGTTTTGTGAATCCATCTAGAACCAGTTACCTTCATTGATTCCTTCTTTGGCACTAGATCCCAAGTATCATTCTCTTTGAGTGCTTCTATTGCTTTGCCCATAGCTTCCTTCCATTCTGGCTTGGTCTTTGCTTCTTCATATGAAGTAGGTTCTTCAAATGATGAATCCGTAGCAAGATAAATGGAGTGCTTAGTAACTAAAGAAGTGTCATACCCATATTTGATTGGTTTCTTGCTTTCCCTTTGTGATCTCCTTAGAGCTTGGTTGGATGATTCAGGTAAGTCTTCCAACCTTTTCATCTTGGCCTTTCCCTTTGATTTGCATGCCTTGAATTCTTCTAAATTGATGATGCCCTCATCATCCAATTTGATTTCTTCAATTTGGCTCAGCTCCTCCTTGGTGAGGCTTGGAAACTCCTCTTCCAAGTCATATGGCAACTTAACCTTCTTGCATTCACTTTCAAACCAAGAATCATTCTCATCAAACACAACATATCTACTGACCATAACACCTTTGTTGGATGGATTTAAAAACCTGTGTCCTTTCTGATTTGAATCATATCCTATGAAGATGCACTTCTCTACCTTAGGGTCTAGCTTACCTTTGATCTGAGATGGGATATGCACATAGGCAACACATCCAAAGATCCTGCAATGATCAAGTGAAGGTCTCCTATCATGCCATGCTTCATATGGGGTCATCCCATCAAGTGATTTGGATCGCAACCTATTAATGAGATAAGTGGTAGTAGAAACACTCTCTACCCACAAATAATTAGTTAGCCTTTTTTCATTAAGCATTGACCTAGCTATTTCAACAATCAATCTATTTATCCTCTCTGCTAGCCCATTTTGCTCAGGGGTGTACCTTGTTGTAATTTCCCTTTTGATTCATCTATCCTGCAAGAATACATCAAAGTCATTTGAGAAGTACTCACCTCCTCCATCTGACCTTAATCTCTTTAAGCTTCTTCTTGTTTGGTTTTCCACAATTGCAAGATACTTCTTAAAGCAACCGAACACTTCATCTTTGTGCTTCATAAAAATACAAGATAGTCCTCCTACTGAAATCATCAATGAAAGACACATAATACCTTGAGCCTGAAATTGAAGGGTCCTTGCTTGGTCCCCATACATCTGTGTGGACAAGTTCCAAGTAATCTTCATGCATGTATCCTTTCTTTGAGAAGGGTCACTTTTGTGACTTGCCAAACTGACATGCACCACATTTATAGATCATATGTTGCTTGGATACATTAGGTATCCCAAGCACACATTGATCTCTACATATTTGCTTCAAGGTTCTCTCACCAATGTGCCCTAATCTTTTATGCCAAATCTCAAGCTCTGACAATGTTTGATCCTTGTAATTATAAAGTGCAATATTCCTTATATCTTCAAGTTCAAATGTAAATAATCTGCCTATCTTTTCTCCTTTGGAAATTCTCTTGAATCCATGTTGGGGATCTTCCACAAATGCTCCATATTTGTTGAACCTAACCTGCAAACCCTTTTACACAATCTGTCCAACACTCATCAAATTCTTGGTGATTGTAGGTACATATAGAACCTTACTCAACAGATTTCTATTCCCATCAGAAGGTTAGAGAGAAGAGCTATCATCACTTGTTTGTACTTGGTCCTTTCCCTTGGGTTCCTCAAGGTCAGAGAGAAGAGCTATATTGCCTGCCACACGGTTTGAACATCTTGAGTCAATATAGAAGAGGTGTTCATCATTCATACCTTGCTTTGAAGTCATGTTCATAATCAGAGGGAAATCCTCTTGATCCTCTATGTAATTGTTGTAATCTTTCCTTGATTTGTAGCCTCCTTGGTAGTTTTTGTTGTAATTGTTCTTGTAGTTCTTGTTGTAGCTTTGAGTATGATTGAATCTTCCTCTTGATTGTGAGTAGCCACCTCTTTGATATCCTCTTCCTCTCTGATTCATGTAGTTGCTATAGCACTCATCTATAGTGTGATTAGACAATCCACATATGTTGCATGGGGAAGAGTTGAAAGGTCTCCCCCTACCTTGCTTACCTCCTCTACCCCTTCTTGAGTTCCTACCTCTTCCTACATAGTTAGATTAAGAAGTAGTACCTTCATCCTCTACTTGTTGAGCTTGGCTTCATGGGTAAAGAGTTGCCATATCAGTGTTGGTAAGATTTGGAATCTGCATGTCCATGTATAAGTCCATGGCAGTTGTGAAGCTTTCCCATTTGTCATTTGCCTTGAATTTGCTCCTCTTCAATCTCCTCTCCTATGCTTGCCAATTGGCCAGCCACATCCTTGACTTTGGTAACATATTCTAAAATAATTTGCTTGGGTTACTTCCTTTGAGTGGTAAACTCAATCCACAATTGATTTTTTCTTGCTCTTGTATTAGAAGAAAAGTATGAAGGCCATGTATCCCAACTTTCTTGAGATGTTTTACAATTCCTAATGTGTGGAAGAAGGAAGTCAGAGATAGAGTTAAGTAAGTATGGCCTTGCTAATGCATCTTTGGCACACCCTGAGTTGAGTCTTTCAAGTTCCTCTCTTGTAGGTTGTCCTTTGCTTTTGAAAAATGGGCATCTCCTCATCTCTTGATATGTATCCATAGAGACTCCTTCCTTGTAAAAAGTATGTCTTCATCCTCAAGGACCATGCTTGGTAGTTTCTCTTGTCGAATTTATCAATAAAAGAAGGGAAACCATCTCCCATTTTATCTCAAGTTGCTCTGATACCACTGTTGGGAAAGATGGATGGACACCTCAAGAAATGAAGCGGTACTTGCTAAAGTGCTTGGTACCAGCCTTGATACACTTGAGAGTTGAGTAGTAGGCCCTCTTAGCTTCGAAATGACACCAATAAAGTACTAATGTACTTTGGAGTTGATGAATGTAATGATTTATCCAAAATAGATAACTTCAAAAATCACAAGTTGTCAAAAACTTGTTATTTTTGTTCACACACTTGATGGTTCTTAAGCTCAATGCTTCCAACATGGAAGCAATTAGAAACATTCCTTCTGAGGGTATCTAATTAGCTTAGAGAGCTAATAGTTCCAAGTTGAATCACGTAAAATGATAGACTACGCACTGAGCAATGTCCTTAACAAGTAGAAGCTTACCCCCGACTTTTTAGGAGATGTGCAGAGAATCACTAGTGACTCCTTTGAGGCACTTTTCTCCCAATTTTCTGAATCAATTACCTTCAAAATTTTTCATATTGAAGTATCTTTTGAGCTTATTCCAACAAGCGATAGAACATTAAAAATGATGTAGAGATCACTGAGATATGAGCAAGACAAGTACACTATTCTGAGTAGACATAGCAGAGAAATCAACAGAGATACTAATTGATGTATATGTATTATGGAACATGGTTTTACAAAGTCATTGGCAAGAAAATTATGCCAATGATAGTGAGGTGCATGAGCAATGAAGTGTGCTACTCAACCTCTACTAATGATCAATGAATGGCTCTCAAAGGGAGTGACTTTGGCCGCGATATTTCCAAGTACTTTTATAGATGCTTTCTTCAAATTTGAATTTGAATTCAAATTTGGCTCTCACTAAAAACTGGTCCCCTTAATCTAAGAGATGGTTTCTCTAAGTAAAGTCATGCCTTTCCATTCAAACTAACTCCACGAGTTTAGTGGATTTACAAGATTCTCTTCATGTAAAACACTTTTACATTGGGTAATGATCAAATTACTACATGCTAGTGTTCATATGCTCCATCAGATGGATGCACATATATTTTTAAATATCTAGACAAATTTTATGGCTTGGAATTGCACCAACATAAAAGAAATGCGAACACTTATGGTTCATAGTCGTGATAATGCATGGTACACATTGCTTTTATGTATATATATGTGGATATGACTATGTATGTATGTATGTATATGCGAGAGAGAGAGAGAGAGAGAAAAAAGAGTGTGATTAGAGGTACAAATACATGCATACACACACATATACATCATACATGCACATTTATAGACATATACACATACATGCACATTTATACATACACACACATACATGCACATTTACACACACACATATAAATGCATGCAGTTACACACATATAATGAATATACACATACACATACATAATCATATGTACACACACATAGATTCACATAATCATATTTACATACATAGACACAGATACACATGCATACGCACATATAGACACACACACACACACACACACACACACATATATATATATATATATATATATATATATATATATATATATATATATATATATATATATATATATATATATATATATATATATATATATATATATATATATATATATATATATATATGTGTGTGTGTGTGTGTGTGTGTATGTATGTATGTATGTATGTATGTATCTATATCTATATATATATATATATATATATATATATATATATATATATATATATATATATATATATATATATATATGAATTACGATATGAATTATATATATGAATTTGGATATGTGTAGGTGTATATATATATATATATATATATATATATATATATATATATATATATATATATATATATATATATATATATATATATATATATATATATATATATATATATCCTAATTCAAAAACCCTATTATAAATATTGTAATTCAGAAATCCTATTTCAGAAACCCTAATTTGGAAACACTAAATTTGATATTAGGGTTTTACAAACCCTAATTTAGAAGCTCTAATTCAGCCTTTTAGCCATATGTTTGAAATATATGTACATATTGCATCTATTCCTTGGACCACCTACTAGAGAGATGTCTCTCCTCCCAACCTTATGCCTCTATATATAGCTACTAGAATCAATGAGGATCATAATATATATAAAGATACATACACATCATGTAGATACACATACATAAATATAAAATGGAGTAGATACATTATGCATCACACATACATGCCTATATGCACACATGTATATATATACGTGCATACATATTTACATGTACACTTTTACACATAGACACATATACATATATACATGTACACATCATATATACATTACACAAGTAGATATGCATATATACATGTGTGCATACTAACACATGTATCCATATATCACACACATGCACACACATACATATACATCAAGCACATATATGTGCATACTAACACATGTATACATATAATACACATGAATACACACACATATGCATACGTACATGACAAAAATTTGCTCCTCAAAGATAAAGCTATATATAAAATAATTGGGCATACCCCCAAGATTCATATTCTAACTTAAAAGAACATGATTTCATCTCTCTAGTAGGATTCATCGATATTCTAGTTGAATAAAGAAGAATCTATTATCCGATATCCATTCAAATGATTCAAGTTATTGATCGATAACTAGAGTAGGATTTACTATCTAATCTGCTCATATGTTTTCATTATTATCATCATTTTGGTAAGACATCAATATAGTCTCATCTTCATTATCCTTATTTTATTTATTTCTTCTATTATTAGATCTATGTTTTCATGAATGACATCATCTACTAATGGATTATTATTGATTTCTGGTAATTCCTCTTCATCATCAGTAGAATCAACATGTAGAGTATTATCCTCTTCATAAAAAATATTAGTATCATTATCATGTATAATGATTCTAATTTCTCTTTCAGATGTTGATGTATGAGTATCTGATGGTGAATCATCAAGAGGACTTTCTTCAATCTCTCTAACAATAAAATGTTCAAACAATGAACTACCTCTAGGTTGAACATGAATGACTTGCCACCAAGGATGAGCATTTGCGTTTTTATAAAAAAAATTCTTGTTCAATATGCCTAGGAAGAATATATGGTTCTCTAGTAGATCACATTACCTTGGAAGAATCAATTTCCCAAAACCCAGATAATTCCTTTCTCAATGTGGAGTTACTACCTTTATACTCGGCTCAAAACTAGTCAACCTTCAAAATGATCCATCAAAATATATAAAAACTAAAAACCATTATTAGGTGCTTAGAAAATAATAAATTCTATCATAAAAAATATAAACTTTTCTCTACCTATTTGAATGTAGGAAATGATATTTCGTAGATACCAACAACAGTTCCCATATAACCAAGTTTGCCATCTACATATTTTTTATCCCTCTCATCATGCTCTCTACAAAAATTAAAAAAAATCATGTAAATAAAGCATAAGATATTTATTTCAATTTATATACAAAACTTATACTTACTTCCACTGCAAGTGGACAAGGTGTAGGTAGGAGTCGCATAAGGCTTGCATTCTTCTCTTCAACTCCAATCCATTCCCTATATACACGTTATTGCCCTTTGGCTCTAGATCGCACTCCAACCCTAGGGTATCTATGCATTTCCTCATAGGCACCTGTGCTTTGCTCTCATGATCTGTGGGTGGTATAGGTGTCACGAAAATAGATAGATAAAAAATAAATAAAAATATGTGTTATAATATCATTAAAAAAAATTGTGAAAAAAAAACATACCTATGAGCAAATAGTTCTGTTCTTGCATGTGGAGCCATAGAAGAGCCCTCCTTTGGTCGCTATGTAAGCATATGGATCGTAAAATCCAACTCATCATCATGCATCTCTGAGTACTCGTGCATGACGATCCCTAAAGTATCAGGTGGAACTCTTGCTCTCATAAGACATTTTTCACATCTCTCTCTCTAATAGGATCCATAATATCTGTACATATAAAACAAAATGGATTAGAAATTAATATATGTATGTGTACATATGTATGCATGTATATGTATGTGTGTGTATATGTATGTGTATGTATATGTATGTGTTTATGCATGTGTATGTGTGCATTGTGTATGCATGCATACGTATATATGCATGTGTATGTATGTGTGTATGTTTGTGGGAAGGTATGCATGTGACTTGATGTGCGTATACATATATGTATTTATATGTATGTGTGTGTGTATATGTATGTGTATGCATGTGTATGTGTGTATGCATGTGTATGTGTATATGTGTGTATCTATATGTGTCTATGTATATGTAAGTACGTATATGTGTGTGTATGTGTATGTAGGTGTATAATGTCTTTGGAAGGTCCTTGCCGTCAATTTTGATCTCTTGAAGAAAAATGAAGTCAAGATTTATCCTTTTATTACAGATCCATCGGCCAATAGCGGCCACTCGTGAGGGGTCAGACAACCCTCTAACATTGAAATAAATGATTATAATTATCAAAGCTTAAGTTCTTTGTGGGGAGAGGCCTTGTCCCTCTTTTTCTTGTTTTTCTCATCATCTTTTGCCCTCGAGGTGGAGGTTTCCTTACATAGAAGTTCACCCTTAAGGGGGTTTTTCTATGGTATCTCAACTAGATGTTTTCCTTCGTGAGAAGTCTTCTTCAAAAATAAGTCTAGTATCCTTTCTAGAATTTTGGATCCAATTATCAAGTTGTCACACTCTTGATTATCTTCATTGTTGGTGGTGAATCCATCCTCTTTGCTAGTGGTGTATGCATCTTGGTTGTCTTCCTTGCAAGAGGAATCCTTTGGATTTTTCCAATCATTGTGATAATCATAGTGATTCGTTCCCCCTTGGTAATCCACGTCATTGACCACCTTGTCCAAGTTGCAAAAGATGTTTGTTTTCGGAGTCATGTGAGATGGGCTCCTCTCAATAATTCCCGTAGGGCTTCTTCTCCTTCTTCATCTCACTTTTGTGAAGCCTTTTGGGTTCACCTCCATGGCTTGTGTTTCCTTCCCTTTCTCACGATCTAGATAATGATCTTTAGACATGCTCTAGGCCACAAAAGCTTCTTTGTTTTCCATTACATTAGCTTTTTCCTTATTTGGTTTGGACTTTTGTCTCAAAGGACAATATTTTATTCTATGGTACTACAATCCATAGTGAAAGCAAGCATTTGTCAAGTTCTTGTATGTAATATCTTGCTACAAGGTTCTGTTCTCCAATGTCTATGGAGATTTTGGAGGGGAGATCCTTGTTTAGATGTGCTTCGATACAAATGTATGGGTGCCATCTTGCATTGAACGAATGTTTCACACCTTCATACATGAAACCAGTGACATCTTCTCTCAAGGCCAAAGGCTGACCAATGAGCGAAACAATTTCCCTTATAAATCCGTAAAGGAAAAAGGGCAAGTTTGGGAGCTCAATCCAACGTGGATAGCGTAGAGGCTTGGACTCATTGAGAATGAATTTAGGAAACCATTTAAAGAGACAAAAGGTAGTTCTCTATACTTGCCACATGCTAGTTTGCAAAGCTTAGAAGGCCATATCCTCATTTTTCATGAGAAAGAGCATGTGATTAGCAGGAAAGAACTGACACTTGCTGACAATCAATGCATGAGAGAACCACTCTTTTTGAAACCATTGTCGCAAGGATTCAAGAGGAGGGGGCTTAGGACCCAAAACATGACTGATGAGATAAGTTCTCTTCAGCTCTTCCTCCTTCGTCAAAACATCCTCCCTTCAAAGGGAGAGTATTGGGGCCTTAACACCAAAAAGCTCTAGTGATGCACCGGAGGTTTTATCCTCCAACAACATGCCCATATTACTCACCATCAATGAGTGGGAGATCTCGGCCATGATGATAGAAGTGGTCAAAGAACAGGGAAGTTCCTTGCTGGACACACGTGCCTTGGGTGAAGCCAACCACTCTTACCTTCGAAAATAGAAAAAAAAAACTAGAGGAACGTAAAGACCCACCATCATTTCAAACCAAAATGACTTCTCTCACTTTTTTCTCTTAACACCCTTTTTCTTTGAGTTCGTATTCAGCCCAAACAACAACGCCCTAAACTTTTATTTTTTTCAATAAGAGATCCTTCTCGCGGCCAAAGGTTTTCAAGCCAACCCATGGAGATAAAAATCTTCAAAAATCAAAGTCACATAGATGAAAATCATGGAACTTTGCCTGTGTGAAAAATCAAACTCCTCATGGCTTCTTGGTGCAACACAACTCTTTTGTGTGATAGACTGGCACACTCGTGACTCCACTACCCTTATCATGCGATAGACTAAAACCTCTTTATTGGTTGCCCGGTGCAACACATAGCTTTCTGTGCGATAGACTGACATCTACCAACACAAATGAGAGAGTCTTCAAAGATGGCAGACATTCTACTCTCTAGGTGTTGGCCATAGACCCACTCCAACGGTCACAATTGATGGAGAGTGTTAATCTCCAAAAGAACAACCTACTCTTGAACTTAGAACACCTCTATATCAAGAGTAAGTTAAAACCTTCACCAATTTAAAAGATCAATGACCAAATATCAAATTCTTGAACAAACTGTGAAAAAGAAATTACTCAGAAAGTCTGTTGCATATATCTTTCTCATTGACTGAGTAAATGTGTAAATTTTTTTATGAAACTTTGCACAAGGTGTCACCTAAAGATTGCGCACCTCCTCCAAGTCAAAACACTCCAAAAGATTCAGTAGATCTTGAGAAATCTACTTAGCAAGTTACCTATGTCTAAATCTGCAATTATGTGAAGTCGATTTGGACACCCCTAACTTCTTAGCTTTGATTCTCTCAATGTCGAACCCGTTTGATCAAATCCTTTTAGCTGTAGATAGCTTATCTCTCAACTTAGATTTTGAGCTATCATATGTGTAAAACTTTACACTGTGCACTGAGCACTGATCATTTTCCTGAACTCGAAATATGCGCCTGTTTCAGAAGACTGTGAACATTCTTTACATATGAATGTTCCTACACACAATTCTCTTAGCCTGATTACAATTGGAAGCTGAAATTTTGTACAGAGGTTGATCAACTCTAGACTTAGACTTGTACAAAAGCATTCCACAAAAGATCTACTACAAAAGGAGAAGACACGAAAACTTCGGGTGCAACTTTTCTTCTATTCCTCAGAAAATTACAATTGAGTTATGAGAGAGACTTCTACTCATTCCTATGAACTCTAATGAGTCTTACAACTTCCAAATGCACTATTCTCATACTCTCTTACTGTCTCCTCTATTGCCCCGACATTTTTCCAAAGTATTTATAGGCAAATATGTACAAGCTTATAACTAAACAAAAGTGTAAATGATCTATGTCTTCACTAATATACATATGTATACATATCATTCATCCTGTGAATGTAACCACCTTCTTTGCTTCAAGACTTGATCTTATCTCTATCTTTTGTCTTCCAAACTTCAATTGGTGATTGGTATGCACCAACACCTCCCCCTCAATCATCAATTGAGGTTTCTCTTATCTTCTTTATGCCTGCCATATCTTTGAACTTCTGTAACTTTGCTCCATCTAAGCTCTTTGTAAGCATATGAGCTATCTGATCTTTTGTTGGAGTATGTATGACTTCAATCTCTTTACCCATTACCTTCTCTCTTAGAAAGTGATACTGTATCTCAATGTGTTTGGTCCTGGCATGAAAAACAGGATTAGCAGCTAGATATAATGAACTCATGTTATCTCCATAAATGATAGGTATGCTCTGTATAGTGTCAAAACTCTTCATGAGAGTCTTAAGCCATATCACTTCCTTTGCAGCTTCAACCATGCCTTTGTACTCTGCTTCTGTAGATGACAAAGCAACTGTATGTTGCTTCTTTGAACACCAAGAGATTAACTTATCTCCCACATAACACATGTACCCATAGGTTGATCTTCTATCATCTGGATTACCTGCCCAATCTGCATCACTATATATTTTGATATTTGTATCTGATGTAAAACAATAATACAAACCCTCTTTGAGTGTACCCTTAATGTATCTCAACACTCTTTGACCTGCAATCCAATGTTCTTTCCTAGGACAATGCATGAATTGGGACAAAACCCCAACTGCATATGATAAATCAAGTCTAGTTAATGTAGCATAGATAAGACTACCAACCAAACTCTGGTATTGTTTTATGTCCTTGAACTCTTCACCTCCATATCTGCTCAATTTGTGATCCACCTCCATTGGAGTAGGTGCTACTCTGCAATCATTCATTTTAAACTTGGTTAACAAATTCTTCAAGTACCTTTCTTGAGTCACATACACTCCATGTTGAGTGTATGAAATCTCCATGCCCAAGAAGTATGACAAATCTCCCAAATCACTCATTTTGAACTCTTTCTCCATTTGCTTCTTTAGGCTTTGAATGCTTTTCTCATCTGTACTTGTAAGAATTATATCATCAACATATATACATATGTAAATGAACCCATCATCACTTGCTTTGACAAGCAAGCTACTATCTGCTTTTGATACTTGAAATCCAAGTTCTTTTAAGAACTTTACAAGCCTATAGTTCCATGCCCTTGGGGCCTGCTTCAAGCCATATAAAGCTCTCTTGAGCTTACACACATGATCTGGATATCTTTCATCTCTGAATCCTTGAGGTTGCTCCATGAAAAAATCATCTGAAATATAACCATTCAAAAAAGCATTCTTCACATCTAATTGACACAATTTCCAACCTTTACATGCAGCAATTGCTATAAGTGTTCTAATGGTTGTCATCTTTTCCACAGGACTATAAGTCTCATCATAATCAATACCATATGTCTGAGCAAACCCTTTCACAACAAGTCTAGCTTTGTACCTAGACACACTTCCATCTGCAAATCTTTTTGTCTTGTAGACCCACTTACATCCAATGATCTTCCGGCTATTTGGTTTTGGAACCAAATCCCATGTTTGATTTTCCATCAATGCATCATATTCTTCCTGCATAGCTTTTTCCCAAATTTCTTTACCTTTTGCCTCTTCATATGTAGAAGGGTCTTCATCTACTTTTATCATGTAAGCATAATCTTTGGTAGCCAAAAAAGAAGTATCATAGCTATACCTTGTAGGTTGCCACTTGTGTCTTGATGACCTTCTAAGTTTTCCACTTCTTGAGGTTTCTGGTTCTTCACATTCAGGATCAAATCTTGGTGTTTCTTCAACTTCAACCTGCACTTCATGATTCTCTTGTTCATCAAATATCTGAACCTTTGATTTACCTTTCCTTTGACTCACAACTTCTTCATCACCTGTATTAATATTGATTGTACCTGCATACCAAGTACCTTGCTCATCAAATGTAACATCCTTAGACACAATAAATTTTTTTGTGGATGGACTCCACAACCTATACCCCATCTGCTTATCATCATAACCAATGAACACATATTTTTCAGCTTTAGGCTCCAATTTGTGCCTTAATTGTGATGGTACATATGCATATGCCAAACATCCAAATACTTTGCAATGGTCTAATGTAGGTCTCTTACCCCACTATGCCTCATATGGTGTCATACCCTGTAAGGCTTTACATGGTAGCCTATTGACCAGATAAGTGGCTGTATTTACAGCCTCAACCCACAAGTAATTTGGGTAATTTTTCTCCTTCAACATGGATCTTGCAAACTCAACAAGATTCCTATTCCTCCTCTCTGCTACACCATTTTGTTGAGGAGAGTACCTGCAAGTAACCTCCCTTTTTATACCTGCATTCCACAAGTAATCACTGAATTCATTAGAGAAATACTCTCCCCCTCCATCTGACCTTAGTCTCTTCAATTTATGTCCTGTAATTCTCTCTGCATACACATGATAATGTTTGAATGTATTGAATACCTCTGACTTATCTTTGATCACATAGATAGTGATCCATCTGGTAGCATCATCAACATAAATCACATAATACCTTGAACAATTGATATTTTAATCCTTTGATGGTCCCCACACATCTGTGTGTACCAACTCAAGCTTCTCTGAATACATAAACCCATGCTTAGAATATGGTTGCTTATGAGCCTTACCTAATTGACATGCCTCACATCTGTATGTCATATGTTGACCTGCAACATTAGGCAATCCAAGCACTGAACCATTATTAATCATGTCTTTAATACCTCTTTCATTGAAATGTCCAAGTCTCTTGTGCCAAAGATCTAACTCAGAGATCTTATGTCCTCCATAAGTGAACAAGGCATGACCAACATTACCTTGAATCTTCAAAGTGAACAATCTTCCTTCTTTCTTCCCTGAAACAATTTGTTTATATCCATTGCTAGGGTCTTCCACAAACACTCCTTCATTAGTGAACCTTACTTCATAAACTTTTTCCACAATTTGTCCTACACTTATCAGATTCTTAGGAATTGTAGGAACATACAAGACCTTACTCAATAAGGTGCTACCATCTTTGGCCTTCACTGATCCAATTGACTTCACATTGTGCTTTGTATTGTCACCTGTTTGAACAACATGATTAGATACCTTATTCTCCAAATCAGTCATCAAAGCTATATTACCACTCAAGTGATTGCTACACCCTGAGTCAATGTAGAAGACTCTTTGATCTTCACTCTGCCTTTCACAAGTTGCATTCATTATCAATGTTGAATCTTCCTTCTGATCTGAAGCATAATTGTAGTAGGTATTGTTGTATTGTTGACTTTGGAATCCTCTACCTGCATTTCTTCCAAAGTAACCCCTACTACCTCTACCTCTGAAATTACCTCTTTGATTTCTGCCTCCTCTTCCTCTTGAATTATAGTTCTGATTGTAGCCACCATTACTCTGAGTGTTATGCCAACAATCATTAGCTAAATGATTTGTCTTACCACAAATCCAGCAAGCTTTGGCTCCATCTTTGTTATTCCTGCCTCTTCCTCTACCTTTGCCACCTCCTCTTCCTCTTAGGAAGTTGGCTTGACTAGTTGTGCCTTCTTCTTCATTTGCTTGTTGCTTTCCTTTGTTAGTTTTCTTCTTGTCTTTAGAGTACATTGCATGACCTGCACTCTTGTCAACATCTCCTTTGATATCATTCTCAAAAGTTAGCATATGTCCTAACAATTGATTCAAATCAAGATTGAAATGATCCAATGAAAGTTCTGTAGACAAAATAAAAGGCTTCCACTTCTCATCACCTCTTAGTCCTGTGAGAATTTGCCTTACCAATTTATCTTCTTCAATGTCTTCATCCACTGCTCCTAATGCATCTGCAATGTCCTTCATCTTTGTCACATAATCAGATATTGATTGTGAAGCCTTCTTCTTGAAAGTAGTAAACTCTGCCCATAAGGATGCCTTTCTTGACTTTGTAGTGTTTTGGAAATGCTCCTCCAAAGCATTCCATATTTCACTTGCACTTTCAAGACCTCTAATGTGAGGTAGCAAGTAGTCATTGACTGCCATATAGATAATGCTCCTAGCTTGAGCATCTCTCTTCATCCAATTCTTCAAATCTGACAATTCCTCCCTAGGTGGAACACTAGGATCTCTGAATTGAGGCTTTTCTTCTTCTTCTGTAATGTAGGCTATCAAATCTTTGCTCATTAGATGGGCTTCCATCCTCATTGACCATGCAGAATAGTTTTCTCTATCCAATTTCTCTATCTGAAGAGAATCTCCCATCCTTTCTTCACCTATACTAACAGATCTTTAAGCTTTATGAGAAATAAATGTACCTTGGCTTCGAATATTACTCCTTCTGATCCTTTTGACAACTTCAATGTGTCTTCCTTCAAGCTTTCTTCACTCTTTGTCCTTTTGATACTTCAAAATGTAAAGTTTGTATGTTTGCAACAGTCGGAGTCCCCCTTTCCTCAATTCTTATGCTTCCTGCTCTCATACCACTGATGGAGAGTGTTAATCTCCAAAAGAACAAACTACTCTTGAACTTAGAACACCTCTATATCAAGAGTAAGCTAAAACCTTCACCAATTTAAAAGATCAATGACCAAATATCAAATTCTTGAACAAACTATGAAAAAGAAATTACTCAGAAAGTCTGCTGCATATATCTTTCTCATTGACTGAGTAAATGTGTAAAGTTTTTTATGAAACTTTGCACAAGGTGTCGTCTAAAGATTGCGCACCTCCTCCAAGTCAAATCACTTCAAAAGATTCAGTAGATCTTGAGAAATCTACTTAGCAAGTTACCTATGTCTAAATCTGCAATTCTGTGAATTCGATTTGGACACCCCTAACTTCTTAGCTTTGGTTCTCTTAATGTCGAACCCGTTTGATCAAATCCTTTTAGCTGTAGATAGCTCATCTCTCAACTTAGATTTTGAGCTATCATATGTGTAAAACTTTACACTGTGCACTGAGCACTGATCATTTTCCTGAACTAGAAATCTACGCCTGTTTCAGCAGATTGTGAACATTCTTTACATATGAATGTTCCTACACACAATTCTCTTAGCCTGATTACAATTGGAAGCTGAAATTTTGTACAGAGGTTGATCAACTCTAGACTTAGACTTATACAAAAGCATTCCACAAAAGATCTACTACAAGAGGAGAAGACACGAAAACTTCGGGCGCAACTTTTCTTCTATTCCTCAGAAAATTACAATTGAGTTATGAGAGAGACTTCTACTCATTCCTATGAACTCTAATGAGTCTTACAACTTCCAAATGCACTATTCTCATACTCTCTTACTGTCTCCTCTATTGCCCCGACATTTTTCCAAAGTATTTATAGGCAAATATGTACAAGCTTATAACTAAACAAAAGTATAAGTGATCTATGTCTTCACTAATGTACATATGTGTACATATCATTCATCTTGTGAATGTAACCACCTTCTTTGCTTCAAGACTTGATCTTATCTCCATCCTTTGTCTTCCAAACTTCAATTGGTGATTGGTTTGCACCAACAACAATACCGATGTTGACGACAACGATGGAGCAACAACGCCACTCTCTAGAGCCAGCCACAAGCAAGCAAATGATGCATTGTCTCGCTTTTTGCATTGAGCTACAAATATCAATGTCTCGGCTCCTTTCTCATGAAGATGTTGTCTCAATTACAAATTAAAAAAAAAAGTTTTCCATACGCACTAGTTGGGTTGGCTGGGCCTTTTGCCTCTTGAGATGGGGGTGAAGGTTCAATCTTCACTATCTGCAAGACACTGTGGGCCAAAGGCTAGAGTAAAACCATTACATTTCCATTGAAATCAGTTCTCTCTTGTGTCGCCTTCGGCCAGTCTAACCCTTGCATTATGGGATATGGGGGGTCCCATAGGTACTATGCCTGTTCACTTATATAGTTGAAATTTGGCTAGTGTAAAACCATGACATTTCCGTTGAAACCAGTTCTCTCTTATACAGTTGCAATTTCAAGTTCTCTCTTATACAATTGCAATTTCAAAGTTAAAGTCTGGAGGGGAGTAGGCTTTCGCTAAACCTCCATTGAAAAAAAGAAAAGGTTAAAGTTTGGGGGAGTAGGCTTCGGCTGAACTTCCATTGGGAAAAAAAAAATCAACGTTGCGTCGTCAATTGCTGATCACGGACATACATCACTGAACCATTATTATTTTGTCGTCAGTCATTGATGACAAACATGCGTCGATGAACCATGTCGTAGCTAGTTGGAGTCCTTCCTGTCGAGATTTTTTGCATCCTTTTGATTCTCAGTTGAAGGTCTCTTGTGGCTGAGTTCAAATCATTCTCGTGCCAAGCTCAAAATAGAGGCCTTCTGAGCCTTAACTTGCTCCTCAACTTGGTGTAATGGACGACACACACTTAAATGGTTCCAAATTGGATGTTAGATCTATCGTCGAACTTCCTTTTTCAAAAAAAAAAAAACTCGGCAATAGACACTCAAAATGTGATAGACACTCAAACAATCACTCAAACGTAATACAAACTCAAACATCAATAAATGCTCCGAATTTCCAAACAACAAGTTCATTAGGTGTTGTCCCGGTTCGCTGGCCTGGTGGTTGGGCCTCTCGTCTCTTGAGGCGGGGGCGAGGGTTCAACCCCTAGCAGCAACATGTAGGGACATATAAATCCCAAGAACTGATGTATGTGGCTGTTGGCCATCGTTTGACCATCCCCGCGGTAGTTGTGACCACCGTTTAACCTAGTTGTAAACCCCTGTTCTTGTGGGATAAGGGGGGTCCCATGGATACTATGCCCTTCCTTGTACAGTTGTAATTTCAAAGTTAAAGTCCAGGGGAGTAGGCCTCGGCCGAACCTCCATTTTAAAAAAAAAAAAGTTCATTAG
This sequence comes from Ceratopteris richardii, assembly GCA_020310875.1. Taxonomy (NCBI): domain Eukaryota; kingdom Viridiplantae; phylum Streptophyta; class Polypodiopsida; order Polypodiales; family Pteridaceae; genus Ceratopteris; species Ceratopteris richardii. Next base: position 46,530,095 of record CM035439.1, on the reverse strand, counting down.
GTGTTGTGTCAACCGTCCTTGATTGTTGTGCTGCTCTTCACCTTTGCCTACAAGTTCTCTGGTTGTGCTCCTTCCCTCGGTTAACCATCATTGTGAATAAAAAGACCTAATGTTATAGACTAGACATTTTTTGGTCTTAAATGCAAAAGAATGTTCATGAGAAGATAGAGGCTTGGGAAGAGTTCCAAGAAAGATAAAATATAGAGAAATAATGTCATGGCTACTTTTGCTACATACTTCTTAGTCTCAAAATCTAAACGTGGCACAAGGATATGAGTGGAAGGGGAACTTTCTTAGCAAATAGAACAACTAGAGAACCTGAAAGAAACTTGATTGGAAGTAGTGGAAGAAATTTATGTTGTTAAGAGAATACATAAAGCATACTATGATGGTCAAACCAAGGATAATAGATTGAAAGAACGATATTTGTTTCTTATATACACATTGAAAAAACATTTCAACAAGCATCCTCTCTAGGTGCAATCAATCTAGCCACACTTTAGGGACAATTTTTTTCCTAACTAGGAGTGAAACTATATAGAGAATTTCTTACAAACGAGATGTTAGCAAGGATGTAAGTAGCAAAAAATAGAAACAAAGAAGATGATCAAGTTAGAGAACATACTAGGAAGCAAGTTGTGGAGTGAATTAAAAAGAAACAAGAATGGAAGTAGAGATTTTAGTAGTGAGGGTGGACAAAGCTGCCAAGGAAGCATGCGACAAGGGAGCCAAAGACAAGAGAGTTAGAGAGACAAACAAGGAGGATTGAGCAAATAGAGCAGCCAATGTAGGCATGGCAATCAATAAGCCAAGCTACAATTTTCTCGAAACAACCATGTATTCAAACCTGATTTTCTTCACTGCACATCATTGTAATTACTTGTTTTTGGTAGTTTCAACTCCAATTTTTCAAGTTGAGGAGTTCTTGAGCTTGAGGATCATAAGAAGAATCCATATATCAATTTTCATAATTTCTTGAGCTTGTTTGAGCCCTCAAAATAGCCTAGGAACCTACTTTTTAAGTAGCCCAACACTAGGTCCGAACTAAGCTAAAACTATTCTAAAACCTATAAAAAGACCAGAGAGATCATTCTACGGGTTAGCTTGTTTCGGATTTGAGCATGTATGAACTTGATTGTATTTTGAAATTAGAGAAATACAAGACCACATTGGTCCACTCTTTGTCTTGCGTTGTGTTCCCATGTGTGTGTATGTGTGTGCATGCTTCTATGCTTCTCATCATGCACTTCTGCACTCCACTAACACGTGGTTTTCATACCATTTTCAAGTCTCCACGAATTGACAATTATGAGGTTGATCTCATCATGTTGGTCTCACCATTGTGTTAGATTGACACCAAAATTGGTGTCGTTTCCAAGGATCAAAATTCATGGACATGTGGGTGAGGATAAGACATAGAGCCTTGACATTGGAATCATACGTAAGTAGGAAATTTTATATTTTATTTACCTTTTATCTTCTTCATCATCATCTCTATCTTCTATACTCACCTCCTACCTCCATCTCCTTCATCATGAGATTTTCAACTCCTTGGTCATATCCCCACCTCCACCTCATGTCCCTCGTTTCACTAAAAAGAGAGTGTGAGAGATTTACCGTGTCATTTTTTTTAATGTGTTTGTGAGATTTCTAGCATGTTTCATCATTAACATCAATAGTAGTAGCATCAACAAGTACGACAAAACCCTGCATGCATCCCAAGATGATGACATTTGTCTGTGGTGATAAATAGAAATTTTTGGTGTTTTGTAACCACACCATTAGGGCACTCCAAATCATTAAGGATAATTAAAAAATAGGTGTTTTTTCTATCCATCATGATAGACACCAGTCTACCATGCAATAGATGTTAAATAGAAATTACGATAGACTCTATCTATCATGATCAAAACCTATCTATCATGATTGATAGACCCCCTAACAAAGACTCTCTATTGTGTTAGACATGTCCATAACAACATACAAAGATCCCACAATAGACTCTCTCTATCGCACGACAGATGGCAGATAGGCACCACGATAAACTCATCTATCACAATAGATATCTGTCCATAGTGATACACATACCATGATGGATGATAGATGATAGATGATAGATGATAGATGATATTCAATGTCTATTATGATAGACTTAGTCCATCACGATAAACCAGCCTCCACAACAAACACTATCCATTGCAATAGACACTCTCTATCATGACAGACAGGTAAAATGGTAATTTTTAGGGTTTATCGAATTTGACTATTTTTATCCTAATGGCCAAAAAAATCCATTATCAAAATGGTTCATAAATGAAGATTAACATCTATAGGTCTTGGTGGACTAACATATTTTCAGAGTTTTGCATAAATTTGGAGCTATTTGGAATGACTAAGAAGGAAATCAATGCATTGCAAGCTTGGGAATGGATGTCCTAGACTATCGAGTGAAAATAAGGGCATTGGACCCGAGGTTGGAAGTTCTCTCAACCCCCTTAGTCAACGTTTAGATTTGGATAAGTATGCTTAGTAGTTTTGGATTGATTAGGGTTATGAGAAACCCTAATTTCACAAGTTCAAATTTATTAAGACAAGACCTATGGAAAAACCTAACCAAAAAGAATGTATTTTGATCAATTACATATCGAATTATGTTAAATTGCAAATATTCTTGACAACACATATCTTAAGACAAGAATTTACATAAAAAATAACTACAGAAGAACAAATGCTTAATACAAAGAACCTTGCAATGTGGTTCTACTTGGAAATTGGGTAGATAGCTTGGGTCATATGAACCTTAGATCAGGTAGACACCTAGGAAGATATAGAGAAAGCATCAAATCCTTTGAGGCTAGTCTCAATCATACTGCCAGGTCATTGGATCAACAATTGATTGATTATCCCTACTTGTTGAGCTCATAAACAAACGATTCAGAAATGTTGTTTAGCATTGAGGGACCTCGATGAAGTTCAAGATTATTTTTCTTATAAACCCAAGAAGTTCCCTACAAGAATCAGTTGGAATACATTTGAACCAACTACTTATGTGCTCGCATCTATGAGGATGGTTTGAGGCGATCTATTGTCCAACTCAGGAACCCAGATCAACCCTTTGGAATTGAACACCAAGTGGTCAAATTCAAAGAGGGATCCTACATTTATAAGCAAGGTACCATTTATGTGGTAGCAACTTCCAAGATAGGATGGTTAAGTCTATTATAATCATCCATGAATAAAAAATAGGAGACTTGGATCATGAAATCCAAGTAGAGAGCCTAGAACACATAGATGTAAACTGAGCTTATCAAGGATAATCACACACAAGTGGATTCCACAAGAAAATAAAAGCATAGAATTCTTCTTCAAAAGACACATTGATGAAGCATTTTTAAGATTCAAGCAAGATAAACCCAATGAAGTAGATGGAATAATCATTTACAAATTCAAGGACCTTGATGTCCTTAAGAAGGTTGTTTACTTATATAACCCTTCTAATAGGATGTTTGTTGTTATGGAACACCTAGTAAGACTAACCCAATCGATGAAAGCAATGAAGAACCACTTTGATGGTAGGGGAGATCCTTACGATCATGTCATAGAATTCAAGCAAGTATTGAGGGCAAAAGAGTTTGATGATGTTGTTCTAGACAATGGTAAGTATCATATCAAGAAGCTCCACCTCCTTAATTGTCAATCCATGGAAGAGATAGCATGATATGAAGATCATGAATGAGTGATGTGCACGAAGATGAAGGTGAGAAGCACTCAAGTGCAGACACACACAAGAGGTAGAGACAAGAGGAGAAACAATAGAAGGCGAGAATCACACATCTATTATTGAAAATATCTCATGCCTTTACAATGTAACTTTTTCTAATTCTTCTAACCTCTCAAAATGAGCTCTCTAGCTCTCTTTATAGTTTTTTGACTAGTTTTGACTGGTTTCGAACATAGTGTCTCGGCTAGTTAGAAAATAGGTTCTAAGGGTCATTTGGAGGTCCAAATGAAGTCCAAAAATTACAAAATTTGGTGTGAGCATTCTATCTAAGCTCCTCAAGCTCAAGGACTTCTCAGCTTTCACAAAGTGGAGTGGCTCATTACAAGATTGACTTTCCTATACTACATATGTTACATGAGTGACTAAAATCAATGTTAATGTTTTGACCAAATTATAATGAAAACATCTTTCTTTGCAAAATGATGGGTATGGTCAAGTAAGGTATCGATGATACATGATACTTGCTAAGCATCATAATACATGGGGATTTGGTATTGAGATATCAAACTCAACGAGGAATGATACTTGGACTTCTTTAAGTCCAAATCAGAATTTTTATGTGCAAGTAAGTTCTTTGTGCTCTCCTCGTCACCCTTATGTGTCTATAGCCAAAGACTCCTTCTTGAATCTCTCTATACAAGCCTCATGATACTCGATGGGTGTTGTGTTACCCCATCTAAGTGATCAAGCCAGAAAAAATTGTTTCCTTGCATACTTAACAAAGATTATATTGGCAGGGGGTGGTGGTTTCTAGCCTAGGATCGATTGGGGTCTAGGTTGTGTCTAATATGGTACTTGGTAGTTTTATTGGGGCCTATAATAATGACGTTGAGTGTTGTATTGGCCAGGGTATCTATCAAAATGTTGAAATGCCTGTGGATAGTTGTGTCCAACCACTTGTTGTATGGAAAATCTTAGGAAGTATGGTTAGTGTATCACCTTTCGATCGTCTTCTCTTTTCAACCTCTTGAATGGGCTGTTTATGCATCTTGGACTCATTGAAAATGACATCACTACTTCTGATCACTAACGATGTTTAAGGATCCCATAAGAGATATCCAAATTGTCATTCTCGACCATATCCAAGAAAAATGTATTTCTTTGACTTATGGTCCAACTTTTGTCTAAGACTCTTGGGTATATGAACATATGCTTCACACCCAAAAACTCAAAGATGATCATAATATGGTGAATTCCCTATCCATAACTCTTGTGCCACTTTCAGACCTTTGGGAGTACTAGGTGAAAGGTTAATCACATGAACTGTAGTCAATACTACTTCTGCCCAAAAGCCTTGTGAGAGGTTTGCATGATGCAACAAAGAAGCTACTCTATCTTGAATAGTTCTATTCATCCTTTCAGCTACACCATTCTCTACTAGGGTATAAGGAGCTATAAAATCTTTACAAATCCCTCTAGATTGACAAATGTTGGTGCAGACCAATCACCAATTGAAGATTTGAAGGACAAAGGATGGAGATGAGATCAAGTTTTGAAGCAAAGAAGATGGATACATTCACAGAGTGAAAGACATGTACACATATGTACATTAGTTAAGACATAGGTTACTTATACTTATGCTTTGATATAAGTCTATACATAATTGCCTATAAATACTTTTGAAAAATGTCGGGGCAATGAGAGAAGACAAGGAGAGACAATAGGAGATTATGAGATTAGTGTATTGAGAAGTAGAAAATGTCATTAGACATGTGTGAAGTGAGTTGAACTCTCCATCCTCACTCAGTTGTAAATTTCTGAGAAACAGAAGGAAAAATTACGCCCGATATTTCTGTGTTTTCTCCATGTGTGATAGATCTTTTGTAAATTCCTTTTGGAGATATCTAAGTTCATAGTTAATCAATCTATGGCTAGAGTTTGAGAGTCTAATTGTGATCAGGCTAAGAGAATTGTGTGTAGGAACATTTACATGTGAGAAAGTACTCACTGGTTCCTGAAACAGGCGCAAATTTTGATCTTAATGATTTGATCATTTCTCACTCCACAGTTTAAAGTTTTGTGCAAGTAAGCACTTAATCTTTAAGTTGGAAGGTAAGCTACTCGTGGCTAAAAGCATTTGCTTAAACGGGTTCTATATTGAGAGAATTAAAGTTAAGAAGTTAGGGGTGTCCAAATCGACTTCTCAGAAGTGCAGATTTAGACATAGCTGACTTGGTAAGTAGATTTCTCAAGATCTACTGAACCTTTTGAAATAATTCGACTTGGAGAAGGTGCGCAATCTTTAGGCGTCACCTTGTGCAAAGTTTCATAAAAAACTTTACACATTTACTCAGTCAATGAGCAAGATCTATGCAGCAGACTTTCTGAGGAAATTCTTTCTTCACAGTTTAGTCAAGAAATTGATATTTGGTCATTGATAGCTTAAATTGGTGAAGGTTTTGACTTACTCTTGATAAAGAGGTGTTCTAAATTCAAGAGTAGGTTGTTCTTTTGGAGATTAACACTCTCCTTCAGTGGTATCAGAGCAGGAGACATCAGAATCAAGGAAAGAAGGATCCCGACTGCTGTAGATTCAAGAAATTCAACAACTGAAGAACTAAAAGGTGAAAGCTTGAAGGCAAAGCTTGAGGAGAAGACCATATGACATCAAGAAAGACAAAAGGACTCTAATTTGAAACAAAGGTACATATATTATTCATAAAGCTTGAAGATTTCAATATACAGGTGGACACAAGATGGGAGATTCTCTACAGATAGAGAAATTGGATAGGGAAAACTATCCTGCATGGTCAATGAGGATGGAAGCTCATCTTATGAGCAAAGATTTAATAGCTTATATCACAGGAGAAGAAGAGAAGCCACAGTTCAGAGATCCTAGTGTTCCAACTAGGGAAGAGTTAGCAGATTTGAAAAATTGGATGAAGAAAGATGCTCAAGCTATGAGCATTATATATATGGCAGTCAATGATTACTTGTTACCTCATATTCGAGGTCTTGAAAGTGCAACTGATATTTGGAATGCTTTGGAGGAGCATTTCCAGAATACTACTAATTCAAGGAAGGCATCCTTATGGGCAGAGTTTACCACCTTTAAGATGAAGGCTTCTCAATCCATTTCAGACTATGTGACAAGAATGAAAGATATTGCAAATGCTTTAGGAGCTGTTGATGAAGACATTGAGGAGGATAAATTGGTAAGGCAAATCCTTACAGGTTTAAGAGGTGATGACAAATGGAAGCCATTCATTTTGTCTACAGAATTATCACTTGATCATTTCACTCCTGATTTAAATCAGTTGCTAGGTCATATGCTAACATTTGAGCAGGATGTTAAAGGAGATGGTGACAAAAGTACAGGTCATGCAATGTACTCAAAGGACAAGAAGAAAGCTAGCAAAGGAAAGCAACAAGCAAATGAAGATGAAGGAACAACTAGTCAAGCCAACTTCCTAAGAGGTAGAGGAGGTGGCAAAGGTAGAGGAAGAGGCAGGAACAACAAAGATGGAGCCAAAGCATGCTGGATTTGTGGTAAGACAAATCATTTAGCTAATGATTGTTGGCATAATAATCAGAGTAATGGTGGATATAATCAGAACTATAATACAAGAGGAAGAGGTGGCAGAAATCAAAGAGGTAATTTCAGAGGCAGGGGTAGTAGGGGTTACTTTGGAAGAAATGCACGTAGAGGTTTCCAAAGTCAACAATATAACAACACCTACTACAATTATGCTTCAGATCAAAAGGAAGATTCAACATTGATAATGAATGCAACTTGTGAAAGGCAGAGTGAAGATCAAAGAGTCTTCTACATTGATTCAGGTTGTAGCAATCACCTGAGTGCCAGGTAATATAGCCTTGATGACTGATTTGGAGAATAAGGTATCTCATCATGTTGTTCAAACAGGTGACAACACAAAGCACAATGTGAAGTCAAGTGGATCAGTGAAGGCCAAGGATGGTAGCACCTTATTGAGTAAGGTCTTATATGTTCCTACAATTCCTAAGAATTTGATAAGTGTAGGACAAATTGTGGAAAAAGGTTATGAAGTAAGGTTCACTAATGAAGGAGTGTTTGTGGAAGACCCTAGCAATGGGTATAAACAAATTGTTTCAGGGAAGAAAGAAGGAAGATTGTTCACATTGAAGATTCAAGGTAATATTGGTCATGCCATGTTCACATATGGAGGACATAAGATCTTTGAGTTAGATCTTTGGCATAAGAGGCTTGGACATTTCAATGAAAGAGGTATTAAAGACATGATTAACAATGGTTCAGTGCTTGGTTTGCCTAATGTTGCAGGTCAACATATGACATACAGATGTGAGGCATGTCAATTAGGTAAGGCTCATAAGCATTCCTACTCCAAGCATGGTTTTATGTACTCAGAGAAGCTTGAGTTGGTACATACAGATGTGTGGGGACCATCAAAGGATTTCAGTATAAATGGGTCAAGGTATTATGTGATTTATGTTGATGATGCTACTAGATGGATCACTATTTATGTGATCAAAGATAAGTCAGAAGTGTTTAATACATTTAAACACTATCATGCATATGTAGAAAGAATTACAGGTCATAAGTTGAAAAGACTAAGGTCAGATGGAGGGGGAGAGTATTTTTCTAATGAGTTCAGTGATTACTTGTGTGATGCAGGTATAAAAAGAGAGGTTACTTGCAGGTACTCTCCTCAACAAAATGGTGTAGCAGAAAGGAGAAATAGAACTCTTGTTGAGTTTGCAAGGTCCATGATGAAGGAGAAAAATTGCCCAAATTATTTGTGGGCTGAGGCTGTAAATACAGCTACTTATTTGGTCAATAGGTTACCATGTAAAGCTTTGCAGGGAATGACACCTTATGAGGCATGGTGGGGTAAGAGACCTACACTAGACCATTGCAAAGTATTTGGATGTTTGGCCTATGCATATGTGCCATCACAATTAAGGCACAAATTGGAACCTAAAGCTAAAAAATATGTGTTTATTGGTTATGATGATAAGCAGATGGGATACAGGTTGTGGAATCCATCCACAAAACATTTTCTTGTATCAAAAGATGTTACATTTGATGAGCAAGGTACTTGGTATGCAGGTACTATCAATATTAATACAGATGATGAAGAGATTGTGAGCCAAAGGAAAGGTAAGTCAAAGGTTCAAATAATTGATGAAGAAGAGAATAATGAAGTGCAGGTTGAAGTGGAAGAAACACCAAGATTTGATCCTGAATATGAAGAACCAGAAACCTCAAGAAGTGGAGAACTTAGGAGGTCTACAAGAAACAAATGGCAACCTACAAGGTATAGCTATGATACTTCTTTTTTGGCTACCAAAGATTATGCTTACATGGTTAGAGCAGATGAAGACCCTTCTACATATGAAGAGGCAAAAGGTAAAGAAAATTGGGAGAAAGCTATGCAGGAAGAATATGATGCATTATTGGAGAATCAAACATGGGATTTGGTTCCAAAACCAAATAGCGAGAAGATCATTGGATGTAAGTGGGTTTATAAGACAAAAAGATTTGCAGATGGAAGTGTGTCTAGGTGCAAGGCTAGACTTGTTGTCAAAGGGTTTGCTCAGACATATGGTGTTGATGATGATGAGACTTATAGTCCTGTGGCAAAGATGATAACTATCAGGACACTTATAGCGATTGCTGCATGTAAAGGTTGGAAATTGTGTCAATTAGATCTGAAAAATGCTTTTTTGAATGGTTATATTTCAGATGATGTATTCATGGAGCAACCTCAAGGGTTCAGAGATAAAAGGTATCCAGATTATGTGTGCAAGATCAAGAGAGCTTTGTATGGCTTGAAGCAGGCCCCAAGGGCATGGAATTATAGACTTGTAAAGTTCTTGAAAGAACTTGGATTTCAGGTGTCTAAAGCAGTTAGTAGCTTGCTTGTCAAAGCAAGTGATGATGGGTTTGTTTACATGTGCATATATGTTGAAGATATAATCCTTACAGGTACAGATGAGGAAGGAATACAAAGACTAAAGAAGCAAATGGAAAAGGAGTTCAAAATAAGTGATTTGGGAGACTTGTCATACTTCTTAGGCATGGAGATTACATATACTCAACATGGAGTATTTGTGACCCAAGAAAGGTATTTGAAGAACTTGTTAATCAAGTTTAAAATGGATGATTGCAGGGTAGCACCTACACCAATGGAGGTGAATCACAAATTGAGTAAATTTGGAGGTGAAGAATTCAAGGACATGAGACAATATCAGAGTTTGGTTGGTAGTCTTATCTATGCTACTTTAACTAGACCTGATTTATCATATGCAGTTGGAGTTTTGTCTCAATTTATGCATTGTCCTAGGAAAGAGCATTGGATTGCAGGTCAAAGAGTGTTGAGATACATTAAGGGTACACTCAAAGAAGGTTTGTATTATGGGTTCACATCAGATACAAACATCAAGATCTATAGTGATGCAGATTGGGTAGGTAATCCAGATGATAGAAGATCAACCTATGGATACATGTGTTATGTGGGAGATAAGTTAATCTCCTGGTGCTCAAAGAAGCAACATACAGTTGCTTTGTCATCTACAGAAGCAGAGTACAAAGGCATGGTTGAAGCTGCAAAAGAAGTGATATGGCTTAAGACTCTAATGAAGAGTTTTGACACTATACAGAGCATACCTATCATTTATGGTGATAACATGAGTTCATTATATCTAGCTGCTAATCTTGTTTTTCATGCCAGGACTAAACACATTGAGATACAGTATCACTTTCTAAGAGAGAAGGTGATGGATAAGGAGATTGAAGTCATACATACTTCAACAAAAGATCAGATAGCTGATATGCTTACAAAGAGCTTGGATGGACCAAAGCTACAGAAGTTTAAAGACATGGCAGGTATAAAGAAGATAAGAGAAACCTCAATTGATGATTGAGGGGGAGCTGTTGGTGCAGACCAATCACCAATTGAAGATTTGAAGGACAAAGGATGGAGATGAGATCAAGTTTTGAAGCAAAGAAGATGGATACATTCACAGAGTGAAAGACATGTACACATATGTACATTAGTTAAGACATAGGTTACTTATACTTATGCTTTGATATAAGTCTATACATAATTGCCTATAAATACTTTTGAAAAATGTCGGGGCGATGAGAGAAGACAAGGAGAGACAATAGGAGATTATGAGATTAGTGTATTGAGAAGTAGAAAATGTCATTAGACATGTGTGAAGTGAGTTGAACTCTCCATCCTCACTCAGTTGTAAATTTCTGAGAAAGAGAAGGAAAAATTACGCCCGATATTTCTGTGTTTTCTCCATGTGTGATAGATCTTTTGTGAATTCCTTTTGGAGATATCTAAGTTCATAGTTAATCAATCTATGGCTAGAGTTTGAGAGTCTAATTGTGATCAGGCTAAGAGATTTGTGTGTAGGAACATTTACATGTGAGAAAGTACTCACTGGTTCCTGAAACAGGCGCAAATTTTGATCTTAATGATTTGATCATTTCTCACTCCACAGTTTAAAGTTTTGTGCAAGAAAGCACTTAATCTTTAAGTTGGAAGGTAAGCTACTCGTGGCTAAAAGCATTTGCTTAAATAGGTTCTATATTGAGAGAATTAAAGTTAAGAAGTTAGGGGTGTCCAAATCGACTTCTCAGAAGTGCAGATTTAGACATAGCTGACTTGGTAAGTAGATTTCTCAAGATCTACTGAACCTTTTGAAATAATTCGACTTGGAGAAGGTGCGCAATCTTTAGGTGTCACCTTGTGCAAAGTTTCATAAAAAACTTTACACATTTACTCAGTCAATGAGCAAGATCTATGCAGCAGACTTTCTGAGGAAATTCTTTCTTCACAGTTTAGTCAAGAAATTGATATTTGGTCATTGATAGCTTAAATTGGTGAAGGTTTTGACTTACTCTTGATATAGAGGTGTTCTAAATTCAAGAGTAGGTTGTTCTTTTGGAGATTAACACTCTCCTTCAACAAAAGAGGCTGAATTCCTGTGAGGTATACTCACCCCCATTATCTGAATGTAAAGCCTTAAGCTTAGTTCCTTTTTCAGTCTCAAGTGAAGCAAGCCATTTTTTGAAAGTAGGGAATACCTCATCCTTCAATTTGATAGGATATACCTAGAATTTTCTAGTGGCATCATCTACGAAAGTGACAAAGTAAAGAGAACCACCTAAGGACCTACTAGGCATAGGACACCACACATCTGTATGAAGAAGATCTCAAGGTTGAATTGAAGAGTCAATGTGCATTCTATGCACATTTCTAGTTTGCTTTCCATATTGACAATGCTCACAAAATGAAAAATCAGAGAAAGATAACACAGGTAAGTACCCAAAATGAGAAAGCTTTTCCATTCCACTAGAGATATATGGCCCAAATGACCATGCCAAATACAAGCCATAGGTTGTTCAATAAGAGCTTACAAGTGTTCTTTCTATGATACAAATAATGGATAAAGTGAGAGAACTTTGGTTCCTTTTTTAATAACTATATTTCCCTTTGATATACAAGAGGACTGAGCAAAGAAGACCACCTTGTAACCAAGGTCATCAAGTTGACCAACTTACATCAAGCTGCATGATAACTGAGGTACATGGCATACATTATGCATAATAAATTTTGAACCATCAATGAACTGCACAACTACATCTCCAATCCCCACAACGTCACACTAGTAAGAGTCACCAAGTCTCAGGGTACCAAGAGGATTTGCTTCATAATTAGAGAATCATTCTTTGTGTGGTATCACATGGAAAGAAGCAGCAGAATCCAACAGCCACATGTGGGAAAGAGAATCGGCCATAAGAGCCTCGCTTGGCACAGTACTATCAAGTTTCAACACATCACCATCATTAGAATTAGCATTAATTTCTTCAATCTTCACAGTTGATGTAGATGGTGCAGGTAATTGTTTAACATGCCCATCAACATTCTATACTTTACCTTTAGCATTCTTTAATGCATAACAATCTTTCTTCATGTGCCCTTTCTTATGAAAATAATGGCATTCAATATCCCTCTTCCTTGATTTACTTCTACTGTTATTCCATTGACCATTCTTTTCCTTCTTCTTGCTCCTGCCGCATTGCTGATTCTTTCCTTGGTAAGAATCACAAACATTATATGCATCTCCACTCTGAGTGCCAACCATAGATTTTCTACTAATCTCGCCACTCAAGAGTGCTCCACATATGTCATCATAGACAAGTTTATCACCAGGTGCACTATTGCTAATAGTTGTGCAAGACATATCCCATGATGATGGCAAGGTGCATAATAGCAATACTACTTTCATTTCATCATCCATATCCATTTTTTGAGCCTCTAACTAGGAGAATATAGCATCAAACTCATTTAGATGAATAGCAACACTATTTGTGTCCTTCATGTGAAGATCATATAATTTTCTCATCAGATACACTTAAATTGATGTTGTCTCTTTTTCATAGGTATTGCATAACTTCTTCCAAAGCTCCTCTGCACTTTCACAGTCTGCAAGCGAATGGTAGACCTGGCTATTTCATCTAACTCATCCCAATCATCTTCATCCATGTGAGCAGGCTTCTTTGAAATCCCATTTACTGGCTTCCCTTGCTTCCTTTGAATTAGCATATCCTTAATTTGATTCTTCCATAGAGCAAAGTTTGTGCCATCAAATTTTCGGATCTCAAAATGGTCTTTGCCGTGCAAGGTATAGCTCCTCCTTGAAACACTAGCACTAGACCCTAATCCACTAGATGTGCCTGAGACCTCTGATGCCATGATGGTAGAGAAGTGAATAGAATCATAATGAAGCTAGAAGAGTCAAAACACCAATGGATAAGTGTATCAACGCACAACCCAAACACTAGCCAACAACACCTGCAAGTGTCTATCAACTCTGATGTTTTATGCTCAAAAACCTGCATAAATTTGTAGCAGCGGCTCCCACTAAAACTAAAAACCTTTCGAGAAATCTGTAGTTTTATGGGTATGGCTGAAAACACAGCCGCAAAGGTTGATATTTATTATCAAAGAAGTACAAAGAATACTCTTCTTGATTTTCTTGGACCTGTGTGAAGAGAACTATGTGCAAAAGTACTCCAAAATGGCTCCAAAAGACACTCCAAAATGCTTCAGAAACAGGCTTTGAAAGCAAAGAATGAAGCTTTGAGGGACCAAAACATGTTCAAGGTAATGTTAACCTTATTCTTCCACCTTCTTCAGACACCACAAGAGTGTAGCTTAGTGGCAAGAGATTGCCACAGTTAAGATGAGCTCCGGGGGAACAATACTGTGATGGGTGACCTCCCGGGAAGTATCGAGAACCTCTATCTTCCTTGATCGTTGAGGTCCTCTCTCACATGCAGCCAACGGTGACTTCGGTGACTCGGATGACAAGGTATGCCAAGGTGCCTTCGTTGGTGCCTTAGTTGAAAGCTAGGGAGGGGTGCTCAATTCGCTCGCACAAAAGGAACAAAGCTTTTGCATCGAACTGCTCTGATACCAATGAAGTAATTAGATGGTGATGCACAACAGTGCACTCTCCTTCTCCAGAGCTACAAAAAAGTATCCTCGGCATAGAAAACTGAGCTCTAGGGCTGCACATGGTACTCCACAGAGAGGCTACAAAATACGTAGGAAAATCAAAGTACACAAGGAGCACGAAGACAGACTTCTTATGTCTTACAAATGGGGTCAAACTTACAGTGTGTGGCTGACTAGACCACTATATGTTTTATTAAAGAACATATACAAAGAAGTGTCCGGTGGCCATTTGGCCTTTCACATGTACACTAACGGTAACATATGCCTTATCACGATGGCAATGAACCGTCACCATGGTCCAAAAAATTACAAAATTTTTTAAGATGTAGCTATGGATTCCTTTAAGCCACCTCCTTAATTGTCAATCCACACAAGAGGTAGGATGATATGAAGATCGTGAATGAGTGATGTGCACGAAGGTGAAGGTGAGAAGCACCCAAGTGCACACACATACACACACGCACACATGAGGTAGAGACAAGAGGAGACACAATGGAAGGCGAGAATCCCACTTTTATTACTAAAAATAGCTCACACTCTTACAATGTAACTTTTTCTAATTTCATAGTTTTTTGACTAGTTTTGACCGGTTTCAAACCTATTTTCCATCCTAGTTAAAAAATAGGTTTTAAGGGTCACTTGGAGGTCCAAATGAACTCCAAAAATTATGAAATCTGGTATGACCATTCTATCTAAGCTCCTCAAGCTCAGTGACTCCTTGGCTTACACAAAATGGAGAGGCTCATTACAAGATTGGCTTTTCTATATTACATATGTTACATGACTGATTAAAATCACTGTAAATATTTTGACCAAATTATAACGAAAACATCTTTCTTTGAAAAATACTGGGTCTATTCCCTCAAACTTCATGCATTTCCCTTTTACATGCTTCCTCTACACCGATGTTTGTAGCTATTGTTGGTTGCATTGCCACAGATGACATGTTCACTCAATGTCAAGTTTTCAAGCTTATATTGAAGAGAACAACCCTAAGATGGTTTCAACGATTGCATTAGAAACCATTCAAGAGCATTACACAATTGTTTGACACTTCCATTGTTGAATTCTCTAAGAGTGGTATTAGGCATGACACATCATCCTTGATCCATAGCTTCAAGTAGAAACCTCATGAGAGAGTTAGGCTAGTAGGGCGTAGGTTCACAAAAAATACTTGAGCAATGTCCAACCCGAAAGCTACCTACCCAAGCTAAACAATTTTATCTATTCTTAGATGTTCTGTCAAGTGAAAAGCTTTGATCATGTCTATTTCAAGGAGCCTTGAACCATGGATAAATGCATATGAATGTGTATTAACATTGAGGATAACTTGGGTGATGAGTTAGAACGTTCTAAGCTCTATAAAGATTCAGATTGTCCTACCAGTTTCACATCGAAATCTTCCAACTCAATAGATGATTTAGTAGAAAACGTGGCTCAAAAGTTAAGAGTTTGGAGTAGGCAATCCCATAGAATGGCCTCAAATGAAATGATGTTATACTTGTGAATGAGACCACATGGCCAACATATGCCCATTGATGACTCAGAATTAAGTGCATAGTATTGTATCATTGAGAGGAAGTACACCAACCATGGTGCATAAGATTATCCCTACAAGAAACAAGTGGTTAAGCAAAACTACCAGTAGTGAGGAAGGTATCAAGAACAATATGAACCACAACCTTATTATAGGGCCCAACAACCGTACCAGCTACACTACCAAGCTTAATAGAGACCGCAATTTGTATTGGGTCACCAGTTGCCACCACCTGCCAATGTGATTTCAGTGAAATATGCAATGGTAGAGGATAACTTAAACAGAGCCCTAGTGCGAGCATCCCCTATGATCTTAGAAAGTGACCCCAATGCTCGATGTTTTGACTCCACCCATGTGGATATCCCACCGGCCTACTACATGGAATCATCTGAGCACAATGAGATCTACCCATATGAAATTCTCGTAGAACCTAATTTGGAGCCACAAAACTTGAATGTTATGTATAAAAACCCAGAACCTAGGCCCCAATTAAGACAAATGAGAGCTCAAGACCCTAGAGAACCATGTTATAGGTGTTAAGAAGACTATTTTATACATGATTCCCCATTTTCTCCACTAGGACAATTGTAACCCATAGTAATCCAAGGCATTTGCCCTGATTGTGGAAAGGAATATCTTCTTAGAGAAATTCCTAAGAAATCTAGCCAATGTGCAAAAGATTACCCCTATCAATCTTATTGGCTTGATAGTAGAACCCAATGGAATTGGGAGAAGTATGGCCCGTATACAATTAATCACTAGAGCAGAGGCTCTAAAAGACTCTATGCATAGATCAAGAGAAGACATTTGAGGGCAGTGAGTAAGAAAGTATAGCAAGAAGAAGAACTAGAGCTTGGAAGGATAGTCGAGAAAGGATGAACAGACAACGGGCTAGGAAACTGAGTGAGCTTGAAGAAAGCCTAAACAAAATGAAAACAAAATTAATTGAAATCACATCTCAAATGCACTCTCAAATACCACCACCATCTCAAACATCTCATTAAATCTCAACATCCATCCCACCACCACCTACAACACAATCAGTCTTAGCATATCCTACTCTTGAAGACTTGGACATGATGTTCAAGGCTTACCAAGCTCAAATTCAAGAAGTATCAAACATGTCAGAGTTAAAAAAATGTCATCCTTGAGTAGATCTATTTAGATATTTAAAGCACTAAGATCTATGCTAAAATGGTAGAAGTAGCTCATGTTATACTCGATGCAAGTCATCTTTTCAATCAAAAAAACTCAGCTAAACCACAAGTACATTTTGAAGGACTTCTAGAGAGGATAGAGATGCTAGTAACTAAACCCAAGATTGTAGCTACTCCAAAGGCTCAAACTAATGGAAGTGAAAAAAAAAGGCTTACCACCAGAGGAAGCTTATGTTTCTAATTTGACAGATGATGGAATTCCTTCCTCAATAAATCGCTACTCCAAAGAGTTCTTGAGAGACATACCAAGGGAAAAATGGGCCAAGTGTTGGTGCAAGTCAGCCACCAATTGATGTTTTGGATGAAGGATTCAAGTCAAAGATTGAAGAAAAGATTAGTCTATGAAGCTTGAAGATAGTGCACATTCAGAAAATGAAGACTTGTAAACATATGTACATTAAACTTATAGTAAGCTCACTTATACCTTTTGTATGGTCATGAGCTTGTACATATATGCCTATATATACAAGTAAAAAATCGAGGCAGATATGAGAGAGCAAGAGATTAGAAGAATTAGAAGTCATTAGACACTTTAGAAGTGAGGAAAATCTCTCTCTCATCCAGATGTAAAGTTTTTTAAAATAGAAGAAAAGTTGCGCCCGATATTTTGTTGTGTTCTCCTTCTGTGCTTGATCATTTCAAGAATACTTCTGTAGATTCTAATTCCATAGTTAATGAGTCTATGGTTAAATTTTGAGAGCCTAATTGTAAACAGGCTGAGAGAATTATGTGTAGGAACATTTGTATGTGAGGAAGTGTTAAGAGTCATCTGAAATAGGTGCAATCTTGATGGTCAAAGAATTGATCAGTTCTCAGTGCATAGTGTAAAGTTTTGGACAAGTGAGGAGTCACAATCTAAGTTGGAAGGTAAGCCATCTATGGCTAAAAGCATTTGATTAAACGGGTTCTAATTTGGGAGAACCATGTGTTAGAAGTTGCACGTGTCAGAATCGACTTTACAGAAGAACAGTTTTAGACGTAGGTGAATTGTTTGATTCATTTCTCGAGATATACTTAATCGTTTGGAATGATTTAACTTAGAGAAGATGCACAATCTTTGGGCGACACCTTGTGCAAAGTTTTATCAAAACATTTACACATTTGATTAGTAAATGAGTGAGTTATGTGCAGTAGACTTTCTAAGTAGTTACTCTCTTCATAGTTTATTCAAGATTTTGATAATTGAGTATTGATCTTTCAAATTGGCAAAGGTTTTGAGTTATTCTTGATATAGAGGTGCTCTAACATCAAGAATAGCTTGTTCTTTTGGGCAACACTTGAAGATTCAGAAGGTGAAAGCTTGAAGTGAAAGCTTGAGAAGGAGGCTCGAAGTTATCAAGAAGATCAAAAGGAACTTCATTCGAAGTAAAGATACACTTATTCCTCATAAAGTTTGAAGAATTTAATACAAAAGTGAAGAAAGGATGGGAGATTCTCTTCAGATAAAGAAATTGGATAGAGAAAACTATCCAACATGGTGAATGAGGATGGAAGCTCATCTCATGAGCAAAGACTTGATAGGTTACATGACGTGAAGAAGAAAAACCACAATTCAGAGATCCTAGTGTTCCAACTAGGGATGAGCTATCAGATTTGAAGACTTGGATGAAAAGAGATGCTCAAGCAAGGAGCATTATCTACATGGGAGTCAATGACTACTTGCTACCTCATATTAGAGGTCTTGAAAGTGCAAGTGATATATGGAATGATTTGGAGGAGCATTTCCAAAACACTACAAAGTTAAGGAAGGCATCTTTATGGACAAAGTTTACCACGTTCAAGAAGAAGGCATCACAATCCATTTTTGATTATGTAACAAGAATGAAGGACATTGTAGATGCATTAGGAGCAGTTGATGAAGATATAGAGGAGGATAAATTGGTAAGGCAAATCCTCACAGGTTTGAGAGGAGACAAGAAATGGATTTCTTCAACTAAATTGTCACTAGATCATTTCACTCTTGATTTAAATCAGTTGCTAGGACACATGCTAACTTTTGAACAGGATATCAAAGGTGATGGTGATAAGAGTGCAGGTCAAGCAATGAATACACATACATACACATGCACATGCACATACACATACATACACATATACACTTACACATGCACATGCACATACATGCATATACACATATACATATGTGCATACATACATATACACACACATATTACACACATATACATGCACATACGTACACACACATATTACACATATATACATGCACATACATACATACATATACACACATACACATGCTCATGCACATACACATACATACGCATATACACTTACACATGCACATGCAGATACATACATATACACATATGCATATGCACATACATACATGCACATATATACATAGATACATACATATACATGCATATAGACATAGTTACGCATATAGATATATAACTACATGTGCATATATACATTTTATATACACAAGCACACATAAATATGAATGAATTATATAATTAAAGTACTAAAACACATGCTTAATATAAACAATAATAAATATCAATAGAACAAGACTTTTCATTACTTAATACCATACACACAATTCGAAACATAACTGAAACGAACAATATATAGATAATATATATATATATATATATATATATATATATATATATATATATATATATATATATATATATATATATATATATATATATATATATATATATATATATATATATATATATATGTGTGTGTGTGTGTTGTAAATACATATCCAATGTCATAATCAAGAATCCTAATCATCATCATCATCATTATGTCTCATCCTCATCATCACGATCATCTACATGATCTGATGTATTTGTGTGAGCACCCTGTGATGATCGAGATCATCCCTCCTGTGTCTATCTCTCCACCTCATCCATATCTGCCTCTCCATAATACTCTTGTATTACATATAACAAACATAAATAAGTAAAACAATTAAAACATCCATAAAAATAAAATAATTATATAAAATTTAATAATACTCACAAATGCATCCAGATGATCTCCCATATACTCGTTCAAATGCCGATATCCAAAATGCGTAGCATACTCGATCTCATGTTTCATAGGATATCGACCATAATCCTTTCGCTACATTGAAACAAATAAAAAAGATTAGTTTCTTGCATTTTAACTAAAATAAAAAATATACTTACAATAACACATATACTTATGAATGTAACTACAAAACCGTGATGACCAATTTGGCCTAAGTGCAATGTGTGGCCTGACTCAACTCTCTTCTTTGCGGTAGCCTAATTATTAAAAAAAAAGAAATACATAAATCAATTAATAAAACATATGAGAATTTTAAATATAAACTATGAATTTGAATACCTTATGTTGAGGAAATGACTCTTGAAGACGTAGTTGTCTATGAAAAAACTACCACGTCTCAGGTGGTATGTTAGGTCCCCTCTTATTTTTTTCCACCATAAAATATCTCCTAATATTTTAATGTCAAAGAGAAAAAAAGAATCAGACTACATACACATATATACACACACATACACATACACATACCCACATACACATATACATGCAAACATATACACATACATATATGCATACATATACACATATACATACATATAACATAAACACACATATACATATCCACATACATACACATGCATGCATATACACACATTCATACAAAATACATGCATTTATCCCACAATAATGTGTATTTGTGTATATGTGAATATGTGTGTATGTGTAAATGTGTATATGTGAATATGTGTGTATGTGTAAATATGTATATGTGAATGTTTATGTATGTAAATAAATATCTAATACCATTATTTTTAGATTCCGATCAATCAGATGGAACTTCACCATCATCTCCTAATCGTGCAAGGACTATATACTATAAGTATATCAAACTTTTAATTTTAAATATATTTGATAGATACATAATTGATATAATTTTTTTTTTCTTGTTATAATCAGATTATGATCAATGAGAGGGCACTCCACCACCTCCTACCCATGCAACAACTTCACATGTGTCCTTCAATAGGAATGAAGAATTTACTATCAAGAGCATATTAAATGTTGGTTTGACTCTTGCTATGGCACATATCAAAGACCAAAATTGGAATGTATTGAACATGAGGTAGAGTATGGTACTTTTGAGCATGTGTTGGCAGTAGTAGTAGCCAGAGGCATAGAAGACGTGGAAGCATGTAAAGATAGAGCAGGGAGCCAGTCGAATCAAGTTTTCAAAGATTATGTTTTATAAATATTCTTCAAAAACCTCCAACAGTGATTTTCATCACTATTGTAACATATGTAACATAGAAAACACCCTTTTTGTAATTCATAGCTCCATTTGTGCAAGCCGAGGAGTCCTCGAGCTTGAGGAGCTTAGGTAGAATGAGCGTATCAATTTTGGTTATTTTTAGACACCGTTTACCCCTTCAAATAGCACTTAGGACCTATTTTTTAACTATGCCGGTCACTAGATGTGAAACCGGTCAAAACTAGTCTAGAATCTATAAAAAGAGCTAGAAAGCTCATTTTTCACGTTAGCTTGTTTGAGTAGAGAAGAACTTAGAGCTATTTTGAGCTTGTAAGAGTGTTCTTGAGTAATAGAGTTGATTTCCCACCTTCCATTGTGTCTCGCTTGTCTCTTCGTAGTGTGTGTGTATGTGTGTGTGCATCTCTATGCTTCTCACCTTCACTATCACTTCATCTCACATTCACGATCTTCATATCACTCCTATCTCTTCCGCGGATTGACATTAAGGAGGTGGAGCTTCTTAACGCGGTTCTCACCATTGTGCTAGAGCAACACCAAATTTGGCGCCGTTGCCGGGGATCGAGTCTAGAACGAATGTGTGATGGTAAGAGTATAGCAAGAAGTGGCATTGGAAGGTAAAAATTTCAGTTTTTGTTGTTGTTGTTTTTAGTTAGTTTTTAGTGTTTTTCACCTCCCCCACACTCCATCTTCATCACCGCATCATCATCTCCAACTCCAAAAAAATCAGTAAATTCACCATATCCACCCATTCTCCTCATTTCCCCTCATTTGTGCATGTGCAAGAGAGAGAGAGAGCTTTTGTGCTTGTGTGTACTTGTGTGTTTTTGAGTTTTCTTGCAGGTACAGAGCTCCAGTGCATCAGGAAAGCTTGGAAAAGGTAAAATTTCACTTTCTGTCAGAGATCTGCCGAGTGTGTCAGACCATCGTGATGGTCTGCCAAGTTCGGTAATTTTAGTAAGCGACCACACCACGAGGTAGGCGACACAAGCGTATGCACGAATCCACAGACGCATTTCAAAAATTCACACTTTGGTGGACCATCGTGATTGGCTCAGACCATCGCGATTGTGTCACACCATCGCGATTGGCTCACGCCATCACGATGGCTCGACCGGACCATCGCGATGGTCTCACACCATAGCGACGGCTCACTTGAGCCATCGCGACGGTTCACTTGGACCATCGCGACGATCCCGTTGACCCCACGCCATCGCGATTGGCCCATGCCATTGCCTCAATAGTGCCACATGTCAAATTAGACCATCGCGATTGCTCACTAGCCACGCCATCGCGACGAGACCCTTACACCATCGCGACAGCTCAAAATTTGTACCATCACGATTGGCTCACGCCATCGCATCGGTGACCATCTCGATGGTTCACTTCGGACCATCGCGACGGTTCACGTTGACCGTTGATTGACGCCATCGCGATTGTTCACTCAATCGGACCATCATGATGCCTCACCCCGACCATTGCGATTGCTCACATTTAGACCATCGCCACCGTGCACTTCAGACCATCGTGACGGTTTGCGCACACGCCATCGCGACGGTTCGCCTGGACCATCGCAACGGTCTCAGACCATCGCGATCATCTCAGACCATCGCAATTGCTCACCCCAAATGCAAATTTTAGGGTTTGATTTTTTGACCAATTTTGGGGCTAATTTTTGAAAATTTTTGGATCATTGCACTCATAGGAGACCCCTTAGCTCATATTTGAAGAAAAACCTGTTTGTGAGTTTTCACCCCCAGGGCCTGAACGGTCATATCTTTTTCATCCGAAGTCCGTTTTTTGAGCTTTATAGCTCGTTAGAAAGCTCTCTATGAGGTTGACCTAGTGTGGGACTAGAAAGCCAGGGGGCAATCATTGAAATTTTGGGCAAAAGGGAAAGGATCTTAAAAAAGTGTATATACTCAAGTGCTTGATCATTCATTGTGAATTGGTCTAAACATTGAATCTTGGTAGGTCTAGCAAGGTCAAGCAAGGACAATCAAGGCAAGGCAGTGAAGGGCATAAAGCTTTTGAAGCGCGACTTATTGGGCAATCAGAGCAACCAGAAAAGCTGACTCGAGGTTGGAAGATTACTCAACCCCCTTAGTCAATTCTTAGCTTAGGCTAAACGGTAGCTCTGTGGATTAACAACGATAGGAACGCCTCAAGTTCAAGATATTTAACATTCTCAAGTCTAAGACTAAAGATAAAGGTGTGCAATACGAAAAACCTAAGGGAAAGAACCTAAGTCTGACGGAACGAGAACTCAAAGTACCATAGAAAGTCGAATTCCTGACGCATACATCTAGACAAGAATCTAAAGGGATTTAAAAAGAATCAAGAAAGTAAGAACAAAGAATCATTGACGATCTGAGCGTGTACTGAGTGTGCAAAGAAGTAAATTCATGAACCTTAGATTGGGCAAACATATAGGTAAGTCAGACCGACGAAGCCTTAGATCATCAGAAGCAAGTGTAGGCACTACTGCTCGATCGTGGGCTCAGCAATTGAATAGTAATTACCCCTACGAGAACTCAGACATGAGTGAATCAGAAATGGCATTTAACACTGAAAGACCAAAAGTAGGGTCGAATGTAGCTTACTTGGAAAAGCCTGAAGGACCCTATAGGACTCAATTGGAGTTTCTTCGAACCAACCGCTTAGGTGCTCGCATCTATGAGGATGGTTTGAGAAGACAAGTGGTGCAAATGCACAACCCTGATCAACCCATTGGATTGGAACGTCTAGTGGTGAAATTTGAGAGAGACGCGTACATAGACAAGGAAGGAATGATGTATATCTTAAGTACGCAGCCAAACAACACCAATGAGTTTGGCGTAATTCAGTTGGAAACAGAAGCGAAATCTCAAGGAAAAG
This sequence comes from Ceratopteris richardii, assembly GCA_020310875.1. Lineage (NCBI taxonomy): Eukaryota > Viridiplantae > Streptophyta > Polypodiopsida > Polypodiales > Pteridaceae > Ceratopteris > Ceratopteris richardii. Next base: position 46,505,932 of record CM035439.1, on the reverse strand, counting down.
AACCAATGGAAGAACCTAGAACACCTAGAGGGAAATCTGTACTGACACGAGTACTAGTTCCAGATTGGAACCCTCAGGATAACAGAAGCATATAGCTGTTTTTCAATAAAGAAACTGACGAATCATTTTGGAGATATAGAACGGAACAACCTAGTGAGGTAGGCTCCATTATAATCTACGAGTTCAAGGACCCGGATACACCTGGAAAGGTTGTATACCTGGATAAAACTTCAGAAAGAGTATTTGTGGTGCCAGACCATGCTAGAAACACATACACATGGAGAGGCGGGATGGTATTCCCTCCATCACGAACAAATGTAAACGCAAGCCAACAAGGGGCAGGAACATCCTCAGTCCATGGCATGCAAAGAGAGAAAAACAAAGATAGACCCGAAGTAAGCTTCAATCACTCCATAGGGAGAGATAGAACAACCACAGACACTAATAGAGCGGATAGACAAAGGGAACATGGAATACTAGGTGGTAGAGATGATTTTCCTCTACCTAGACCACGCAAACATGCAAGAATATTAAGACCCACTCAATTAGTAAAGTCCATGAAAAATTATTTTGATGGGACTGGAGATCCCTATGACCATGTCGTAGAATTCAAGCAAGTACTAAGAGCAGAACAAGTCGAAGACATGTTCACACAATATAACGTGTTTGGACTAACGTTAAAGAATACCGCTTTAACTTGGTTCCAACCATTGCAACAATGGCAATTTAGAGACATCCATCACTTTTTAGAGTCATTCATCACTGAATTCTCTAAAAGTGGGATCAAACATGACACGTCTTCATTGATTCATAGTTTCAAACAGACCCCTCAGGAAATAGTTAGACTCGCAGGACGTAGGTTTAGACAATCTGTTGAAAGATGTCCAATGCAAGAGCTACCCTCACAAGCCAAACAAGTGTCGTTGTTTTTAGATGGCTTGTTGAGCTCTAAACTACGCTCCTATGTATACCTGAATGAACCCAGAACGCTAGAGCAGTGTGTAAGAATTTGCATAGACATTGAGGACAACTTAGGAGACGAGTTGGAACTCTCAAAGCTCTATAAGGACTCAGACTGTTCATCTCTAGCATCCACAAAATTGTCTAGCTCGATAGAAGATCTAGCAAAAAAAGTGGCCCAAAACCTAGGAGTTTCTACTAAACAGATGCCTAGGGTAACGACAAACAAGCGTTGTTACACCTGCGGTGGTGATCATATGGCAAACGTGTGTCCCAATGCAACACAACCACAAGCCAACCCTAGTGGCCAATACTGTACAATTGAGAGAAGATACACAAATCACACGGCTCAGAACTGCCCATACAACAAACAAGCAGTGAGACAGAACTACCCGCAAGCATACCCGCAGCCAGGTAGGTATCAAGGCCAATACAATGATCAGCCTTATTACTATAGGCCTCCTCAGAACTACCCTTAGCAGGCGCAACAGAGACCTCAGCCTGTCTTAACTCAGCAGCCACCCCCACCAGCGAATGTCATCTCAGTCAAATACGCTGCTGCAGAAGAGAACCTAAGTAGGGCCTTAGTGCCTTCTTCACCTTTGATCACAGAGAGTGATCCGAACTCAAACAGTTTTGACTCCACTCATGTAGATAGTCCACCCGCATATTACACAGAGTCACTAGAACATGTGGAGACATATCAATATGATAGTCCACCAGTAGAACCTAGTTTGGGAGCCCGACTATGCTAATGTGATGTACACAAATCCAAATCCACGGCCCCAAGTAAGACAACAGAGACCACAGGGCCCTAGAGGACCATGCTTTAGGTGCCAAGGAGATCATTTCATAAAGGATTGTCCACATCCTCCAATAGCAGGACAATCACAGTACTATAACATACAAGGCTTTTGTGCCAATTGTGGCAAAGAGCACATCATAAAAGATTGTCCTAAGAACCCTGTGAATGCTTCAAATGTGACACCGATCAACGTGATAGGTATTGTAAACAACATAGATGGATCCAACCCTACATATGTGCCTATCCAAGCTATAACAAGAGCCCAGGCGCTCTTACAGAACCAACAACTTAATCAGGAGAAAGTATCCCGAAGTAGTGAAGTTGCAGAATCTAGCAGTAAAAAGACAAAATCTTGGAAAGATTCCAGAGAAAGAATCAAGAGAAAGTGGAGTAAAAAAATCACTGAGTTGGAAGGAAGTCTCAAGGAATCTAGAGCCAAAATCCTAGAATTGACTTCACAGGAATTGAATCAAGAGAACATAGCGCAGAAATCAGGATCAGTTCTAGCAAAACCCATACCAGAAAACCTAGACATGATGTTTCGTGCATATCAGGCTAGATTAAAAGAGGGACCTCAAGTAGCTAAAATGAGTAAGAACTACCCTCGAGCAGACCTAGAAATAGAGAGGACTAAACTTTGCATGAAGATGGTAGAATTAGCACAAGCTTTGTTCGAAGCCTCTAGATATCTTAATTGGAATAACATGGCAAAACCGGAACTACACTTTCAAGGTCTAATGGAGAGGCTAGAATACTTGATAGAAAGCAAAGAAAAAAAGGATCAGCATAGGAATCTTAGTGTCCCAGAGACAAAAGAAAGGAATGCACCATCCCTATCTCAAGTGCCAAACATAGAAGGGGAAGACAACCCGTCTTCTATACATAGATATTCACATGAATTTTTGAGAGAAATCCAAGAAGAGAAATGGAGAAAAGAACAAGGAACCCATCCTCCTATTCAAGAAATAGACGACTTGCAAGAGCAATTTCCCCAAGATTTCCTACCATTTCTTTGAATCTACTTGTCTTTACTCCATCCAAGCTCTTTGTCAAAATATCAGCAATCTGATCTTTTGTAGGAGTGAATACTATTTCAATCTCCTTCTCCATTACCTTTTCCCTCAGGAAATGATATTGAATCTCTATGTGCTTTGTTCTTGCATGAAATACTGGATTTGCTGCAAGATACAAGGAACTCATATTATCTCCAAGTATGATAGGTATACCTTGATCAATACCCATGCTTTTGAACAAGGTCTGCATCCATATCACTTCTTCAGCTGCTTCCACAAGTCCTTTATACTCTACTTGTGTTGACGATAAAGCCACTGTGTGTTGCTTCTTTGAACACCAGCTTACAAGCTTATCTCCTAGGTATATCATATACCCATGTGTTGACCTTCTGTCATCTTGACTTCCTGCCCAGTCTGAGTCATTGTATGCTCTCAGCTTTATATCTAATGTATAAGGATAATATAATCCTTCCTTTATAGTTCTTTTAATATATCTAAGAACTCTTTGTCCTGCAACCCAATGTTGATCCTTCGGACACTGCATAAACTGTGAGAGAACTCCCACTGCATAACTAAGATCTGGTCTTGTTAGTGTAGCATAAATCAAACTTCCCACTAAAGATTGATACTTTCTCATATCTTTAAACTCTGCACCACCATATTTGTTGAGTTAATGATTTACTTCAAGCGGTGTTGAAGCTTTTCTGCAATTCTCCATATTAAACTTCTTCAGTAAGTTTAGGAGATACCTTTCTTGTGAAACATATTATTATGTCATCTACATAAATACAAATGTAGATCATACCTTCATCTATTCTCTTGATGAGTAGACTTGCATCAGCCTTTGAACTTTGGTATCCAAGATCATTGAGATACTTCACAAGTCTATAATTCCAAGCTCTCGGAGCTTGCTTCAATCCATAGAGAGCTCTTCTTAATCTGCAAACATGATTTGGGTATCTGGAACTTACGAACCCTTCAGGTTGTTCCATATAAACCTCATCTGATATATATCCATTCAGAAATGCATTCTTTATATCCAGCTTACTTAGCTTCCATCCTTTTGATGTTGCTATAGCAATAAATGTCCTTATGGTTGACATCTTTGCCACCAGACTAAACGTCTCATCATAATCTATGCCATGCGTCTAAGCATAGCCTTTGACCACCAGTCTAGCTTTGTATCTGGCTATCCTTCCATCTGCAAGTTTCTTAACTTTGTAAACCCATTTATTTCCAATCACTTTCTTACCATTTGGTTTTGGAACAAGTTCCCAAGTCTTGTTCTCCTCCAGCGCATTGAACTCCTCCTTCATTGCTTCTTCCCAATTTTTCTTACCTTTTGCTTCACTATAATTCAGAGGTTCTTCATCCTCCTTTACTAAGTAAGCATAGTTTTTTTGATTCAAATAAGAAGTATCATAGGAATACCTTGTCGGTTGTTTCCTTACTCTGTTTGACCTTCTTGGTTCAAACTCTTCATGTGTATCTGAATACACATCTTCATCAAATCTTGAATCATCTTCGTTTCTTATACCTGATCCGATCCTGGACGTACTTGCCTGCATATGATCTTCATCTCCATTCACCTGCATATGTGATTTACCTTTTTCATTCTTCTTACCTCTTCTTCAAGTGTTTCAACACTATGCTCTTTATCTGTATACCAACTCTTTTCTTCATCAAATGTCACATCTCTGGAAACAGTAAACTGTTTGGTTAAAGGACTCCATAACCTATAACCCATCTGCTTTTCATCCTATCTGATGAACACATATTTTTCAGCTTTTGGTTCAAGCTTATGTCTCAACTGTGATGGTACATAAGCATAAGCAACTAATCCAAACACTTTACAATGATCAAGTGTTGGTTTCTTGCCCCACCAAGCTTCATAAGGGGTCATCCCATTTAAAGCTGTACATGGTAATCTGTTTACCAGGTATGTAGCTGTATTTACAGCCTCAGCCCAAAGATAATTTGGACAATTCTTCTCCTTTAGCATTGCTCTTGCAAACTCAACTAGAGTTCGATTTCTTCTTTCTGCTACTCCATTTTGTTGCGGTGTATACCTGCAAGTTATTTCTCTTTTGATACTTGCATTCCATAGATAATCATTGAACTCTCGAGAAAAATATTCTCCTCCTCCATTAGACCTTAGTCTTTTGAGTTTCTGTCCTATAAGTCTTTCAGCATATGCATGAAAATGTCTGAAAGCTCGAAACACTTCTGATTTCTCTTTCAAAACATAAAGAGTTATCCATCTTGTTGCATCATCAATGAAAAGAACGTAGTACCTTGAACCACTGATAGATCCTTCTTTCGTTGGTCCCCATACATCTGAATGTATGAGCTCTAGCACACCATCGTGTTTGTAACCATTTTTCTGAAATGGTAACCTGTGGGCTTTTCCCATCTGACAGGCTTCACATTTGTGAATCATATGTTGGTTCTTCATGTTTGGTAATCCTCTCACGGATTGTTTCTCCACCATAACTTTGATTCCTTTTTCATTAAAGTGTCCTAACCTCTTATGCCAGAGGTCTAGTTCTGTAAATAGGTCCTCATCACCATGTGTGATCAAGGCTTCACCAACATTCCCTTGTACTTTCAGAGTAAAAAGTCTACCTTCTTTTTTACCATGGACAATCTGTTTGTATCCTTTCTCTGGATCTTCAACAAATACTCCTTCATTTGTAAACCTGACTTGAAAACCTTTTTCTACTATCTGACCCACACTGATCAGATTCTTTGGGATTGTTGGAACATATAAAACATTTGTTAGTAGGTCAGCTGCATTCTTACATTTTACCTTTCCAATTGACCTTACATTATGTTTTGTGTTATCACCAGTCTATACTGTATGATTTGAAATACCTCCTTCAAGTTCTGATAATAATTCTATATTTCCTGACAAATGATTTGAACAACCAGAGTCGATATAGAATACCTTTAGGTCTTCATTTTCTGACACACTTATCAAGTTCATCATCAATGTTGTATGATCGTCATTGTACGTATCATTCGCATAATTGTAGTAGGTAGTGTTGTGAGACTGATTCTGTCCCCAACTTCTTGCTCCACCTCTACCATATCCACCTCTTTGGCTTTTTCTTCCTCTTTGATATCTTCTACTTCTCCCTCTACTATTATTATTATGATTCTGGTTTGATTCTTGTGAATTATGCCAGCAATCATGAGCCAAGTGATTGCTTAATCCACAGATCTAGCAAGCTTTCTTGTTACCTCTTCCTTTACCTCTTTTCCTGACGTTACCTCTTCCTCTTGCATAATCTGCTTGAGCAGTCACTACTTCTTCATCTTTTTCTTTACCTTTATCACCTTTCTTCTTATTCTTTGTGTACATAGCCGAACTATGTCCTCTTTCTCCGTCTGTCTTCAAATCTTGCTCAAACGTTAGCATTAGTCCAAGCAACTGATTTAAATATGTTACAAAATGATTTAAAGAAAGTACAATTGAGAGTACAAAAGGTTTCCACCTTTCATCTCCTCTCAAACCTGCAAGCACTTGCGCTATTAACCTGTGGCCTTCAATAACTTCACCAATCGATCCAAGACTATCTGCCAAGTCCTTCATCTTAGTGACATAATCACTAATGCTTTGACTTTGCTTTTTCTTGAACTCCGACCATAAGCTAGCCTTTCTAGCTTTCGTTGTATTTTGGAAATGATCTTCCAATGCACTCCATATATCTTCTGCTTTCTCCAGACCTCTAATATGTGGTAATAGATGATCTGTAATGGTATTGTAGATATACGCTCTTGCCGTTGCATCTTTCTTCTGCCACAGCTTCAAGGCTTCTAATTCTTCTTTCCTCGGTTGACTATCATCTTCGAAAGTCGGCTTCCTTTCTTCTCCTGTCACATATATCATTAAGTATTTACTCATAAGTAAAGCTTTCATTCGCATTACCCATGCGGGATAGTTATCTCTGTCCAATTTATCAATTGAGATATGATCTGCCATGATCTTCTTGTTTCTGTTACTTCCGGTGAGTGTAATGTTGAAGGATTTTAACTTTTGTAAACCTTTACCCTTGAGAATGACTTCGGATACCACTTGTGGTGGTTAACCTGCTCTGATACCACTTGTGGTGGTTAACCTGCTCTGATACCACTAAGGTGGTTAACCTGCTCTGATACCATTGTGGTGATTAACCTGCTCTGATACCACTGTTGGTGCAGTGCTTATTGCATAATTTGCTTACACCACAGAAACTAAGCTAGAGTGATATTAGGACACCTCTATAATCATCTGTAGCTTAGCAAACTTTTTGAAACTGAAAACTTTATAACTGTATCTAGTGAACACCGAGAATTCACTTTACAAAAAATTTCGCATTTCCTTCAAGCTTCAATTCTGAACTAATTTACTTCAGTCTTTACACTACTGTGTTTGTTTAGAGTTAAACAATCTTTGTGTCACTTAACTATGTGAAAACTGTGTTTTGAACTCACCAAAATTTCACCCGAACTTCACCGGAATGTTATCGGACTGTCACCGTAATCTTACTGGAATCTTACCGGAATCAACTGCAATTCTGTTTGTAATTACTTCAAATTTGTATACATGAAGTAAGAAAGTAATAGATGAACTTTCTTCGCTGAATGAACTCTATCTGAAGTTTAAGAAAAACTTCATCAGTTCTTTACGGTCAGACTTTGTACTGTGTGTAGATGTTCCTTTTCACTGGATTCTTTGATCAGTTTATAGTAGAGACTTATAGCTACAAGATAAGCTATATCTCATACAAAACTTTACACTGAGCTTCAAAATCTAACTCTCAGAAGTACCAAAAAATTATTACTGAGAAAACTATAACTATTAACTAACTTTCACAGTAACATGAAATTACTTAGATTTCTTCACATACAAAGAATGCGCTCAAACTTCCACATGAACATGTGTTTTCTATTAGAGAAGATGTGTACAAAAATAGCTTGGCCTCACTTTGCTCATAGCTATGGAGAACTATCCTACTCTGAGTAGTTATTCCTTATCATCTCTCTCAGATGAATACCCGATATTTCAGGTTCTATTATTCATCTCTTCATACGCGGTATCTGGCGTCTTCTACTCTCATACATATGCTATACGTGCACACTTGCACTCTACTCTCTCTTATATACATTTTGATCCGGGTTTCAACAAACTCAAATTCTGGAAGTTTCTACGCTATATATTACAGACGTGAATTTGTCCCTTCACTAAGGTTTTGGTTTTTCTGAATGCTTTGTTTCTGCTTTCCTTCTTTCTTTATGTCGTTATGCATAATTAGTGAGTGAATCTCCAACAATATACACATATATATACAAATATATTTACATATATATTTATATACATATTTATATACACAAACATACATGCACATCAGGTCACATGCATACATGTGTATGTGTGTTTATGTATGTATGTATGTATGTATATGAGAGAGGGAGAAAGGAGTACAATAGGAGGTACACATACATGCACCCACATACACACATACACATCCATACACACACATGCATGCACATTTACACACACACACACACATACATGCACATTTACACATGCACACACATACATGCACATTTACACACACACACATACATGCACATTTGCACATACACACACATACACATGCATGCACATACACACATATAATGAATACACATAGAGACACATACACATACTCACATACACATATGCATACATAATCATATGTACACACACATATCCCATAATCATATATACATACATATATACAAATACACATGCATACACACACATACACATGCATACACACATATAAATACACATGTATACATGCACATACACATAGTGTGTGTGTGTGTATATATATATATATATATATATATATATATATATATATATATATATATACACATATATATATATATACATAGATATACATATATATATATATATATATATATATATATATATATATATATATATATATATATATATATATATATATATATATATACATAGATATATAACTATATATATATATATATATATATATATATATATATATATATATATATATATATATATATATATATATATATATATATACATAGATATACATATATATATACATAGATATACATATATATATATACATAGATATATATATATATATATATGTATATCTATGTATATATATATGTATATCTATGTATATATATATATATATATATATATATATATATATATATATATATATATATATATATATGTGTGTGTGTGTGTGTATGTATGTATGTATATATATACATATCCTAATTCAAAAACCCTAACCCTAATTTGAAAACACTAATTTTGATATTAGGGCTTTACAAAATCTAATTTAGAAACCCTAATTCAGCCTTTTTGCCATATGGTTGAAGTATATGTACACATTGCGTCTATTCCTCCCCGCACCTACTAAATAGATGTCTCTCCTCCCAACCTTATGCCTCTATATGTAGCTACTCAAATCAACGAGGACCATAATATAAATAAATATACATACACATCATGTAGATACACATACATAAATATAAAATGATGGAATAGATACATATGCATCACACATATATGCCTATATGCACACATGTATACATATACATGCATACATATTTACATGTACACATTTACACATATACACATATACACATATACATATACACACATCACATATACATTCCTACATGCACACATGTATACTTATACATGCATACACAATTATAAACACACTTGCATATATTACACAAATGCATATGCATACATACACGTGTGCATACTAACACATGTATAGATATATCACACACATGCACACACATACGTATACATGAAACACACATATGTGCATACTAACACATGTATACATATGATACACATGTATACATATGATACACATGAATACACACACATATGCATACATACATGACATAAAATTACTCCTTAAAAATAAAGCTATATATAAAATTTTAGGCATACCCCCGAGCTTCATGTTCTAACTTAAAAGAACATGATTTCATCTCTCTAGTGGGATTAACTGCTATTCTAGTTGAATAAAGAAGAGTCTATGATTTGATATCCATTCAAATGATTCAAGTTATCGATCGATAACTAGAGTAGGATTTACGATCTAATCTAGTCATATATTTTCATTATTACCATCATTCTGATAAGACATCAATATAGTCTCATCTTCATTATCCTTATTGATTTCATTTATTTTTTCTATTGTTAAATATTTGTTCTCATGAATGACATCATCTATTGATGGACTAGTATCAATTTTTGGTAATTCCTCTTCATCATCAGTAGAATCAGCATGTAGAGTATTATCCTCTTCATCAAGAAGATTAGTATCATTTTCATGTACAATGATTCTAATTTCTCTTTCAGATGTTTATGTATTAGTATCTCATGGTGAATCATCGAGGACTTTCTTCGATCTCTGTAACAATAAACTATTCAAACAATGACCTACCTTTAGGTTGAACATGAATGACTAGCCACCAAGGATGAGCATCAAGGTTTTTATAAAAAAAAGCTTGTTCAGTATGCCTAGGAAGAATATATGGTTCTCTAGTAGATCACATTACCTTGGAAGAATTAGTTTCCCAAACCCAGATAATTCCTTTCTCAAGGTGGAATTACTACCTTTATACTCGGCTCAATACTAGTCAACCTTCAAAATGACCTATCAAAATATACAAAAACAAAAAACCATTATTAGGTGCTTAAAAAATAATAAACTCTATCGTAAAAAATATAAACTTTTTTCTACCTGTTTGAATGTACGAAACGATATTTCGTAAATACCAACAACAATTCTCACATAACCAAGTTCGCCATCTATAAGGTTCATGTCTTTTGAGCTAGCACATGATAGTTTCTTGAAAGAAGCAACAATGCTAAAATCCTCTGTTTTACGTAAAGAATCAATAGCTTTGATTCTAGTATGGTGTCCAAAAGCCCACATATTAGTGAACATTTGAGCTTGCAAAAGAAATTAAATTAGTAAAGAGAAACTAATATAAATATATGAAAAAAACATAATATTAGTAAAATCAAATTACTTTTCATTCACAACCTATCATTAACTCTCTCTACTCATCTGAGATTTGTTCATTATTTGCATTGGCTTGTTGCAAACGAGTATATAGTCAATCTATGAAAGAAGATATATTTGTAATCTCATTATTATCGAGATTACATCTATATCTTTTGTTTCTACATCTTTTACTTCAGAGATTTTGAAGTTCTTGTTTTTTTTGTTGAAATGTAAACAAAAATGGAACTCCCTTACCTGATAATACCTCGTCTGTTATTTTTGAAGGAGACTCATTGGTCCATGCATGTGGAGCTTCTTCATGAACCCTTTCAATGTACTCACTAACATAGTACATGCACTCATCAAGCATCCAACCCTTTGGCATGGATCCTTCTAGTTTTGCTCTTTGCTGCACATAACCTTTTAATATTCCCATAAATTGCTTGACCCAAAACATCCATCGAGTGTTAACAACACCTGCAATCTCTATTGCATCTACAAGATGGACTAATAAATGAACCTAAATATCAAAAAATGAAGTAGGAAGCTCTTTCTCCATCAAACATAGTAGCTCCTTGCATTCAGGTTTCTTTTGTGGGATCGATTTTTTTTCTATCTCTTTTGATGTAATCGTCCTATACAGATCATTAAAAAATTTATAAAGAAATTAATTAAAAAAAAAAGATATCAAATATTCATATATATTAAATATAAAAGTATCATAATTACCTTATAAGTGATCCAAGATGATAGATCACATCTCGGTCTCCTTTTAGTGTACATCCATCGATAACCAAAGGTAAAATGTTCTTCAAAAAGTTATGCCAATTATGGGTCTTTAACCAAGATAAGCTCTTATCATCCATAGTAAACACGTTCTGGAAAGATGCTCCATATCCTATAGGAGTTCGAATCAATTAAATCCTATTTTTGATAGTTTGTATCTCTTTTGTCATAAGTACCCAAGGAGAAGGTGCATATGTCGTTTCCTATTGATGTCTATCAAAAATTGGCCATAACTTTGGTTTTTCGTTTTGGTACTTCAAATCATTCCTTGATGCTATGGTGTCTTTCAATCCAAGAAGATACTGTCATAATGAATAACCAATATTCTTGAATATATGCATAGGATCAAGATGATGATAGACCTTTAACTCTTTCCAATACTCCAAAGAATACCATATTGATATATTTTCTATGAGTGCCAATTTTCCTTTACCTCTCTTCACATTCTCATTATCTTCATCATCAATGAAGATTTTTTATTTTGGATCTATTAGAGATCCATCTATCAATTTTTGATACCAATCCATAAGCCTCATTGGTTTTGGACATTAACCTATTTCAAGCTTTCCATTAAAATGTATCACTTTTGTTTTACATCTTAATGGATGATCATCAGGCAAGAATCGTTGATGTCAAAGATACATATTTTTGTTGAGATTCTTACTATAGATTGATCTCAACCAATCACCACAATATGGAAAAGCTTTATAATCCTTAGTAGATACTTCTGCATCATGAAAATGATAAAAATATAATTAGATTAACTCACATCTATTTGTATGCATAAGAAGATTGTAGTTTATGACTACCACTTGCCATGCTGACCATTTACTAGATTTCATGGAGAATGGATTAACCCCATCTAATGCAACTCCTAACTTTAGATTCTGTGGTTATTGTGCAAAATCAAGCCATTTAGGATCAATATGCTGAAAAGGTGCACTATCTGTTAGAATTCTGATTATTCCATCAGTACTTTTATGGTCATGTCCCCATGTCAAAAGCTTTGATAATTCTGGGCTTTGAAACATATGTCTAATCTGTGGAGCCAATGGAAAATGTCTCAATACCTTTTTTGGGATTTTATCTTCTTCATCCTTATATTGAGGAGATTGACATTTTGGACATGTCAAAGAGACTACATATTCACCTCTATATAAAATACAACCCTTAGAACATGCATGTATACAGTGATAATCTATACCAAGATTGTTGATTACCTTCTTCATTTCATCATGATGTGAGGTTGGAAGAATATTCTAACTTGGTAAAAACGTTTCAGATAATAACCTGTAAGTCCATGAAAAAAAGATATATTAATAAAAATGAATATATATATATATATATATATATATATATATATATATATATATATATATATATGTGTGTGTGTGTGTGTGTGTGTGTATGTATATATATGCATATGTGTATGCTTATGTGTATGTGTATGTGGATGTGTATATGCATGTTTATGTCTATAGCTATGCGTATGTGTATATGTATGTATGTGTGTATATGTTATGTATGTGTGTATATGTTATTTATATGTGTATATGTATTTATGCATATGTATGCGTATGTGTATGCATATATGTATGTATGTGTATGTGTGTATATATGTGTATGTATGTGTATGTATGTATGAATGTGTATGTATGTATGTATGTGTATGTATGCATGTGCAGCTGTGTATATTTTATTTCATTTTTATTTTCTTTTTGTTTATTTTGGTTTGTAGACTTTCATATAGATATCTAGACCACTGAATCATTTGGCTGTCTCCCATTTTATAGTCAATCGATTACCTGTGTTGCTAACTAAGACTTACATATTTGTTTACAAATATAAAGTATCAATTAGTTATGGAGGTATTAGGTAGTTTGGAAAATAGGAGAAGCAAATTTATTTGGAAGATTTTGAAATATGGATGAATAGTTTTAAAGGATGGGCAGACACAAAGCATCTATTCAATGTAAGTTCTTGTTCTTGGCTAAGGTAATAAAATGAACCTGCATTGAATGGACGCTTTCTTTTCACCCATCCTTTTAAATTATTCTTCCATCCTTCAAAATCTTCAAGATAAATTTACTTCTCCCATGTTCCAAATGACTCAATACCTCCATAGCTAACTGATACTTAATATTTGTATGCAAAGTTCATAAAAGAGTTAGCAACGTAGGTACTAGGTCAACTAGAATAGGAGAAGGAGATGTGTCAAGAAGATTCTAAAGGCTAGGCAAACAATTCCAAAGGCTAGATGGACACAATATCTTCATTCCATACAGGTATGCATAATTTGACCTTACTCTCATAACATGTGTATGTGTGTATATGTGTGTGTATGTTTATATGTGTGTATGCATTCATGTGTATATATATGTGTACGTCTATGTATGTATGCATTTATATGTATATATGTATGCATGTATATATATAAATAGATAGAAAATTAAGAATTATACCTTAATAGTGCCGAAATAGATACATTACTCCATCCAAAACAATTTTGAAGATTGGGAATAAGAAAGCTTGCACTTAATCGTGTCAAACAACTTTCTTCATATACATGCTTTAGACATACCTCTTGAAGATATTTCTCATTTTTACAAATATAAATGCTCTCACTATCATTTTGATACCAGTCCTCAATAAAATCTGTCATGCCATCATCTTCATCATTGTCGCACAAATCTTGTACTTTATCTTCTTTTGAATATAGTTCTTTCAACCTTGCATATTCCACAGGATCACTTTTGCATAGCCTCCTCATAGAAGCTTCTGATAAATGAGGTCTTACTCGCAACTCTGAATGGTGTGGTGGAATATCATTAGTATCATATGTTGGATTCTACACACATGAATAAAAATTATTAGTGTTCCATAAATGAATGAAAAGTAAACTTTAAACATAAAATCAAATATTAAGTTTTTTTGAAAAGAGATTGAAAGTAGAGTTTTCCAATGCAACACAAGATAGGTGGATAGAAAGTTTTGATTCTCTCTCTAGCTAAAAGGTGCTCTTGGAGGTCTGCGCCATCCATAATTCATCAATAATTCATGACCAGCATGTAATGAAGTAATAGCACTAACAACTATGTATCTTGCTACATCTCTACTCATGTATGGTGATTCATGACTATTTTCATGCTCCTAAAATGTACAATTAGTCCTTGAACTATTATGTAACCCTCGACTACTATATTTTAAACATGCTATATTTCCATGCATGTAAGGTCTTCCATCAATATATAATCTTTCATTTTCTGCATGTGAAATCCCTCTACTAGTAAGGGATGTCGCATTCAAGCATATTCTATAAGTACTCATGCTTTGAACATAACATGCAAGTCTACGCCAATCTCCCCATCCATATAAAGGACCACAAAATGACATAAGAATGACTTCATAGTCTGGAGGCACATTTAAATCCTCTACAATAAAGAGACCATGACTAGCACTAGTAATAGTGGATGGCGCAATCATATATCGATTACCCCAAAAGTTAAAAACCTCTCTAGATAAAGGAAGTGGTCCTCTATTCCATCCTCCATATCTTCTTTTATCATATGTTTGTACTAGAGAACAATCATGAGCTAGCAATGGATAATCTCCAACCGTTTCAATCTCTAAACCAAGAGGTAGAGGATTTCTAGAAACATTTGCTTGTAATTGATGAACAACAAGTCCATGACGTGTACAAGGTATATTAGCATTATGAGTATGAGAATTATTATCATTATCATTATCATCGAGCAAATATTCTTGTATATCAACAATAATTTGATTTTGTATATGGTTTTAAAATAAAATAATGACATTAATTTATAGAAAGAATACATACCCAAGCATTATCACGATGACCAGGTGGTGGTGCATGCTCAAAAGTACCATACTCTACCTCATGTTCAATACATTCCAATCGTGTTCTTCGATATGTGCCATAGCAAAACTTACACGAACATATAATATGCTCTTGATAGTAAAATTCATCATAATTCCTATTAGGGGACACATGTGAAGTTGTTGCATGGGTAGGAGGTGGTGGAGTGCCCTATGATTGATCAAAATCTGATTATAACAAGAGAAAAACATATATCAGTTATGTATCTATCAAATATATTTAAAATTAAAAGTTTGATATACTTACAGTATATAGTCCTTACACGATTAGGAGATGGTGGTGGAGTTTTGTTTGATTGATCGGAATCTACAAATAATGGTATTAGATATTAATGATCTGATTATTTACATACATAAACATTCACATATACACATTTACACATACACACATATTCACATATACACAAATACACATTCTTGTGGGATAAATGCATGTATTTCGTATGAATGTGTGTATATGCATGCATGTGTACATGTGTATGTATATATGTGGATATGTATATGTGTGTTTATGTTATATGTATGTATATGTGTATATGTATGCATGTATGTATGTGTATATGTTTGCATGTATATGTGTATGTGGGTATCTGTATGTGTATCTGTGTGTATGTATATATGTTTATTGCATGTATGTGTGTGTGTGGATATGTGTATGTGTGTGTGTGGATATGTGTATGTGTGTGTATGTATGTATGTATGTGTGTATGTATGTATATGTGTATGTGTGTATGTATGTATGTATGTATGTTTATGTGTGCATGTATATATATATATATATATATATATATATATATATATATATATATATATATATATATATATATATATATATATATATATATATATATATATATATATATATATATATTTCTCTCTCTCTCTATATATGTATATATATACTATATATATATATATATAATAGTGTATATATATATATAGATATAAATCCATAAATATAAATATAGTAAATATAGATCAATATATATATATAGGAAATATAAATATGTATATAAATATATATACAGTAAATATACAGTATATATAAACAAAAATATAAAAATATATAAAGTAAATATAAATATAAATATAAATATAAATATATAGTGAATATATATATATATATATATATATATATATATATATATAATATGTGTGTGTGTATGTGTATATATATATATATATATATATATATATATATATATATATATATATATATATATATATATATATATATATATATATATATATATATATATATATATATATATATATATATATATGTGAGTATGTGTATGTGCATGCTATATGTGTGTATGTATGTGGATGTATTCTGATTCTTTTTTTTGTTTGAGATTAAAATAATATGAGATATTGTATGGTGGAAAAAAATAAGAGGAGACCTAACATACCACCTAAGACATGGAAAATCTTCGGTAGACAGATGGGTCTTTAGGAGTCATTTCCTAAATAGAAGGTATACAAATTAATAGTTTATATCTATAATTCTCATATGTTTTATTAATTTTTTACATTTAATTTATGTATTTCTTTTTCATTTAAATAAAGAGGATGCTACAAAGAAGAGAATTGAGTCCGGTCACACATCTCACGTAGGCCAAATGGGCCATCATGGTTTTGTAGCTACATTTGTAAGTATATGTGTTATTGTAAGTATATTTTTTATTTTAGTTAAAATGCAAGAGACTAATCTTTTTTATTTCTTTCAATGCAGCAGAAGGATTATGGTTGATATTCTACAAAACATGAGATCGAGTATGCTACACATTTTGGATATCGGTGTTTGAGCAAGTATATGTGAGATCATCTGGATGCATTTGTGAGATTTTTAAAGTTCATATAATTATTTTTTTTAATGGATGTTTTGTATGTTTTACTTATTTATGTTTGTTATATGTAATACACAAGTATTATGGAGGGGCAGATATGGATGAGCTAGAGAGACAAACACTATTTGGTGTGTGTGGAAGTGCGAGAGACACACGAGAAGCACAGACAAGGAGCACAAACACAACAAGACACATAGAGAAGACAAATGGCTAGAATAGCTCTCTCTATTGATGATGAACTGAACTAAAGTAAGAGCTGAATAATATCCCTAAGTACAAAGTACCATCACATATGAGTGTATCAAGTATGTGGTAACATGGGGAAAAAACCTCTAGCCAACACTAGAGTAAAAAGTGCCCATTATAGGGAAAAGGTTCACATCAAAGTTACTCAAGGAACACAGAAGTGTAACAAATCCCCTTGGAGCGAATGATGTGAATACATAGAGGGAGTGATAGATCTGCCTGCACAAGGAGTAAGCCTAAAGCTTTGCGAAAAGCTTCAAACTTTTCTCGTGGAAGAGCTTTGGTGAACATGTCTGCCACATTATCTTGTGTAGGCACATATACCAAATCAATATCTCCTGCATGAAGGCACTCTCTCACATAGTGATAATGCACCTTAATATGTTTGGTTTGTGCATGAAACTCTAGGTTTCATGCAATAGCCAACACACTCTAACTATCAGTGAGAATATGCATAGTAGCATCAATCGCCATGCAAAGATCCATCAATAGGCGTCTCAACCATATACACTCCACTGTGGCTATGAAAACTACCCTGTACTCAGCTTCACAACTCGATGTTGCCACTGTAGATTGACTCTTACTCAACCAAGATATGCATGAGTCTCCAAGGAAAAAGTAATTACCATGGACACACGAGTATCATAACAACGAGCCCAATTAGTATCTGTAAAAGCATGCAAGCATGGTTGAATATCTCTTCCATAAAAGGCACCTAAGCTCAAAGTACCTCTGAGATATCTAAACACACATTTCACTACTTTCCAATGCTTAATGCCAGGGCTATGCATGAATCGACTCAACTGGGAAACTGCATACTGTATATCCGGCCTTTTGTTGTATGCATATATAAGACATCCTACAACTTCGTGATAAAGAGAAGTGTCAAATGCATCATTGGAATCCTAGACTGAGAACCTGAATCCTGTCTCAACTGGTGTGGAAACTGTCTTGCAATCCTCAAAGTCAAAACATTGAAGTAGTTTTTCAACATACTTTGCTTGATGCATAACAATTCTCCCCTCAATGGATACAAACTGGATGCCAAGATAGTAGCTCAAAAGACCAAGATAAGTGACATCAAAAGTATGCTGCAAATGAGTCATAAGAATGTCAACTTTTGGATCACATGACCCAGTCAAGAGTATGTCATCGACATAAAGAACAAGCACTGTAAGATCAGCCCCATCTTTGCGTACATAGAGTGTGCTTTTAATTGGACTACATGCGAAGAGAAGAGCAATCAAGTGCTTATGGATTTTCTCATACCATGCACGTGGAGCTTGCTTAAGACCATACAAGGCCTTATGCAAGCGACAAACCATATGCTCTTTCCCTTGCATAGCAAATCCAAGAGGTTGCTTCACATAGACCTCTTCTTGCAAATCACCATTCAAGAAAGCTGTTTTTATGTCCAATTGATGCACTTTCCAACCTCGATGTGTAGCCAATGCAACCACAATACAAATGGTAGTCATGCATGAAGTAGGTGCAAAAGTTTCCTCATAATCAATGACATATTGTTGTGCATATCCTTTGGCAACCAATCTAGCTTTGTAATGATCAATGCTACCATCAGACTTTCTCTTAATCTTGTAAACCCACTTTGTACCAATGGCATTCTTTCCTTTTGGCAATTCACATAACTCCCAAGTACCATTCCTATGTATGGAATCCATTTTTGATTGCATAGCACTCATCCATTGTGGATCATCACATGCATTTTCAAAAGCAAGTGGCTCTTCATTACATGCTCTTGCAATAAGAGAATAATCCACAAAATTACTTGATGCATGGTGAGAGCTTGATGTTGTTCTACCAAGTAAAAGTGCACTTAATTTGTTGTCCTGCAAAGTTTGTTTCAGCCACTTTGGCATAGTTTGTGCACTTCTGATAGACATGCGTTCATTATGCATTACATCATCAATATGTACATCATGCATGGGCTGAATTTCATGCTCATTTTCAACCATATTTTGATGCAAATGTTCAGCGATATATGGCTGGAAATTTCCAATAGTTTTGAGAATTTTTGGCTGAAAATTTTTAGCCATGTTTGACTGGAAATTCTCTACATTTTTAGCCCTATTTGGCTGGAATTTTTCAGCCCTTTTAGCCTCAATTGGCTATTCTACATGGCCATAGTCAAGCACCCCATTTTGGAACAAAGGCATGAGTGTATTGAACACATCTTGTGAGCTAATTGTTGGCTGTTTCTTGCATTCAAGTAGAGGGAAAACTGAATTTTCACCAAATATGACATCTCAACTCACAATAATAGTGTTCGTCAATGGATGGTACAAACGATATCCCTTACTTTTGGCACTATAACCAACAAATATACATTTCTTTGGCTTGTCATCAAGTTTGTGATGTTGTTGTGATGGAACAAGAGCATATGCCAAACAACCAAACACACACATATGACTAACCATAGGCTTATGACCACTCCAAGCCTCATAAGGAATGATGACACTCAATGCTTTTGTAGGGTAGCGATTCAACACATAGTTTGCACAGATGACCGCTTCCATCCAAAACTTAGTAGGAAGGTGCTTTCCTTTAACCATACATTGTGCCATTTCAAGTAGAGTTCTATTTTTATGCTGGAAAACACCATTTTGCTGAGGTGTATATGTACATTGGTGTGAAATACCTCTTTCACGAAGAAAATCATTAAACTCATGTGACATGTATTCACCACCATGATCTGTGCATAGAATCAAAAGCTTTTGTGAAGAAAAAATTGCAGCCATGGCAAAAAATGCTTTGAAGCAAGAAAATACCTCATTCTTTGCTTTCATAGGACACACCCATGTATGGCGAGTAGCATCATCAATGAAGGTAACAAAATATACATGCTTCCCAAAAGATGGAGTCTTGATGGGACCGCATACATCACTTGAACAAGCTTTAATTTTCTTGTAGAGTGTGTATGACTATCTTTTGGAAAAAAATCACCATGCATTTTTTGAAGAATGCAACCTTCACATGCATGCTTTTCAATGGACTCAAGTGTAGGCAAACCAATAACCATGTCCTTCTTTTGCAAGTAAAGCAAACTATTGAAGTTCAAGTGACCAAAACGAGCATGCCAAAGCTCCATTTCAGCCATGGAAGAAGTATGAGAAACCAAGGAATTTGAGGCAACCCTCTTGTATGTATGTATGCAATATAAACCATTACATAATGTACTGGACATCAGGATAACGTCGCTATTGCTGAAATCATGAACCAGACACTTATCATCAATAAAGTGTACATGAAGTCCAGCGTTGGCAATCAATGGAACTGAAATTAAGTTCTTGATACTGAGCACATAAAATACATTTTTCAAGAGAATCACACCTCCATTTGCAATCGTAAGCTCAATTTCTCCTACACCAATGATAGGATAAGAGGCATAGTTTGCACACACCACATGTCCTCCTTTGGGTGGATCTTTCAAAGAGGCAAAAAATCTTTTGCATAATGTTATGTGCTTTGAAGCACCACTATCAAAGAACCAATCCGAATTAGCCTCACTCACAACCATACATTTAGAATGCAAAGATGCATCATAATGACATGTAACAACACATGCCCAAAAATCTTGAGCCATGTTAGCTTCATCGTTCTTTGCATTTGTTGAATTTTCAGCAATATACATGCCAGATTCCTTCTTCTTTTCATTGCATTTAGCAAGCTTTCTACAATCATCAATAGTATGACCAACCTTCCGGAAATATTTGCATTTCTTCTTCTTTTGCAAATCAGCCTCATTAGAGGAATGAGTGGAAGAAGAAGGTTGAGGCTTTGTTTTTTATGAACCCAAAGTTGAACCATACTTGCTTTTCCCTTTTTGTGAGATAGCAAGTGCTTGTGTTCCCTCAATCAAACCATTCCTATTCACTCTAGATTGCACTTCTTGCAAGAAAAGAGACAAAACCTCATCAAATGCATACATATTAGGATTTCCTTTTGCAAACAAACAGAGTGTAGTAGCAAAGCTTTGAAAAGATTATAGTAATCCTTTTAGCAATGTAGAAATGAGTGATACATCTAGAATAATCTCATCTATGTTTGCCAATTGCTCTTTCAAGTCCTTGATGCGTGTCACATACACATCCACTAACTCATTTTCAGCCATACATAGATCCTCAAGGAGTGATGCATCCAAAATAATCTCATCTATGTTTGCCAATTGCTCTTTCAAGTCCTTGATGCATGTCACATACACATCCACTAACTCATTTTAGCATGTGTTTTATTACTTTAATTATATAATTCATTCATATTTATGTGTGCTTGTGTGTGTATAAAATGTATATATGCACATGTAGGTATATATCTATATTTGTGTAAGTGTGTCTATATGCATGTATATGTATGTATCTATGTATATATATGTGCATGTATGTATGTGCATATGTATGTGTGTATATGCATGTACCTACATGTGCATGTGTAAGTGTATGTACGTATGTATGTGTATGTGCATGTGTATGTGTGTATATGTATGTATGTGCATGTATATATGTAAGTGTATGTGTATATGTGTGTATGTGCATGTGTATGTGTGTATATGTATGTATGTGCATGTGTATGTGTGTATATGTATGTATGTACATGTGTATGTGTGTGTACATATGTGCATGTATATGTGTGTATATATGTATGTATGTACATATGTATATGTGTATATGCATGTATGTGCATGTGCATGTGTAAGTGTATATGTGTATGTATGTGTATGTATGTGTATGTGCATGTGTATGAGTGTGTATATGTATGTATGTGCATGTGCATGTGTAAGTGTATATGCATATGTATGTGTATGTGCATGTGCATGTGTATGTGTGAGTATATGTATGTATGTGCATGTATATGTGTAAGTGTATGTGTATATGTGTGTATGTGCATGTATATGGGTATATGTATGTATGTGCATGTGTATGTGTGTGTATGTGCCTATGTGTGTGTAGGTATATGGATATATATGTGTATGTGTGTGTATATGTACGTATGTGCATATGTATGTGTATGTGTATAAACATATACAAGTGTATGTATATACATGTGTATATGTATGAAACATGCATGTGAATTTGGATGCATTTCCATTTGCATCCATGTGTATATGCATGCATGTGAATGTGCATGCATGTGAATGTGCATGCATGTGGATGTGCATATACATGTATTTAAGTATGTGTTAATGTGTATATGTGTATGTATGTATGCAATAATGCATGCATGCAAGTCTTTTTATGTGTTTGTACAAATTGTGTATGTGTGTGTATATGTGTATGTGTGTGTATGTGTAAGTGTATGTGCACATGCATGTGTGTGTATGTGCATGTGTATATGTGTATATGTGTGAACGTGCATCTTCATGTATAAGTGTATATGTGCATATCAATAAGTGTGAGTATGCTAATTAATGAAAATAACACAATTCAAATGATATACAAAGAATGCAAATTGTATCTACAATAGTTAGCCATATTTTTTTCTTGGTTAACTTCTTGAATAATGTGCAACAAAGAGAGAGAGAGAGGGAGAGAGAGAGAGAGAGAGAGAGAGAGAGAAAGAGAAAGAAAGAGAGAGACAGAGAGAGAGAGAGAGAAAGAGAGATAAATCAAAGAGAGAAAGAGGTAGAAAGGAGAGAAACAGACAGAGAGAGAGAGAGAGAATAAGATAGAGATTAGACAAAACAACAATTCTGTAAGTGATTGTTTCAGCTTGT
Source organism: Ceratopteris richardii (assembly GCA_020310875.1). NCBI lineage: Eukaryota > Viridiplantae > Streptophyta > Polypodiopsida > Polypodiales > Pteridaceae > Ceratopteris > Ceratopteris richardii. The sequence continues at coordinate 46,482,569 of CM035439.1, read as the reverse complement.
AAGCACAGCGCAATTGTAAATATTTGAGAGCCCAAGTGGATGACTTCTTTGTGCAGTATGAGTCCTTTGGACTCACGCTCACAGGAACGGCTCTAACATGGTTCCAGCCACTAGACACCAATCAATTTGGAGATATTGAACAATTCTTTCAAGAGTTCATAGGGGAATTCACCAAGAGAGGGATTAAACACAACTCTTCATCTTTAATCCATAGTTTCAAACAGAACCCAAATGAAACTGTGCAAACAACTATACAAAGATTCAATCAATATGTGGATAGATGCCCAGTGGTAGAAAGACCCACGCAGCAAAAAATGATCTCATTATTCTTGGATGGACTAACAAACGGAACCTTAAGAATGTTCATCTACGTAAAGAGGCTACAGACGTTGAGTGAATGTCTTCAAGAGTGCATTGACCTAGAGGAAAATCTGGCAGAAGATCTCAAGAGTACAGCCAATCCCACTAAATCAGAAGACACTCAAAGCACAGTAACCTCCAACTCAAGCAATGTGGAAGAGCTAGCGGATCTGGTAGCGAAGAAGTTAGGATTTCTCGGACAAAGGAACTACCAGCATCTGTTGCGAACATTTGTTTTATGTAGGGTACAAGTTTCAAATTATGTAAATACCTTTGGGAAGTCTTCAAATACTTCAAGAAGGCTCATATTATTCATAAAATGTAGCAAAAATACCACGTGAGTTCTAGAACATGGTGAGTCAAATTAGTGAGTCACAAGGGAGCTTCAGTGGTGTCCTAGTGGAAGGTCGATGTGGCTAGTTCTCAAAGTCCATCAATACTTTGCTTATTTGAGCACTTGAGTCATGTAATACCTCCATCCAAGTGTCTACCACGAATTTAGATGTATTAGGAAGGTTTTAGATTAGTTTCCCATGCTATAAAAAGAGGAGAAAAGTCGTGATCTTGTGGGATGTCCAAGAGAGTTATATGTGTATCTCTACACTGCTGTAGTTTTGTATGCAGAGATTTCAGAGCTTGTATCTCCCTCATTATATATCCAACTTACATGTTTGATAGCTCATTGGAAAGATCTTACTGTCTACTTTCTTCCTGTAAATTTTCATAATCATTGGATTTGTGAGCTGAGAGCAATACTCTCTGCAAGTAGTGTGTGTTCTCTGTTTTTTATCCCTGCTGAAGGTCTCCATTAAACCTCAAACTTGCAGAGGTCATATCTCCTTGTGTATGTATCCAAATCATGTGTTCTTTGGCTTGTTAGAAAGATCTTTAAGTCTACTTGTATTCTAAAAAGTTTCAAAGCCATTAGAGTTGTGAGTTAAGAGCAGTAGTCTCTGCAAGTGATGTGTGTCCTCAGGTTCATCTCTGTTTCAAGGTCTCCATTAAAGCTGCATATTGCAGAGGTCATAGCTCATTGTGTATTTATCCATTTGAGGTGTTCTATATCTTGTTGGAAAGCTTCTAGAGTCTAGTTTATGTGTGTGAAACAGTTTTGGAAAATTCCAAGTGAGTAAAGAGCAATTTGCTCTGCAAGAAAATTGGTCTGTGCATACAAGTTTGTGAAAAAGTCAACTAGGTCCTGTTGGGTTTCACCTACTTCTAGCTGTACTTTGGAGATCAATAAACTTCAACATTGGTATCAGAGCAAGTACTTGGAGGCTTGGAGAAGGTTATCATACCTTGACGAAGAATTTGAAGCTATCAAGGAAGCAGCTCATCATCAACACTACACAAAGGTAGAAGAAGATTGCAAGGAGGCATCTGAAGCAACATCCAAGCAAAGAAAGGTGCACATACCTCATTGACAAGGTAAATATTATATTTCTTCTGATCACACACATTGGAAAGGAGGCTTAAAGGAGGAAGCTTAGCATTTGTATTATGGGAGACCAACATGCACAAATAGAGAAGCTTGATAAGACCAATTATCAAGCATGGAAGTTTAGAATCACAGCATACTTGCAAGGTAGAGGCTTGTATGGTTTGATTGACGGCACAGATATCAAACCCACATTACCAGAGGACCCAAATCAGCAACAATTGAGGGAGTTTAGACTTTGGAATGAGAGAGACAAAAGGGTTATATTCATTTTATCACAAAATATTCAAGATTCAATGGTAGGACACATACAAGATCTAGACACAAGTAGAGATGTTTGGCTTGCATTGGAAAGGTTGTATGCTACAGGTACAAGAGCAAGGAAGATTCAACTCAAAAATGAGTTGAATAACATAAAGAAAGATACAAGGACATCGGTCAATGATTACATATTGAAAGTTAAAGAGATTGCAGATCAACTAGGATCAATTCAAGCTCATGTGGAGGACGACGACTTGGTTGCACATACTCTCAACGGACTCAAAGATGATGAGAGATGGAAACCCTTCATTACTTCAGTTTATGTCAGAGGAGAATTACCAGATTTTGATCAACTTATTGCCCTTATGGTCACGGAGGAGATGAATCTAAATGGTTCTACTTCAAATCAAAAAGGATCTCAAGGACAAGCTCTTTATGTAGGATCATCAAGAGGTGGAAACAGAGGTGGAAGAGGTTCAAATAGAGGTCGAGGAAGAAGGAGCGATGATCAAAGGACTTTTAAGTGGCTTCTTCAACACAAGAGGAAGAGGAAGATCAAGCGCTAGAGGTACGAGAGGCTACTACAACTACAACCAAAGACAAAGGAGTGAAGATAATAAGAACAATTGCTATATATGTGGAAGGTATGGACACTATGCCAAAGATTGTTATCAAAATGAAAATAATCAAGGTGGTAATCGAAGAGGAGGCTATTCAAGAAGAGGTAAACAACAAGGAAATTATGCAGTTGAAGGTAAAAGTGATGATTATGATTCTCTTCTTATGATGAATGTAGAAACTAAGATGAATTGCAATAGCGATGTATGGTATGTAGATAGTGGTTGTTCTAATCACATGTCTCATGATGCTTCATGGTTTTCTAATATGCATAATCCGTCATGTAAAGGTCATGTTGAAACAGGAGATGATACAACACATAAGATTATGCAGGTTGGAGATGTTGTTATGCAGGATAAGAGCAAGAAAAATTGCTTGAAGGATGTACTTTATGTGCCAACGATTACTAAGAATTTGATGTCGGTTGGTCAAATGGTAGAAAAAGGTCTACAAGTGAGATTTAATCATGCAGGTTGCTTCATTGAGGATCCAAAGCAAAGGAGGTTAATTGCTAGAGGTAAAAAACAAGGTAGATTGTTTACATTCAAGGTAAACCCAAATCATACAAACTATTTCTCTTATGGTATGCATCGAATAGCAGAGCTTGATCTATGGCACAAAAGGATTGGACACATGAATGTACACAGGTTAAAGGAGCTATCAAAGAAGAGGATTGTTGAAGGATTACCTGATCTTACTAAGCAACATATGGTGCATCTTTGTGAAGCATGTCAAATGGGTAAGCAGAGTAGACAACCTTTCAAGCATTCAAGCTATGTAAGTGATGGTTTGCTAGATCTCATACACACAGATGTGTGGGGACCTACTAAAGAGGCATCCTTGGTTGGTAATAAGTACTATGTATCATTCATTGACGATCATAGTAGAATGACATTTGTGTATTTTATTAAACATAAGAGTGAGGTCTTTGATTGTTTCAAGAAGTTCAAATCATATGTCGAAAAGCAAACAGGAAGGTATATTAAGAAGCTAAGATCCGATGGAGGAGGAGAGTATTTCTCTCAAGCTTTTACTGATTTTTTGTATGATGAAGGTATCAAAAGAGAAGTTACATGTAGGTATACTCCACAACAAAATGGAGTCGCAGAAAGAAGAAACAGAATCATAGCAGAAGCATCTAGAAGCATGCTTAATGATATGTGTTTGCCTGATTATTTTTGGGCTGAAGCTGTTAGCACAAGTGTTTACATTATGAATAGAGTTCCGACTGCTGGAGTTCATCATTTGACACCATATGAGGTATGGCATGCAAGGAAACCAAGTGTAAGTCATTTGAAAGTATTTGGCTGTGTATGTTATGTACATGTACCTAGTGAGGTGAGATCTAAACTTGATGCGAAATCAGAAAAATGTATATTTATTGGTTATGCAGATACTCAAAGAGGATATAGATGCTATAATCCTCATACCAATAAGGTTGTTGTGTCAAGAGATGTAAACTTTGATGAATCACTTTCATGGTATGCAGATAAGAATTGTTTGCAGGTCATGGATGAAAATGAAGAAGGTGTGGTTGAAGGAGATGAATGCATAGTTCATCCATCAGGAAGTTTAAATGATGAAAGGAGTGGTTTAGATGAAGAAAGAGGATCACCTTTCAATGGAAGATTAAGGCAAGAGTCACCTCCAAGTGTTAAAAGTAAAGGTAAACTCAAACTTGTTGAAGTTAATGATGAAGGAGAGGAAATTAGTGATGTATGTGAGTATGGAGAATCATCAAAGGTTCCTAATAAGAAAGGAAGAGCATCTACATTGGAGGTAAGAAGAACTTCAAGAGTAAGTAAGCAACCTCAAAGGTATACTTATGAATATTTCATGAATACTCATTATGCTTTTATGACAAAAGTTGAGCAGGAAAATGAACCCACATGTTATGATGAGGCCAAAGGAGATGAAAAGTGGGAGAAAGCAATGAGAGAAGAAATGGAAGCACTACAGGATAACAAGACTTGGAATTTAGTTCCAAGTACACCAAAGCAAAAGGTAATTGGTTGCAAGTGGGTTTTTAAGATTAAAAGAAATAGTGATGGTAGTGTGTCTAGATATAAGGCTAGACTTGTAGCAAAAGGATATAATCAAACTCAAGGTGTGGACTATGAGGAAACATTTAGTCCAGTAGCAAATATGGCAACGGTGAGAACTTTGTTGGCTTTAGCTGCAAGTAAAAGGTGGAATATATATCAACTCGATATAAAGAATGCCTTTCTTAATGGTGAGTTAAATGAAGAAGTGTATATGTCACAACCAGATGGTTATGTGGATGCAAAATATCCTAATCATGTATGCAGGTTAAAGAAGGCATTGTATGGTCTTAAGCAGGCACCAAGGGCATGGAATGCAAGGTTGGTAAAGTATCTTATGCTGCAAGGATACACAGCGAGTCATGCTGATCCTTCACTTTATGTAAAACATGTAGATGGCATGTGTGTCTATGTATGCATTTATGTGGATGACTTGTTGATTACAGGGAATGATGCAAAAGCAATTGATGAGATAAAAGGTAATTTGGGAAAGGAATTTAAAATTTCAGATCTTGGTTTGCTCAGATACTTTCTTGGGATTGAAATTGTGTATAGCGATGAAGGTATGTGGTTGATACAAAGAAAGTATATATGTGATATGCTGAAAAGGTTTGGTATGCAGGAATGTAAATTTGTTTCTACTCCAATGGAATGTAATGTAAAGCTAAGCGCAAAGGAAGGTGATGAGTTGCATGATATGAATGTATATAGATCCATGGTAGGATCTTTGATTTATGCAACAAAAACTAGACCTGATATATGTTATGCAGTGGGAGTATTGTCACAGTTTATGCATGAACCTAGAGTACCTCATATGCATGCAGCGAAAAGAGTGCTTAGATATTTGAAAGGTACCATGAACGAAGGATTATTTTATAGTCATGATGCTGATCTAACTCTTAAAGTCTTTAGTGATGCAGATTGGGCTGGAAGCAAAGATGACAGAAGATCCACAAGTGGATATGTGGTAATAGCAGGAAACAAGACATTAACATGGAGTTCAAAGAAACAGCCTACAGTTGCTTTATCTTCTACAGAGGCTGAGTATAGAGGTTTAGCATTGGCTACTACTGAGGTTATGTGGTTTAAAAAGTTGTTTCATGACTTGAATGTGCAGGTTGATGTACCACTGATATATGGGGATAACTTGAGCAGCATTCATATGACCTCAAATCCTATTTTTCATGCTAGAACAAAGCATATAGAGGTTCACTATCATTATGTTCGAGAGAAGGCCATGAACAATGAAGTGCAGGTTTCTTTTGTTGGAACAAAGGATCAAGTTGCAGATATCTTCACCAAATCCTTGGATGGACCAAAGCTTCAAAGATTCAACTATATTCTTGGCATGAAGGAAGTACCCTTTGAAACTTGAGGGGGAGAATGTTGCGAACATTTGTTTTATGTAGGGTACAAGTTTCAAATTATGTAAATACCTTTGGGAAGTCTTCAAATACTTCAAGAAGGCTCATATTATTCATAAAATGTAGCAAAAATACCACGTGAGTTCTAGAACATGGTGAGTCAAATTAGTGAGTCACAAGGGAGCTTCAGTGGTGTCCTAGTGGAAGGTCGATGTGGCTAGTTCTCAAAGTCCATCAATACTTTGCTTATTTGAGCACTTGAGTCATGTAATACCTCCATCCAAGTGTCTACCACGAATTTAGATGTATTAGGAAGGTTTTAGATTAGTTTCCCATGCTATAAAAAGAGGAGAAAAGTCGTGATCTTGTGGGATGTCCAAGAGAGTTATATGTGTATCTCTACACTGCTGTAGTTTTGTACGCAGAGATTGCAGAGCTTGTATCTCCCTCATTATAAATCCAAATTACATGTTTGATAGCTCATTGGAAAGCTCTTACTGTCTAATTTCTTCCTGTAAATTTTCATAATCATTGGATTTGTGAGCTGAGAGCAATACTCTCTGCAAGTAGTGTGTGTTCTCTGTTTTTTATCCCTGCTGAAGGTCTCCATTAAACCTCAAACTTGCAGAGGTCATATCTCCTTGTGTATGTATCCAAATCATGTGTTCTTTGGCTTGTTAGAAAGATCTTTAAGTCTACTTGTATTCTAAAAAGTTTCAAAGCCATTGGAGTTGTGAGTTAAGAGCAGTAGTCTCTGCAAGTGATGTGTGTCCTCAGGTTCATCTCTGTTTCAAGGTCTCCATTAAAGCTACATATTGCAGAGGTCATAGCTCATTGTGTATTTATCCATTTGAGGTGTTCTATATCTTGTTGGAAAGCTTCTAGAGTCTAGTTTATGTGTGTGAAACAGTTTTGGAAAATTCCAAGTGAGTAAAGAGCAATTTGCTCTGCAAGAAAATTGGTCTGTGCATACAAGTTTGTGAAAAAGTCAACTAGGTCCTGTTGGGTTTCACCTACTTCTAGCTGTACTTTGGAGATCAATAAACTTCAACAGCATCCATCACTGAGAATACCTATGTTACGAAGATGTAGCTCATGTGGAGGTGATCACCCCACTCACATGTGTGTAAGAGGATGAACAGGTGTACCCCAAGCTTACCCTTTTAATAGACAACCCTATCAAGGAACCCATTTGTATTGCCACATAGAACAGAAATACACCAATCACACCACGGAAAATTGCCCATTCAATAGGCAGACACGGCCTCTACAACCACCTCAATATCGGCCATATGGATATCCACCTAGAGAGCCAGGCAGAGAGATGCCCATGTCCAATCCTTACCCAGCACCACCAGGAGCACCTAGGCCATATGAGCAAGCACAATATACACAACCCCAGCCAGTGTTAGGACAACAACTATCACATCCCCAACATGTGGTACCTGTCAAGTATACCCAACCAGAGGAAAACTTAGAAAGAGCCATAGTGCCAGCATCATCAATGGCCAGTATAGAATCAACAAACCTAGGACACGAGCAATCCCAAGGAGAGTATTATTCCTATGATGATATAATGGAATAGGAGCAAGTTTATGACCTGCAATACTATGGATACGAAGGATATGACAATACCTATGGACCAGAAGTGGTGACATTAATGTAAATGCGCCTAAAGCACAGGCACCCGTAAGACCTCCCATCAGACCACCTGTGCCAAGAGGACCGTGTTATAGATGCGGAGGAGACCACTTTATCAGAGAATGCACTAGGCCATACAACCCACCACCTCTTAGGACTTGGGAAGGGTATTGCAGTGATTGTGGAAAGGAACATCTCTTCTGAGATTGCCCAAAAAATCCCAACAAGGCTCAAGACACTGCACGAATTAATGTGATCAAAGTGATAGAAGCACCGGGAAGTGATAAGGAATACACCATACCATTAAAGGCCATTACACGAGCACGAACGAAGGAACAAGAAGGAAAACAATCGGACCTTGAACAAGAAAACAATAAAACCTTAGACCCCAAAATTCAAAAACAAAAATCAGGAAGATAAGAAACATACATGAAGCAATAAGAAGCCTAAAGAACCAGAGATTTGGGAAGAAGTTCCCATTCCACCACCTATCTGAGAGTTAGAAAAGCCAGGATCAATTCTAGCCGACCCAAAACCGGATGATTTGGACATGTGGTTGAAAGCATACCAAGCTAGAATTAAGACTGGACCAAATATGAGCAACATGAAAAGCTTTACTCACAAGGAGAGTTAGAAAAGGAGAGGCTTGCGATATGTAGAAAACTCATAGAGGTAGCACAAGCAATCCTAGAAAAGACTATCCCTACCCTCCCCGAGACAAGGATATCGGAGGATCAATACAAGGATTGTGTTAAAGCCAAGGACAAGGAACCAAAAGAGAAGGATGATAAGCATGAGCTAGTGAAAACCCAGGACGAACCTATGTCCACAGTTCCTAATTTAGAGGCTGACTGGCCAAAAGAATTGTGGAATAGAATTCGATAAGAACAATGGAAAAGGAATGGAGTGGCGAAACCTCCTTTTGAGAAATTAGATGTGGAAGTTTATCAACCAAGTCCCAACATGGAAGAAGTATATGAGGAAGTATCGAGACTAGACCAAAATAGGGAAGAAGCTCAGAGCATTTTGACCCTACCAAATTACATGGGAGAGTACGAAAAAGAATCCATGATCTTCCGTGCGCCCACAGTACGAGGAAAAGGAAAGGGAAACTCAGATAAGATTTCACACAATCTAACAGAACTTAAAAAGACAAAAGTACAATGCCAATTGACTGTGGAAGAACTACTTCATGTTGAACCACAATTATGGAAACAATTAGCAGGACAACTGGAGTTAGGGTAGGAGAAGAACGAAAAGGAAAGCAAGGGAAATGAAAACCCACCTAAGGTACAAATTCCAGTGGATAAGGTTGGAGAATTTAGTGAAGGAGACAAAGGTAACACGTGTCTACATGTCACTTACAATGGCTATATGAACAAAGCCATACTAGACATAGGAGCAGGAGTAGGTATTGCTACCAAAGAGATTTGGGAGAAATCGGGAAAGCCTACCTTACGACCCACTCGCATGAAGCTTCAGTTAGCAGATGGTCATGTTGAAAAACCATTGGGAATATTAGAAAAGATCAAATTAACCACTTGTGAAGTTGAATTTGAGCATACTCTAGCCATCTATCAATTTGGAAAAGCAAATAATTATGAGATAATATTAGGACGACCCTTCATGAGATAGCTTAGGGTGGTGCAAGATTGGGGACGAGACTCATTATTGTTGGAGCAAGTCTATGACAAGCCTAAGTATTGGCTTGAGTCCCACAAAGTCATAGAAAAAGCTTTAAAATGAAGACTATGTAAAGTTCACTTGTGAACTACCTCTTGTAACTTTTGAAGAGTTTACTTAATGTAAAAGTGAAAGAATCTTAAGTGGTTGAGTCCACTTGATCAAGAATGGAAATAGTAGCCACGAATTTGTGATTTGTGGTAGGTAGAGAATCAAATCAATCATTGATTGATTGGAGAGTGATTGAGGGAAGTTAGCCTCCCAAACTCAACTATAAATAGATGGCAGTTTTAGTCATGGTTAGAGAGACCTATGTGAAGACCTCCAAGAGCTGAGCTTTATGCCATATCAAGGTGTGATTACAATCAGTAAGTCCATTGTATTGTACAAGCAATATACTTTCATTTTCATGATCATTTGGGTTCATATTTCCATGTTCTTGTGAAGTGTACTACTCACTGCCATTACTCTCAGTTTTCTTAGTCAGATTGCAGAGATTGTTTCTCTGCGCTTGGTGCATCATTTTCAGTGATTTAACTTGGTAAATTTAGCTCTATAAGTTTACTATATGCTCACTAATTTTCATGTCATTTGGATGTTGAAATCTTCAGTTATGTTCATTTGAAGTCAACACTATTTGTGCATTTTCACTTCTCTGTCAGGTACCCGATTTTTTTCACTTACCTTGGAAGAGTCATTTCTCAGTGGTTACTTATCCAAATTCAGTGCTTTAAAGCTTGTTGGATTCAACTTACTGTTTAGTATAACCATACAAATTTTGATAATCATTGGATTCCTACATTTTGAGTTATGTTTATTTTTCTGCTCACTGGTCTCAAACTGTAGCAGCCCGTGAAAATCGGGATGATGTCATCACTTGTTAAAACTCATTCTCAGTGTGTGGTTTATTATTTTTGATGAGATTACTCTTGAAAGTTAGCTCTTTAAGCTACTAGACTTCCCCAAGAGGAATTAAGCTGATTGCTGCTGTGCTCAGAGAATTATGTAAAACACTGGACAGGTGTATGAACCAAGAATAGCACGTTTTCACCTCTGAGCTAACTCTAACTTATCTGTTTTGATCTATCTTTTTGAGAGTGATCTTCCAAGGTACATAGGGTGTCTAATACATCCATTGGCAAGCTAAAAGGGCCCACCATATACTCTTGGAGTTCATTTGGTTGGTCTAGATCAAGGATTTTGCAACACCTCTTCATCTTCAAGCACATACCTATCCATCTCTTCACAGTGGTATCAGAGCAAGGTTGGACAACATGGCAGATGGATTTCCTTCATCAATTGATAAATTGGATAGAGGTAATTACTCATCTTGGTCATTAAGGATGGAAGCTTATCTCCAAGGTAGAAGTTTATATGGTTATGTGGCTGGAGATGAAGTTATGCCAAGTTTCAGGAACAAAAGTCAACCAACACAAGAAGAGCAAGAAGGATTGAGCACATGGTGCTCCAAGGATGCACTTGCAAGGTCTTATCTCCTCAAATCTATCTCAGATTTTTTGTTGCCTCACATTAGAAGTTGTAAGACATCTCAAGAAGTGTGGGATGCACTTGAAGCTTTCTTTTCTTCAAGTACTAAAGCTAGGAAGCATCAACTATGGCTGGATTTCACAACTCTCAAGAAGGCTCCCAAACAAAATGTGACTGATTTTGTCACAAAGCTCAAGGACATAGCGGATCAGTTGGGAAGCATTGGAGAGGTAATAGATGAAGAGCAAAATTTAAGGCAGACCATCAATGGCTTGAAGGCAGATGACAAGTGGGAAGCATTCACCACAGCTATGAATGTACCTGATTTCAATACACTCATTGGACAACTACTTACTCAAGAGGCAAAGCTTATCAAAAATGGAGAAAGCTCTAAAGGTAATCAATCTTCAGCTTTATACACTGATAAAAGCAAGTCCAAAGATAACAAAGGAAAGGCAAAGAAAGTGGATGATGAAGCAGGTACATATCAAGCTAACTATGCAGGTAGAGGAAGACATGGTAGAGGTAGAGGAAGAGGAGGTAGAAAAGGTAGGGGGAGATCCCAAGACTCCAACCCATGTTCTATTTGTGGACTAACTAATCATACAACTGAAAATTGCTTTAGGAATTCCAAGAATCAAAGAGGCAGAGGATACAATAGAGGAAGTTATGGCTACTCAAGAGGAAGGTTCAACAACCACCATGGCAATTACAACAACTACAATCATTCAAACTATCAAGGAGGCTACAAAGGAAGGAGAGACTACAATAACTACACAGAAGACTCAAACAAAGAGGATTCATTATTGATCATGAACATGGCTATGCCACAAGGTAAATCTGATGAGCATGTTTTCTACATAGATTCAGGTTGTTCAAATCATGTTGCAGGAAATGTGGCACTCCTATCAGATTTAGAAGATCCAAGGAATAAGCATGAGGTACAAAGAGGAGATGACACAAGACATCCTGTGGAGAAAATAGGCAATGTCAAAGCACCTGATGGAAACATCAACCTACTCAGTAAGGTACTCTATGTCCCTACCATTACAAAGAATTTGATAAGTGTTGGGTAGATAGTAGAGAAAGGGTTGCAAGTCAGGTTCACAAAGGCAGGAGCATTTGTTGAAGATCCAAGTCAAGGATTCAGAAAAATTGCAAAAGGTGAAAAGACAGGTAGATTGTTCACATTTGAATTACAGGACACTAGAAACATTGCTCTCTTTAATTATGGTAGTCAGACACTCACAGAATTGGAAGTATGGCACAAAAGGTTAGCACATATTGGTGAAAGGTCATTAAAGCAAATCTGCAGGGACCAAAGTGTACTTGGACTCCCTAATTTGTCAAAACAACATATGATTTATAAGTGTAGTGCATGTCAATTTGGAAAGTCTCACAGGTTACCATTCATGAAGAAAGGTTATATGCATGGAGATCTCTTGGAGTTGGTTCATACAGATGTATGGGGACCTAGCAAGGAAGCTTCAATATCTGGATCAAGGTATTATGTCTCCTTTATTGATGATTACAGCAGATGGACTATCCTATTCTTTATGAAACACAAAGATGAAGTTTTTTCATGTTTCAAAAGATATTTGGCTCTTGTGGAGAATCAAACAGGTAAATCACTAAAAAGGCTAAGGTCAGATGGAGGGGGAGAATACTTCTCCCATGAGTTTGATTCTTTTCTTCAAGAAAGAGGAATCAAAAGAGAGGTAACTACAAGGTACACTCCTGAGCAAAATGGAGTGGAAGAAAGGAGGAATAGGACAATTGTTGAAGCTGCAAGGTCTATGTTAAATGAAAAGAATTTACCTAATTACTTATGGGTTGAGGCTGTATCTAGAGCCACTTACTTGATTAACAGGTTGCCTTCAAAATCCCTTGATGGGATGACTCCATATGAGGCTTGGAATGGAAGAAGACCAAGCTTAGATCATTGTAAAATTTTTGGATGTATTGCTTTTGCTCATGTTCCTTCACAGGTTAGAGGCAAGATGGATCCAAAGGTAGAAAGGTGTGTATTTATTGGATATGACAACAATCAAAAGGGCTACAGGTTATACAACCCTACCAACAAAGGATTCTTGGTAAGGAGAGATGTAGTTTTTTATGAGAACAATTCATGGTATGAAGATTCATGCAGGAAGGTCAATTTACCATATGATCTTGAAGAAGATTTTCCAAAGCTTGGTAGAGAACAACCAAAGATTGAAGAACAAGACACCTCAGAGGATGATGAAGAATCTCAGATGGAAAAGATCAAAGCATGGAAGTCTAGAGGTAAAGCAAAATTGCAAGAACTTGGACATGAGGCAGAATCATCACATCATGGCCTAAGAAGATCTATGAGGGAAAAGAAAAAACCAGAAAGGTATGGGTTTGACACCTCATTAGTAACTAAACATCCTATCTACATAGCATAGGACATAAACCTAGAGGAGCCATCATCCTTTGAAGAGGCCAAAGAAAAATCAAAATGGAAGCATGCAATGAAGGAAGAGATTGGTGCCCAAGACTTCATTCATGAAGGTAATAGGCTCAAGATGGGTCTATAAACTCAAGAAGAATTCTGATGGTTCAATTAACAGGTATAAGGCAAGGCTTGTAGCAAAAGTCTTTGCACAAAATCAGGGAATTGATTATGAGGAGACCTTCTCTCCTGTGGCAAAGATGCCTACTATTAGGGTTTTGCTTAGTATTGCCTCTTCCAAGAATTGGAAGATACTTCAAGTAGATGTAAAGAATGCATTTTTGAATGGTTGGATAACAGAAGAGGTATATATGGCACAACCACGTGGTTTTGAGAATCAAGTTTATCCTGATTATGTGTGTAAACTTAACAAAGCATTGTATGGTCTCAAGCAAGCTCCAAGAGCTTGGAATTTCAGGCTTGTTTCATTCTTGCAGGACAAAGGCTTTCAACCAAGCAAGGCAGATCCTTCACTCTTTATTAAAAAGAGTAACTCTGAGCTCATCTACCTATGTGTATATGTAGATGATATTATATTGACAGGAAATGATGCAGATGGTATGAAGAAGATCAAAGATCAGATAAGAGAAGAGTTCAAGATAAGTGATTTGGGTTCACTTACCTACTTCCTAGGTTTGGAAGTTGTCTACAAAGATCATGGTTTGTTTCTCACTCAAAGGAAGTACATTAAGGACATGTTGGCAAAATTCAAGATGCAAGATTGTAAGATTGCAGGTACTCCAATGGAGGTCAATCACAAATTGAGCTCACATGAAGGTGAACTCATAGAGGACATCACATCATATCAAAGTCTAGTGGGTAGTCTCAACTATGCCACATTGATAAGGGTAGATATATGTTACAGTGTGAGTGTGCTAAGTCAATTTATGCACACACCAAGGAAACCACATATGGATGCTGCCAAAAGGATTCTCAAGTATCTCAAAGGAACCATAAATGAAGGACTTTATTATCCTTATGTATCTGATTTAGGTTTGAAGCTATTTTCTGATGCAGATTGGGCTGGCTCCAAGGAAGATAGAAGGAGCACTTCAGGTTATCTTACCTTTGCAGGTTCAAAGCTTATTTCATGGTCATCCAAGAAGCAACCCACAGTTGCTCTCTCTTCTACTGAAGTTGAATATAGAGGTCTTGCCATAGCTACTCAGGAAGCTATGTGGATGAAGACATTATTCAAAGATCTTGGATTGGAGTTTGGAAATCCAACTATTTTTGGTGACAATATGAGTTCTATTCATTTGGCTGCTAATCCTATCTTTCATGCAAGGATTAAACATATTGAAGTTCATTATCACTATGTACGAGAGAAGGTTCTAAGCAAAGAGATTCAAATATCATATGTGTCCACTCATCAACAATGTGCAGATATTCTAACCAAAGCATTGGATGGTACAAAGCTTTACAAATTCAAGGCTATGATTGGTTTGTAGGTAATCTTGGAAGGTTGAAGACCTCAAGCATACTTGACTTGAGAGGGAGCTCTTGGAGCAAGTCTATGACAAGCCTAAGTATTGGCTTGAGTCCCACAAAGTCATACAAAAAGCTTTAAAATAAAGACTATGTAAAGTTCACTTGTGAACTACCTCTTGTAACTTTTGAAGAGTTTACTTAATGTAAAAGTGAAAGAATCTTAAGTGGTTGAGTCCACTTGATCAAGAATGGAAAGAGGAGCCACGAATTTGTGATTTGTGGTAGGTAGAGAATCAAATCAATCATTGATTGATTGTAGAGTGATTGAGGGAAGTAAGCCTCCCAAACTCAACTATAAATAGATGGCAGTTTTAGTCGTGGTTAGAGAGACCTATGTGAAGACCTCCAAGAGCTGAGCTTTATGCCATATCAAGGTGTGATTACAAGGCACACATATGTATCAGTAAGTCCATTGTATTGTACAAGCAATATACTTTCATTTTCATGATCATTTGGGTTCATATTTCCATGTTCTTGTGAAGTGTACTACTCACTGCCATTACTCTCAGTTTTCTCAGTCAGATTGCAGAGATTGTTTCTCTGAGCTTGGTGCATCATTTTCAGTGATTTAACTTGGTAAAGTTATCTCTATACGTTTACTATATGCTCACTAATTTTCATGTCATTTGGATGTTGCAATGTTCAGTTATGTTCAGTTGAAGTCAACACTATCTGTGCATTTTCACTTCTCTGTCAGGTACCCGATTTTTTTCACTCACCTTGGCAGAGATATTTCTCAGTGGTTACTTATCCAAATTCAGTGATTTAAAGCTTGTTGGATTCCACTTACTGTCTAGTATAACCATACAAAGTTTCATAATCATTGGATTCCTACAATTTGAGTTATGTTCATTTTTCTGCTCACTGGTCCCAAACTATAGCAGCCCGTGAAAATCGGGATGATGTCATCACTTGTTAAAACTCATTCTCAGTGTGTGGTTTATTATTTTTGATGAGATTACTCTTTAAAGTTAGATCTTTAAGCTACCTAGACTTCCCCAAGAGGAATTAAGCTAATTGCTGCTGTGCTCAGAGAATTATGTAAAACACTGGACAGGTGTATGAACCAAGAATAGCAAGTTTTCACCTCTCAGCTAACTCCAACTTATCTGTTTTGATCTATCTTTTTGAGAGTGATCTTCCAAGGTACATAGGGTGTCTAATACATCCATTGACAAGCTAAAAGGGCCCACCATATACTCCTAGAGTTCATTTGGTTGGTGTAGATCAAGGATTTTGCAACACCTCTTCATCTTCAAGCACATACCTATCCATCTCTTCACAATTATACCTTCAACATCAAGGAAACACCACCAACATAAACTTGGATACCTTTGCGTATAGAGATGTACCACCACTACACTCGAACCCCATACATAAAGAAGAGGATGATTTGTCTATCCATAGTGCTGGATCAAGCAATCAATCATGGATGCATGAGGATGCCCAATTATGGATGTGTAAAGAAGCCAAGAAAGAGGATAACAAAAGGCAGTTATGGCCAATAGGACATCCTAATTATCGGCCCATAGAAGATCTAATGTACATGCCTCAAATCTTCCCTGATGAAACATTTGAACCGCATGGATGGATGGAAATCCTAGCAACCTTGGATGTATGTGTAAATGAAGAAGTTCTGACGATGAATGAATGTGTGGACAAAGAAGGGTACGACGTAATTTTGTACATGGTTGTCCTTCAAGAAGTAGAAGTACGAGAAATATTGGAAAAATAGTGGAAAGAAGAATATGAGAGCATAGAAATGGAACCGGAATTTGATTCAGAAGAATGCTACCTAGAAGCCATTCGAACTGAAGATAAGTATGGAATGACCAAAGTGTTAGCAATAGAAGCAACCCCTATAGTACCAAAACAGGAGGAAAGTGTGAGTAAGATCGAACCGAATCCCGAACTTTTTGAAGTTTTGGAGCATTTCAAAAGGTATGAAGTAGAAGAGAGAAAAATATCTATTCAAATGCCTAAGAGAGAGGTAAGAGAAGGAGAAGCGTACGACAACAAGGAACAAACCAAGAAAATCATAGTAACTGTAGAAGACGGAGAAGAAAGATGTACATACATAGGAAAAGACGTGTCAACAAAAGAGGAAGAAGAATTGATACAATTGATCCGAGAATATCGAGATGTATTTGCTTGGACATATAAGGATATCAAGGGTGTGGAACCCTCCATTTGTTCTCATAGAATACCAATGACGTCGGACGCAAAACCATCTAAACAACGCCCTTACACCTATAACGAGGTCTATGCTACAAAAATAAAAGAGGAAATAGACAAGCTATTAGGGGCTGGATTCATTTATGAAATAGAACATACTGAGTGGGTATCACCACTAGTGGTTGTGCCTAAAAAGAATGGAAAACTCAGAGTATGCATTAACCTGAAAAAAGTCAATGCATCCATGATCTGTGATAGCTATCCATTACCTATCACCGACCACCTATTGGAAAGAGTTGCAAGAAAAGAAGTCTATAGCTTCTTAGATGGATTCTCTAGATACAACCAAGTAGCTATTGCTATAGAGGACCAACATAAGACCACATTCGCGACTGAATGGGGTGTCTATGCTTTCAGACTGATGCCTTTTGGACTCACTAACACACCTGCTACTTTCTAAAGGTTGATGTGTCATGTTTTCAAAGAATTCCTAAAGAAAAGTATGGAAGTGTATGTAGATGACCTATGTACATACACAAATCAAAGGCAAGACCACATTCTGGAATTGCGGAAAATATTTGATAAATACCGACAATATAGAGTCTGCCTGAACCCAGAGAAGTGTTTTTTCATGGTGAAACAAGGGAAGATCTTAGGACACATAGTGTCTAGTAACGGAATATCTACAGATGAAGACAATATCAAGGTCATTTTAGAACTTCCTAGACCGAAGAATGCAAAAGAAGTGCAAGCATTTATGGGACATTGTGGATACTATCGTTGAATAATCCACATGTATGCCATAATTGACAAACCCTTGTATGGACTGTTGACACAATTCACTTGGACTGATGAATGTGAAAAGGCATTTAACGAGTTAAAAAGGCGACTTAGCACGGTCCCAATTCCAAAAACACCGAATTGGAACAAGCCTTTCCATATTCATGTGGACGCTTCAAATTACGCAATAAGATGCATCTTAGCTCAGCCGGCAGATGAAGGCAAGTTAGATCATCCAATTGCCTATGCAAGTAGACAACTAAATCAAGTTGAGAGAAACTATACAACTACGGAGCGAGAAGGATTAGGAATGTGGATGATGTAAAGAAATTCAGACACTATCTCTTAGCCAACAAATTCAAGTTCTTCATAGATCATCAAGCCTTATTGTACTTAGTCAACAAGCCTTGTAACACGGGAAGACTTGTGAGATGGTTTCTGCTATTGATGGAGTTTGACTTTGAAGTAATTGTGAAAAAGGGAAATAGCCATATAAGAGCAGATTACCTCTCTAGATTAACACATGGAGAACCACCAAGTGGAGTACCAGATGATTTGCCAGACACTTATCTATTTAATTTGGAAGTGTGTCCAAAGTGGGTAGAGAAACTAATTCCGATACTCACTCATGGCCCACAACACTCAATTAATAAAGAAAGTAAATAAGAAATTCTGCAATCACGTAACTTGCATATTATTGCAAGAAGTGTGTATTATAAGGAACCCAACGGTGTACTATCGAGATGTGTTGAGGAAGACGAACAAATGAAGTTGATTGAACGAGCTCATGTAAACAAATGGAGGATGCACAAAGGAATTCATGGAACTCTAAGAATTGAAGCAACTAGGAGTATACTGGCTTGATATGCCTAAAGATGTCCATGATTATGTCAGTAATTGTACAGAATGTCAGGAAACCATACCAGAGGATCACACATCCTTACACTTATCTACAATAGCACCCAAATGGAGTGAAACATTAGTGAAAATCCTAAAGACACGAGAACACGAGGAACGATTCAGCTTAGCAAGGAAACGGTCCCTAGAGGAAATGAGTAAGGATTATGTAATTATGGGAAGACACTTGTTCAAGAGAGGGAAAGACAATCAGTTATGGCTATGTGTGCATGAAGGAAAATACTTACCCATATTAGAGATGGCACATGCAGGTACTGCAGGAGGTCATTTTTTAGCCAATAGAACTATAAAAATGATCCTCTTTGCCGGCTTGTGGTGGCCAACTCTACATATGCATGCTGACACCTATGTCCGAAGTTGTGAGACATGCCAAAGGGCCAAATACTTGATTCGGTGAGATGACATGCCATTGAGACCTATGGTTTGCGCTAGAGCATTTTCCAAATGGGGTATTGATTTCATAGGACCCATTAACCCACCAGCCAAAGGGTCACATGCCGAATACATCATAGTAGCCACATATTATTTGACTAAATGGGTGGAGGCAAAGGCTACTAGAAAGAATGATGCTCAAACCATTGCTAAGTTTCTTTTTGAGCACATTTTCAATCGTGTCGGATTACCAATTGAGATTGTGAGTGATCGAGGAACACATTTCATCAATGAAGTCATAGAGTCCCTAATGAATGAATTCTTCGTGATCCATAAAAAATGAGGCCCATATCACCCTCAAGCCAATGGTCAAGCAGAAAGTTCCAATAAGGTGTTATGCACAGTATTGACAAAGATAGTCAATAGTGGAAGGTTAAACTGAGACAAACAAATTGCATCATGCAATTTGGGCCTTCCGAGTTGCTTACAAGACTACCATTGGAACTACCCCATTCACCCTTCTGTATGGACAGAACACAATCATGTCGATCGATTTTTTAGTGCAAACTTTGAGAGTAGTCCAATAGTATGAATGGATAGGACATGAATTATCGAAGCAGCTAGACCAAATTGAGAAGCTACATGAGACTAGAATACAAGCGGTTGCAGGAATTTATGCGGCCAAGAGAAGACATAAGGCATATTATGATGCACACATAAAAGACAAAAGAATAAAAGAAGGAGACTTAGTTCTGGTCTACATCTTGAAGCAACATGCCAAGACATTACAAAAACGCGGATATGGACCTCTAATCATCAATAGGATTTCCACTAGTGGAGGAGTTAATCTAGCTACTCTCGATGGAGATATTCTTCCTAACTACATAATTGGATGTCGAGTGAAACGCTATATGGAGCCATTGATGGACCAAATGTTAGCGCGCCCTGTAGGTGCCAAAAATAGGAAGAGAGAGGAAGAGCAAATTCGAGAGGAAGCACGGCAAGAAGCCTTAGAGCGTATCAAGAAACGAAAAGAGTGGATAAGACAAAGAGATGAATGATATCTACAAGGAGAAGAGCCTATTCCCATGGCTAATTACTAGGTTCATAAGATCGATACAACCAATGTCAACATGTCCCAGCCTTACTTAAACCTAGGAATTGGAACGATGGAGTACTAGCTGATAGACGCCTTGATAGATTTAGGAGCAGCACTTAGTTGCATATGAAATACCGTCATCATGGATCTTCAAACAATTATGACAACCACAAAAGCACACATGATAGGTGTGGGAGGGCAAGTTATAACATGCATTGGAGAAGCCATAGTATCCCTCCACCTAGGAAATTCAACTATGGAACAACGAGTTCTAGTGTGTAGAGATGAGGATCTAATATAAAACTTGATCCTAGGACAAGACTGGATCATTGAGAATGAAATGAGCATCCACTTAGCTCAAGGATACATCTCAGCCAAAATAGGTCACAAGGAAATCTTTAGTCTACTAGGAGAGAAACCCTCACATAGACTAGGAGCCTTCAGAAGTGCTGAACAAATCATACAAGAGCACATAGCAAATGATTCCAGCACAAATCAATCAGAAGCAGGTGTGACAGAAGAAGGGAATTCAAACCCCAATGTATCCAAGGAGAAAGTAGATTGATTGGTGAATAGAAGGGAACCAAGGAGGACAACACTCTTACAGCCTCCTATCAAAAAGAGAGAGCAACAGAATAGAAATCCACTGTTAGCTTCTTGCAATCAAGAAAGGCTAACCTCACGTGGGTTCGCAAGGATCTAGTGAAGGAATCAGAGAAGGCAACACGAGCACACATCATTACTCATAGGAAGACAAGGTCGAACAAGGATTCTTCTTCAACAAAATCAGAACCAAAACGTGTTTTGAGAGTATGGCTTCCGAAGACTTTGATAGAAGCTCAAAAAACACGGCAACAAATGTGGATTCCAAAGAAGGTCAGACAAGTGGCCATTCAAGAGATAGACAAGCACGAGAAAACATTATATCAACATAGTAAAACCATGAAATTAAGCAAGACTAGTCACAGATATCGGAGAAGCAGGAATCCAACGACTCCAATGACAAAGGAGACAAAAGAAACGCTTGCAACACGACAAAATGAGGAGAAGACAAGGCTTAAAACCTCTACTACGAAATGGATATGGAAACCAAAGCAACAACAAGGAATGGAACACCAACACCAAGAAGATTTCTCTTGCACACATGAAGCATCAAATGCACCTAAAGTATGCATGATAGGGCCACATTACGAGGCCAGGCATTCGGCACATGATGTACATAATAGAATTAGTGGTGCACATTCTCCAATTGGGGACAGGTCATAACTTCTACTTCCGTAGGAATGGCCCTACTATGTAAATAAATAATTGCTTCGGCTACACTAATCCTTGTTTTCTTTTCAGGAGTAAAAATGAAAAAATGTATGTGGTAAGGGATCTCACTTGTGCAACCAAGGGGAAACAGAGTGACGAAACGAACGAAATGCCACTACAACAGAGATCACTAAAGACGTCTTCTATAGAAGCTAATGCTCTTTTCATTACGAGTGCAGATGGCTTCCGAAGATTCTGAAACAACCATCCAAGAGGAGGCGCTGGAATTCCCTTTGCAAAGCGTGACTAAAGCAAAAGGTCATTGGTTTAGAGATGATCAACCAACAGGGGATTTTTTATTCCTAGTAACCATCAAAATCATGGATAGAGATCACTAGTTCCCTGTGATGTCAAAAAACTTCAAGGTAGTACATGAGCTCACATCAACCATGGACGTTATGAAGAAGGCGGGCATTCATAAATACTTTGAGTTGCTGATATACAAACGTGATTTTCAGTGATGTGCCCAAGTTATGAATACTCTGCAGCCTGCCTTGCATGATCCATTGGTGCCGGAGGCTAGATTCATGGATGCCGTTGGTGAATGGGTCATAATCCAATTTACATATGACTTAATTAAGGAAGCTTTTGGATGGGAGAAGGACGGGACCACAATCTTGAAGGAGGAAAGTCAAGGAGCAAAGACCCGAACCTTCAATGACATCAACCGCATTGATATTGAAGATGAAGTGAGGCTCATCCATCAGCACTTTTGTTTTCCAAACATGCACAGGTACACGGCTCCACAAAAGATTGTAGTACAAATGCTATCGCATGCTATTAAGCAAGTTGGAAATCAAGTCAACATGACTCCATATATTCAAGAGCGGCTATTCGAAGCCAAAAAGCAGTGGAATCACAAGAAGTTTTTGAATGGAAGTGTGGCCTTAACTATATTGATATATCATGCCTTGGGCATTAGAGAGCATTTGAGAGAGATGCCATCATCTGAAGGAATGGCCAAATATGCAAAGGTAGCAATAGTCCCCCAGAAAAAGAAGGGAGTAACAATTGTAGAGGAAGCAGAAACTAGCTCACAACCTAGAATGAGAGGTACAAAGAGATTAAGGGAAATGATGCAAGCAGAAGCAGAAGTTCCAGCCACCAAAAGGGCACATGTGCTTCCAAGAATAAGACTTGAAAACCGTCAACTGATCACAAAAGAAGAATTGGCCAAAGCAATGGAAGCCACACACCAATACACTGAAGGCCAAGTCAATCTACGAGTACAAGGACACCATTACCAACAAGCCCATCAAGATATAGAACAAAAAAAGAGGCTAACCAAGGTGCATAGATATAGAGAATTGGGTTTAGTAAATTCAAGCTCATCATCAGATGCACAAGAAGAACAAGACACCTCCTTATTGAATGTAGACATTCGAAGTGAGTCCAAGGATGATGGACAATGGGAGGAGTTAAATGAAGTGAACAAGAGTGTGGAAGAGGAAGACATGAAGATGGATCAAACGCCCATCAGCTCCAGCCAAGACAAGGCAAGAAAGGAGGCCTCCCAAGAAAGAGTACATGTCATTAAATTGAATGAGGCTTCTAACATTCAAATCCAATAGACTATGCTTGCAGTAGAGAAATTACTCAAAAATCCCAAGGAAGAACCAGAAAATACTATGATGGAAGAGTCAGAATCCTTTACACCAATAAGGGTAGTGATAGAACCCTCCCCTATGGATGTTACATTTCAAGGGAGTGCCACGAAGATTGTCAACATAGAAGAAGAAGGCAAAGAACCGAAAGTAAAACTTCAAATAAGACAACCGCATAATGAGACTATACATGTGGAGCACGGAAAGGATGTCCAAATAGGGGAAGCTCCAAGCATCCTAAAAACTTGGCTAAATGTGGACGTCACTCAGCTCAAGTCGGTAGTGCAACATATGATCAAAACCGCCATGGACACTCAACAGTTAATGCTTGAGGTCGATGCTGACTATGACAAAGCAATGCAAGAAAAGAATCAACTTCACGAAATGGGTAGGAACCTTTCCACCCAATTGATTCAAGCTCAAAAGAACATAGCAGATAAAGAGAAGTAAGTCCAAGAAGCCAAGCAGCAATGCAACACACTAGAGACAAAAAATCAGAAATTGAAAGACCACCTATAGGAGTTACAAAGGAAATATGAAGCTAGCGAGGCTGACAAAACATGCATGAATGCCATAAGCAAAATATTGGAATCACAAATCAAAATATACATGGAAGAAGCCAAGAACGTATGAAATAGAAACAAGGAGCTGATGAAAGATCTTCTATGTAATCAACCTATAGAAGCTCCTCAAGTGCCAGAAAAGGACACAAAGGCATTGGAGGAAAAGATAGCTAGGTATGAAGATCAGCTCAAGCAAGAGCAGGCCATCATTGCAGAATGGGAGAAAAGGTACATGGATGACACAACAGAACTGAGAAGGAAGTGGAAGGTGGAAGAAAACAAATATTTTGAGCAATGCAATGAAGATGCAAATCAACTCGCGGTCATTGGCAAGGAGCTCCTAAAAAACAAAGAAACCATTCTAAAGGCCACCGAGGAAATCAAAAGCAAAGATGAAATGATCAAGCAACTACAAGATCAACTAGCACAGAAGATAACAGAGGGGACACCAGTAGTTCCACACTCCACAACGGCTACTGAGGAGATTGAGGTACGTCCTCTCTCTCCCCCCTTACATCATTCGCCGATAAGGGAGGAAACGGAGATCCACTCTGAACAAACTCATCGGGATATTGCATAACTAAGCTAGCATGAGAGGTCACTACTGGTGTCCCAACTTACAGAAGATTTTGAAGATCAAGTGGTAAAAGTCATGAAGGAAGCGAAGATTGAGAGCAAGAATCTGGAACAAATAATCAGACCATTCAATGTACCATATGGTTTACTTAAAGAACAAACACGGCAATATATAAAGAACACAACCAATAAAGAGCCAGATTGCAACCTCCAGTTTAGCATGCAAACATTCACTTACACTCAAGAGGAATTTGACAAAGTTGATCCCATATGGAGGAGGAAGTTTTTGGAGAAAAATCTGACCCTAAGGGTACATTGGGAATCATCACCATACATACTTTAGGTAAATCCATCCTTTTTCCTAGTACCCAGAAGACGCTCTTCGACGCAATTTTGGGAAGGTCAGTGCCAGGGGAGCATCAATAATCAGTGGCTCAACTATCCACTACTACCAAGTCCACCTCGAGATTACAATCAAATTTTGGATAGCTCGTTATGCACCTGTACCAGATCTAGCCATTAAGATGACTAATAAAATTTTGAGCATGTTACTTACAGTTATTAAAGTATTTCAGCATTCTCAATATACATTTTTGAACTTCATTGGCATTAATCAAGGATCAGACACCCTCAACGATTAACTCTTATGGCTATATACTCACGGCTTATGTTTTTGCCAAGTACTTACATGCAGACATTTGAAGAAGTGTTCTTCACATGATTTTTTGAAATCGACTCATAAATTTTTGTAAAAATGGCTTAAAATCTTAATGCAAGGATGGTGGCCTACGAGTTGAGTTTCTTTCCCGATCATAGAGAGGCACCAGAAGATGGAGTCAAATTAAACCAATGGAAAGAATTCATGCTATGTCATGCAAATCTGTTGAACCAATGAGAGCAACAAGTCATCCAGACATACTCACATCACCACAAAAAGCCTGTCAGGGACGACAGAGTTCAAGAGGAGGGACGTGTGGAAGGGGAATCAAGCAAAAAGAGAAGATGAAGAAAATCAAAGAATAAAGCTGCTCAATAAGGAATGAAGATTATCAAGAAAAAGAACAACTCTCTGCCCAAAGCCCCACAGGGGCACACATCAGGCAACAACGCCAAAGATCTAGGTCCTGAGGAGTGGAATTAAAGAAAGATAACAACCAGGACATTTCATGGGAGGTTGCACACAACTTCCTCATCCACTAGGAGCTGGCGGTGAAGCGAAATAAGTCGAGGAGAGAGACAACACATGAAGGACTCTTCATCGGATAAGATAACCAATTGTCTGAAGGTCCTAGTTGCCTCCTCGTCCACTAGATGCGTGTGGTGGGAAGAAATCGAACAGGTCCTAGAGGATGACAAAGAAGATTCAGAAATAGGACCTTTAAAATGTAATGCTCTCTTAAAAGAGAGTAGAGGTTAGCAAATTATGGCATGTGTGGCAGCTCGATTTAATGCAGCTACCCAGATTTATGAATGTACGGAATACCAAGGGGATTATAGAAGCAAAGGACTAACTTCGGATAAAGTAATAAATTTTCTGACAGTCCTTATCGCTTCTTCGACCATTGGCTGAATTTCGAATTTTCTTCTTTCCTGCAGATTTTCATCTTCTCCATGATCTTTAGTGTGTGTCTGAAGCTTGGAATGTGTGTGTCAGATTGTTATCTACCCCTTCCCATCACTTTTGAGCTTCTGTAGTGTGTGTGTGAGAAAGTAGGAGTTGTGGAGTGAGTGTGTGTGTTTCCCGCCATTCACTGTTTTGGTCATAACTTGAAGAGCAGTTGTCAGATTTGAGTAAAAATACCACCAGTAGATGCGTCTCATTGAGAGGTTTGAAACGTGGTATTGGCCATTTTCAGAGTTCGGAGCTAGGAGAAACATTCGAATTTGTAATTATTGCTGTAAGTGGTATCACGGCAGACACTTTCAAAGGTTAAGTGAGTTGTAGAGGTAGATTAGTCTTTTCACATGCATATTGGCTGAACCACTTCAATTTCCATCATGTGTGCACAAGTCCTCATACACTTGGTTAGGTGGGTTCATCGGATTGATAATTAAGCGTGTGTCAATCCACCACTATATGCACTTGTGTGGCAGATGAGATTTAGTCTCTTTGGCACAAGTCCCTAAGACTTCGTGACTTAGGTACACATGTATCATCTATATGAGGTATCGTGTATCATCTCAATTGAGGTATTGTATCATGGAGGTCTAATATTGAATATCGTGAGTTTCTAAGAATCGAGTATTATGAGAACGACCCCATATTGTCCAACATGAATATGGCTTATTGAGAGGCTTACAAGTATCGTGTATCGAGTAAATTAGAAACACGCCCTAATTAATTCTAAACTCAAACATTTGAGGAATTACAATACTCAACTAGTGAGCAAAGCCATTTTTAAGGATTAATACAATACCATAAGTACAAAATCAAAGATTAAAATCATCAAAGACTGGTTAAGATCCCAAACTATGAATGAACCTCAAGTTTGGACATGTCCTAGGGAGTCGAAGGAGCTAGATATCCTCAATAGAGAGTGTGACTCAAAGGTGTATTCCCTCGATATACTCTGACACCTCTACTAACTCAAAAGTAGAATCTATTATGGCCTTTAAAGACATGCATAGCTCTATCCATTCAATAGAGCTCATCTATGTGATAGAAGGAGAGTATAGGAATTCCTTGCACTATTTCTCCTTAAATTGGCATGGAGTTTTGATCTACATGGATGGTCTTAATAGGTCAGTTGCAAGAGTGACAAATTCCATGGATTTGAAAGTCTTACCTAGACTTGTTGTGGAATTTGTGGAAAGTTAGACATGTTGTTAAATTACAGCTGATGATCTAGTTCTAGTCTATATGTTGAAACAATATGGCAAAAAATTATAGCAAAGAGATTATGGTCCTTTCATCATAAATTATATCTCTTGAAGTGGAGCTATTAATTTAGCTACATGGATGGAGACATACTACCAAACTACATAAGTGGTTGTAGAGTCAAGAATATGGAACCCTTGACTTAGAAGATGTTGATGAGACTCCTAGGAGTTCAAAATAGAAAAAAGAGCTGGAGAGAATAACATAAGCAAGACTAGAGGCCCTAGAATGAATTAGAAAATGGAAGGAATGGATCAGAGAATGTGATGAGAGATACTTATGAGGTGAAGAATCCATTCCCATGGCTGATTATCATACCACAAATATCAAAACCCTAGGGAGCCAAGCAAAAAGACCATATTCAAACATAGGTATTGGAAAGGAGGAATACCACATAGTAGATTCCTTAATTGACACAGGAGAAGCCCTAAGTAGTGTATGTGTTTCTTTGGTTGACAAATTAAAGATACCACTCAATCCTACAAAGGCTTACATGATTGATATTGGAGGTAATATCATTGAATGATTAAGAGAAGTAGCCTTATCCTTACATTTAGGGAACAACACAATCCAACAAAGACTTTTGGTCTATAAAGATTTTAATTTAGTAGAAGAACTAGTTCTACGGCAAGATTGGATATACAAATACGAGGATATAATGCATTTGGCCAAAGGATATATTTCAGCCAAGGTAGGACATAGAGAAGTCTTTAGTCTCCTAGACAAGAAACCACTAAAGACCATTGATAGGGAAAACCCTAATGTACCACATCAAAGTATGCATGATTTAGAGTCCCAAACAAATTCCTTATCCATAGATTCTCTACTTCAATCTACCATAAATGTCAATGAGATTTCTTGTTCTACTACATGTGATCAACCCACCCTTTTTGCTAAAGAGACCATTACAAAGAGCCCTAGTGAGGTAACTACTTTGAGAGAGGAACTTGGAGAATTTTCTACAAGCGTCATGCCAAGAAGAAGTAGACAACGCTCATGTTCAAACAGATATGGATTCACAAAGATCAACTTCAAGAGTGTAAATGCAAGCAACCCCAAGCACAACTGACCAACCTTAGACAAAGAAAATCATTCACGGAAGGAAGACTGCAATAAATCAACACAAGGACAATTGAAGTGTGGCTACCCAAAAAACTCATTGAAGCTTAAAGACAACAAAAGAAAATTTGGATCCCGAAAAAGACATAACAAAAAGCCAATGAAGATATATGTGATTAGCTAAGGAGATCAATATCCAAAAGTGGACTAAAATGAAATCTCAAGAAAATCAAAGATGAATATGGCCAAAGAAAACATGGAAAACAATTAATGAATGCAAATAAAAATCAAAACAAAGAATGTAGTAGTAGAATTGTGCCAAACAACATTGAACAAAGATCAACATAAAGCTACAAAGATACATCAAAGATGGATACCAATATAAGAACCAAAAAAACAAATGAAGGAAAAGCAATGTCAGAATTGCACTCATGATGAGCCAAATGCACTACAAGGCGCCACATTTGGCACATGGATTCTTTAAACTATATCACAATAGGGCCACACTACAAGGCGCCACATTTGGCACATGGATTCTTTAAACTATTTAGTGATGCACATTTCCTTCAGTGGAAATAGATCTTCACTTGTACTTTAGTAGTATAGGATTTTTGCTAACTAGAACTAATGTTTTTCTTCAACTATGACTAAACATGTTACGTTTAGTTTTGGCAAATAAAAAACTCAAAAAACTATATCTTTAGATCACCATCATTATACAAAGCGTTCATGGTCTAAAAGAAGAAGCTCGAAATTCAAAGATGAAGAGAATGAAAGTGGAGAGGAAGAAATCATAATGGCTCGAGATGACGAGAAAGTGTTGATCTATGACCATGTCATTGTTGGAGATAGACGTCTGCAGAAGCACGCGAACAACACAAGGAAGAAGAAGAAGCTTGGAGCACAAACACACAATACTGAATGTATTACTAGAGAATGTACAAAAGATAAGTAGCCCATTAGGGCAATAGGCATATATACAAGCTGAGGGAAAACAAACCTCCTAAAGAGGGAAAAAAGTGCCCCGGCGGTCTTAGTGTGTTCACACACATCACTACCTAAATATATCAACAAATCCCCCCTGGGAGTGATGCGGTGAACAAGGAGCTGGCACTCATGTATAAGGAAGTGCCAAGCTATGTGGAAATCACTCCACAAAAGGAGGTAAGCCCAAAGCTTTGCGGAAAGCTTCAAACTTCTCCCTAGGCAGAGCCTTCGTGAAAAGGTCTGCTATGTTCTCATGTGTGGGCACATATGCCAAGCTGATCTCCCTAGCAGAGAACCTCTCCCTGACATAGTGATAATGCACCTCAATGTGCTTAGTGCGAGCATGGAACATAGGGTTCCTCGCAACTGCCAATGCACTCTGACTATGAGTGAAGATGGTGGTGGCAGAAGACTGGCCAACACCCAAATCAGCCATAAGGTGTCTGAGCCACACACACTCAACAGTCGCTGTGAAAGCTGCCCTATACTCAGCCTCACAACTGGAAGTGGCCACAGTAGGCTGCTTCTTGCTCAACCAAGATATACATGAGCTACCAAGCATGAAGCAAAAACCACCAGTGGACACACGAGTGTCATAGCAACCAGCCCAATCAGAGTAAGATAAAGCATGCAAATCTAGTAGTAGTGATCCCCCCTTGGGATAAAACAACCCAAGTAGCCGAGTACCACTCAAGTAGCGAAAGATGCGCTTAACCGCCTTCCAATGTGTGAATCCTGGGCAATGCATAAACCTGCTCATCTGTGAGACAACAAACTGAATATGTGGCCGAGTAATGCATAAATAAATCAAGCATCCAACAGCCTGCTGATAGAGAACAACATCAAATGCATCTCCAGCATCATGAAGACTCAATCGTAAACCTGTCTCCATAGGAGTGGCAATAGGCTTACAGTCTTCGAGGCCAAAACGCTGCAATAATGTGTCAATATATTTTGTTTGACACAAAGCCATTCCACCATCAACTTGCATAAACTGAATGCCCAAATAGTGATGCAAATGCCCCAAATCAGACATCTCAAATGAGGCATGCAAATCAGCCTTGAAATTAGCAATATGCTTCTCAATAGGACTAGTGAGCAGCATGTCGTCAACATAGATAACGACATGTCGTCAACTGAATGCCCAAATAGTGATGCAAATGCCCCAAATCAGACATCTCAAATGAGGCATGCAAATCAGCCTTGAAATCAGCAATATGCTTCTCAATAGGACCAGTGAGCAGCATGTCGTCAACATATAAGGTGCTTTCAGTTGGACTGTTTTCAAAACCATGTGCAACCAGATAGGCATGTATCTTCGCATACCAAGCACGTGGTGCTTGCTTTAAACCATATAATGCCTTCTTTAACCTGCACACCTGGTTTTCATGCCCTTTCTGCACAAAGTCACGGGGCTGAAAAACATACACTTCTTCATGCAAGTCACCATTCAGAAATGTTGTTTTAATGTCCAATTGATGTACATTCCAACCATGATGGGCTGCAAGTGCACAAATGCTCCGAACAGTAGTCATACAACATGTAGGTGCTAAGGTCTCATCAAAATCAATGCCTCTTTCTTGTGCATAACCCTTTGCAACAAGCCTAGCCTTATACCTGTCAACTGTACCATCAGGTTTACGCTTCAGCTTGTATACCCACTTAGTGCCAATGGCCTTCTTGCCAGGAGGCAAGTCACATAAAGACCATGTACCATTCTTCATTATAGCATCTGTTGAAGCTCAAAGTCAAGGACAAAGCATGGAAGAACATCAAAAGGTGGACACACAAGGAAAGGGAGCAAGTAGGGAGCTCCAAGAAATGTATGTCAAATTTTCAGAAGAATCCCCTACAACAATAGTGATTTTCATCACTAAAAACCATTGTAAATACCATTTTCTATTTTTAGTAAATCCATTTTGTTCAAGCCAAGGAGTCCTTGAGCTTGAGGAGTATTAGAAGTACCATCCTACCAATTTTCATAATTTTTAGACTTTGTTTGAGCCCTCAAATAAGCCCTAGAACCTAATTTTTAACTAGGCTGGACACTAGGTCTGGACAGGGCCAAAACTAGTCAAAAAACTATAAAAAGAGCTAGAAAGCTCATTTTTGAGGTTAGCTTGTTAGAGAATAGAGCTTTTGTAAGAGAACTCTTTTGCAATCGAAGCTTTCCATTGTTCCTCTCTTTGATCTTACTTTGTGCGCGTGTGTGTGTATGTGTGTGCATGTTTGTGTGCTTTCACTCACGCACTTGTGCCTTCACTTGCTCGTGGTCTTCATACCGGTCCTCACGTCTCCGCGGATTGACAAGTAAAGGAGGTGGTGCTTACGCTTGAGCTACACCAAATTTTGGTGCCGTTGCCGGGGAGAGAGCTTCGAGGACGAGCGTTGTGATGGTAAGATCGTAGATTTGCAACGTTGGAAGGTAAAAAAAACTGTCATTTCAGTTCATTTTCTGTTTTTTCCTCTTCATCTTCATCATCATCATCATCTCCACCTTCTTCCATCTTCTTCTTCATAGAAATTTCTTGTTTTTTAGTGCATTTTTCACCATTTTCATACCATTTTTCATGCATTATTGTGTGGGAAGGAGTTAGGAGGTGCAAGGGAGAGCAAGCGCTGTGTTTTTTCATGATTTTCTACTCATACGAAGCTCGCCATTGCCGACGCTCAGAAATTTGAATTTCCCGCCAAAAAACGCGATTCTGTGATGAAAATCGCGATTCTGTGAAAATTCAAATTTTTTTGAAAAATCACGATTTTCTGTTTCCCGCCTAAAAGCTTGCTGAAAGAATCACTATTCTGTGGTCATTCTCAGAATCGCGATTCTGTGGTTGTGCTCAAAATTGCGATTCTCACAAATCACGATTTTCAACCAAAAAACACGATTCTGAGAAAACACGATTCTGTGGTTGTGCTCAAAATCGCGATTCTCACAAATCACGATTTTCAGCCAAAAAACACGATTCTGCGAAAAACACGATTTTGTGAAAACACGATTCTCTAAGACAAAATCGCGATTTTCATGTCAAAAAACACGATTCTGAGAACCACGATTTTGTGAAAAACACGATTTTATGAAACACGATTTTCAGTAAAAACACGATTTTGTGAAAAAGGCGATTCTGTGAAAACACGATTTTTTGCTCAAAATCGCGATTTTCAAAAAACACGATTCACGATTCCCTGATTTCACAAAATCGCGATTTTTTTTCAAAAGGTCCTGTTTGCCTGTTTTGACCCCCAGGAGCCTGATTTGACATAACTTTTTCATCCAAAGTCCATTTTTTGAGCTCTATAGCTCGTTGGAAAGCTCGTTTTGAATCCTACAGGGCCTCAAGTATTTTTTATAAGAATAATGCGTCGATTTTCAGATAGGATATTTTGAAGTTGACCCTCAGGTGGGACCAGGAACCCAAGGGGACTCCAAAGGATTTTGAACCATACCAAGGGGAAATTTTGGACTCTTAGCCAAAGCTTATGAACCTGAGATCTGGTAGACACCTAGGAAAGGATAGACAAAGCATTAGATCTTCTCAGTCCAGTGTCAACCACACAGCAAAGTCTTGGACACAACAACTAAGTGGTTGTCCTTACATACTAAAATCTGACACAAGTGACTCAGAAATGTCTTTTAGCATGGGAAAATCTGCAGGTGGCTCAGGAACTGCCCATCTACAAACACCAGAAGGACCCTATAAGACACAATTGGAATATATTCGGACCAACCGATTAGGTGCTCGCATCTATGAGGATGGCCTGAGGCGATCAGTGGTCCAACTCAAAAATCCAGATCAACCCTTTGGACTGGAACACCCGGTGGTCAAGTTCGAAGAGGGTTCATACATTGATAAGGAAGGAACCATGTATGTGGTCACCAACCTACCAGATAGGACCGATGAGTTTGGAAATGTCATTCATGAGAATGAGATAGGAGACCTAGAACAAGGAAATGTAGGACAAGGACCCCAGACTCCTAGAGGTAAGTCAGTTCTGACCAGAGTGATCACACCAGATTGGATCCCTCAAGACAACAAAAGCATAGAACTCTTCTTGAATAGAGAAACAGAGGAAGCCTTTTGGAGATTCAAGCCAGATCAACCTAGCCAATTGGGCATAGTCATCATCTATGAATTCAAAGATCCTGAGATACCAGGCAAAGTTGTCTACCTGGATAACACATCAGAGAAGATATTCTTGGTAATAGAACATGATAGACATGCATATACCTTGAAGAGTGAATTGATTTTCCCTCCACCAAGATCCAATGTTTCCCATGGCCTCCAAGGAGTAGGATCATCCCACGCTCATGAAGCCCAGAGAGAAAGAACTAGAGAGAGACCTGAGGTAAGTTTTGCACACAGCGTGGGCAGGAATAGGTCAGGATTTGAAAATGAAAGACGTGAAAGAGAGAGACATCAAGCACATAGGCAACAAAGAGATGAACGGGATTTTCCATTGCCTAGACCCCGAGAGCACCCAAGAACCCTTAGACCCACTCAAGTGATCAAGGCAATGAAGAATTATTTTGACGGGTCAGGAGATCCTTATGATCATGTGGCCGAGTTCAAACAAGTGTTAAGAGCTGAACAGGTTGAGGATTTGTTCACCCAGTACGAGGCATTTGGTCTAACCCTTAAGGGCACTGCCTTAGCTTGGTTTCAACCACTCAGTAGTCGCAACTATCGCGATATAGGTCAACTGCTAGACGAATTCATTGTAGAATTTTCCAAGAGTGGTATCAGGCATAACACTTCATCTTTGATCCACAGCTTCAAGCAGACACCCCAAGAAACAGTGCGACTAGCAGGTAGAAGGTTTAGACTGTACCTAGAAAGATGCCCTGCTCCAGAGCTACCCACACCAGACAAACAAGTGGCTTTGTTCTTAGATGGCTTACTGAGCACAAAGTTAAGATCATATGTATACTTGAAAGAGCCTAGATCCATAGAAGAGTGCATGCGGACATGCATTGACATAGAAGATAACTTGGGTGAGGAGTTAGGATTATCCAAACTCTATAAGGATTCAGATAGTTCTACTAGTCATACTTCAAAAATCTCCACGGAAATAGAGGAGATAGCTGAGCAAGTTGCCAAGAAGCTGGGAGTCCAAAATAAACAAACACAGAGAGTCACTCCATTGAATCGGTGTTATACTTGCGGAGGTGACCACATGGCAAATGTATGCCCATTGCACAACCAGAACATGAGAGAAAGGAATACTCCATATTGCACTATTGAGAGAAAATATACGAACCACACGGCTCAAGATTGTCCCTATAATAGGCAGGCTGTTAGACAGAATTATCAACAACCTTACCAACCACGTAGGTATCAAAACCAATACCAACAGCAATATTATAGACCACAACAGCAATATCAGGCACAATATAGGCCACAACCAGTCTTGGGAAACCAACCACCAGCTCCTGCCAATGTGATTCCAGTCAAATATGTTGTGGGAGAGGAAAATCCAAATAGAGCTTTGGTGCCACTAACCCCATTGATACCAGATAATGACTCTCATACTCATAGTTCAGACTACTCCCATGAAGGTAGTCCACATGCTTATTACATAGAGTCACCTGAACATAGTGAGATTTACTCGTATCAATATGAGGCACCACCTATGGAGCAAAATTGGGAGCCAGAATACTCCAATGTCATGTACACAAATCCTAACCCTAGGCCCCAATTGAGACAAATGAGACCACAAGCCCCTAGAGGATCTTGTTTCAGATGTCAAGGTGACCATTTCATTCGTGATTGTCCCCACCCACCATCTCCGAGTCAAGGACAGGCTATCACAATACAGGCTTTTTGTCCTAATTGTGGCAAAGACCATCTCCCCAGAGATTGTCCAAGAAACCCCTCCAGTGCACCCAAGATTACACCCATTAATGTGGTAGGCTTAGTGGCAGATTCAAGTTCAAGTAGTAGCAATGTGGCTCCTATACAAGCTGTCACTAGAGCACAAGCCTTAAAAGAGGATAAACGAGTAGAACAATCAGAGTCGAGTGAATCAGGAGAGCCTAGTAAGAGGAAAACAAGAACATGGAAGGATACCAGAGAGAAGGCCAATCGCAAGTAGAATAAAAAGTTATCGAAACTAGAAGAAAGCTTAAAAGAAGCGAAAACAAAAATAGAAGACATTGCATCTCAAAGCCCCTCGCATGCCAAAACTCCATCCACTCCAGTTCATCCCACCCCACCACCCATTGTAAATAGACCGCAACCAGGGTCTGTTCTTGCAGATCCAACCCCAGAAGGCTTGGACATGATGTTCAAGGCCTACCAGGCTCGACTTCAAGAAGGGCCTATAGCTGCAAACCTAGACAAGAGTTACCCTAGAGCAGATTTAGAGATTGAACGGATGAAAATGTGCATGAAAATGGTAGAACAAGCTCAAGCCATACTTGAGACTAGTCAAAAGTTCAATCAGACAAACTCTATCAAATCAGATTTGCATTTCCAGGGCTTACTAGGAAGAGTAGAGCAATTTGTAAACAAACCACAAGTTTCTTTACCTCCACAGGCTCAACCAGTTATTGAGAGAAGAAGCTCACCACCAATGGGAGCTCATGTTTCAAATTCCACGGATGCTGGAATACCTCCTTCAATTCAGGAGCACTCTCAAGAGTTCTTGCGGGAAATACAAGAGGAGAAATGGGCCAAGGAGAACAATAACTCCCCTCCTACTCCTGAGATTGATGATCTTCATGATCAATTTCCCCAAGACATTCCATCTATTTACGGAGATGAAGCAGAACAACAAGAAGATGAAAGATTAGATTTTGAATCTAATACCCTAGAAGAACTACCTCAATTTCTAGGCCCATGGGAATCTGAATCTCTCCAGATTAGAGCTCCCACAATACTGGTAAGACATGAAGACTCAGTGGTCCCAAGGAACACTGATGTCGTGAAGAACACTAAGGTTCAATGTCATCTCACTGTAGAAGAGCTGCTCAAAGCAAAACCTGAGCTATGGAATCATGTGAAGGATCAGGTCCCAAAACTTGAGTCCAATATGCCAAAAACAGACTCTAAGCAAAAAGTACCAGAAATACCTCTAGACAAAATAGGGGACATGTGTGAGGGTGAAGAAGGTAATACTTATCTTCCAATCACCTACCAAGGTTATACAACCAAAGCAATCATAGATTCAAGTGCGGGTGTTGCTATTGCGACCACCTCCTTGTGGAAGCAATGGGGCAAGCCCACATTAAGACCAACTAGAATGAAGCTTCAAATGGCTGATGCTCATTTTGAAAGACCTCTAGGATTGCTCAAAGGGATAACTCTAACCACTTGTGGTGTAGAGTTTGAGCACACATTTGCTATATGTGACTTTGAGAAAAATAATGTCTATGAGATGATCCTAGGAAGATCCTTCCTATGACAATTGCAAATAGTACAGGATTGGGGAACCAACTCCTTGTACGTGCAGCACTTAGGGGTCACCACCAAGCTCAATTTGAAGGATTACTCCTTCAGAGATGTACCACCCCTACAGTGGAATCCTATCCACAAAGCAAAAGAAGATTCTATCATTGTGCAGTCTGAAAGTTCACCTGATCCATCATGGTTGCATGAAGATACTCATTTGTGGATGTGCAAGGTGGCAGAGGAAGAGGAAAAACGCTTGAAAGCGAGAGAAGAAGGAACTTCACCAGGAGATAGACCAGTTAG
The DNA here is from genome assembly GCA_020310875.1 of Ceratopteris richardii. Taxonomy (NCBI): domain Eukaryota; kingdom Viridiplantae; phylum Streptophyta; class Polypodiopsida; order Polypodiales; family Pteridaceae; genus Ceratopteris; species Ceratopteris richardii. The sequence goes on along the minus strand of CM035439.1, from coordinate 46,445,688 downwards.
AGACCCAGCCTACACACCGATGATCTTTCCAGATGAGGAATTTGAGCCTCATGGCTGGCGAGAAATCTTAGCTACCATGGACATTGCAGTCAATGAAGAACAATGGACACCTCATTGTGATGAGAAGGGTTATGATATCTCAGTGTTCATGTGTCAGCCCTTGCTAGAAGAATGTGACCCTAGTGATGTCATAGAAGAAGAAGAGAATGACGATGATCTAGAGTCTTTACTGATGGATAGTTGCTTTAACTTAGAGAAGCACTATTTAGAAGATGTCGGAGTGTTCAACCAAAAAGAAGAAGAACCTCTCACAAGTATTAAAATGGTAAATTCAAAGGATGGAAGTGAGAGCAGTCAAAAGAAAAAGAAAAGAAAAGCAGTGAAACCAGAAGAGGAGGAATCATTGTTTGAAGTACCAGAAAACTTCAAGAAATATGAAGTTGACGACTGCAAAGTTTTGGTACGCATGCCTAAGAGAGAGGCTATCATAGGAGAATCATATGATAATAAAGAAAAAACCAAGAAAATTGTAGTGACCATTTAAGAGAACAAAGAGAGATGCACATATATAGGAGATGACCTAAGTGCAAGAGAAGAAATGGAGCTTGTAACTCTATTAAGGGAATATAGGGATGTGTTTGCGTGGCACTATAGAGACTTGAAAGGGGTAGATCCAAGAATTTGCTCTCATACTATCCCCATGACCGCTGATGCCAAGCCCACCAAACAGAAGCCCTACACATATAATGATACATATGCAGCCAAAATAAAAGAAGAAATTGATAGGCTGATTGAAGCTCGATTCATCTATGAGATTGAGCATACTGAATGGGTGTCCCCCACTCTTGTGGTACCCAAGAAGAACGAGAAGTTGCGAGTGTGTATTAACCTTAAAAAAGTTAATGCCGCTACGATCAGAGATAGTTATCCACTTCCAATCACAGAACACCTATTGGAGCGTGTTGCAGGCAAGGAAGTTTATAGCTTCCTTGATGGATTTTTAGGTTAAAATCAAGCGGCCATTGCCCCAGAAGATCAACACAAAACAGCTTTTGCCACAGAATGGGGAATCTTTGCATTTTTTGTTATGCCATTCGGGCTCACAAATGCACCTGCAACATTCCAACGGCTCATGTGTCATGTCTTCAAAGAGTTCCTGCGAAAGAGCTTAGAAGTATATGTGGATGATTGATGTGCTCATTCCCAAGAAAGAAGATTTCACATCCCTGAACTCAGACAAATCTTTAACAAGTGCAGAGAATATCGAGTGTTGAACCCAGAAAAGTGTGTGTTCATGGTGCGTCAAGGTAAAATCTTAGGTCATATTGTTTCTAAGAATGGAATCTCAACAGATGAAGATAAGGTACGAGCCATAGCAGAGCTGCCACGGCCAAGGAATGTTAAAGAGGTACAAGCCTTCATGGGCCATTGTGGATATTACCGTAGGTTTATCCACATGTACGCGATCATAGCTAGACCCCTTTATGCCTTGTTGTCTAATTTTGAGTGGAACGACGAATGCGAGAATTCTTTCAATGAACTGAAGAAATGTTTGTGCACAACACCAATACTGACCACTCTTGATTGGAATAAACCATTCCATGTACATGTGGATGCATCCAATCATGCCATAGGATGTGTGCTAGCACAACCCACCGGTGAAGGAAATTTAGATTTACCCATAGCATATGCTAGCAGACAGCTAACTGTAGCGGAACGAAACTATACCACAACTGAGCGAGAGGGCTTAGGCATGGTATATGCTATGAAGAAGTTTAGACACTATTTATTGGCCAACAAGTTCAAGTTTTTCACTGATCATCAAGCTTTGTTATATTTGGTCAATAAACCTTGCAATACTGGACGCTTAGTAAGATGGTTCCTCTTACTAATGGAATATGACTTTGAAGTTGTTGTTAGGAAAGGTAGAACCCACCTTCGGGCAGATCACCTTTCTCGCATTACTTCAGGAGAGTCACCGCAAGGAGTGTCTGATGAATTACCCGATGCTTATTTGTTCAATCTAGAAGTTGTTCCTAAATGGGCAAATAAGTTGGTACTAGTCCTAACCTTCGGCCCCGCAAATAAGAATGTGAAAACATCACAAGAAGAAATTGTAAAATAAAAAAATATCACATATTGGCAGGAAGCATGTACAAACAAGATACTGAGGGTGTATTAGCTTGTTGTGTCGAGGATGATGAACATAGTAGTTGGTTGCAGCAAGCTCATGAAGGATTGCTAGGAAATCACTATTCTAAACAACGAACATTCCAGAATCTGAAGCATTTAGGAGTGTATTGGCCTAGCATGGACAAAGAAATACATGAGTGGATTAAGAATTTTCCAATATGCAAAGAGAGACCACCACTGGAGCATGCCACCCTTTATCAAGTGTCATTAATTCCTGATTGGAGTGCTCCATTGGTAGAGTTTATGAGATCGGGAAGATTACCCAAAGAGGCTAGTCTAGCAAGAAGACGAAGCATGGCACAAGAGGCTCAAGGCTATGCCTTAGTAGGAGATAACTTATACCGAAGAGGCAAAGATGGTTACTTAAGACTGTGTGTTCATGAATCAGATTATTTGAAAGTCTTAGAAACTGCACACAACGGTGTCACAGGTGGACACTTCGGTCCTGATCGAGTAATCAAGACCATTCTATTCTCAAGACTTTGGTGGCCCACTCTTCATATGGATGCTCATACCTATGTGAAGAAATGTGACACATGCCAACGTGCACAATATCCAGTTAGAAAAGACGAGATGCCTTTGAGACCAATGATGGGAGGGCGTGCATTTTCAAAATGGGGCATAGACTTCATAGGACCTATTAACCCCCCAGCTAGAAACTCCCATGGAGAATATATTATTATAGCCACAGATTACCTTACAAAGTGGGTAGAAGTGAAAGCCACAACAAAGAATGATGCTCAGACTACGGCTAAGTTCTTATTCAAGAATGTGTTCACGAGATATGGACTACCAATAGAGTTGGTGAGCGATAGAGGCACACACTTCTTGAATGAAGTCATTGAAAATCTTCTCCAAGAATTCTTGTTGATACATAAGAAGTCTGCCCCCTATCACCCACAAGCTAATGGACAAGTCGAGAGCACCAATAAGATCCTCTGTAACGTATTGACAAAACTGGTAAGTAATAAACGCTCTGATTGGGACAAACAACTTCATCATGTTGTTTGGGCTTATCGAGTTGCCTACAAAACGGTACTCAATGCCACCCCATTTCAGATGGTCTTCGGACAAAACGCTGTGCTACCATTAGATTTCTTAATCCCTACCTTAAAAGTAGCACAAGAGTATGAGTGGAATGGACATGAATTGTCCTCTAGGATCTTTGATCTAGAACACTTAGGTGAGACGAGGCTACGAGCGGCAGCAGACATCTACGCTGCAAAGAAAAGGCAAAAGGCATACTTTGATGCACACATTAAGGATAAGGGACTGAAAGAGGGAGATCTAGTGATGGTTTACAAACTAAAACAACATGCCCGTAAGTTGGAAAAACGAGGATATGGACCCATGATCATTAACAGAATTTCCACTAGCGGCGCGGTTCAATTGGCTACTTTAGAAGGTGATATCTTGCCAAACTATATTAGTGGATGTAGAGTCAAGCTATATCAAGAACCTCTTACTGAGGATATGCTCACGAGACTCAACACTGCTAAGAAGCCAAAAGAAGAGGAGTTAAGGGTGAGGGAAGAAGCACAAGCAGAGGCCAGAGAGCATATTAGGCGAAATAAGTTAAGGAGACTAGGCCTAGATGTCAACTCACAAGCCCCAAAATATCACATGGATATGTGCCAAAAATCAGGCATAATTACTTCTCAAGTCATTGACCGACGTCCCTTTGTGACCATAGAGATAGGACAAGGAAAGGGTGCAAGGACTCTGAAAGCATTAATTGATTCAGGTGCAACAAGTAGTGCAGTTAGACTATCCTACTGCCGAGACTTGCAGTTGAACATCAATCCCATAGAAGCTTATCTCATAGGATTAGGAGGTGTGCAAACCCCTTGTTTGGGTGAGGTGGAACTTCCCATCTACCTTCAAGATGTTCCAATGAAAGTCAAGGCACTAGTGTGTGAAGATGAGAACCTTACAGAACCACTTTTCTTGGGTCAAGATTGGATCTATGACCATGCAGTTAACTTAAACCTAAGAAGTCAAATTCTTCAAGTTTGGGTACATGAACAATGCATTACATTAGAATTAGAGTACTGCATGCTCCCAAATCATGGCACCCCACACTCTCTTAGCTCTTCTAAGACTAATCATATGGAAGAAGATGTTGTAGGTGTCAAAAGCTCTATGATGCAGAAGGAGTCAATCATGGAAGAACAGGTTCCAAGGCGGGTGGATCTTTCTTCTTCTCCAAAGAATCAAGTAGCCACACTAGTGAGTCCACCACAAAGGCAAACACAATCGATCACGACAACGGCTACATCAAATAGAAAGACACCATTTGCTAAGAAAGCAGTTCCGAGCATGAAGCAGATCTGGGTACGCAAAGGAGAGAAACCACCAGCCTTGCCCCCACAAATCCCATCCAGGCAAGCCAACCAGGTCAGAAGACGAAGGAAGCAGCTCGGACAAGCTCAATCACAAGGTATCCAACAAGTTTGGGTGCCTAAGAAATTAGTTGCAGCTCAACAAGGGCGATTAGAGATGTGGGTACCTAAGAAGCTCTTACATCTACAACAACCTATGTTCTCCCACATGCGAAAGGTCTCAACAAGGAAGCCAAAAGGAGAAGAGGGTAAGAACCACGTACAGAGACCGAAAGGAGATCAAATCAGCTCTTCAACAATAGTAGAAAGACGCGCAAAAAGGATATGGGTTTGGAAGCCAAAAGTACAAGTAGCCTCCATCAAACCAAAGCGCCAACCACACTGGATACCACAGTTCAGAAAGCATCCAACGAGGAAGACGCTTGAAGTAATCTCTACAGTGCCGAATGATGTTCTAAAATGGGTCCCGATCAAGAGGAAGGATCAGTGGTCATCTCGAGATCCAATGGATACCACCAACAAAGATGACATCAACATCTGCAGGTGACATCATGCCTCGACGAGCGACAACCATGTGCTCCTTGCACAACCCTGTCTTTTGCACCATTCAGGTCATGCATTTCCAAAGTATGCATTAATATAGGGCCACCTTACACGGCCGTACATAGACACACTTGAGAATCCCAGGCACAAGAGCACATTGACATATGTCAAAGATTTTTATTGATTGATACTAAACTCTGTCTTCTTGTTTTGTGATATTGTTCCAAAAAAAAAAAAAAAGAGAGAAAAGAAAAAAAGAAAGAGAGGAAGAACTTATTCCCAGGTTTGACTCATGAAACAGGAATGAGCCATGCTTAGTTGAAGATGGAAGTGTTGATTATCGGGCATTTATCAGTTTGGATAAAAGTGTGTCTCGGCTAGCAGATGATATAATTGATGCCTTATCTGGTAGATGTCAAGAACTTCCCCTTAACATGGCATCCACAACTATGGTTCCCTCTTACTATGGTAGAAGTGAAGATCTTTAAGGTCCGCAAATAGAGTGATGCTTAACTACCGCATGTCCGAGAGCATCCACGGAAATATGTGCAAGGGGTAGTTCTGGTACCCTGCAAATCTTTTTATCGAACGTTGTTGTCAAGGAATATAAAGAAATTCAATTCTCAGTATTTGGCAAATGATGCGTTGAAAGGAGGAGATAGGATCTTCCACTCAAAAGATCTCATCAATGGACCATCAACATGGACATTCATCAACAATGTTCCATCCCAAAGGCCGAGTGTACAGCACAAAGAGATGAACATCCATCGACCTTCTCCATGGTAAGTATCTTTAGCTTGGAAACATCACCATGATAGCTTAGGAAACCTCTTCGTCGGCATACCCTTGAGCACTTAGCTCTTAGCTTGTTAGAGAATAGAGCTTTTGTAAGAGAACTCTTTTGCAATCGAAGTTTTCCATTGTTCCTCTCTTTGATCTTACTTTGTGCGCGTGTGTGTGTATGTGTGTGCATGTTTGTGTGCTTTCACGCACGCACTTGTGCCTTCACTTGCTTGTGGTCTTCATACAGGTCCTCACGTCTCCGCGGATTGACAAGTAAAGGAGGTGGTGCTTACGCTTGAGCTACAACATCATATTCAGATTGCATAGCAGCCATCAAATTTTCTGAATTCTATGCTTCATCAAACGAAACAGGCTCATTCTCATCACAGAGACTAGACGCAACCATAGCATAGCAATCTGATGCAAAGGAGGCACTATGAGAGCCTGAACGAGTACGACATGACAAAGGTGCATCTAATTTGCTCTCACGCAAAGTCTGCACTAGCCATTTTGGCAAAGTTTTTGCCTGCTCAATATCAGCTCTCTCATCAAGTGCATCATGTGAATCTGCATAAAAAATGGAATGATCTACATCATCATATGAAACCTTCAAAGGCTGAGAAGTTGCCTCATTAGGACCAGCACTAGACTGTCCACCTGTAAAAAGAGGCATCAAAGTATCATACATGTCTTTGGAGCTAACAGATGTCTCCTTAGTACATGGAAGCAATGGCTGAATAGCATCTTCCACAAAGACAACATCACGGCTAACCAGAATGCGTTTAGTCTGTGGATGATACAGACGATAGCCTTTACTTTCAAAACTGTACCCAACAAAAATACATTTTACTGCCTTATCATCCAATTTTCTACGATGTTGTTCAGGCACTAGTGCATATGCCAAACAACTAAAACACATGCAGATGAGCAACAGATGGCTTGCGGTCATGCCAAGCCTCATATGGAATGATAGACTGCAGCCCTTTAGTGGGACATCTGTTCAATACATATGTTGCACACATGATAGCCTCAAGCCAGAAACTATGTGGTAAAGCCTGACTTTTGACCATGCACCTCACCATCTCCATGAGTGACCTGTTCTTTCATTCAGCAACTCCATTCTCTTGAGGTGTATACGGCACTGTACATTGGTGTTTTATCCCACGTTCAGGAAGAAATGCATTAAAATCAGAAGACATATATTCCCCCCCTCGATCAGAACAGAGGGTGCCCGTTTTACATGCTGACATATTTTCAGCCAAAACCAAAAACTGTTTAAAGCACATGAACAGTTCGGACTTTTCTTTGAGTGGATATACCCATGCATGCCTGGAAAAATCATCAATGAAAGTCACAAAGTAAAGGTAATTTCCAAAAGAGGGTGTCTGCATAGGACCACAGACATCACTATGTACAAGCTGCAATTTCTGTGTAGCCCGAACTGAACCATCTTTTGGAAAGGAGGAATGCTGCATTTTGCCCAAAATACAGCCTCACAAACATGTTTTCTAGGTGCCTCAAGTTTGGGCAAAGAGGACACCATTTTAGATTTCTGCAGGCGTAGCAAACTAGCAAAATTCAGATGACCAAAGCATGCATGCCAAAGCTTTGCATCTGACATAGCCTGAGAATCATTTACTACACATGCCAAATCATTTTCTGATCTTTCATAGTCTATGAGCTTATACAGCCCACGACATAAATGCCAGAAGCAATAATAACATCACCATTTGACAGATCATGAACTGTACATCTGTCATCAACAAATTTCACAACCAAGCCAATCTTGACTAATGCAGAAACTGATAACATATTCTTCTTGATTCCTGGCACAAATAAAGCATCTGACAAAGTGAAAGAACTACCATCAGCAGTAGTCAAAATGATCTTACCAACTCCCATAACAGGATAAGAGGAGTTGTTGACGCATGTAACAGTATTCCTTGTAGGGGCAAGCTCGAGTGAAGAGAAGAAACTACGCTGCGAGGTAATATGTTTGGTCGTCCCACTGTCAAAGTACCAAACATCTGAGTCTACTGCAGACATGCACTGCTCATGAGAAGATGGGTCAAAACTGCAAACAGTAGTGAACACCCATTCTTCTTCCTGCACAAGATTAGCAGACTCTGTTTTTGGTGTAGAGGCTTCTGCAACAACCATTCCAGCCTCTTTCTTATTTGCCTCTTTAGCAGCCAATTTTGGAAAGTTCTTTATGATATGATCATTCCCTTTACAGTACTTACAAAACAATTTCTGCTTTTCTGATTTCTTCTCATCTTTATCTTCCTTCTTCGAATATGCAGAATTAGCAGATTTTTGCTTACTACTTGAAGAGCTCCATTTTCCTTTGCCCTTCTGACTAGCTAGGAAAGGTTGATCTGCAACTCGCATAATGGACCTGTTCTGCGTGGACTGATCTTACTGCAACAGAACAGAGACTAACTCCTCAAATGATAAGGCATTCGGATTGCCTTTCATCATCAAACGAAGAGTAGAAGCAAAAATCTGATATGAATCAGGAAGACCATTCAGAACGGTCTACACAAGTGAGCTATCTGGTATAACCTCATCAGCAGAAATCAATTGTTCCTTCAAGTCTTTGATCTTCGTTAGGAAACTGTCCATAGAATCACCTTCATTCATGTGATCACTCTCCAACTATTTTCGAAGGTAAGCTACAAGAGCCTCATTCCTAGCTTGGTACAATGTGGTAAGTGTATCCCAAGCATCCTTAGCTGTTCTGCAAGAGCGAATATGAGGAATAATGGCACGTTTGACAGACAAAGCTATCAATGCATGTGCCTGGGCATCTCTACCATCCCAACGAATCTGCTCTGCAGTAGGTGCAACAGAAACAGCAGCACGAATAGGAATCTGCACAATATCATCTTCGACACCATCTTCATCAGCTCCAGCACTTGTATTCGCAGTACCTGTTGTTACAGGCGTAACAGGACGTCTTTCAACACCCTGCACAATGTTCCACAATCCTTTTGCAACCAATACATGTCGCATCATATAAGCCCATAATGGGTAGTTGGTACCATCCAACTTATCCTCAACAGCCAACATACGGAATACATCACTGCTTTCAGCCATGGCCGGTGACTAAAATACCTTGATGTAGAAAATTGATTGTATCTCAAAAAGTTGAATGGAACTACCCAGATGAGTTCTGCTAAACCTGTAGCAGACTTCGAGACGCTTATACTGGCGAACAGAAACAGGTATATACCTTTGGCACAAAAAGACGAAATGGCCTGCACAAGCGCTGCGATAGTGCGTTCGAAGGCCGAAACGAGCTCAGATCGCGATTTCGGCACCACAAAGCGAAGATGTTTTGATCTCATAAACACCCTGAGTATGCTCACTAAAATTCATACGATTCTAAGACTGCAAACGGAGGAGTGTCGACGGCGCCCTAGATGAAGCGATGACCTGCTCTGATACCAATTGTTGGAGATAGACGTCTGCAGAAGCACGCGAACATCACAAGGAAGAAGAAGAATCTTGGAGCACAAACACACAATACTGAATGTATTACTAGAGAATGTACAAAAGATAAGTAGCCCATTAGGGCAATAGGCATATATACAAGCCGGGGGAAAACAAACCTCCTAAAGAGGGAAAAAAGTGCCACGGCGGTCCTAGTGTGTTGACACACATCACTACCTAAATATATCAACAGTCATGTGGTGGGGATCTGATGTTGGGTTGTTGAAGGGTAATTCCTTTCTTAATGATCACTTGATCAAGTTTTTTTTTTACACAAATTAAAGTCCCATATGAATGTCTACTCGCACCTGCGATTACTTTTTGGATATCCCACTGTGAAGACACTGTGATCGTGATGTCTACCATTGCACTATTGTGTCTTCCTCTACCATTGCACTATTGTGTCTTCCTGAGCGTAAGGTGGTAATGTTTGCAGTGAACGATTATGAGGATGTGAGCATGGTTGGTTGTGGATACCATTGGTCCTTGCTGGTGTACGTCATAGAGTCCAATGAGTTTCCAAACTATGATAGCATGGAAGCCATATTGAATATCTTCAATCTAATAAAGCATAGAATAGTGACGAACGTTAGTAATGCTTTTTTCATATTGTCAAATTGAGTGCAATCACTTTTTATGGTGCTTTTAGGATCTCTAATATTAGAGAATTATGATGATAAAAGGGAGGAGCATCCTCAGGAATTCACAAGCATGAAACATATGACAGTTTTGTGCATTACGATTTGTAATGAAACATCTCTTCTCTAATAACGATTGCGTCCAACATTCCATGATTCTGATCATAATATTTTCTCTGAAGATGACAGGAGATTTCGGATTCCTAAATCTTTCAATGATTACAGTTGTCTTGCACAATTTTGTACCAACTCTGACGCAATATCGGTCCATACTTCATAAAGCGTTGGTTTCAACACTCATCTGCTACAAAGCTCTGAGTGCAAGCTTCTCGTGGTATTGGTTCTATGGAATGACAATAATCTTCAATTTTCTCGAAGCGATCTCACCAAGCTACCATGAATTTCGGCAAATCTTCCGACTATGACATTCATGACTACACATTTGACTCTTTTCTTCTGTTTTCCCCATATCCACAAGCATCAACACAATACATTTTAGAAGGTTGATATAATTATTCATTATGTATAATTCCCAACTGTGCCATACAACAATCGATGTTATTTGTTTCTAATTTCTGTAGCAATTTCTGAACAAGCTTGACTTATGTGCAAATATGTGTGCATTCATGATCTTCATTGATTGAGGTTCAAAGCCGCAAATCCTTACAGAGACTATCAATAGTGAAAATTCTATGTTGCATTTATTCTTTTTTTTTGCATATAAATAGACATAATATATATTGAAACAGACAATAAGAGATGTTTGACTAGTTTTGGTATTTGGAATGATTCCAGATTGATCACAGGTTGAAAATAGTTTTCATTCCATTATTTTATGAGATTATATGAAGTAGATCGAAAAATTATCATCAATTCTCTAAACAACTTAGCAGATTGAGAAAGCATAGTAGTGATACCAAACTGATGTGATTCAAAGAACTTTTGATTCAATTCTTATGCTTCATATAAAAATTTATAAATATAGTTTTTTAATACTTACGCATTTAAAAATTATCTTCAAGTTATCTATTCGATCTTATGCACATTTATGGAATCCTTTCCTATTGATGCATCATAGGAATGCTATAATTGTTTACTACAAGATTGAATATCCCATTCTCACATCAATAGATTTTTGAAGCCACGAACATGTGTTTCCTTTGTACTACAATGCAATGGCAAAATTAGTAGCTTCCACCAAATGTTCAAAGAAAAAATGACATAATACACTATGAATATTCAGTGCGGAACTCACTTTGAACCTAGCGTAAACTCTATAATGTTTCATGGTTAAGATGGAGTTGAGAAAGCGTAAAAGAACACTTTATGAACATTGATTCTTAGAAAATTCAATAGAAAATCTACGTTTTAAATGATATTGGGTTTTATTTCATATGCATGATTAGTCAAAGATGATTGATATTCTATAAACCCTTGGCTATTCTTTTACCTTTTGAAATTGATTTAAATAAAGACTTTATTTCTTCTTCCAATTACTAGAGAAACATGTGAGCTTGCTAAAATCACCCTAAGTGAGCTATTGAACTTGGCAGTTGACTTTATCCAACAACTGAGCATTCCCATCTTCTCGACATTGTGAACCCGATGTGAAGATACGGCATGGCAACTCATGTGAGATATATTTACATATTTTGCATATCCATACAGGAGAATTATAAATTGTCACGGTTGCTTCTTCCTCCTTGGGAGCAAAAGCTTTTTCCTAAACCTTGTGCAATCTTCTGGGTGTTGAGGGCTGATCATCTTGATCTGAGTGCCTCCATGGAGGTTGGCAAGTGGGCGATCCTCATTGTGCAACCTATTCCATAGACTATTGGAGCAACAACAATTGCACATACATCATATTCTTCGCAATCGTTGTATTTAGGATTTTGATAAATTGAAAAATAGTGTATCAAAAATTCACATGTGCACATTTATTGAACCTATTCTTTGAGCCCTTATCAGTAAGGTTCCCTTGTATTCTCATCATTTTTGGTTTAATTGCATATCTCTAGGACATTATAAATCAATGAAACTAAACACCACTGTAGATTTAGTAGTAGAACATAAAGAGAGGGTCAAGCAAGAAGTACAAGATATTATTAAAAATGTTCAATTTAAATCACTTCAATAAGAAAGAAAAATGGATGAATTATTTAAAAATATGATGAATGAAACTTAGGGAAAAAAGGTTGTGGAAACCTTATTAAAAGATAAAGGCAAGTTTACATAGGTAAATGTTATAAACAATCTCGATACATTTGAAGATTTAGCTAAGCTACATGGATTATCAAAGTCTAAGTGGATATTTTACCTAGGTAGGCTTGCAATAGGAAAAGTTATGGTCGTAATTGAAGCACATAGTGAGCTTGAATGGGAGGAATTTAGGAAGCAGCTACATAAAGAGTTCTATTTAGAAGACTTTAATGAGCATAGTAAAAAGGGTTTTATGAAGTGGATTAACACCTCAAACCCTCAAGTTTCAATTGCTCAACTTCATGGAAAATTTATGAAATGTTTTTCACAATTACCAGATAATGATAGGGTAGCTCTTACTCCGGACATAGTATTATACTTTCTTACGATCTTGACTCCGATGTAAGAATTGAGCTTGAGAGAAGACTTGAGTGTCACATCACACACACTCTCACAATCAAAGAGAAGCACACACACAGATTGAGGCAAGGAAGTATTATCTTCTTCTTCTTCTTTTATTACGTAAAAGGAATGTACAAGAATGACCTTAAAACAACAATATAACAAGTGGCATATATAAAGAAAAGTACATGAGGAAAATCCTTACGTCTCTGAATGAGTGAGCTAGCAAGAAACAAATGTGCCATCACTCTTAGTAGACAAATCTAGTAAAGCTCAATGAAGTATCCCTGAGATATACGGGCTTGACCACTATACATGTCAGAGAAATGAAAAATTGATACGTGTCATCCTAAATCATCACATGTTGAGCTTGATATCTCACCACTCCCTCTCAAGCTCAATATCATATCCTCTAATCCAAGCATCTTCCAAAAAATGTCTTGAGCTTCTCTGCTCCAAGTGCTTTAGTGAAAATATCGGCAACCTCCTCATCTGTTCTCACATAAATAAGATCAATATCGCCTACTAATACCTTCTCTTTGATGAAGTGATAATGTACCTTAATATGATTTGTTCTAGCATGGAAAATAGGATTCCATGCTAATTATATGCTGCTATGATTATCACAATAGATGATGATTGGCTTTTGCACTTCCACACCTAAATCTGCAAGTATCATCTCTAGCCATGATGCCTCACATGCTGCCATTGTAGCACCTCTATACTCAGCCTTTATACTTGAAAAAGCAATAGTGGGTTGCTCCTTACTGCTCCATGAAATATGTGCACTCCCAAGTGAGAATAGAAAACCACTAGTAGATCTTATATCTGAAATGCTCCCAATGTAATTTGCATTCGTGTATCCATGAACCTGAAAATCTACACCAGCTTCATAAAACAATGCATAATCCAAAGTAACACTCACATAACATAGAGTGCACCTGAAAGCATCCAAATGTGGCTTCTTGGGAACCTACATAAATTGACTTTCAAGTCCAAAAGTGTAGCTTAGATCAGGCCTTGTAATTGTGAGATATATCAAGCTTTCCACACTTTTCTTGTACATAGTAGCATTTTCCAATGATTCACTTGATGTAGTATCCATCTTCAAATTCTAATCTAGTGGCATAGAAATTGGCTTAAAATCAGTCATACCATACCTTTGTAGCATATTCAAGGCATATTGCCTTTGTGACATCCATATACTTGTTTTTGTATGTATAAACTCAATGCCCAAGAAGTAGCACATCACACCAAGATCTTTCATGTCGAATTCCTACATAAGGAGTTGATTTACCTCTTTAATGCTTTCTTCATTGTCACCTCCTACAATCAAGACATCAACATAAATACCCACAATTGTGATTCTATCATCACCTTTCCTCGCATATAATGAATGATCTGCATCACACATAGAAAACCCAAATGGTGGTTAAGTAATCAACAATCCTTGCATGCCATGCACAAGGAGCTTGCTTAAGACCACACAAAGCCTTTTGCAACCTACAAACATATTTTGGGTGCTTTGAATCTTCATTGGGTCACTTCTTCTTGTATCATCTACATGTGCCTTTCTTACTCCTGGATTCTTCACAGAGGGTGATCCAAGTTCCTCATCAAGACTCTTTTCTAAACCGCTTGAATCTCCATCAACATCTTCAAAACCTGCACATGTTTTACTACCAGTAGAAAGCTTTTGTTTACCTTTCTTGGATGTATTTGATGAATTTGCTGGACTGAAATTTCCATGCAGTGAATTTGCTGGACTAAAATTTCCATGCAATCTTCCACTCCATGAATTTGAGTTGGAATTATTGCTTGGTGATGCATCCGATCCACTCAAAACTTGAGATTTTGCACTTGATTTTCAATAATTTCTTTTTTCATTTGGTTCAAGGTTTATTCCTTCTTTGGCATCAACATAGAAGCTTGACATTTCATCAAATAGCACATCTCTACTTACCTTCACCTATCCTGAGTGGGTTACAACATTTATACCCCTTTTGCTCAAGGTAGTACCCAATGAAGATACATTCTTCTACTTTTGGATCAAGCTTTGTCCTCAACTCATCTGGAACATATACATATGCCATGCAACCAAATAATTTCATGTGTGATAAACTTGGCTTTTTACCTGCAAACTTCTCTTCAGGTGTAACTTGATGTACAATAACAGTATGCATATAGCAGTATATAGCAGTATGCATAGCTTCTACCCAATAACAATGAGGCATATTCTTCTCAGCCATCAAAGATCTTGCTATTTCTACAATATGTCTATTTTTGCATTCAAGAATGCCATTTTGTTGTGGTGTGTACCTGCATGAAAATTGATGTCAAATTCCATGATTTTTAAGAAATTTGCTAAACTCATTTGACATGTATTCACCTCCTCCATCAGGCCTTAATGTCTAAATATGCTTTCCTATCTACTTTTCCACCATGGCCTTAAAATTTTGAAAGTGAGTGAACACATCACTCTTCTCTTTCATGAAATATACCTATGGTCATCAATGAAAGTAACATAAAACCTGCAACTACCCATAGATGTGGTCTTTGCAGGATTCCAAACATTTGTATGTACTATTTCTAGTACATTCTCACTAACATGCTTGTCATGCGAAAATGATGCTCTTGACTATTTACCAAATTGACATGTTGCATATACCTTTTGCATTTCACAACTTTGAAATTCAATACTCCATTGACAATCTCCTTTGACTGCATTGATTTTAGCCTCTGCAACTTTGCATGTCCAATTCGTTTGTGCCAGATCTCTATATCAGCAATAATTCTTGCACCTTTTTCAAACATGTCTGCATTCATTTCATGAATTTTCACATTTAAGGTGAAAATCCTACCCACTTTGTTTCCTTTGGCAATCAATCTTCCATCCTCGTTGTACTCTTCTACATATAGCCCATCAACATTGAACCTAACTTTGAATCCTTGGTCAACCATTTATCCAACAGAAACTAGCTTCTTTGTTATATTTGGAACATGCAGCACATCAACAAGATGTTTTACCTTTACATCCTCCATAGAAAATTGTTGGAGGATAAACACTCCTATGTGCACAACAAAAGCAAATGAACCCTCCTAGGATCCTGAAATTTTTTTGACATAGGCTTTGTGTTTTCTAAGTTTCTCTAAGTACATGCATAGAATGAAGATAAAGCTTTGCATGGTTAAACAAGACTTAGGGGGATTTCAAATGAGAGTAAAATCACTCCATTTAGATATTGGATGATTCCTCAACTAGCTACAACACAACAAATAACTTAATCTCTTCACAGATTATTAGTTAACTACACAGACACTGTTCTGAACATTTCTCTACACATGTGTAGGCACTGAATCCGAGACTTATACCACTTAAATTAAAGCTTATAATTTTTCTAACAAGACAAAAAACATTGAAAATTGATTCGAGATGAACAAGAAACAACAATTACAAGGCCTAGGGATTTGCCAAAAACATCTAGATAGATAGTGTGTAAAAGTGAAATTTCTGAAAATATATAGAGAATAGCTAGTAGGGTGTGTTCTTAAGCAAGGGGGAAGCTTGGGCACTTATTTCCACGACTCTAAGTCATAATACAACTCATTAAAGGCTTTAAAGGTCACATACCAACCCCTTTAACCAATCAAAAGCATATCATTAGGGCAAAAAACGGCCAAAAAAGGGCCATGTAAGGATTTAAATTAGTTGTGCTTAATTTGGATTAAAGTTGTCAAATCCTTTAAGAAATTCCATGTAAGTTAATTTAAAATGTATCTTATGAAAATTTTGAAGAGAGAGAAACTCGTGTGATCATCATGAGAAGTTTGTGTGATATCTTATGCCTCGAAGTTTGTCCTCATCGGGTGCTGATCAAAATTCGAATTTTCCTCTTGTTCATGGACCTATATAATGTGTGCTGATGATGTTTTGTGCTTTTTTACTCTACTTTTCATAGCAGGCCTGTTTTTCTCTTTCATGTCATTTTAGACACTTGCTAGTCACTTTTTATAGCAGACCATGGAGAACCTTAACCCAAATACTCTCGCTGAGCTTTCAAACAATCGAAATCATTATGATAAGTTCCATATCAACATTGCACTTAGTCATGAGTATGCAACGATAAGAAAAGTATTCCGAAGGGCTCTTCATCCTCTTGAGGTGGATGGATTGCGAAAGGAAGGCAAGAAACATATCGACATATGGACAGATGGATCTGTTTATCCAATTGATCCACAAACTGGAAGGTATCCCCCTTTGCATAATCTTCATGATCTGATTAGATTTGTAGGAGATGGTGAGGATGGTTTACGAGGCTATTGTTTAAGGCTCTCGGAGATTTCAAGGAATTATGTACAATACGTAAACTATCAACAAAACACACTACATCAGAAGGATTTACATATGAGGGAGCTAGAAAGCAAATTATCCACTTTATCTCCTCAGTTTGAGCCTTTTAACAAAATGAAAGAAACTCATATAGGTTTGAGGATGCAATCAAAACGAGTAAAACCTTTTTTAGATTTGACTAAAAAATCTATCCAGAAAAAGAAAAGAATGAAAATTGTAAGAGATCATGTGAAAAATGTGCTAGGTTTTAATATGTTGAGTAGTTTTGAGCGCGTACACTTCTGTAATGAAATTATGAGTCAAAATGATGTTTAAAGACTATTGAAATTGAATAAAAATACATGCTTGAAATGCTTTGTTTTCCAAAAACTCATGACAAAAATGAATTTGTTACTAGAACCATCTCAAATTCAGAAGATTTGTGATAGCGTCGGAGTGACTAGGAAGCAATTTCAAAAGTTTGGTGTGAATTTTTAAGTTTAACAAAGTTAAAAGTTTTGGATTGCCTAGACCCCATCATGTAGGAAAGTTTCGATTCTGCTTGAATGAAAAGATCACATCAGTATTTGGTGAATATAAACATATTCATGGTAACATGCCTTATGAAGTAGGAAAACAAAAGTTACATTTCACTTACAATGCATTTAACAACATATGGATAGATATTATAAAACTTAAAACATACATGGTTCAGTTCTATAATATAAAAGAACATGAATGTTTTGATCTGTAGGAATTTGTAATCAAACTTGATGAAGCTAAGCTTAAAAAACATCAAAAGATGGAGAGAATAAGTATTGCACTGATGAACAAAGCTTTGGACTATAGCCTTGGGAAATTGGATACTCCATCTCTCAAAGTACAATCAGAAATGGAGTTATGGTGGGTTGGCTGTGCTCAAGTTCCATCTGAGAGCCATCAAACACTTAAATGGTTATTCTCACAGACAAACATTCCAAATGTTATCCAAAGGCATCATGCAGGAGAATGGTTGAATGTCAAAGACTACGAGAACTTTAAAGTTGAGTGGCATTTGAGTGGAGACCTAAAGACGGTCAAATGCTTGTTTGGTATAAGTGGGGGAGCAAATTCTAAGTACCCTTGCTTGTACTGCATGCGAAGCCCAGGCACAAGTGGATGGATTGCTAGAGCTGAGGCTGAAGAGGCTCCTTCGAGAAAAAATGTTATTCTTCATAACTACTCATCTTCTGCCATGATTTGGGATCCCATACTTCCAATAGCATTGACAGATGTACACATATGTACACTACATGCAGAGTTAAGGATCATTGACAAGTTGGTTTGTCTTCACTTGGATTATGCATATTCTATCAAGCCTACAACTCCTGCAAATGAGTGCATAAAAAGATGTGAATTTCTACTTTCATAAATGGGATTTCATGGTGGTGATGTTCATCTAAGAAAAGATCCAAAGCTTTCACAAAATATAGGTGATGTACTACAGGATGTCTCAATGGGAGGTGCAAAAGCAAGGAGATTCTTCAGCAACCATGATGAAAGCGACTACATGCCATGTGGAATTTTTGGAAAAATTTTTGTGAGATCACGGCTAATGTAAAAAGCAAACCAGAAATAGCAAAAAAGATAATGGAGGTGTGGGTCAAACTAGATAATTTTTTTTAAGATCATGAGGCAGTAGGTAACATCAAATAGTTATGTGATAGATTTCAGATAAGGCGACCATAGAGCTTATAAAAACCATCATAGAGGCATGGAGTGCCAAAGACATAACATACTACTTGGTGAGTTCCAAAGATAATTTATTCAATTTATTTTGCTTAATTGAAATAAAGATATGATGAAACTCTTCTGCTCTTCTAGCATATTCTTCTTGTGCATGGTGCATTCTTTGCAGAAAAAGAACCACTTGCCATATGGAACACCCAAGGCATGGAAAAATCTCATTATCAAGCAAGGAAAAGCTTCTTTAGGTGCACAAGTAAAGGAGGAGTAACAAAGAGCAATGCCTTCAAAGAGCTTTTTGATTGGTTCTTTAGAAGACAATTACAAAGGACCTCATGCCAAATATAATCAAAAGAATATGACTATCACCAGACAAAATCATCATGTATCAATATCACAAAATGAAAAAGACTACATTTCAAACAGAGCTTTAATATTTGCAATGTCTTTTATTTCTTTGAGAAATAAAGATGTCATGTATGTACATTTCATGATGTATTAATCTTTGAAAAGAAACATGTCTATTACCATCAGATGACTTTGACTAGAGAACAAATCATGGATCAATAACAATAAATATTAGGACATGGATGAGTTACACCAAAAAAGTTTGCAATGTCTTATATCCCATTGGGAAATTTCTTGATGAGTAATAGAGTTTGAAAAAAATGAAGTCATTCCTTGAGTCTCTTTAATGAGCTTGGATCTGGAAAATCACCTCTATATTTGAGGAACTCTTTTCTCCTGTATCCAAGAATGCTTTTTACATCTGACACCCCTGAAGCCATTGCATAGCTTGAATAATAAAGAAAGTACCCTACCCTTGAAGCATTGACTCCTGGGGCATATCCAAAAATTCTGAATGCAACTGCTCATTCAAGCAGCAAAACTCTAAAAGCATGAAAGGGTATTGGAGTAAAACCCATGTATTTTGATAGAGTCCTGAAGGAGAACAATGCAAAGTCTGGCTCCTCACTATAGTGCTTGTGAATAACACAAAAAGAGTCTGGGTTCAATTTTGGAAGATAGTGGATAATTGAATGAATATCCACCTTTGTTTTTCCTTTCTTTTCTATGGTTTTTCTTGTTCCCTTCCCCCTGCCAAGGTAATTGTCTTCATCCAATATAGTTAACTGTGGTAAAAATAGAAAATTAAGTTCAGATAAACAAGGTCAGATGAAGTGCAAGTGCACTTAAGGAGTCATGAAAAGTAACTTGAAACAAACAGACAAAAAGAAGGAGACCCAACTAATGCAGACGATTACGGTCTTCAGAGAAATTCGGATGGTCCTTATCACTTGCATCGGTCATTATCAATATCTCTTTGTAAATTACCTAAAAACATGTAATTTTTGCTGAAGAAGGTGAATTCTTACATAGCCAGATGTCTATTATCAATCCTGCATGCAACTCCTAGACACGGCCGATACAAGTGATAAGGCCCATCAGGAAATAATCAATGGGCTTAATCGCTTGCATCGGTCGGAACATAAATTGTACGCCGAAAACGATGTTTTTCACATGATAAAATGTAACCTGTCTTTTGAGTCAATACATATTGTTCCTTTGTCCTCAGCAACATCCAAGAATGAATAGCTGCACCCAAACGAGTATATTCCAAGTTGCTTTTGATGCTCATCAAAATCTTCCTCAACAAGTGTTGGCTTATGAGATAGCTTTCTCAAAACATTTTGAAAGAGCTTGTGATGAATCTTTGAATTCTTCATTTGACAAATCCAAATCAAGATGCAAAAATTCTTCTTTTCTTTCTCCTTTCTCATTGATGAATCTCCTTGTAACTTCTTCTGACTTAGCTATAGTTGCAAGGCAGTAGTCCTCCCTAAGGTTGAAAAGTTCCTGAATGTAAAATATAGGGATAAACTCCTTTCAGAGATCAAGTAAAATGGTAGATTTGGGAGAAGTAGGGACTCCTCAGACACGAACTTCTTCAGTTGGCTCCCTTATTGCAGTCTCTGCTTTAAAAGTAACCACATCAAAACCTTTGACCTGCTCTTCTTCTGCTTGGAGATTGATCTCCTCAACAATCTCCATGACACCTTTCATACTTTTTGAGCTTCCTTCAAGTGTCAGCTCTAAGAAAGGCTCGTCTTCAACATGAACACTTTCTTGCTTTTCAATTGAGATGTGATCAAGCCATATCAAGAAAGCAATGTTTAAAGGGAGCAAACAACAGTCCTTTTCATGCTTTGGGCATAAATCTAGCTTCCCTAGCAAAGGGGATATCCTTTTGCATTTTCTTGTGATTTTTGCCCTATCTATTAGATTCTTCCCAAAGATGTGAGGATGGACATAGGTTTTGTGAGATAAAGAAAGCTCATTTCCATTGATCAACCCCAAGAAGTTCTCCCACTCATCCCTAAGAAAACTTTTTGATTTCTCTAGGAGTTTTTCAAAAGCAATCTTGGGGTTGAATATCATCATTGCATCAGGAAAGTAATCTATAGTTAAACCCTCTTGAACCATGAAATCAAGTAGTTTCTCTGATGGAGAGACACTACGGATCTCATTTATTCCCTCCATCTAAGCTGTAGCTTTTCTTGTATGTCCTAGAGGAGAACACGACCGATGCAAGCGACTCAAGCTAGTGAACGTGGGTCAAATGGAGAAAATCGCTTGTATTGGTCGTGTCGCGGATGAAAGAAAAATATGCACGATAATGAGACAAATTCTATGAAGGTTGAAAATTTTTAATTGGTGGAGGGGGTTGCTATTTATAGGCAAGGAGGGAGGGAGTAATGGTCAGATGATGTGGACCAATCAATGAGTGCCATGTGGCAAAGGTACTTTGGGAATCCCAACAGATAGATGATGTGGCCCACTCAAATCTTGCCACATGTCAAAGAACGTTGGAATTCACAATGGCTAGATGACATGGACCAATCACGACGTGCCACGTGCCACCAATGGTCAATTCAGTTTTGAGACCTATTTAAGCTTCCCTATTCACTTTTTCTCATTTTTCTTCTCAACACTTTCCAAGCGTTGAGTTGCCATCGACAGCAAGTTTTTTAGCTGCTTC
This sequence comes from Ceratopteris richardii, assembly GCA_020310875.1. Taxonomy (NCBI): domain Eukaryota; kingdom Viridiplantae; phylum Streptophyta; class Polypodiopsida; order Polypodiales; family Pteridaceae; genus Ceratopteris; species Ceratopteris richardii. The sequence goes on along the minus strand of CM035439.1, from coordinate 46,423,998 downwards.
TTAAGAATTTCTATAGAGAACGCTCTCTGTGTTAGATAATATGGACACGACCGATCCAAGCGATAAGGGACATCCGGATGTTTTCCGATGAATCTTATCGCTTGGGTGCGTCGTGATTCTGAAACCGTATCATGACTTTAAAATAATGTTTCCTTTGATTGTTCGCTATAGTGGAAATAGAATTGATTGATATTTCATGATGATTAAAAGGACGACCGATCCAAGGGATAGGGTACATCCGGGATTTGTGGATAACCCTTATCGCTTGGATCATTCATGTTTCTTAAATGGCATCGAGTCCTTGATCATAGCTTGCAAATTATGTTTTGCTAAGTGAAGTTTGAGCTATTATGCATTGTAAGCTATATTTGAAATAGTATTGATTGATATTTCATGATGATTGCAAGGACGAGTGATGCAAGCGATTAGGGACATCCGGGGATTTCCTTATGACCCTTATCGCTTGGATCGGTCGTGCTTCTTAAATGGCATCCTTGATCAAAGCTTTGAAGTAACCTTTTATTTGGTTAAGAATTAGCTATAATGCATTCCAAGGGAAATGGAATTAACTGATATTTCATGAAGATTAGAAGCACGATCGATGCAAGCCATTAAGGATGTCCGGGCATTTTCGGATGACTCTTATCGCTTGGATCGGTCGTGTCTATAACAGTGGAAAAAGTCCTTGATAAAAGTTTTTGAGAATAAGTTGCCTTGCCTTTCCACTTCCATGCCTTAAGACTCTCACTTTGTGCAGGTTATGGCTAGGACCAAAAAGACAGCAAGGAAATTGTACCCTGAGGGTCAGGACCAAAATGCCGAGAAACAAAATGCCCAAGAGCAAAATGTCCAGGAGAAAAATCCCCAGAAGAGTCAAGGCAATGCATCAAAGACGCCTTCAAAGAAATATTCAAGTACCATGTAAAGTCCTTGAGGGAAATAAGAAGAGCTCAAAAGTCTTTGGGACTACTGATTCGTAGACTTCCATTTATGAGAGTTGTGAAGCAGATCAGAGCCAATCTCTGTTCTTTGATGAAGACCTCATCCTTTATCAATGTGAGGTGGCAAACTCAAGCACTGCTATGCCCACAAGAAGCTACAAAGGACTTTGTTATTGACTTTATGAATGATGCCTATTTGTGTGCTGCTCATTCTCACAGGGTAACACTAATGGTGAAGGATTATGTTATTGTATCAAGAATAAGATATAAATTTGACAAATCTCTTGTTCCTATTGATCACCATGATAAAAAACTCTTCGATATTCTAAATATACCTCCAACCCAAGCAGCCAAAACAACAGTTGTCATTGAAGAGGTCAACCCTTAGGTCACTCATGATCATGAAACTAGAAATGCAGCAAATAGTGAGGAGGAGAGGAAAAAGCAGGGATTATTTACAGAGGAAAGTTTCATCTTAAACCAGATTCAGAAGTTATAGAAGGCAAATAAAGAGCTCCTTAAGAAAGGAGATGGGCAGATAATATTTAATGTTGCAATGGCATGGTAGGATGAATGGTTCCTTGACATAAGACCAGAAGACAACAAAAAATTGAGGGACTTTCATGTTGAAATATCAGATAGTGTAGTCAACATTTCACTCAGGTATTATCTATAGCCATAAAGTGCTCTTATATTGTTTAATTTTCTAGTTCCTTAACTGAATTTTTATTTCTTGATTTGTAGGGCTCTTCTTCAACAATGTCAGGAAGCGGTTCAAAGAAAAGTATTTATCATAGATCCTCTAGTGACACAATGTTTTTTCTATAAACATGGAGATGCCAAATCCTTTCTAGAGAATTTTACAGAAGAGGCAGAATGTGTTATCTACCCATATATTGAAAAGTAAGTATTCATCTTCATTTTGAAAAGTACATTTGTTTCATTAAAGAAAGTATATTTACATGGAACTCATTGACAAGGGCCATTGGAGTCTTATTATTGTTGACTTCAATGCATATCAAGCTCTTTTCCTCAATTCTCTTAAATCACAACATGGGAATTGCAAAGTGTAAGTTGCTATACATTTTGTTGTTCTCTATTTAAGAGCCATGCCATCCATTCTGATTTTCACTTTACAATGCAGTGCTGCAAAGCTTCTCAAGATGCATATTGACCAGAATTTTTGTAGAGTTGCTAAATTGAATGAACAAAAGCAATTTGGATTCATACAAATTCATGTGCCATTGCAGAAAGATGCAATGTCATGTGGCTCGAGAGTGATTGCAAATGCTGTAAGATTCTTGGAAAGAAGGTTTACAGTCCCGAATTGAATTTATCAAACTATCTAGATGCACAGATCATCTTGATCAGAGAGAGAGCAATAAATGGCATTATGAAACGTGCAATCCGCCCCAATGATCCAGACTCACCTCCACCCCCTCTACCAGATAAAAAGAAGTCTGAAGAAAAAAAGAAAGGTCATCCTCTTCACTCACCATTGAAGCATGGGACCAAGAAAATGAGTCAAGGTGAAAGCTCCAAAAAGGGCCACAAGCATCAGAGAAAAGAGGGCTCCAAAAAGGATAGAAAGGGATGAATCATTTTTGAGTCTAAGATTGAAATCTATTGTAAAACCAACATAGGTTGGAAGATTTATCTATGTACAAATTATATGTACTTATGCCAATCTTCATCTGGAAGATGGTCATTGTAACCATATTTATTTGCCTTAACCATATTTATATGCCTTGAGTTATATACAGCTGTATTGAACCTCTTGAGAGTTAAAAAAAAGTTCATTGCATGGTCCAACAAAATTTGGTCATGTCACAAATATGACTGCATTGTGGGTTTCTTACTTCATTCTTGTTGGAAAGTTTAAATTGGAGAAGATAGAGAAGAACGTAAAGAAGGAAGAGGACATGACCGATACAAGCGATACAAAGAATCAAAGAATTTTGGATTGCCCCTATCGTTTGCATTGGTCGTATCATCCATTTAAACATAGCATCCCCTTTAAGCAACCTTGCATGAGATGAGCTGAGTTGCAAGTTTTTTTTATAGTCATGAGTCAAACCTTTACGCAAAGGTCACGTTTTGAAGTCTCTTCTGATAGTTTGCTAACACAACCGATCCAAGCAATAAGGGCGATCCGACAAGTTCATATTGCACTAGTCACTTGAATGAGTCGTCTTCTCTAATCTTGTCTCCTCTGTTTTATGACTTCAGTCATGCTCTACATATTTTGAAATATCATACCTTGGATTGGAATTTGCACCAAGTTCTCCACCCTCTTTAATATAACTTGTTATGTGCACCATGATACTTTCTCTTGCATACCTTGAGGACAGAAAAGATGGATAGAATCAAATAATTTAATTGAAACTAATGTGCACCTTGGATAGACTCAAATCATTTATATGAAACTAGATATTGAATTCTAGATCTCTTGTTCATCTAGAATTTACTTATCAATCCAAGGCCAAAGTCCAAGCTTTTTTTTCCACCTTCTATAGTCATATCCTAAAACCAGAGATTGTCGACATATCTGATATGAGATTCAAAGAGAATTTGGACTAACTTTACATAAAATAACCTAGCTTTTGAACTTTTTTGCTATCCCATTCCCTACCTAAAACATCATCAATCCCAATCTAATGAAGAGATGCATATTCCAAGATTTGGCAAGCCATAGAGAAAGGGGATCATGATACACAGGTCTCCAATGAGGATGGAGTATCGACGGGTACTCAAAAAGGATTCAAGTGGAAGAATTATTGTATCCATGATGGATATCTATTATATAAGGGTAAGGTGTGTGTCCCTAGAGACCCGAAGATGAGATGGCACATTTTGTATGAGTGTCATGACACACCTAGTGTGGGACACCCAAGAGTTAACAAGACTTATGAACTTGTTAAGAGGTAGTTTTAATAGCTTGGACTTCATAAGGACATCCTAGAGTATGTGCTTAAGTGCACTAAATGCTAGGTCAATAAAGCTAAAAGATTGAGGATTGGAGGACTACTCCATCAACTAGATACTCCAAATGGGAAGTGGGATAGTATCTCCATGGATTTCATAGTAGGATTACCTAAGACAAAGAGAGTGTAGATAATTATCGATAGGTTAACCCAAATTTCTAGGTTTATTCTAACACATACCACAGTGAAGACAATTGAATTGGCTAGACTATTTATAGAGAACCTATCTCGGTTATATGGTCTTCCTTTAGACATAGTCTCTAATTGAGATAGGAATTTTACTAGCCACTTTTGGAGAGTGGTCTTCAAAAGGTTGGACACAAAACTTAGCATGAGTATGGATGAACATCCCCAGTTGGGAAAATAGAGAGGGTTGACCAAATCTAGAGGACATGCTTCAAGAATATGTGCATAAAAGGCAAACTAATCAAGAAGATTACTTACCTATAGTAGTGTTTTCATATAGTAGTGCCAAGCACTCTTCCACTAGGCATATTCCATCTATGCTTATGTATGGGTTTCAACCAAGAGCTCCTTATGCAGTACAATTGTAGAATGAGAAATTTCAAGCTAAAAAGGATGTCTTGGAAGAGAAGGATGATATTGTTAGGCTTGCCAAAGACATCATTATGAGAGCTTAGGAGAGGGCTAGAGCCTATGCTAACCCTCAAAGGAGAGACATCAACTTCTAGGTGGGAGAGCAAGTCTATCTTAGAGTTCCATCTAGGTCTGAAGCCATGAAGATGGGACCTTCTCCAAGACTATCTCCTAGGTATTCTGGACCCTTCCCAATAATTAAGAGAATAGTAAAGATGGCTTACAAACTCAAACTTCCAAAGAATAGCTAGATCCATCAAGTATTTCATGTTAGCTAGCTTAAGAAAAGGCTAGGTGAATATGACAACATCATTCTAGATAGTGAGGTAGTAGATCCTAATTTTGTTTAGTTTGCTCCACATGAGCCTGAGAGCATACGAAGCACTTTAGAGAAATAGACAAGGAGACACTTATATAAAGAGTGTATAGTAAAGTGGAAAGATATTTTAGAAGATAGTGCTACATGGGAGTGGGTTAGAACCCTTCAGAGATGGTTTTCCAATTTTAGACTATCTACCCAAGAGTCTTCTTAAGGGGAAGGATATAGGGAAGCAACATGGAGAATGATCATGTACATCGGATACATGATGATGAAGTGGGAGTAATATTCCATTTATTCTCTCTTAATTGAGGACCTTCCAATACCATTTTTGAGGACAAAAATGGAATTAAGGGGAAGGAAATGTTATATGGGAGTCACCATAGAAGAGATTGCGTGAACCATCTCTTAGGTTCATTTTGGAGGTCCCACACATGAGTGCCATGTGGCACCCATGTGTGAAGCCACCTTTGGGGGATTCCATGTAAGGAAAGTTAGAGAGAATACTTATGGAGCTAGTATGTGGCTGTGAGGAATGATCTACACATGAATGTCCTTATTCGAACTCCATGAATTCAGCAAAGCTTCTTCTGTGCCTTGAGAATCGAGCTAATGGATCTCCAAAATAGGGGAGATCATAGGAGAACAACAACAATTTCACATAAAATATTTCTTTTGCACTAAGGTTTTGTATGCAGGTGAAGGTATCTACCTATTCCAAAGGAGGTACCTCCTCAATATGCTCTACAAATATGGCATTGCAGATTAAAAGACAAGTGATCGAATCAAGGAAACATGAAGATCAACAAGGATGATGGTATAAAGCCTGGTCACTCGACCTTCTATAGGAGCTTGTTAGGATCATTTATATATGAAACTCTCATAAGACCTTATTTGAGTTATGTAGTAGGAGGACTCTCACAATACAAACAATACATACATGTAGCCATAGATCTGTGCCTAAATGCAACCAAGAAGGTACTAAGGTATGTGAAGAGCACAATCAATTAAAGATTTCTTTATGGGTATGGAGAGGAGCTACAAATCAAAACATGGAGTGATGTAGATTAGGCACGAAGTATTGATGATAGGAGTTATACATTTGGACATGTGTTCATGCTAGGAACATAAGCCATCTCATAGATTAGTAAGAAGCAACCTATAGTGGCAGTGTCATCAACTAAGGTTGAGTATAGGGAATTAGCACTCACTACATGTGAGGTTATCATGTTAAAGAGTCTATTAAATGACTTGGATATGTAGGTTAAGACAATCCCCAAGAGAGAACATATCTAGCATATGTCTAGCCAACAATCCCATCTACCATGCAAGGAGAAAACCTATAGAGGTAGATTATCATTATGTGAGGGAAAGGTTGTAAGAAAACATGTGTTTGTGCATTTCATAGGTACAAGCACTAGCGTGCTTATATTTTTACCAAAGTAGTGGATGCTACAAAGTTAAACAAGTTCAAGAATGCAATGAGCCTCTTGGAGATGGACACTACCACCATGAGCTTGAAGGGGAGTGTTGAAATTATGAATTGGAAAAGCTCATCAACCTTGAAGCAAAGGAAGGGGTTTTCAAAGCTAAAGGAGAATCCAATGGATAAAGAAAAACACTAATCCTTATCCCTTCATGTCAAATTAAAAGACAAAAGACAAGAAAAAGCTAGATGAAGAGCCAAGGTTTACACAAGGGTAGGTGAAATGTCACAAGAAGGTATATATAGTCATATTATCATGGAAAAAGCACAATCAAGATCATTCAAGCATGTGGAGTGAAGAGCAAGATCTATCGAGCAAGCCCAAGGAGTTCAAAGATGTGTCCAAGCAAGGAGGAGGTCCTCGGTCGTCATACCAACAGCTAGAATGCTCATACCCCTTGTAGGAAGAGTGTTTGGTAGACACTTTCTACTTCTCTTGTTCATTTCTCTCTGTGTAGATACCCATTTAATGCATATAATATCTATTTGGGAATCTTATTTCTTGCACATGCTTTGTTACAAAATATCTCTGCTAAATTCCTCTGCTAAATATCTCTGCTAGTTATAGGGATTAATTCTAGTGAACCTCTATTTCTATCATAAGTTAGGTACATGCATATTCTATTTTGTATAGTTTGGATGCTGACCTAAACCATTGCATTTGGAGTGATTGATAGCTCATTTTGAAGCTATACAAGGCTACTATGCTAGGTCAAATAGGTACAAACAAGTTGACTAGCTATAGAGGGGGTGGACTAGAGGGACCTAAGAGAGCGTGCTCATGTTTCTTGTAAAACTTAGAGAGTAAAATCTCACAAGCGAGCCTCGGTGACCACCTATATTAAGTGTGAATCTCAAGAAGGAGAACCTTTCATGCACGCTCTTTGATCCTCATCTATAGATGCTACACTCTAGCTTATCAGACAATTTTTAAAGTCTTCAATTTTGTTGGTTCCTTAATATGTGGGATAATAGCAAAGAATATGTGTGCACATCACTTCAGTCAGCCTGACTCTATATAGTAGAGATTCCTCAAAAAAAATTTGAAGACAACCTTACTTCAAGCCTCGTGTGCAAGCCACCCTGCCCTCCCCCTTGTATTTTTATGCAAGACAAGGAGGTGCTTGTGAAGTTTGCGGTGGTGCACTAAATTTACACTACCTATAGGGGGACAGGGTGAGCCTCCAAGACCAAGAACAAGCGATCTTTGCGAACTACGTGCTTTAGCCCTTGAGCTAGTCTCCCAAGCACGCCCCTTCTCAAAAACGCACTCCATGCCATCAGGAAGCCTCTTCTAATGTGCCTGCCCGTGACGCTTAACGCGGGCCGACTATCTCTTACATTTGCCCGTGATGCTTAACATAGGTCTGCTACGGTCTTCTTATGTTAGGCTATTTTAAACACCAAAGGAACTCGAATTGCAACCAAGTATAAATTCTAGAAGGAAATCGCGTTAGAACCGTTGACCGAGAACAAGGCACAATCTGTCCACATCTTTGTCGTCTGACGATGATAGTGAGGATAGAAATCATTTGGATAGTTCACGCCATGCCCACTAGAAAAGTTTGGAGGATGTCATAGCTCACTACCCATTTCAAGTGGCTAGGAGACATGGAAAAATATCTTGAGTTGGTAAGAAGCATTGGGTGAAGATAGCTTCATCATTTTTGGCCAACGATTTAGACGTATGGTACTTAGCAAAAATAACAGGTGAGGACTTCAAATCATGGAGAGAATTAAAAAAGACATTCGAATAATATTTCATTCCACAAAATGATCCAATTAAGTTAAGGGATGAATGGAGGGCTCTCAAGCAAGAGGGTCCTCTTTTAGAATACATTCGGCGATATGGGTGACTCATGCTACAAATCATAGACATGCATGACCTTGATACATTACATGGGTTCATTTATGGATGCAATGTATGGACCCAAAGGGAAATCTAAAAACAAACACCAAGCATTTGGGAAGAGGCCATTGTGAAGGCCGAGAGATATCATGATGCCGACAAAAACAGACGTGCTCAAAACCTAAGGAAAACTGAAAAAACTTCACTTAAAAGAACTCAACAAGGAATCAATAGGTACAATCCAAACACTCGCCCAAGATGGACTCAAAATACTGGCAATACGCAAGTACAAAGAAATAACAATACTCTTGACAACAACCAACAACGGGCACTACCCGCACCCTAGTGGCAAAGGAACGAACCTTGGCCTTTCTACAAGATATTTTGCAAGAACCACTGGATGCATCAATGCACACGCAACAACAATAACACGAGGGTGCAAGCGGCTCAAGTGGTCGATGAGCCTCAAAGACAAAACATGAATGTAACAATTATAGAAGCTGAAAATACAGATAATGTACCTTTGGAAGACCCACACGTGGGGAGTGTGTCGACGGGTGCAAGATGCCTACCAATGATTGTACGTAGGATACAAAATGTGTACTTTTGGAAACCTTCAATAGTTCATAGAAAGAGGTGTTATTGGACTCCAGAGCCACCCACAATTTCATGTCACCAGAGTGCACGACTAGATTGCAATTATCCTGAAGCAAGCTTCTAGATTTATCACTCACATTCGCTCAAGGAAAAGATGATAATGTGAATGGTCTGCCAAGTTAGACCTTTTCGTGGTTCCACAAGATAAATTTGATGTAATAGAGGTACTTTCATTCATGGATAAATATATGGTGAGCATGTTAAGCAAGGGTATAGACAAACTCTTGCTTGATATGCAAGGCAATATTGTTGTGGTGGATTGTCACCATTTAAACAAACCCAAATAACAAACAGAGGAAAGAAGGGCAAAACCGACCACAGTGTCAAGTGAGGAACTTGAGAAGCAATGTAAAGGAGAGGAACCAACGAGAATAGATAATGTACCACAAAAGAGACCATATGAGAACCAAGCGAGGGGAAGCAAATCAGTAGGCATGCCCATGGGATGAATGAAATCAATGGCCACGGTATCACATGTGGTGGATGCTAGAAACACACAACCACCATTGAGAGCAAAGCAAATAGCAAAAGCCATACAATGAGGTACTAAAGCACATTTGTGTGTGATCCAATGGAATCAAGTGAATGTGGGCAAGGATGATCAAGACAAGATGAAAATAGGGGACCATTGCATACATAGTTTACTTAAAGAGTATGAAGATGTGTTGCCAAACCATCTTCCAAGTGGGCTGCCTCCGCTAAGCCAAGTACAACATTGGATTGAGTTAACACCGGGGAAAGCGTCTCTCGTGAAGGCACCCTATAGGATGAATGAGGCAGATCTAAAGGAACTCATGAGGCAGCTTGTGGAACTCTAACAAGAAGGTTTCATCCGGCCAAGTAGTTCGCCCTATGGAGCTCTAGTTTTATTCATCAAGAAAAAGGATGGGTGCATGCAACTATGTGTGGACTACCAGGCACTAAATCAGATCACCATCAAGACTAAGTACTCGGTTCCAGTCATGGATGAGTTAATGGATAGATTAGGTCAAGCAGAATACTTCAGTAGAATGAACTTGAGATCCTGCTACCACCAGATTAGGATAGAAAATCAAGACATTGAAAAGATAACATTCCGCACATGTTATGGCAGCTATGAGTGGCTTATCATGGCGTTTGGTCTCACTACTACACCAAGCACTTTTTTGTAGAGAAATGAATGACGGATTCCGTGATATGTTAGATGAGTTATTAATCATATATATTGATGAATTACTTATTTACACCCAGAATCTCGAAGAGCATCCTAAACATGTGAGGGTCCTGTTGCAACATCTTAGGGAAAGCCAGCTATATGCAAAGCCAAAAAAATGTGAATTTTTCATGACCTAAGTAGAGTTTCTGGGATCCATTGTGTTAGACAAAGGGGTGACGATTGATCCTCAAAAGAATAGCATGGTGTGACAATGGGATCCTCCATGCACAATACGTGAAGTACGAGAGTTCATTTGTTTTTTTTTAGTTTCCAAGGAATTTTATAAAAGATTTCAGTAAGATTGGAGCTCCAATTACAAAGTTGACCAAAGGAAAAGGTTGCTTTCTATCGGGATCATGAGAACAAGATGCATTTGAATAGCTCAAAAAGGTGATGTGTGAAGCGCCTATGTTGAAGCTGCTAGAGTTTGATAAAGAGTTTGAAATTAATACCAACACCTTAGGTTTGGCAATCTATGGGGTCCTTATGCAAGAAGGGCATTTTTAGGAACAAAACTTAGAGGGAGCACTCATGAGAAAGAGATGCTCACTCCTATCCACTACCTAGGAAAGTGGGGACATTCTGTGCAAGACAAACACACAAAGATTTACACAGATAACATCTCTCAAAATTATTTTTGTACACAATCAAAGTTATCTCCAAAGCAAGCAAGATGGTAAGATTTTTTGGCCAAATTCAGCATGGCCATAATACACAAATCGGGAAAATAGAAGGTTATGCCTGACGCTTTAAGCCAAAGGCCTACACCTGCTGCTTTGTCAATGGCCAAAAGCAAGATGAAAGACCAAATACGATGCCTACAACAAGTGGATCCGGAGGTGCAAAGGATCATAAAGGAAGTTTACAGTGGACTAGATAACTAAGGGAAATACTGAGTTATGAACAAGATGCTATATCAAAAAGACAAACTGTACATTCCAAAAGACGTGAACCTTTGATGCACATTGCTTTGGGAAGTGCATGACTGCTAGCTCGTAGGTCATGGCAGACAATGAAGAAGTTATTAACATCTTAAACAACATGTGTATTGGCCCAAGATGAAAGTCAACGTGATTGATTGAGTATGTGCAAACTTGTCCCACATGCCGATTGGTAAGATAGAATCGAATCAAACTAGAAGGTTTACTTCAACCAATGTCCGTCCCAAATCAACATTGGAACATGATAAGCGTGGAATTTATAATGGACTTGCTGTCGTCACAAGGATTTGCTACCATTTTGTGGTAGTGGATTACCTTTTAAAATAGGCTCACTTTATCTCTATGAAGCCTCCTATGATGGAAAAAGTAGTGGCACAATAATTATTTCATCATGTTTTCAAGTATCATGGGTTACCATTGGCAATTGTATCGGATAGAGACACGAGATTTTTAAGTGATCTATGGAAAGAAATCTTCATCATATTAGGTACGCAACTCCATTTTTCATCCGCATACCACCTTGAGACAGATGGGCAAACAAAGCATATCAATCAGACAGCAGAAGATTATATTCGAAACTATGTACAAGTCGATCAAAGGATTGGGCAAAGAACTTAGATAGCTTGGAATTTCACTACACCAACTCCATCCATGTGAGCACCACGTAAACTCCATTTGAAATTGCTACAGGCAAGGAAGTGATCACCCTGATGGCACTCATGTCGGACGTGCTTTTAGTAGCAGAAGATCAAGAGTGCGAAGTTTTTCTTAGGGAATGGCAATCTAAGTTAAGATAGGCAAAAGAAGCATTAAAGAGCAACGAAAGTATGGTCAAGTATGCCAACCAAAAGAGATTAGATGCAGCTATATTTGAAGGAGGAGATTTATTACTCGTGAGTTCCAAGAATATATTACTTCTGAAGAATTTCATGCCCAAGTTCAATCATCTTTACTATGGGCCTTATAGTGTGAATCACAGATTCAACCAGGTTACATATCAATTGGATCTACCCCGAGAGATCTGAATCCATAATTCTTTTCATGTGATTCTACTCAAATGTTTTCGCATCGACAACCGTTTTGGGTGAACAATAGCCTTACCAAATGAACCTCAAGACCAATGGCAACTTGAATTGATTTTGAAGGAAAATTGCACACAATTTCTTGTCAAGTGTCATGGCCCTCCACTGAATGAATTCTCATGGGTAATTAACGACAATATGCGACCAACAACCCGAACCTTGATTGAAGAATTCCAAGCTGCTCATCCATCAACATCCACATTGAGACTACCTTAGCTTGACGAGGACATCAAGCTCTTCAAAGAACCGGAGAATATGTACCAACGCATGGGCAAGCCACCCTACCCCCCCCCCCCTTGTATTTCTATCCAAGACAAGGTGGTGCTTGTGAGGTTTGTGGTGGTGCACCAAAGACATGGTGAGCCCCCAAGACCAAGAACAAGTGATCTCTATGAGCTGCATGCTTTAGCCCTTCAGCTAGTCCCCCAAGAGCATCTCTTGTCAAAAGCACACTCTGTGCCATCATGAAGCCTCTTGTAATGTGCTTTCTTGTGACGCTTAATGTGGGCCAGCTACCTCTTGCATTTGCTTGTGATGCTTAACACAGGTTGGCTATCGCCTTCTTTTGTAACTTGCCATCGGGCCGTTTTAATTTAGTTCTTTTCTTCTTTGCAAGCAAGTGAAGTTGGATCTCTCGCACTCAAACACTCATTCAAGTCATCCCACTGATGGGCCGGTGCGATGCCAAGCAAGCTTGCAGTGCTTGCGCCATTTTCATCACAACATGGACAACTACACCTATCTTCTCATTTATTGTTTTGACATACAAGTCTTTAATTATAAGTTTGTTGAGGTTTATTAACCTCATTTATGGTAGCTCAAAGAACTTCTTCTTCTCTATAATGGGAAAATTTAAGAGCTTTTAAGGCTCTTTTGTTTCATCATTTCACTTAATAAGAAGCACTTTTGAAGCTCTTTCTCTTCAGTGAGGAGCCAACCAAAACTCTCATATGGAGGAGTCTCAGCAATGTGATGAACGAACAAGTAAGGTTCAAACATAAAGAGAAGGATTATATTTACCCAAGAATCAAAAGATGGGCATAGTTTTGTAACAAGCTAAGTTTGTTTTCTTAAAACTTAATGTTTCATATTAATGTTTGTTTTCCTTAATTATCACTCTCTTTGCATGCATACAAAATTGAAGCATAGGATAATTTTTCCATTGTGGTCTAAGTGCACATGAGAAGATAAGGTATGTGAAGTTAAGAATAGGCAAACACATAAGCATGGAACGAGAAAGCAAGTACCGTAATCACTTACATGCACCTATGCAATTAAGAGAGAAAATTGTATGTGTATTTTCGATAACACAAAAATATTTTCATGCACAAAATTCAAGCTAAAAGCTTTCCTTCGTGTGCACCTATCCTGTACTCTTCATTGGAAACAACTTAATACATAAATTCATGTGCATTGGCATCATGATGCATGGAATATAAGCATATGTTTGTGCACAAGAAGGACTATATGAGAATAGAATGCATGAATGCTAAGCAAATGATTGTTATTTGAGTCATAGATTGCCTATGTGATGGTATAGTGAAGATAATGTAATTTGTTTTCAACGAAAACACGATATTTGGAAAGAAGAAGAGCTAAAGTACTTGGAAAATCATGTTAAACTAGATTTTGCAATTCCTTTCCAAATGATACCAATGTATCAAATACTTAACGTAGATGTCCACATTAAGTATGTTTTTCTTAGACTCCTTTGCCATGACTATGGTAAGGAAGGAATGAATACTTGAAGTGAAAGGCTTCCGAATATATATAATGTCTTAAATGACTTAGATTATCCCTTTGAGAAGTTTTTTAGGACTTTTCAATATGATGTGAATTCAAATCATTGTATACATGAAATAGTGAATAATTGAATACATTTAAGTTGTTTGATGACATTGAATGTTTTTGGGGCAAATCTTTCTCATTTTGACATGCGCCCAATTTCATGTATACACTAGTAAAGGAGAACCTAGCTAATCTAATGTTAAATATAAGTATAAAAGATACTTAGAGATGACTCCATAGGAATTTCTCATGAGATATCCTTAGTAGGATGGCACCCCAAAATGGGTTCAAAAGTCTCGTGCTACAAATCTCTCATTTGGCTACATCAAAGAGAATTCTCAAAATAGTATATGAGTAATTAAACTTATAAGTTCAATCAAATTTTACTTTCACCAAGGGAAATGGTGCAAATTACTCAAAGATATCATGAAACTTTAAAAATTTACTTGGTCTTTGAAGATTTTCCAAATTAGTATAAGGCTTCATTCATTCACGATATTTGTATCTCAAGATGAACACGGAGGCGAGTTCTCTTTAGGACATGCAATCGTTGTAAATGGAGGAACTTAAAAACATTTTAAGGTACAAATATTAAATGGAAATATGTACCTTTAGAATTTCCTCAGAATTCATACTCTTGATTAGCTTTGAGCCTAATATCTTTTGACACAAATAAACATGAACTTACATTTTTGGGGAACATGAGAATGCATGGGCATACCCAAAAGTAAAGAAGGCGCTCATAACTATGCTAGGATAAGTGGTCATTGTGATACCTATAGAAGATGTATTTTGGTTGAATACCAAACTTGGAATTCCTTTCTAGATTTTGGATACTTTCAAGGTCCTTCCAAAAAAGTCTAAGAGTGGTTGAATAGTCCAATGATGTGAGGATTCATAGAAATATCTCTCTAGTTATGAATGAATTCATAGATTTTGAAGTTTTCGAGGATGAAAAATCTTAAAAGGGGGGAACAAAATTACCAAAAATTGTCAAGAATCGATACAAGTAATTCCATAAATAGAAAATTTGGAGGTGGATGATGAAGGAAACTAAACCTTTTCAGATACTAAGCAAAGAATAAGTTGCTCAGATAGTAATTCCATGGCATGCTAAAACCAATGGAAATGGGGATTTTATCAAGATCTCAAAAGATTTTGAAAAGATGGTTGCAAACATGGAGTTAAATAGAGCATGTCATAGGCCATACTTCTTTAAGAGAAGTGAAAGTGGAAGATAGAAGATTGATTTCCAAGTTTGTAATGTACGATCTTCACTAACGATACTCAAGTCTGTGGAAGGTGAAACTTGTATTTACCTATCCTCAAAGGGATTTTGGAGAGAAATCCAAAAGCATGGTAACTATCTTAAACTTTTGCCAGAAAGGAATATGAAATACAAGCAATGCTTGTCATTGAAAGTTACTTGTGTAATAACTAACTAAGTCTTAAATATAAATCAAGACACTTGGAAGTACGATCAAAGCATTAGAAATGAAGAATGGATGTTTATTCCATCAAAAGCTTTAGAGCTTCCAATATAAGCTTTGGATAATTAGGATCATAGATTCATCATGTGTTGGAGTCCCTATAAACATAAAAAATATGGAAATATACAATTAATTGCTTGCCTTCAAATTCTTGTAAAAAGGATTTAGGAAAAAGTTACTCTATAGGTAAAGCGTTGAATATAAAATATGGTGGTATGGGACACTATAATCTATATGGGACATAGGGCCTTGAGATGGTAGGTATCTTTTACTCTTGGGCTCATGACTTGAAGTGAGATTCAATCTCCAATGGTAACTGAAACTTAGGAGATAAAGATAAAGTATACGATGGTCGTGTATAACTAGAAAACACTTCAAGTGCCAACTAACTAGAAAGTTTGATGATCATGATTGAAAACACTGTCTAGGATCTTCATAAAGGTTTTCAATAAGAATAGTATAACCTCATTTAAGCTATGAGGCTTCTAAGTAAGGATTTTATAGTTCTTTATCAAAAAATACTACATTGACTTTTGAAGAGAATGAACTTGAAAACATAATTTAAAGCAATGTAAGCTTCACTAAATCAATCTAGGATAAATCACTTAATTGATAGTAGAGATAAGTGAATCAATATCTTGACTCAAGTTTATGCCTCTTAGTATAAAGGGGTGTCAAGAGACTATGAAATGGATTAATTAAGTAATCAAACTAATTGAAGTTAGATTTTGTTAATCATAAATTGCATTTTTGATAGTACAACCATGTTAACAAATCCCTTGAGTTAAAAAAACATATTAGAATGGCATTCTAGCATTAAGAATTCTGAAGAGATTGAAAGGGATTAAGTTAGTAATCAAGATAGTTGAAGCTCCATTGTTTTAGAGTAAAGCTAAACATCATCAACAATTATAAAGTCCAATGGCATGAGACATCGATGCTTTATACCACTATAGTTTGGTAGATGGATTATGGATTAACTTTAACCAAAGAATCTTTCTGAGAGTTTAGCTTAATCTCATGAAAATAGAAGCACTAATTCTCATTTGACTCAGATCACTTTAGTGTTTTAGAATATGAATTGATTACATAAAATTTTAGTTCTTCCTTCTTGGTTTTCTAAACCTTGGAATTGACTTTGAAAGAATACTTGAAGTCATTTCTAGACTAGTTTCAGTTGGATGGAATATGTAAATGAATTCAATGTCATGAGTTGATGTTCTATATAGAACCCATTCAATTTTAGAAGAAACTTGAGTTTAAGATAACACTTTCATCCATTGAGTATTGTTTGAAAGCCAAGGGATGAAGCAAGATTCAAAAGTTCTCTCAAATAGTTTGAGTAAAACTCTTGAAGAGAAAAGATTTAGGAATTCTTTTATAGTTATAATAGTTCCAAAGAAGTCAATTGCTTGAGGAGAATTATTTTGATTTGTTAGTCAAAGTCGATTGACCAAAGAGGTAAATGAAACACTTCTTTCTTGCATTCTACCTTGGAATCTAAAGTCCAATAGTACATGGTAGCCCCATAATTGGGAAAAGAGATCAATAGATTTTGATTAAAAAGTGGAACATAATGAAAACATCTTAGTTGGATGTTTTGGTCAACCTTGACTTAAGGATACTTCTCAAAGTCTTGAGCTAGTTAGAGATCCATCAATTCTACTAGTTCTATGCACAAGTAGTGCATAGAAATGTACTTACATAGAAAATTAGTTGGAGAATATTAGAATCCACCTACTCCTTAGGTTTGTGCTATGGATGCCTAGCTCAAACATAGCAAAACATTGAATTAGGAAAACATTTTTCAATCCGCCCTCATCATTCTTTCCATACTTTGCACTCGATTTAGTGTTTCACATGTAAATCTAGGTAGTGATTGATTTCAATACACACATAAATTCCCCTCTTTTAAATTACACTCTGGGATAGAATCCCCATTTGATAAAGAGGTGAATCAGAGAGATGAGCACCATGATCATTTAGACTAAATCATGGGGCAGAAAGGAATGCTCTGTTAGATATGCTCAATACTCCACCCTCATGTGACCACAAATGATCCATGGTGCTCTAAGTTGTAAGGCCCCCATTATGAGGAGAAGCCATTATGAGAGCCCGAACATTTGTGGAACCCTAACTTCGAAGTTAGATGAGGTCTATGTATGACCGTTGATGGTTGTAGATGATCTTTCTGAGCCTAGCCATTAGGTTAGGTAGGGCATAAACTTCCAGGCCAATGCATTGCCATTTAAGGTGCAAATAAAGGCCCTATGGCATCGCGTAGTTTCCCCATAGAACCTTAATGGGGAGAGTGCATAGGGGGGCTTGTCCCCTTCTACGGGGTCTGGGGGCCTATCCCCCCCACCTATAGGGCATAGATGGTAGGACTTCTGGTCGTGGAGATATTGTCGGATCGTATATTTTATCGACTATTTCATATCTCCCAACTACGTTTATCTATATCGAAGTGCCTTATAAAAGCTATATATGCACGGCGAGGTTGAGCTTTACATAGCATTGCACACTAGTAAGCCCTTCATCTAGAGTCCGTCTAGATCGCCATCTAAGCTCCACATTGGGAGCGCATGGGTGGACAACACCATCATTGTAACTGCATTACGTTCGGCAATCTGAGAATTTGAGTTCTCTATCTCTCAGTCTGTGTCTATGTTTGTCTGCTTTTTTTTATCAACTCTATCTACAGGTCTATTCCGTTATGCTGTTATTTTCTTTCATGGTATCAGAGCTGAGGAGGCTCTGAGTGGTGCAGAAGCAGAAACGCAGAGGTTGCAGAGGTTTGAACAACATAAGAGAGAATATGTCAAGCAGTGTGTCATCATCTATGATTGGGAGTCAAGGTGGTTCATCAACAGGAGTAGGTGGTGCACAAGAAGAAGCAGCAATGATGTCGGTCATCCCAACATTGCGGATACGGCCACCATTCTTCACAGAAGGTAAACTTGATGGTATGAACTACACCCTGTGGAAGTTCAAGATCACTTCTATTCTTGATTCCTATGAGCTTTTGGAGACTCTTCTTGGGACTGATCATGAGCCCCAAGAAAGACCTGATCCAAGTAATCCTGGTCGAATGATTCCTCGTGATGTTGATCTTCTATGTGCTTGGAAACATAGAAATGCAGATGCTCTCTATGCTCTAGTTACAATTACTTCTCATAATGTTCTGACTCTTGTTTATGAAGGCATGTGAAGCATGGAACATATTGAGAAATATGAAACTTGTAATCAGACACGGATTCAAAACTTGGAGAATCAGGCTACAGCAGAACGGTTTGCTGATGGGGAGACTGAAGAGGTGTTTATCACTCACATAAAGAATCTACGAGATCAAATGGCGGGAGCAGGTGTTCAAAAGTCAAGTGAGGAGCTAGATCGACATTGTCTTCGAATCTTTCCACCTAAGTTTGATGGTTTGGTAACTTCTCTTAACACTCAAATCAGACCTCGACCACTAACTTTTGAAGAATTTAGTGCCTTACTCATGGAGGAGGAGCTACGGCTCAAGGCAAGGAGTGGTGGTAGCAAAGGAGATGTTGCATTCACAGCAAATGCCAAAGGAGGCAAAGCACACTCTTCAAAAGATGGAGACAAAAAGAAGAACGACAAAAAGAAGTTCAAGGGAGAGTGTTTCCACTACAAGAAGAAAGGACACAAAATCCAAGACTGCCGCATCAAGAAGGCAGAAGAGAAGAGTGGCTCTTCAAAAGGTGGCAAGGGCAAGGAGTCTGCCAACACACTAGAAACAAAACTTGAGTTATTTGTTACGATAGAGGAGGTGTGCTCCTCGGTTGAAGATTCAAGAACAAATGACTCATGGGTGTTGGACAATGGTGCATCTCGTCACATGATGAGTAGAAAAGAACTTTACAGTTCCTTACAGCCTCTAAAGGAACACATCACAATAAAGGTAGGGAACAATGCAAGATGTCCCGCAGAGGGCAAAGGTATGGTTTCTTTCATTAACTCTAATGGTGATATCAAAAAGCTTTCAAATGTGTTGTATGTTCCACAAATAAAACAAAATCTACTTTCAATAGCTTCTATAACTGATCAAGGTCATCAAGTATCTTTCAATAAGACAAGAGCTAAGATTATGGATGGTAACAACAACATTGTTGGGACTGGCATAAGGAGGAACAACCTGTATGAGTTGTGTGCTCTTACACCCACTACAAATGTGGGCACAAGTAAGCTATGGCATGAGAGATTGAGCCACATTGGATACCCTATACTGAAGGAGATGCATCGCAGGGGTATGGTTGCACACCTACCATTGATTGCAGAAATGAAGGAACCATGTGAAGCTTGCATGATGGGCAAGCAACAGAGGAAGGCGTTTCCACAAGAAAGCAAGAACAGGGCAAGCTATCCTCTAGAGTTGGTGCATGCTGACTTGTGCAAAAAAATGCCTACACAGGCCTTGGGCGGACCTTCCTACTTCATGTTACTTGTCGATGACTATAGCAAGAAGATGTGGGTGTACTTCCTTCGGGATAAGGCTCAAGCTTTTGGTAAGTTTAAAGAATGGCTTCAGCTTGTTGAAACTAAAACAAGGAAGAAGATGAAGAAATTTAAGACAGACGGTGGTGGTGAGTTCACATCAAGAGAGTTTGAAGATTTCTGCAAGAGTAAGGGAATCAAGCATCAACTCAAAGTGGCACATAGTCCTCAAAAAGCCTATTCAAGAAAAATGGGAATTACATAGGATTTTGAGACAGTTCCTTGAGTCCCTTTTTTGCATTTCAATTCATTCACACACTAGAACATGTTATTATATCTTGATTAGAATATATTAAATTGACACTTTAATGTTAAGGATAATTGTATTATAAATGGGGTATGAGGGTTGGCCTCAAACTTAAGAAGTTAACATAGTAAGTAATACAAATGGGACTTGAATAATTCACCAATTTTATGAATAGGCCTTTCAATAGAACGGTGTTGCAGAATGTCAGAATCAAACCATCATGAAAATGGCAAGGTGTATGTTGAAAGGAAAGAGTTTGCCTAATAAAGTTTGGGAAGAGGTTTTCAACACTGCTGTCTACATCTTGAATCGAAGCTACACCAAGGCACTTGATGGAAAGAATCCACAAGAAGCCTACACTGGTAAAAAGCCTTCTGTTTCCCATTTCAAAGTATTTGGAAGTGAATGTTATGTACATGTTCCAGACAGGGAGAGAAACAAGCTTCAACCAAAAAGCATCAAATGTATCTTCCTAGGGTACAACAAAGATAAGAAGGATTATAAGCTTTATGACCCTAAGGCTAAGAAGATCATGAGGAGTGGTGATGAGGTGTTTAAGGAGGAGCAGCCACATGGAGTGGAGCAGGAAAAGAGAGCTTCCACTTTATCATCAGGCAAAGAGGCAATCCACTATGAACCTGGCCCAAGAGCTATCCCTTCTACACAAGAGAAGGAAGCATCATCTTCAGATGATGAGTTTGAAAGTCACCAAGTTGCCGACACCCAAGTGGAAAAGCCATTGCCACGTTGGGTGAGGCAACTCTATGATTCTGCAAACCCCATCCCACAATCACTAGAATAGGTTGCAGATGGACTGAGGCAATCACAGAGAATAGAGGAACAGAGATGGGCAACCACCCATATTGTAAACATAGTCTTGATAACTGATCTCATTCAAGAAGAAGCAAAGGAACCAACTAATGTGGAAGAGGCACTCCATGATCCGAATTGGAGGGCTACCATGCAAACAGAATACAACAATATCATGAAGAATGGAACTTGGGAACTAGTGAATCGACCCCCTAAGCGTAAAGTCATTGGCACCAAGTGGGTTTGGAAGCTAAAGTACAAGGCTGATGGTACTCTAGAAAAGTATAAAGCAAGACTTGTTGCACAGGGCTACTCACAAGTTGAAGGCATTGACTTTTGTGAATCATTTTCCCCGACTGCAAGAATGAATTCTATCCAAAATGATGATGCTCTTCTTCAACAAACAAAAGATGCCTTGAGTTCAGAATTTGAAATGACAGACTTGGGCTTAATGCATTATTGCTTAGGTCTTGAAGTTTGGCAGGAACTAGGGAAGATTTTCATCTCTCAACAGAAGTATGCAAGGCAGATATTGAAGGCATTCGACATGGAGGATTGCAAGGAAATTTCTACACCTATGGAGGTCAACACAAAATTATCTATTGAAGATACTTCACCTCCGGTGGATATTGGAAGATACAGGAAATTAGTTGGAAGTCTCATCTACTTGTGCAATAGCAGACTAGACATCTCTTATGTTGTTGGAATAGTAGGCAGGTTCTCTAATAGGCCTTGCCAAAATCATTGGAAGGCAAGCATGCAGACACTCAGGTATGTGAAAGGAACCACTGATTATGGTATTGTCTGTGAAGAAGGATCATCTCTAGTTAGATATTGTGACTTAGATTGGGCAGGAGATATTGATACCAGAAAATCAGTTTCTAGATATTGCTTCTCTTTAGGATTAGGGATTTTCTCTTGGATTAGTAAGAAGGCAATCGATTCTAGCATTATCTTCTACTGAAGCTAAGTACAAAGCTGCATGCATTGCAGCATGTGAAGTAGTATGGTTGAGGAGGATCCTATGGCACATAGGAATACAAGGAGAGGAGGCTATAGAGTTGAAGTGTGACAGCCAAAGTTGCATGGCCACTGCCAAAAATCCTATTTTCCATGCACATACCAAGCACATAGAAATCTACTATCACTATGTGTGTGAGTTGATTGAGGATGGGGTCATGGAGATAAGCTATTGTCGTACTGAAGAAAATGGAGCAAACATCTTCACTAAGGCTCTTGGGAGAGAGCAACTTCTTCGACACTTTCCAAATCTTGGGATTGGACCAAGGAGGTAGTCCACCGTATGGTGGACATTGAGGGGGGGTGTTAGATATGCTCAATACTCCACCCTCATGTGACCACAAATGATCCATGGTGCTCTAAGTTGTAAGGCCCCGATTATGAAAAGCCATTATGAGAGCTCAGACATTTGTGGAACCCTAACTTCCAAGTTAGATGAGGTCTACGTGTGACTGTTGATGGTTGTAGATGATCTTTGTGAGCCTAGCTGATAGGTTAGGTAGGTCATAAACTTACAGGCCATTGCATTGCCATTTAAGGTGAAAATAGAGGCCGTGTGGCATCGCGCGGTTTCCCCATAGAACCTTAATGGAGGGAGTGCAGAGGGGGGCTTGCCCCCTTTTGCGCGGTCCGGGGGGCCTATCCCCCCCACCCGTAGGGCCGAGACGATAGGACTTCTAGTCGTGGAGATATTGTCGGATCGTATATTTTGTTTGTATCTCCCATGTTTATCTTTACATAAACGCCTTGTAAAAGCTATATATGCATGGTCGAGGTTGAGATTTACATAGCATTACACACTGGTAAGCCCTTCATCTAGAGCATTAGGGGAAAAAATGAACCCTGCATGGGCCTTGTAAGGATCCCTAATTTTTAGGGATTAAAGTTAACAAAAAGAGGGATTAAGGTCACAAAAAAAACCACTAGTGGTTTTGGCAATAAAATATTTCTTCTAAGATATGTGCTCAGTCCAAATGGATTCGCTAGCTTTCTTGTCCCTTGGATAAGATCAAATGGATGACTATGATCAACATTCGTGTGCCTGTCACATAAAGACAAAAGCTTTCCCAAGAAGTGAACAGTCATAGGCATTTTGGACCATCAGATAAGATCTTGATGGACGGTAAGGATGGATTTGAGTGTGCCTGTCACTAAAGTCCAAAATAAGCAGCATTTAATGAGCTAAGCAACCTTGGGGATTGGCAGAAAACAACAAAAAACTGAGCGCATTTTTGTGGCGGAACCCATTCCCATCCGTTTGATTCCTAGTAATCTGATGGCTACGAATTTACTAAGGGGAGCCTCTCAAGATTGAAGCTTCACAACCACTAGATCAAGCAAAGATCCAATGGATGCAATGAAAAGTGGCCCAAAATTCAAAACAATACATCCCAACCACTTATTTCTAGGTCCATCCAACGGACGAGAGCTGAGGGCGCATTTTCTCACAAATTTCAAGCTACACCATTAGATCTTCTCCACATCCAATGGTCCAAATTTCATACCGACTTTTTTCTTGTCATTTAATATGAGCCTTTGGATCTTTGAGTACATCCAATGGCTATGCTTCAAAATCTAGGCCCATCAAACCACTTTTGAAGAAGAACTCCTGGTTTTTAGTCATTCATACCAGCTTTGACCACAAAGAAACAAGGGAAGCCTATGCCTAGTCTAGGTGATTAAGGGAGTAGACTGTGGCCACCACCCTCTTCTCATTGGTCCGTCACTAATCCTCTCTTAATCTAAAAGGCCCATTCAGGGTTCATTTTTTCCGCTAATGGTCTATCTAGATCGCCATCTAAGCTCCACATTGGGAGCACACGGGTGGATAGCACCATCATTGTAACTGCATTACACTCGGCAATCTGAGAATTTGAGTTCTCTATCTCTTAGTCTGCATCTATCTTTTTCTGTGTTTTTTTCTCAACTCTGTCTGCAGGTCTATTCTGGTGTGCTGTTATTTTCTTACATACTCCACATATTTTATCCACACATTTTCAAGCCAAAATGTTAAAGATTAGAAGAATGTTGTATAACTATGGGTCCAAGTGACAAAAGGGATTGGTGTTGAGGGTCAAAAGCCACTTTTAGAACCCCTTATTGAGAGACCCTTGTGAATGTTTCTCCAAGACTGTGGTTAAAAACCTTCAACTATACAGATTTATTTACTCCCAAATTGAAGGGTTTTGAACCTTAGGATTGATATATCCTAAGGGTATGGTATTTAACCCTTAGTAAGGCCTTTGGAGGGGACACTTGGCAAGCTCTCCTCACATTTCCCCCATTGGCCTAGAGGTATATATATGAGTGGATTTGGTTGGGTGGATTCATGAATCTCTCACTCCTTGTGGGTTTGGTTAGACTCTTGGGGTAGTTTGATTAGTATTTCTCTTAGATTGATTTTAGACTAGCTTCTAGTGATAGTTGTTCATACAACAAATATTCAGGATATCCTAGATATCAAACTATGTATACGAGATGGATATCCTAGATATCAAACTATGTATACGAGATGGATATCCTAGATATCAAACTATGTATACGAGAATTTTGGAATAGATCAATAATTTTTTTTAATTGCTTAAGTAAAGAAAACATACTTAACAAAGCAGATGAACTAAAGCCACATGCGAGGAGGTGAAGAAGCAAAAAAATAAAAATAAAAAAAAGTAGAAAGATATAAGACAAAATGACCATGATAGAATAATATTCAAGTATCAATCCTTAGATGAAAATGAGATTAAGAAATAAAGAATTACCAAAGATAAGAGAGATCAATAATGAATAACTAGAAGAAGTGAAGAGGGACAAAAAAAACTAAAGATAGGAGTAATCAATGTAAAAGATGGAGCGAAGATAAAACCAATGCAAGAGATTAGGATGATGGAACTAGTTTTAGGGTTAATATAATTACTTTTGATGATGGAAAGATGAGAAAGAGAATAAGCATAGATGAATGATGAATAGGGGAATGCATTGGACAAATTCAAGGAAGTGAGTGTTAGAATCACAACTCAAATTGTCTCTTTTTCATCATTTGTACAGGTTCTGATCTTTTTCCACTTTAGATTAGTTTAGATTGACCTTTCATACTCATAAGAACTCATGTGTAGTGGTGTGAGAGTGTCACATCTTTAAGTCATTTAGAATCAATACCCGTTGAACACAATAATCCCACATATAGGGGAAAAATGGCAGTGTATATAAAGAAGTCACTATTCATTGTAAAGGAGGTCCATTTTGGCTCATAAGAAGATGTTGCTAGTTTGGAGAGTATATGCTTGTGTCTCATGTGTCATGGATTTGCTTCTTCTTCCTTATTTATCTAAGCTTTTGAACTTCCTCAAGTGTAGCTTGCATGTCTATGTGTGTGGTTGATGTTGAGTGTACTTGCTTGTTTAGGGATTTCCTTCAATATTGGATGTGAATTCGTGCCATGCTTGATGTTGAAGCTTCATTATGTATCCATAGGTTCCACCCATATTTGGGTCTTCAAGATAGCTCATCAGATTGAAAATGTAAGTGTGTATGATGCTACAACCTCAAGACATTTTGGCACAATTGTCGGGGACATTCTTTTATCTCTTGTGTGATGGCGTGACATGGAAGAAGTGCTTGATTCATGAGATCTCATGGACTTTAGCTTGTTCTGATTTCTATTATGCTCTTGTAAGCAATGGTGGTTTGCAAGATTGGAAACACTTTGTTGAAATGATCCACTTTTGTTGTGATTAGGATCCCCTTTTGGGTGATTAACCTACCATGTGTGATGATTGTTCAAGATACGAGTAGAATAGGAGTACTTTTCACAAATTTTTTAGTTTATTATGTTGATTCTCTCCATTAAATTTTTTTCTTTTTATCAAATTATGTGTAAATAAGCTTATTTTTTGGTGTTCTTCTACAAAAACCAATGGCATTTTGGCTTATCATATTCATTAATAAGCTTAATAATGAGGCATGGAACACAATGGAAAATGAAAAAGGAAGGTATGATCATGTGTTTTTGTTTTTACACATTCACCTAGTGGGAGGTTGGAAGGGCAGTGACACACTCTCTTTCTTTAATGTACAGACCTAAAGACATCCTCTTGGCTATTGCACACACTATTCCTCTTCTCCTCCCCATTAGTATTCTTGATGGAGCTCCATAGAAGCTGGCCTACGACCTCATATAGATTGAAAAAGACTGAGAATACAGTTTATTGATTGTTTGGGTTGCTAACACTTTGAATAATAGGCATAATTCTTTTGGGAGGAAAATGGAGAAGGAAGAGGACAAGGTACATACTTGAACTTTGAATGGAGCTAATGAATTTTTCTTGACATTGTTGATACCACTTCTCCTTCACTTGGTGGTTTGTGGTATAAAGGACCTGAGATGGTAGGTGTTGGAAGTGAAGGAACAGAGGCTGATTAAATGATATGGTCTCATTGGTAGTAGAAAGAGATTTCATTACATAGAAAAGATATGGGTGAGTTGCAACGAGTGCATTATCTAGTCTCACACATTACGTTAGGCTATAGATCATAGTTTTCGACACCACGTGCTCCACTCTCTATCGGAGAAGATTAAAGTGAAAAATTCTCTTGCGGGCTACTATTCAAGATTACTAGGTTGAATCGAGTGCTATCATTCATAAAATATATACAAAAGGAACATCTATAGATGGTCCTCAAGAGAATAGAATTTTGGGAATACAAAAGGAAAGCCATCTTTACCAAACTCTAAAGATGATAAATGCAGGTAGTTTTGCTTTTCTTGTGACTTATTTATGTATGGTTTTGTTGTATGTCCCTGAGTTATACATCGCACCATCTAATTTCCCATTGGCTCACTACAAAAGACCTTCTTCTAATTCTATGTAGAAGTTGAAGGGCATTGTTGTGGGAAGTTGGAGATTCAAGTTGTAGAGCCGGATTATGATTTGAATTGTGCTGCAAAATTGAACTAGGAGGTGGGAGATAAAGACATTGTTGAGATTATGAGTAGATGGACTACCTTTTCTTGTTTCAAAACTAAAGCACTCAAAGTGTGATAAGCTAATCCTTTTGGATGATTACATACACAAATCCATGATTAGATACACAATGGCTGGTCAAAGAAGACCAGAGAGTGAAAGCAAAGGTGTAACCTTGAGAGATAAAGTAGAGAGAAGTGTGATGTACCCATGAAACAAAGAGAGCATGTGCATGAAAGCTGCAACCAATTCATTCAAAAACATGGGAAGCTACTATATGGAAGAACTCCAATAGCAAATTTATGACCAATATCTAATGGGCTCAAAAATGTGGGAGAGGACCACCCTCTAAATGAGTATAGAGAAAGATAGTAGCAACTATGAGGGGAAGTTACCAATGCCTACTAGAAAACAAAATATCCATATAAGTGAATGGTGGAAAGGATCCCAAAAGATAGGCAATGCATGCAATAGGTGGTGGCTATGGATATGTTAGTGGTGCTCAAGCTCAAGGCAATCTTCCAATAATTGGGAATGTCTATGGAGGGCACTCTACTCCTCCAAGGATAGAGTATGATGGCCAACAAGAAGGATATAGAGGTTGTAGGGGAGGTTATCCTAGAAGTAGAGGCAAGAAAGAAGGTTAATATAGTAATGCAAGAAACATAGGTCGTTAGTATGGTGGGGATGGTTGGGGTAGTGGATCAAGGGATTATGTAAGGGATAACTAGAATGGTAGATGTTACGACGTTGATTGGGATTTTGGAGCTAATAGAGGGGGCAAATGAGTTGATTATTGTGGAAATTCAAGAAAAAATAGGTAAGAATTGGGAGACTTTGGTAGCAGATACATGCAAGTAGATATGAGAGGAAGAGATCAAGGAGGATATAAATGATTATAGATTTGGAAAGCTTAACAATTGAGGAAATAATAGAAGTGCATGGTAGTTTTGTGGACGACAAGAGCCAATTGGAGTAAAGCAATGTGAGAAATCATATAGAGACATGTGAAAACTCTAGAATTTACATATCAGGGCTTCCATTGGATAAAAGTATTGTTGAGCTTAGAGATATCTTTGGAGGAATTTGTGAGATTGCAAGGATAAAGCAGAAACAGGGTTACAAGGATTAATGACCTTGGAACATTGAGTTGTTTACAGGTGATGTAGGTCAAAATAAGGGAGAGGTTGTACTTGTTTATGAAGATCCATATGCAATGCACTTTGGTGGAGGATTCTTTAATGATCATGTAATGAGGGGCTATTAGATCAAGGTGAATGTAGCAAAAAAATCAGCTCCAATGCCTATAGCAGGTGGCTATGGTGAAAAGCATGGAGATCATGGGGATTGAGATAGATGCTCTAGTGGCGGGCATAGATCAAGGCCTTATAGAATTCCGCTCTAGAATATGAATGACGATTGAAGGGCTTGTTATGCAACATGATATGTATGCTCTTACATATCCTAGGAGCCCACCTAGATAGGCCCAATTGGTTGAGTCAATTTGGTGTGTAGTATAACATATCTATCATATGCAACACAACAAATCCATTATAGTGTTGGTACATGATATATTATATTATACCATGAAGTAACATTATAACATTGTGGCTTGCTAAAACAAAATGGATTTCTAATATAAGACTGAGCCGAAGTCTTAAATTGTTGTGAGCCACTATAGTTGAACCTTGCTAATGTTTGTCCTTGACATTTTTCATGTAGCTAGCTTTGATGGCCATTGCAAAATGTTCATATGAGTTAAATTGATGTGATGTACAATAATTTTTTAACAAAGATGACAAGGAAAAAGGGTTGATAGGCATTGGGAAGTGGTCAATCATATGTGCTAGAGTATCATAAGGAAGAATCATGATCGAGCTTCTAGATAAAGAGAATAGAGAAAAGTTATTGAGAACAAGGCTGAGTATGGACAACACAAAGCCGGAGCAGCTAAGTGTTTTTGAATCCATGCTGAGCATGGCCAACTAAAAGCATAGATCTAACTCGTTATACAAATCAAGGATCACAAAAATGGGGCATAAGCATAGACTTCCCGCCAAAGACATGTTTTCTCAAGAAGTAATGCAACAAAAAGAAGTCCAAATAGATGAATAAAATGGCATCATAAAAGTATGTAGTGATACAGACAATGATAAAAGTTTAGAAAAAAAAATGTCACGGCCCAATTCAAATGGCATTATTTATTTTCAAAAAGGAAATTCGGCAATATCCTACCCTCGTTAACTTTATTTAATCAAATGCCATTTTTACCAGCTCCATGACAACGCATTAAAGATGTATGTCAGTATATAGTAGCAACTGTTGTGGCATAATATCCAATTGTAAGAAGTCCTCACCTTTTAGGCACCATAGAGTGTTTTTCCTCGAGAATAACAAGATTAACGCCAAGTGGGCCTCTCATGAGGGGGACGAAGGGGTTATCAAGCTCCTTTGTAAAACCCTCTAGCTCTGTAAGTTCTTCTCTTGCTTTGTGGGATTCCGAGGATCCCATGGGTTTTAGGCCTGTTCACTTGTACTTTTATTTTTGTTTATTTTAATCAAAGCATGGGAGATTAGGCTAAGGCCAAACTTCCTCTTTGGAAAAAAAAAACTATTGTGGCAGCCACAATTAGATGAGAGCATGAAAGTTGGTGAGAATCCTAGTATAATATGCTTCCTAAAAATAGGAGTGGAGGTTCAAATCTGCATCCACATTTACTAAAAACTACATACAAATAGGGAAGTGAACGGCAAAAAGGTAGAAAAAAATAATGAGAGAAAATGGGCGAGAATAGTGCTTTGTAGTTTTACCACATCCTTGACGCCCGAGGCACATGGTGTGGAGGGTTAGAGAGAGAAAGAGAGAGGAGGAGAGAAATTTGGACTCAATTCATATTTAAAGCAAAACTAAGGGCCTTTGGTAGTGCATGGTAAGGATGGGATTGACATCATGAGAGTTTTGGGTTTGCTAAATGGTACCAAAGATGAAATATGACTAAGGGTCTTAAGAGTGTGATTGAGAGCATGGCCAATTATTTCTACTTACTGGCATTTGAGTGAAGGGATCAAAAAATTAAGAAGCTTTGATTCTTTGATTGGTATATGCATCATATTACTTAAAAAGTTTTATCCACTTTCGCTAGCTCTTAAGGTAAAATGATAAGGGCACACTATTTTTTTCAACATATGGTCCATATGTTAGTGCATCTTTAGGCAAGGGCATTTTCTTTTAGACATTCCACTCATATATTTGTGAGGTCAAATAGGTGCTCCTACGTAGATATGCTCACTTATGAGTTGATGTGCCTATGGACCTTCGAGTTTTAGGGTTATGCTAAGATCCTAGTAAATTTCATAAATGCTTTTGAGAAAAGTGAATTGATGATGATGAAATTGGATTCGATTATGGGCATTGATTATTTCTTGTATGATTTGGAATTTATTAAGGGTGCTTATAAATGCTCTAGATCGACTGGACCTCGTTCAACCCTAACTTGTTGATTGGACCTCATTCAACATCAAATTTTGGATCCTAATTTGGAAAATCATGTTTCATTTAATATTGAGGGGATAATCATATGTCTTATGTAAGGATCCTATTCTTTCAAAACTTGATTTTTTGTGGAATTTTGAATCATCAACATGATCACTGTTTGCATGCCTCAATGTGCTCTATTTTTCTCTTGATCATCTTCTTATCCTTGGTGGATTCCAACATTAATGTGAAATGTGAAATGTGTTTTGAAAACCTACATAGCTTCAAAAGACACCACTTTATGGTCATTCATTCTTGGACATTGATAAATGTGTTGATCATCGTATGAGAATAGGTGTTTTCAGTTCTATGGTTGTTTTATAAAAAAACATGTCCAAGTAATATATGAAATAACCTCAAACTTTCTTTTTCATAATTACCTTTCCAAGTTTCAGTAACATATGTCATTTGAAAACGTTATTTTATATTCTTGTTAGAAGAAACCCATTAAGACTTATTCGCACATAATCAAATACATTCAAAAAAAATTTTCAAAAATAACCAAGAAATTTCTTCATCAAAAATGTGAAAAAAGAAGGCAAAAGAGAGAAGAAAAGGGGAAAGTATCAAAAATAGAAGACAAGAAAAAAGTAAAGGGAACAGATATGATGTGCATGAGAAAATCATGCATGAGGAGCTTAGGAGGATGTGTGCATGTATAAACCCTAATTGTGAGTGGAATTTAATTCATGTTGATTTAGTTATTATAAATTTGGAAGCCATTCACCTACCACTCATTCCCCCATTTGTGAGACTTGTGAAAACTTTGATTGCATGGGTCAAGTTGTGTTGTCTATTGTTATGAATGACATGAAATTTGTGGAAACATTTTTTGCCATGGAAGAAACATATGAAGACTTGACAATAGGCACTCAAAGGTTTTTTGAATAAGTTTGTACATCAACTATGCACAAGACTAGGGCCTCATCTATGTTGGGGCTTCACTCACTAATCATACATGAAGACAAAAAGACATCAATGTAAAGGAAGGACAAGGACAAAGATCTATGGAAGTTAGACATTCAGAAAATAATGCCGATGTGAAGGGACAAATTCACATTTCTAATATACTGTAAGATTCGAGATCTATTTTGGTTCAGATCCTCTAAAACAATGCAATTTGAATTTAGGAGCGTGTAGACCAAATGTATATAAGTTCATTTGATCAAGAGATAAATAATAAGAAATGAGAGATGTAGAGAGCTTGATTTGTAAGTCCTACGTGAGAGAGAGGTAGTTGGGTAATTTCTGAGAGAGATGGTGAGAAAAGATCACTCAGTCTAGGAGAACTTTCTTTTGGCTATGAAAAAAAAGGCCATGCTATTTGTATACATCTTCTCTAATAGTAATTTTTCTTTGTATGAAGAAATCTAAGTGATTTCATAACTGTATGAATGTTAGTTGAAGTTATGAGTTTTCCTCACGCATTTTTCTTGATCTTCTTAGAATCAGATCTCATAGTACAGTGAAAAGTTTCTTGTGACTGATAGCTCGTTGTGAAGCTATCATCTTCTACTATAGATGACCAAAAGGTTTTTGTAAAACGGAATGTGTGCTTAGAGAAATAAGTCTAATAGTGAAGGTATGTCAACCAAGTGAAGACAAATGTTCAGAACTCTTGAGTAGTGAAGTGCAAGTGGAAAACTACCAGAAAGACATTAGACTATGTGATTTCAAAGAATTTTAGCTACAAAAAGGCCACCAAAAAGATACCAAAAATCACTGGAAAGATATCGTAAACCACCAGAAAGATACAATAAATCACAAAAAAACTATCAGAAAGCCACTAGAATAGTACCAGAATAAACCAAAATAAATTTTGTAATCTCCAAGCTTTGCATTTTAACATTTTTGAGCTATTGGTGATTATAGAGTTTCAAATATCACATTAGCTTGTTTCTTGTGGTGTTTTCCTACACCAACAAGTGGTATCAGAGCAAAAAGGTTTTTAAGCATAAAAGGAGGTGTAGATACAAGAGGTTTGAAGCAAGAGATAGAGGTAATGGCAGAGGTAAAGGTAGAGGAAATGGAAGAGGAAGAAGTAACCAAAATAACAACAAGAAGACATGTTGGATTTGTGGCTTGATTAATCATCTAGCTTATGGTTGTTGGCATAATCAACAAGGTTGAAATCAAAATCAAATAAACAATGGCAATGGTAGAGGTGAAAGACATCAAAATCAGGGTAAAACAGGAAGACAAAATCAAAGAGGTGGCTATAATAGAGGTGGAGGAAGAAATTGGGGACATAACCAATCCTATAACACCATTTACTACAATTATGCAAATGATACACACAATGAGAATCATACAACATTGATGATGAGCTCAATAAGTACATCAAAGAATGAAGACGTCAAGGTATTCTATATTGACTCCTGTTGTTCTAAGCATTTGTTAGTGTAATATAGAATCAATGTTAGAACTGGAAGAAAGCATTTCTAGTCATACAGTTAAAACATGTGATAACATGCCACACAATGTGCATTCGATCAGAAAAGTGGTGCAAGAGTGGAGCTCATTTATTAACCAATGTCCCTAAAAACCTAATTAGTGTGGGTCAAATAGTGGAGAAGGGTTTTCAAGTCAATTTTATAAATGAAGGATTATTTGTGGAAGATCAAAATAATGGATACAAATAGATTGTCTATGGTAAGAAGGAAGGTATACTTTTTACTCTCAAAGTGCAAGGAAATATTGGTTAGCCTGAATCACACATGGTAATGAAGTGATTACAGATTTAGATCTCTGGCATAAGAGGTCAGGCCATTTCAATGAAAGAGGAATCAAAAGTATGGTGGCAAATCAGTCTGTATTAGGACTACCAAATATGCAAAATCAACACATGGTTTATAAATGTGAAGCATATCAAATTGGAAAAGCACAAAGATTACCATTTTAGAAGAAAGGATTCAAGCATGATGGATTACTAGAAGTTATTCATACAGATGTATGGGGGCCGACAAAAGAAGGATCAATAAGTGGATCTAGGTGTTATGTTCTTTTTATTGATGATGCTACAAGATGGATAACTCTTTATGTTTTCAAGGAAAGATCAGAAGTGTTTGGAGCCTTTAAACATTTTCATGCATATGTAGAAAGGATTACAGGTCAAAAACTCAAGAGGCTAAGGTTTCATGGAGGGGGAGAATATTTTTCTCAAGAGTTCAATGATTATCTATGGAATGTAAGTATTAAAAGAGAAATAACTTGTAGATACACACCTCAATAGAATGAGGTGGTAGAAAGAAGAAATAAGATTTTACTTGAGTTTGTTAGAGCAATGCTAAAAGAAAAGAATTTTCCAAATATTTTTTTGGGCTGAGGATATGAAAATAGCTACATATCTTGTGAATAGACTACCTTGTACATGTCTAAATGGGGTGACCCCTTATGAAGCTTGGTGGGGTAAGAAACCTACACTAGATCATTGCAAGGTGTTTGGGTTAGTTGCCTATGCTTATGTACCATCACAACTCAGACATAAGCTTGAACCAAAGGCTGAAAAATATGTGTTCATTGCATATGATGAAAAGAAAATGGGTTATAGGTTATGGAGTCCTCTAACCAAACAATTTACTATTTCAAGAGATGTGACAAAACAGAAGAGTTGGTATGAAAATAAAAATCACAATTTTGAAGCATTTGAAGAAGAGGTAAGAAGAATTGAAAGAGGGAATCACATATGGAGGTAAATGAAGATGAAGATTATATGCAAGCAAGCACATCTAGAAGTGGATTACCAAGAAGAAATGAAGATGCACCTAGGTTTGATGAAGAAGTGTATTCAGATACACATGAAGAATGTGAACCAAGAAGATCAACTAGAATGAGGAAACAACCAGAAAGGTATTCTTATGATACATCTTATATGACTCAGAAAAATTATGATTACATGGTTAAGGAAGATGAAGAACCGTAGATTTATGATGAAGCAAAAGATAAGAAGCAATGGGAAGAAGAGATGAAGCAAGATTTTAATGCACTTCAGGAGAACGAGACTTGGGAACTTGTTCCAAAACCAAATGGTAAGAAAGTGATTGGAAATAAATGGGTTTATAAAGTGAAAAAGATTGCTGATGGAAGAATAGCTAGATACAAAGCTAGACCGGTGGTCAAAGGCTATGCTCAAACCCATGGCATAGATTATGATGAGACATTTAGCCCTGTGGCAAAGATGTCAACTATAAGAACAATTATTGCTATTGAAGCATCTAAAGGATGGACACTAAGTCAATTGGACATACGGAAAAGGTTTTCAAATTTCAGGTATCCAAATTATGTTTGCACATTGAGAAGAGCTCT
The DNA here is from genome assembly GCA_020310875.1 of Ceratopteris richardii. NCBI lineage: Eukaryota > Viridiplantae > Streptophyta > Polypodiopsida > Polypodiales > Pteridaceae > Ceratopteris > Ceratopteris richardii. The sequence goes on along the minus strand of CM035439.1, from coordinate 46,389,270 downwards.
TTATGGATTAAAGGAAGCTCCAAGAGCTTGGAATTATAGTCTTGTGAAGTATCTTAATGATCTTGGATATCAAAGCTCAATGACATATGCAAGTTTACTTATCAAGAGAATACATGAAGGTATGATCTACATTTGTATTTATGTACATGATATTATAATTCCAGGTACCTCAAATGAAGGAATCAAGGAGGTGAAGACATTACTTGAAAAGGAGTCTAAGATAAGTGATGTAGGAAAATTGTCATATTTTCTTGGAACAACACATGGGTACATGATGTACATTGGAGATAAACTTGTGAGTTAGTCTTCAAAGAAGCAACTTATAGTGGCTTTATCATCAACTCAACCTGAATACAAAAGGTTTTGTAGAAGAAGCTAAAGAAGTGATACGGATGCAGACTTTGTTTAAAAGCTTGGGCATAGATCAAGGTATGCCTACTATACATGGAGATAATATGAGTTCATTATATCTTGCAGCAAATCCAGTATGTTATGCAAGAACAAAGCGCATAGAAATTCAATATCATTTCCTCAGAGAAAAGGTAATGGAGAAGGAGCTTGAAGTAGTATACACTTCTAAAAAAGATCAAATTGGAGATATTATGACAAAAAGCTTAGATGGAGTAAAGACTAGTAGATTTAGAGGAATGGGAGGGATAAAAGAGAAGAAGGATCTATGAAGAGATCAAAGCATGCTAATTAGTGATTGAGGGGGATCTATTGGGGCGTCACTCACTAATTACACATGAAGACAAGAAGACATCAATGTAAAGGAATGATAAGGACAATAAGCTATGGAAGTTAGACATTCAAAAAATTATGCCGATGCGAAGGGACAAATTCACATTTCTAATATAGTGTAAGATTAGAGATCAATTTTGGTTTAGATCCTCCAAAATTATGGGGTTTGAATTTAGGAGCATGTAGACCAGATGTATATAAGTTCATTTGACAAAGAAATAAATAATAAGAAATGAGAGATGTAGAAAACTTGATTTGTAAGTCCTATGTGAGAGAGACGTAGTCGGGTAATTTTTGAGGAAGATGGTGAGAAAAGATCACTCAATGTAGGAGATCTTTCTTTTGGCTATGAACAAAAAAGGCCAATCTATTTGTATATATCTTCTCTAATAGTAAATTTTCTTTGTGTTAAGAAATCTAAGTGATTTCATAACTGTATGAATGTTAATTGAAGTTACTCGTTTTTCTCGCACATTTTTCTTGATCTTCTTAGAATCAGATCTCATAGTATAGTGAAAAGTTTCTCATGACTGATAACTCATTGTGAAGCTATCATCTTCTACTATAGATGACCAAAATACGTTTGTAAAACTGAAAGTATGCTTAGAGAAGTAAGTCTAACACTGAAGGTATGTCAATGAGGTGAAGACAAATATTCAAAACTCCTAAGCAGTGAAGTGCAGGTCAAAAACTATTAGAAAGACATCAGATTGTGTGATTTCTAAGAATTTTAGCTAGAAAAAAGCCAACAGAAAGATACCAAAAACCACCGGAAAGATATCGCAAACCATCAAAAAAGATATAGTAAATCATCAGAAAACTACTAGAAAGTCACGGAAATAGTACCAGAATAAACCAAAATAAATTTTGGTAATCTCCAAGGTTTGATTTTTAACATTGTCGAGCTATTGGAGATTATAGAGGTGTTCTAATATCACATTAGCTTGTTTCTTGTGGTGTTTCTATACACCAACAATCTAAAGGCCATGCATTAGGCATCCAAAGTTTCAAAACCGATGCACAAAGAGGGCACGTATGAATACTTTGTAAAAAATTTCTTTTTGTTTTAATCTTTTGTTTGCAAGATGGTGGATAAAGGCATCAAACCTTATATTCGAGGATGAATGTTAGAAGCACAAATCAAATTGACTCTTTTTCATCATCACTTGTACATGCTATTAACTTTTTCCACTTTAGATTTTTTTAGATTAATTTTCTCTACTCATAAACACTCATGTATAGTGGTATGAGAGTACCACACGTTTTGCTCTTTTAGAAGGAATATCCATTGATCACAATGATCCACCGAGAGGTGAAAAATGGCAAAAGTGTATATAAGGAGGTCACTTGTCACTCTAAAGGAGGTCCATTTTGGCTCATAACAAGATGCTACTCTTTTGGAGATTACATGCTTGTGTCTCATGAGTCTCATCGATTTGCTTCTTCTTCCTTTTTCATCTAAGATTATGACCTTCTTTCAAGTATGGCTTGCATGTCTATGTGTGTGGTTGATGTTGAGTGTGCTTTCTTGTTGAGTGCTTTCCTTTCAACCTTGCATGTGGATTCGTGCCATGCTTGATGTTGAAGCTCCATTACATATGCATAGGTTCTGGGCACATTTTGGACTTATGTGATAGCTCACTGGATTGAAAGGTAAGTGTGTGTGATGTTACAACCTCAAAAATAAGTAATAAAATAGGGTTTAAAAGAAATTAGAGCATAAAGAAGTACTTAAAAAGCTACATGAGCAAATTCACTAAAACTATTTTAAGTATTGAAATGGAATTTAATCATAAAATGGGAGGTTACTTTAGGGAGACATAAGACAACTACAAGTAGGAAAGATCATGTTAGAAAGGAATCCTGATATGCAATATAGCTACTACTGAAAAAAGCTCATGAAATGTCCATTCAAAAGGCATGGGGAAAAAAAACTAAAAGTAATTCTCAAAACTCAAAAAGAAGAGAGTGAAGTTATGTAAAAGAAATGTGTGCTATGTTTTTATTTTAGAAAACTTAAAGATCATAATGAGAAATTAAAAATTGTATTTAGCCCAATATATCTATATAGTCAACAATGCAAAATATGAAGATCTAGAGTAATTGAATAAAGTGATTGAAAAAGTAATTTATGTTATGTTTTCTTTTAGAGTAATCTAGAAGAAGATAAATTAATTGAAGGGTTTACTCAAAATCTTGAAAGAAAATAAAAATGGTTTACAAGAAAAATCTAAAAAAGGTTACATATAAATGAACATAATGTAAGTAGAGCACTATAATGTGCTCATTAAGATTAGTATAGGCACAATATTACGAAGGAATTCAATTATATAATAACCTACATAGAGGATTATAATATCACCCAATAGATGAATTCCCACAACCCAAGACTAGTGGTTATGGAATTTAGAGATGGCAAATATTTGAAGGATCCCACAACAAAGGACCAAAAGTATGTATAACATGACTAGACAAGATGCAAGAGACTCGGAAATTTGAAATTATAGGTATGAAACAAGACATCAAATTTACAAGATCTTCGTATGTAAAAGGTACAAAAAAGACTAGATGGGATCACATACTAAGAAATAAGAAGATGAAGAGGCAAGAAATTTATAAGCTAGACTAGAAAAGACTAGAACAAGATACTAAGTAAGAACAAGTATTGAAACCTATAAGGTACTTAATTGGAGAGTGTGACTCCATGAACGTACAAGATTAACATTAGAAAGTCCAAGGATCTCAAAGGTCAACCCCCCTTATATAGGCATTGAAGGGTGGCTAAGGACCTTTTAGAATGTTCTATGATGACATCATTGATCATGTAGAATGATGATATGTATGTTCTAGAATCTTCATGATGATGTCACAAGGAATGGTTCACATGGCTACCCATGTCCCTCCAAGTAAGGATATGTCTACATGGGAAAAGAACATGCTAGAAGACAAAGTGCATGTACATTATACAAGATGGTTCTAAGCATGAACATGTGATTAAGCAATGCATCATGCATTTCGTACTAGAAAGGATCAAAGTGTCCATGATATTATCTCCCCTTGAAGCGATGAGTTCCATGAGGAATGTTCATGTTTTTTGCTTTATATTTTCATGGGGATATTCTTATGAAATTTGAGAACTTTGATAGGTGCTCTTTATGGACTCTATCTAGGTTTTTTAAGTGTCTCTCAATGATACCTTATCCTTTCTAATGAAAAAAATATTATAAATTTCCCCAAGATATTCTCAAATCTAAGTCATGCTAGACTTTAAATTCTTGATGATCTTCAATCTGGATAGGCTGTTTAATGTTGAAGTAGGATATGATTCCAAAAAGGATACATGGAAACCTAGGTGGATTATCATGGTGCTTGATAGTTGAAGCTTATATGTAGCCAGGTTAACGTTAGTTAGGATGGTAAAGGCAACGACTCTTCGAGGGCCTTATTTTTCATAAGGCATTGATGCCTCAAGCTCTATATTTATGATAATCATAGATCATGTAAAATATATAATAGTGCAAGAGGAGGTTCTATGATGCAATATGTGTGAATGGATTTACTACATTTTAAAGAATGGATCAAGATGGATAAAAATAATAGCTTGAAGGTAGACTTCTTGATTTACTTAGTAAGGTGGGTATATTATACGTGTAGGAAAGATTATATGATTTGGCTTATCTCAACCACATTTCTAAGGGTTCCATAAATGGAAAGACATGACATAGGACATAGCTTACACATATGCATAATCATAGAACTCAAGGAAAAATGTCTTTCCTTTGAGCATTCAATGGTTGATAAACTTAAGGAGATAAATCCTTTAAACATCTAGAAATACATTGTGATCTTTTATGAGATCTTTTGTTTAGACACTTAGATAATCACACCACCTTGATTTAGCATGAAGCTCTCCTTGTTCTTTACCTTCTTGTTATCTTCATTTTGTGTATGCTTCATATCAGATATTTTGATTTTTTGGGCCTCCAAGGTTGGATATTTAAAATTCTTGTGATATGATGCCTTTTTATTCAACCAGTCTACCTCTTGTACTTAGTTCTCTTTGAAAATAAAACCCTATAATTGAACTGCTTGGTTAATCATATCATCCAACGTATATGCTTGAGGCATGGATAGAAAGAGATACTTCATCTAATCCACAATGCCACTTGCAAATTAATCAAATAAGTAGTCTTCCTATTGTAACATTCTTTTGTGGCTATCTTGGGGTACTAGGCTATGCCAACCAAAACTATGCTAGATACGAGATTAGAATGGATATTGGTTATGCAACAACCCACACATAATAATAAAATACATAAAATTAGAAAAATAGGATGTCCCATAGACTAGGTCTAATAGGTATGGAATGAAAATATGGGCAATGTATAAACGATCCTTCACCTTTCAGGCCATATTTAATAAAGTGATAGGTTGGAGATGGTTGACCATGCCCTTGACAACTAGGAGATGGTTGAACTACACCCTTAGAGGGAGGATTAAGAAGTAGTCCTTAACCATGGCTTTTGGGGCAAGTGGTTAGCCCATCACCTTCCTAACCAAGAGGCTGTGAGTTCAATTCCTTACATTGGTATCAGAGCCTAGGAAGTAGGGTTGGGAAAGGTGGATTGACCTAATGGCGTCTAAAAAAGGCACTTGGACATCCTCTATATGAAAGGGTACAAAATAGTGCCTGTCACTTTTACAAGTTAGCCTAATAGAGATTGAGGTGTATCTCGCAATCTGTAGGTCGGATTGAGGCATGTAAGGTACCATTTGCAAGCTCTCCAAACGAGCTCTCCAAATCTAATGAGATACCTAGAAACTGTGAAGACCTTTGGAAACCATGGGTGGCACCTGATTAAGGGTTCAAGATACCAAGCATGGGTGAGAACAAGGTTCAAGACAGAGGTTGACAACAAGAGCCCAAGACACCAAGGTTGTGAACAAGAAGGTTCAAGACACCAAGGTTGAGAGCAAGGGTTCCAAGAGACCAAGGTTGTGAACAAGGTTCAAGAAATTGTGTGAGGTTGAGGACATCAATTCAAGGATACCTAGGGAGTTCAAGGGGCTGATCATCGAGGCTAGATGGATACAAGAGTAGATCATTGAGGACAATGATTGACCAAGGGGTGAAAAATGTAATAAAGTGATAGGTTGGAGATGGTTGAACCACACCCTTGCCAAGTAGGAGATGGTTTAACTACACCCTAAGAGGGAGGATTAGGAAGTAATCCTCAACCATGGCTTTTGGGGCAAGTGGTTAGCCCATCACCTTCCTAACCAAGAGGTTGTGAGTTCAATTTCTTACACCATAGGTTTAGATAAAGGAGCAAAAAAGTATGAGATTAGGACTTGGAACCATAGATATTAAAATTAGAAGATTTACATTGATAGGATATGAAGAAGACACAATAAAAGATTATATTCTATTAGACGGTTTTTCAAGATTACAATATGGCAAGGCAGTAAAGCTAGAACCTATACTAAAAAATATTAGACCAAAAGACTAGGCAATAACAAAAGATAGAAAGTAGAAATATTTGGCAACTATGACTCCTTCATATCCCAATGCTAGAATTTTCAAGGTTGATGATATTTATGGATAAATCCTGCTTATATAGGTATTGTGGAGCACTTTATAAATGTCTTCTAAAAATATTCTATGATGATATTATCCATGATGTAGGGGATTACATTGCATATGTTCTAGAAGATTTGATGATAATGTGGTAAGAAACTAAAGTTGGAGTGAAAACGATATGTTGAGTACATAAAAATACATCAACATATAAACAAAACAAATTTCGAGAAGACCAAAAAAAAGTTGTGTGATATTATTTATATCACCTTAAATGGAGACACATGTAGCTAGATGCAATGAGTACTTTAAAGATGGGTCAGCATTTTGTTTCTTTTGAGAGGAGGAGTTAAGAAATTCCTTAAATCAAGTGGAACAAGGAAATCATCCCTAAACGTTGGATGAATCTTCATAAATTAGCTATGTTGCTAAAAGGAGTATGCCCCAAAAACTCCTATATGCTACCAAAGATTAGGTAGATACTAAAGGCCCATGTATTGTATTACAAAAGCATGAACAATTATTGAGCATGTATCATATCATCCATTTATGTAAACACTGAAGAATTGATATTATTAGGTTCCATATATATGAAGAATTCTTACATTTTGATGTTACCAAAGAGCGGAATACTAAATCCTTGAAAACCTGTTTCATGAACTTTATGTTTATGGCAAGCCCATATATAAAGAGTCATGTTTATGTCAGGCCCATATATTTAGGCAAATGAGGATAATGCACACTCCTTGAAGGTTTTAATTTTGGATGATCTTCATGAGCTCACATGTATTTCTTACCCATTGTACGCTTATTCTATTTATATTTCTTTTATATAAGAAACCCAAAAAACTTTCTGTTGGAGAGCCTCCATAACAATTATATCATCTTCTACTCTTCTCACACATGCAAGTATGAAATTAGGGTGATGGGAAATTTCTTGATGGAAGAAAGTGAGGTTTCGTCACATAGATCATGATAATGAGCAAGAAAGAAGAATTTACAAAGAGTGCATGGACCTTCTCAACTAGAATAATTTGATGGAAGTAACTTTTATAGCTTATTTCTTTTTTTTTTTCATGAGTAAATGTATTTATCATCATGCTAAATGTCCTTTGGATCACTTTAGCATCCAAAAGCAAGCTACGAGAAAAGGTGGGCACTAATTTGAGAAGCTATGCTTTATAGTTTTATGGGGCAAGAACTAAGGTATGAAAGACCCTTCACAAGGATAAAAGAAAGAGAGATAGTGAGAGTAAAATAAGCATTTTATTAATTATCTTCTTTCCTAATTATCATATCGTATCATGTAGTTCAATTACGTGCATAACGTCTTCATACACAAGCAACAAACGTTTTCCAAAATATCAGCACATGCATATATAAGAGAATGTGTTTATTTGAAAAAAATCTTTTCCGGAAGCTTAGGAATCATGTGCATGGATAGGCATAAAAATTCTTGTAGTTTATACTACAATTTGTTTCCGACTTTTTTATCTTTCTCTAGAAATCTTTAGCCACTCTTTTCACCTCTACAACCTATTCATTGGTTATATCTATCCTTGCCTTAGCCTTCATTTTCTAAAAACCATGACTCTCAATATTAACCTCAACAATGCTTTTCAACACTAGAGGGTACCTCTCCCATCGATTTCTCATCCACTTTCATGTGAAAATAATGGGTTGCATTGCTTTAAGAAAACAATATTCTTAAACATCTAGGCCACATCTAGTGCTATGAGGATCCACTATTCCTAGTTGTGTTGGTGTAGCATGTGGAGATGGACACTTTTAGTTGTCTAAGGATAGAGAACTAAGGCACCTCTGCATTATAGCATGTACTTTGATTAATGCAAAACCACTTCACATCTTTGATAGCTTGAGAATGATATTAACTCTTTGTTAGGACTTAGACACTAACAAAAGCTTGCATCATCCAAAGTGCGCAAAGTTTGAGGAAGGATCTTAATATACATGCACTACAAACATCAAAAGATCCACACATCAACTCATAATTTTATGAAATTATATATTTCTAATTAATGTTATGTCCTAATCATCTTTCATGAGAGTCAACTTATACACAAGGGTAAAGAGTGGGACATTATATTCCCCCATATCAAAACCATGCACCATCGTGGTGCATCTTAAAGTTTCATAATCCTTTACCTTTTGATGAAGGAATGAATGTCAAAGTCCCTCCCAGGTGTCACTCTAGCACAATGGCAAGTAGCAATGTGAGGAGATCCACCTCATGATTGTCAATCCATGGAGATGTGAGGACTAGTATGATGACTATGAGCAAGTGCCAGCACAAGTGCGTGAGTGAGAAGCACACAAACATGCACAAACATACACACACATGCACACAAGGCAAGAACAAAGAGAGGAACAATGGAGTTCTTTATATTACTCAAAACTTCTATTACAATAGCTCAAAACACTAACAAGCTAACCTCAAAAATGAGCTCTCTAGCCCGTTTTATAGTTTTTGACTAGGTATTGGCCCTACCCAGACCTAGTGTCTGATCTAGTTAAAAATTAGGTTCTAGGGCTTATTTGAGGGCTCAAATAGAATCTAAAAATTATGAAAATTGGTACATAGATACTTCTAATACTCCTCAAGCTTGAGGACTCCTTGGCTTCTACTTCTCTTCCTCCTTTCTACACATGCCTTGATCTTGATCTTGGTTGCGCCAATCTAATTCTTTCTCAAGGACGTTTAAAACATTATCTTCTTTGAATGGAATCCAAACAAGCACATTTGTCACCACCATGGTCTTTAGTGATACAAAAATCTTACTACTCATGCCTAGAAAAGACACCATTTTACATGTGCACACAAACATGTAAGAAACGAATTTACAAACAATAACAAGTTTTCTTTAGACCATAATTAATGCAAACCAGTTTACATGTGCATACAAACATGTAAAAAATAAGTTTACAAATAATGACATTATCTTTATACAATAATCAATGAAAAAATATGATGCTATCAAATGGATACATATGATAAAAGTAAATGAAAATTTATGTAAGATTAGGTGATCTTTAAACCTCCAACTATGCATCTCTTCTTTCATTAGCCACTATTGACACTTCTAATCTCTTTCTCTCTTCCTGTTAAGCATGCAGGAGTACCTCTATAGTCTTTGCAAAAGGACAAGAAGCATGGATCCATAATTGAGTGGGAACTTGTTGGTGGACACAAGAGAATAAATTTTTCTCTTGATCTTGCATATGAAAACCTCAAAGAAGTGGGATGGATCTTCTAAAAGATCAAATAAAGTATGTAGCTTGAATTCAACCAAACTATTTCTCAAATTATTCTTGATTTCCACACTTGTTTGCCATAACTTTCATTATTTTGCATAAATTTATAATTGGATCCTAAGAAAAGAGTTAAAAGTTTGAAATTATTCTAGAAACTATAAGAGCTTAATGAAAGTTAGATTAGAAAGAAGCATGAGCATATATCTATAACAAATCTCTTTAATTTCAAGCACTAAAAAGAAAGAGATTGGTGTACATGAGAGAAGAACACTCATTTGATCTATACGGCATGTGATATCCCTTGGGAAAAGCATTTACATGTGAGACAGTTGGGTGGACAATAGGATGCGTCCTAGGGCATGGACCCCCTTAGCCTAGAGGTATGTATATGGATGGAGTTCCAAGGGTGGATATGGACTCACTAACTCTCTTGAATGATCTTATTTTCCACAATAATAGTCCTTGGGGAACTATTGGGTTCATAGATTTTTTAGAACTCATATCTATCACCAATGAAAAAAATCGATTTGTGTTCTGCATTTGTATGATCTTTCGACTCTATGCATCATATCCACTCGTAATTCGTATAGGTGCAATCCCTCTTTCAAGCTCTCACGAATTTTTTTCACATTTTGGTTTTATAAATTGATATTTATACTCGGAGACTCTAATTTCCTCCATGACTGAGTCTTCCTACACCTCATGTCCTGATATCCTCCATGAGTGAGTCTTCCTACACCTCTAATATACTCGAAGACTCTAATATCCTCTATCCATGTCCTACACCTCATGGAGTGAAAATCTCGAATGTACTAATCTAATTGACCTCCGTGGTCCTTTTCTTCCCATTTGATAACCTCAATTCCCTTATCTAGTATCATTTCATATATAGATGAGTAATCGATAGATAGACAGTCCATTCCCTAGGAAATTTCAGGGATAGCACAATTTAAAGATATTCTTCTCTTTTTTCTTTTTAAGTGAAGCTTTAATTCACCTACATGCATTCCAATTTCCATCCCAAAGAAATCTAAAAGTTGGTCGGGAGCAAGTCCTCGAGAATCCCAATTTTCTATGCGACGGGGTGTGGAGAAACGAATAACCGCCAGGGTCTGCGCACACACAACGAATTTCGCCCTCTTGAATTGGCCGGTTGAAGTTCTCTCTCTCTCTCTCTCTCTCTCTCTCTCTCTCTCTCTCTCTCTGTGGAGAAGCTTCAGTCTTCCAGAATATCGCGTCGCATCATGGTTCGCGGATATGCTCTGAATACCTGGTAATGCTGACCATTTAAGAAGGCACAGCGGAACAAAACAGATTTTCCTGATAAGCTTCGTCGAATGAGGTAGACTACGTCCGTGTATGTAGAGAAAGGGAGAGGTCACAACGGAGTCTTCAGCGATCTGTGGGGGCGGAGGTGGTGGAGAGTGGGAGGAAGAAACGGCTGCGCGCTTGAAGAGAGCCAACAGTCTCGATGGCGGGATTTTGAGGACATCGGAGACCCCCAGGAATTACGGCGTACACCATCATCGCTATCCCCGCCATCCGCACCACCGTGGGTTCTTGGGCGAAACGGGCGCTGCCTCCATCCGTCCATGCCCTCTGCACATGACTGCTCGTTCTTCAGTTGGTGGTGGCGATCTCGAAGACTACACGATGGAGCTCATCCAACGTACGCTTCTCTCTACTTTTTCTCTCTGTGCATGCATATTATCACCATCTAAAAATCCATGTATTATATGAATCTGATAATTTGCAGTAAACATTCCCAAACAACGTGAACTCCCAAGAACAGTTCCTAAAGTGATCATTTACAGTACATGAAGTTTGGAAAATACACACACGCGCACACACACACACACACACACATATATATATATATATATATATATATATATATATATATATATATATATATATATATATACAGACCTGCAGTCAAGACATCTATTTTTCTTATTTCAGTGTTCTGCGCGTTAAAGATATTCGAATCGGACATATTGACTAATTATGCTCTCCATATAATAAGTGAAGCAAGTTG
>CM035439.1:46132640-46372640 GCA_020310875.1 Ceratopteris richardii | reverse complement strand
TGTATGCGACTTGAATATACACAAACGAGATGTAATATATCAATAAAATACAATTTTCCAAAATCTCTCCAACATTAATAAACTTTAAGGGATGTATTTTCATAGATTACGTAGAAAAGTAGAATTCGATAAGACTTATAGAAAAGATACACAAAGAGGTGGGTAGGAAGGTACATAGTGATAGGTAGAAAGTGATTGAAACTTCTTGGTTGTTGGCATTCGTACTTTGACCTCCTCCAAATGAAAGGTATACATTGTCCCTCTTTTTCTATGTACAATTAAAATGGAAGCTAGCAACTCGCTAAGTTACTAGAGGTGGACTAATTGGAGTAGCTTCTGAAAAATTCAAATTATCTTTGAAGAGACTAGTGTTCTTGAATTTCCACTCACGTCTTGAATTTATACATATATGGATGGTGGAAAAGGGCTCCTAAAATTTTGCAAGAATGTGTCAATCACCTATCTAATGTCCTGGTAAGCTATGAATTAGGAAAGTGGTGAAATTTCTTGGTAGTTGAAATTTATATTTTTAAGTTTCTAAACGATAACTCCATATGTAATCCACGGCCTTGAGCTTTTGGCTATGGTGTAAACTTTGAGGTTCAAAAATCCCGCTCGAGCCTAAAACTTTTGTTATATCAATACTTCTCTTGAGTTGCGATAGCTTTTGCGCACTCTTTGGTTACTTAGTTAAAATGGAAGCTAGAAAATGGTTAAAATAGTAGACGTGTACTACTAGGGGTATCTTGTTAAACCTCTAAGCTTTGGAAGAGAGTAGTGTTTGTGGATTTTCACAAACATCTTGAATTTGTACATACATAGATGGTGAGAAAGAAAGTGCTTCTATAATTTTGCATGAATTTGTTAATCACTCACTGAATGTCTTGGTAAGCTATGAATAAGGAAAGTGGTTGAAACTTCTTTGTAGTTGAAATTCATACTTTGAAGCCTCCAAATGATAGGCCCACTTATCATCCATGCCCTTAAACTTGTAGCTAAGGTCTAAAGTTTGAATTTTAACACTAGCATACATTTACTTTTCTAAAAGTGATACTTGATACTAACATGAACCACATTGGCCTCATTTGCAATCACCTTCTCTCTATTGAAGTTTTAGTGAGCTTCAATGTGGTTGAACCTAAAATCGAAAATAGCAATGCCCGTGAGGTATATAAGAAACCTTTTGGCTTGTTATTCTTTCGAAGTTTGCCTAAATTGTGAGAAAACTACTACATACTTGATGTCTCACCTAGTAAGAGTTGCATAGTTCAGATATCCATCCATGGATCTGTTGATATATTTAGGTAGTGATATGTGTGAACACACTAGGACCATCGGGGCACTTTTTTCCCTCTTTAGGAGGTTTTGTCCCCCCCAACTTGTATATATGCCTATAGCCCTAACGAGTTACTTATCTTTGTACATTCTAGTGGTAATACATTTAGTATTGTGTGGTGTGCTCCAAGCTTCTTCTTCTTCCTTGTGTTGTTTGCATGCCTTATCTATCAAACATGCTGTTATTCCTCACATTTGCTCTTGCAGAACAGTTGAGGATGCTTGGGATACACTTACCACATTGTACCAGGCTAAGAATGAGGCTCGTGTTGCTTACCTCTAAAAACAGTTGGAGAGTAGGCATATGAATGAAGGTGATTCAATGGACATATATCTAACAAAGATCAAAGACTTGAAGCAACAATTGATTTTTGTTGATGAAGCTATACTAGATAGCTCACTTGTGCAGACCGTTCTAGATGGTCTTCTTGATTCATTAAGGGAAAAAATGAACCCTGCATGGGCCTTGTAAGGATCCCTAATTTTTAGGGATTAAAGTTAAACTTGTAGTAGTTTAAGGGGACAAAATAAACCACCAGTGGTTTTGCTAAATATAATAATATTTCATACATTTACCTTTTTGAATGGAAAAGAAAGACAATCACTAGCCATTGGATCCTCTAGATCGATGGCACCGATTAGTCGGCGTGGGTGTGGGGACCCAAATTCGTAGATCTTGTTGTGATAGATCTCTGCAGAAAATGGGACCGTTGGATGCATGCCAAATCCAAGGGACGATTGCAAACGGGGCTGATCATAGCTCTGTAAGAAGATGCACCGTGGGATTGCGCCTCCATCCTATGGACTAGGCTAAATCATGCTTTGACCTTTTGGGGGAGCACTCTGAGCCTTTGGATTATGGGTAAGATCCAATGGTTGATAGCAAAAGGTGCCCAAATTCAAATACAAGAGGATCTGCTCCATCCAATTCGAAGATGAATCAATGGTATAGATTGTTGCGCGCCCTCTTCCAGCCGTTTTCTATGTGAGACACACGATTGATGGCCAATCCAAGGGTCAATATTCATTCCCTCCTTGAATTTGGCAAAAAGACATGAACCTTTGAATCTTTGAGAACATCCAAGGGATAGGATTGATTTTGCTGCACTCTCATACCACTCACGCCTAAGAAACCATGATTCCATAGCAGTTTTGGAGGATTTGACCACTAAAAAACAAGGGAATCCTAGGCCTAGTCTATGTGATTGAGGGACTAGACTGTGGCCACCACCCTCTTCTCATTGGTCCATCACTAATCACTCCTTAATCTAAAAGGCCCATGCCGGGTTCATTTTTTCCCCTAATGTCATATCAGAGTTTTGCTTCTACTGTTTGTTTGATGATGAAAGGAAATCCAAATGCCTTGACATTTGAGGAGTTAGTCTCTGTTCTGTTGCAAGAAGATCGGTCTAGGTAGAATAGGTCCATCATGCGTGTTGCAGATCAAGATTTCCTGGCTAGTCAGAAGGGTAAAGGTAAAATGGATCTCATCTACTGGTAAGCAGAAATCTACAAATGCTGCACATTCGAAGAAGGAAGACAAAGATGAGAAGAAATCAGAAAAGTAGAAATTCTTTTGTAAGTATTGCAAAGGAAATGATCATGTCATAAAGAACTATCTAAAAGTGGTTGCAAAAGAGGCAAAGAAAAAAGAGGCTAGAATGGTTGTTGTAGAGGCCTCTTCATAAAAAACAAACTCTACTAATCTTGTCTAGAATGAAGAATGGGCCTTTACTACTGTTTGCAGTTTTGACCCATCTTCTCATGAGCAATGTATGTCTTCAGTGGACTTAGATGTTTGGTATTTTGATAGTCCAACAACAAAACATATTACCTCATAGTGAAGTTTCTTCACTTCACTTGAGCCTGCCCCTATAGGGAATATTGTCGACATGATTATTGCTCCTAGCATTTTATATCATGGGTTGTATAAGCTTGAGCATGTGCAATACATAATTGTTCGGCTATGTCATATGCAAAGCTTTGGCATGCATGTTTTGATCATCTAAATTTTGCTAATTTTCTATGCCTGCAGAAATCTAAAATGGTGTCCTCTTTACCCAAAATTGAGGCACCCAAGAAACATGTCCGTTAAGGTTGTATTTTGGGCAAAATGCAACATTCCTCCTTTCCAAAAGATGTTTCAGTTTGAGCTAATCAGAAATTACAGCTTGTTCACAGTGATGTATGTGGTCCTATGCAGACACCCTCTTTTGGAAACTATCTTTACTTCGTGACTTTCATTGATGATTTTTCCAGGCATGCATGGGTATATCCATTGAAAGGAAAGTCCGAAGTTTTCATGTGCTTTAAACAGGTTTTGGTTTTGGTTGAAAATCTGTTAGCATGTAAAATGGGCACCCTCCATTCTCATCAAGGGGTGGGATATATGTCTTCTAACTTTAATGCATTTCTGGCAGAATGTACAGTGTTGTATGCACCTCAACAAAATGGAGTTGCGGAACGAAAGAATAGGTCACTCATGGAGATGGTGAGATGTATGTTCAAGAGTCAGGCTTTACCACATAGTTTCTGGCTTTAAGCGATCTGTTCCTCATCTGCATGTTTTTGGTTATCTGGCATAATCATTAGTGCTTGAACAACATCACAGGAAATCGGATGATAAAGTAGCAAAATGTATTTTTTTGGGTATAGTTCTAAAAGCAAAGGCTATCATCTGTATCATCCACAGACTAAACACATTTTGGTTAGCCATGATAGTGTTTTTGTGGAAGATTCTATTCAACCTCTAATTTCATGTATGAAAGAGACATCTGTTAGCTCCAAAGACATGTATGATACTTTGCTGCCTCTTTTTACAGGTGGACAGTCTAGTGTTGGTCCTAATGAGGCAACGTCTTAGCCTTTACAAGTTTCATGTGATGATGCATATCATCCTATTTTTGATGCAGATTTACATGATGCACTTGTTGATGAGAGAGTTGATATTGAGGACACAAAAACTATGCCAAAAGGGTAGCTGTAGACTTTGCGTGATAGCAAATTAGATGCACCTCTATCATACCATACTTCTTCAGGCTCTCATAGGGCCTCTTTTGCATCACATTGCTATGATATTGCTGCCAGTAGTCTCTATGATGAGACTGAGCCTGTTTCGTTTGATGAAGCAAAAAATTCTAAACATTGAATGGCTACAATGCAATTTGAATATGATGCTATCATGAAAAATGGTATCTGATCTTTATGTGACTTGCATCCTGGAAAGAAGGCCATTCACACTCAGTGGGTATAAAAGTTGAAGTGTAAACCTGATGGACTAGTTGATAGGTATAAGGCTAGGCTTGTTGCAAAGGGTTATGCGCATGAAAAAGGAATTGATTTTGATGAAACCTTTGCACCTACTTGTCAAATGACTATTGTTCATAGCATATGTGCACTTGGAGCTAATCATGGTTGGAATGTACTTCTGTTGGACATTAAAACAACATTTTTGAATGGTGACTTGCATGAAAAAGTCTGTGTTTTCTAGCCCTTTGGGTTTGTGCAGAAAGGGCATGAAAACCAGGTGTGCAGGTTAAAGAAGGCATTATATGGTTTAAAGCAAGGATCATGTGCTTGGTATGAAAAGATACATGCCTATCTGATTGCACATGGTTTTGATATCAATCCAACTGAAAGCACCTTATATGTTAAGCGTGCTAATGATGTACTTTTGATCATTGTTTTGTATGTTGATAACATGCTTCTCACTTGTGCTCATGAGAAGCATATTGCTGATTTTAAGGCTGATTTTCATGCCTCATTTGAGATGTCTGATTTGCGGCATTTGCATCATTATTTGGGCATTCAGTTCATGCATGTTGATGGTGGAGTGGCTTTGTGTCAAATGAAATATATTGACACATTATTGTAGCATTTTGGCCTTGAAGACTGTAAACCTATTGCCACTCCTATGGAGACTGGTTTATGATTGAGTCTTCATGATGTTGGAGATGCATTTGATGTTGTTCTCTATCAGCAGGTTGTTGGATGCTTGATTTACTTATGCATTACTCGGCCAAATATTTAGTTTGTTGTCTCACAAATGAGTATGTTTATGCATTGCCCAAGAGTCAAGCATTAGCAGGTAGTTAAGCACAACTTTCACTAGTTGAGTGGTACTCGACTACTTGCATTGTTTTATCCCAAGGGGGGATCACAACCACCAGATTTACATGCTTTTTTTTTACTTTGACTGGGCTAGTTGCTATGACACTCATGTGTCCACTAGTGGTTTTTGCTTCATGCTTTGTAGCTCATGCATATCTTGGATGAGCAAGAAGCAACCTACTGTGGCCACTTCCAATTGTGAGGCTGAGTACATGGAAACTTTCATAGTGACTATTGAGTGTGTGGCTCAGATTCCATATGGCTTATTTGGGTGTTGGTCAGTCTTCTGCCACCACCATCTTCATTGACAGTCAGAGCACATTGGGAGTTGTGAGGAACACTATGTTCCATGGTCACACTTAGCACATTGAGGTGCATTATCATTATGTCAGGGAGAGGTTTTTTGCTAGAGAGATCAGCTTGGCATATATGCCCACGCAGGAGAACATTGCAGACCTTTTCATGAAGGTTGTGCCTAGGGAGAAGTTTGAAGTTTTTCGCAAAGCTTTGGGCTTACTTCCTTTCGTGGATTTATTCCACATAGCTTGGCACTTCTTTATACATGATTGCCAGCTCCTTGTCCACTGCATCATTCCTAGAGGGGATTTGTTGATATATTCAGGTAGTGATGTGTGGGAACACACTAGGACCACCAAGGCACTTTTTTCCCTCTTTAGGAGGTTATTGTGCCCTGGTTTGTATATATGCCTATAGCCCTAATGGGTTACTTATCTTTGTACATTCTAGTGGTAATACATTTAGTATTGTGTGTTGTTCTCCAAGCTTCTTCTTCCTTGTGCCATTCGCATGCTTTCGTAGACATCTAACTCCAATAGGTTCTATGTAAACAAATATTTTCACTATCTTCTTTCACATATGCACTTATCTTTACATTAACCTTTCACATGAAACTACTTGACTCATGTTTGCACAATGTTTAGCAGTGAAAGATTCCTAAGTTAACTTTTGAATTAGATACCCTTCTCTTGTTAAGATTGTTCTCTTTTGAGAAGCTAGAATGAAAATTTTCTTCTTCAGTTTTTAGGTTTTTATTCCTACATTTTCTACATTTCAAACTCCCCTTCACTACTACGATCCATCTCTATTGATGAATTGACTTGATCATCCTCTTTGTCTTCACATTTTTTTTTTGTAGGGATTTCTTTGCTTGAAGTAGGATTTCTCCTGAATGTCTTTTTCTGTAGAGATACATGTTGTCGTCTAATGATGTGTTGACATTGAAGGACCACAAATCTCCAAAATTTCTTAGTTTTCAATATGTCTTTCCTCAACATACGTACATCTTAACCTACAACAAATTTTTCACACCATACCAAGGTAGCAATTCATCAAAGATGACATCACTAGACACCATCTGATCTTTTTTTCTATGATCATGGCATCTAAAAACTTGTTTCTTTTTCACTTGAATACCCCATGGATATGCAACTTCAACTTCCACACACATCACTAACAAGTATACCAACACATGTTTCTTTTCATATTCCCATTGAGGCTAAGGAAATGGAAACACAACCTGATGATGTATCTTCTATAGAATCTTTGTTCAATGAGGAATATAGAAGATTGGAGATGCAAATGGAGCAAGGAAAAAGAAGAATGATGAGTATCATGCTCGGACATCTCAAGTACAGAACCTTCAACCCTCTAAAGAAAATCTATGAGGCATTGAATTTAAGTCATCCTTCTTTTCTCTCACTCATTAAATCTTTTGAAGTGCCTCATTGGTATATGGAAAGGAAAGATGTTTTCATATATACTCCTTATATGGCATGGATACAAGAATGTGAAAGTTCAAGTATGCATTTCGGTATTCCTATAAATTCTGAAATAGAATAAATGCATATTTAGGCATGTGCCAAAGAAGTACAAGGTGTACAAAAATGTAGGATTGTATGAAGATTGATATTTGTGAAAATTCCAAAGGAAAAAAAATTAATCCAAGACTACCTAGAGGAATCCACCCATTTCACTAGTTCATAGGTAGAAGGCATGCATGTACATTGAGTTCGAATGAGAGAAAGTGATTTGGGTAGGAACTATGATTCCTCCCCCCTTCATATTCAAAAGTTAGTAGCCCCTTTTTTATTAGAAGAAATGAATCTAAAGAGAGAGATAACCATGCACAAATCTTAGATCATCGGGCATGGAGAAATAATCCACATTATATACTTCTACACATTTTCAAGAGCAAAAGTTTCTTAAGAGGAGGAAGAATGTTCTACAATCATAGTTCCTAGTCGCAAAATGCATGAATTTTGAGGGTCTAAAGTCAGTTGGAGAACTCAAGTAGTTTATTGACAAAGCCTTCAAAAACTTTCTCCAACAATACACTTTGAACCCTTGAGCTATTTTGATTAGTTGAGATCCCAATCAAAGGGCTTCAACCCGACGCTTAATTCATCCTAAGATGTGAGAAACTTAGCCAACAAAATGT
The DNA here is from genome assembly GCA_020310875.1 of Ceratopteris richardii. NCBI lineage: Eukaryota > Viridiplantae > Streptophyta > Polypodiopsida > Polypodiales > Pteridaceae > Ceratopteris > Ceratopteris richardii. Next base: position 46,364,737 of record CM035439.1, on the reverse strand, counting down.
AGAGAGTGGCCAAGCAATAGCTTCGACTAGCATCAATAGGACTAGAGAGATATGATTACGATACATCAAAATGGCCCAAATGAGTGTCAAATATCTATTTATATATACCCTAGCGGTTGGCCTGGCTCAATCCCAGCCTTAACCGCTACATGCAATTGGCAACCAAATGTTGCGAAGGAGTGGGTTAATGATGACTTTGGTAGGCAACTTCAATTAGGCCCCCAATCATAGCTTTTGGCACGCCAAATCTTGGCGGAGGTATTCCCTGCATTAACTCAAATTGTCACATTTACTCTAAAAAATATACTCCGTTCATCTGTCATTTGTCGCTAGGAGCCCATAATAAGTCATTAGCCACCCAATATCCATTGCTTGCCAGGAGAAGTAGACACCCATTTTGGTGAGATGAGAAAAATGGTAGTCGCCCTAGTGGGAATCGCCAAGCAAATAGTAGATGCCCACATTATCCGAGGAGTGCCCAAGTTGGGGTTCACCTGATGTGCAATCAGAGGAAGTATTTCCTTGTGAAGATAGTTGCCCATTGCTCTCCAAGTCGCCCAAGCATGATTTACCCTTTGGTGTATGTGTGCCCAACCATTTCCCCGAACACTATGTGTGTGTTGCCTAAGATGGGGGTCACCCTTGGTATGTATTGCACAAAGTTAAGTAGTCACCTTATTTCTAAAGACGGAGTGCCCACGTTGGGCTTCAGCCACGAAGTGAGGTATTGTACCAATTGGGTGTCGTCCAAACAAGTGGATAGCATGGAGAGACTTGCCCAATTCGAGGTGTATAGACTATTTGGTTGTCACCCAATTAATGTAGCAAGATCAAGTAATGGCCGAGCTTGAGGTTTTTGCAGACTATAGGCATCACCTACTTTATGTGGAGGAGAGAATAGGTGTCACCAACTTCTATGGGAAGCCAACTTTGTAGTGGGAGGAAGCCAAATTGTAGGAGTCACCTTCTATGGAGAATATGCAAGAGTTTGAGCCTCACCCAATATGAGGTGCAAGGACATGAATTAGGCGTTGCCTTCTAGGTGAGGAGAAAGATAGGGTGTTGCCTCATTTTGAAGCGCATGCAATAAGATGGTGTCGCCTTCTTGGTTCAATAACGGAGCTTTTGGCTTAGGTCAAGAGGCAAATTAGTAGTCGCCCAAAGGGAGTCTCCTTGGGAATCAAAAAGGGAGTCACCATGGGAGTAATCATCATTGGGTGGTCGCCTTTTTATTTGAATTCTCCCAAAATAAATAAGTAGTCGCCGTTTTCGATAAGGTGTCGCCCATTTGCAATGGAACTTCCTAAATAATTAGTCGCCTTTTTTGAATAAGGCGTCGCCCTTGTTTTGCTTACGTAAATCCTCTTCCTGAAAACAAGCGATCCTTTTCTAGGTTTTGGTATCTAAATGCAAATGCAAGTGAATTCCTTTGCATATAAATTGGAAATCTACAAAAGATGGTCATATGGGTGAGGGGATGCCCATCAAAGAGCGAATGGGCTAGAGCCCACAGGCAGATAGTGATAATGTTTTTTCTAAATTGTACGGCTAAGGGTCACCCAAGTCACTTATCGTGCATCCACTTCCTACCCATTGCTTGTGGCAACATGCCTTTGCCAGATAACTTCTTTGCTCATGCCATGGAGAACTGCTTAATAGAGTGATCCACCAAAAGTGCCTAGGAAGTGTACTCCAAGACAATGTCTCGAAGACTCCAAGCACACATGCCATAATCAAAGGAAAATATAGAAGGTCAATCTCTACATAGCTTCTCTATTCTAGAGAACTTCTATTATCCTTCTCTAAAAATGTTGTTAGGTTTTTTCGCACTACAGACCCCCACATAAAGTCTTTGCACTATCTCAGTGCAACTACTAAGTGATTTGCTTATTCCAACAAATAAAATGTAATGCAGAAAATGAGGTGAACTGAACTATTATATGTACAGTGAGTGAGTTTGTTCTTGCTTGATTCAAATAGAATTAGAATCCACCGTCGAAGTGCTATCCAACTGCTTCTTGTCCTCATCCAAATCTTCTATCTACAAAGATCCACAAAACATCTCTTCCTTGGCCCTTGAGTATTGACCATAAGTCCTCCTCTTTACCTCTAACCTCATGTCATCAATTCTTTTTAGGGTTGTAATGTCCATCATCCTGATCCTCTTCAGAGCCATAGTGTTTGTCTTCTTGAATGATTCTATCTTTGTATTTGCATTCATCTTTAGAGTACTAGGAATTCATTGTAAGTGAGGCTTTGTCATCCAATGATAGTCTGGAGCTTGAATGTGCTTCTTTATGAGTTTCTTCCTTGTCCTAACTTCAATCTAATCTAAGATGAACCTTACCCTCGGGATGTGTTTATAAGGTATCATAATCATTTTGCTTTGTGGGCTACTCTAAAGATAGTTTTGCTTCTCTTCAAGTTATATATCTTGCAAGAATGCATCTTCTTCATTAATAGAGACTGGAACATTACTTATCTCATGCTCTATAACTGGATCCATGGTCCACTCTGATAAGATTTCTAAAAATAGGATGCCCTTGGTACCATTGAATCATAGGGTGTAGCCTGAGGTGCTTGCTCATGTTCTACATATTTTAAAACAACATTCAAATAATTATTGACCTAGTCTTGTTCACATAGAGAAAAGAGTGTAATGATCTTCTTTGGTAAAACTTGACTGAGTTCAAGTGGTCCACTTGGTGGTTTTTGCCTCTTTTGAGATGCTTGCAAAAAATGAAGTTGACGACCTTTCTCTAGAGAAGGAATCGGTTCCATAGAGAGAATTAGACCATTTGGCCCATGGAAGCCTCCTTGTCTACTTGGCCGCTACCTGCTAGGTGCCCAACTCCGATCTTCTGCTGACTTGGGCCACCCTAGGAGATGTTCCCACCTTGGGCTTCATGACATCCAATTTGAGAGAGATTCCCATCTTGGGCTTCATGGTGCCTAATTTGAGAGAAGTGTTGAACTTGGGCTTCATGGTGCCCAATTTTTGCTTCTTCATCCTGTTTCCTATCATCATTCTTATTCAAGTGGAAACTGTCATTTTTTTTCTCTTTTTGGCCTCCTTGTGCTGCTTCTATAGAGTCCTCATTTATCTCACATATTTCCATTGTACAACATTCTAGACTCCCCATCATCCAATTTAATAGTGCATGATCTTCTTGAGGTAAAGAAGGCATTACCTGAGTGTTAATTGTATACCCAGTAGCCTTGTTAGTGTGAGATCCTTCCTCCAAATGTATCTATAATTGATTGTTAACCTTCATAGAAATCGGAAATTGATTCCTTCCCCAATCTTGCAATACTTTTACTTGTCTCAGTGAAGGGCTTCCCAAGAGTAGAGTGTAGAGCATAAGAGGTTTCCTATGGTAGGGCAATAACAACAAAAGCTAAGATAAACTGATAACCCTGCACTATCATGAGTACCTTTTCAAGGATGTTGAGTGGTGTAACCTGATGTTGACCTAGTAATGTGAGAGTAACGGGTGCCGCCTTGGAGAAGATGGAGATTAAAAATTCAAGGTTGGGCATTAGATTATGAAATAAGAACCTTAGAAAAAACAGATAATCACATTTGTGATCAAGACCATAAAATCCACGATGTTACTATGAACCAAAATTTTTTGCTTGGTTTACGATATTATTTATTCATCAAATTGCAATCGCAGGACAAATTTCATTCTTTCTTGATGGTTAAGTTATGCACAATCAACATGAAAAATCATTTTTATGTAAACAAATGACCATGATGTGTTAACAAAAAGTAATGTTGAGTACAATTTAAAATGAATTCATGATTTGTAGGAATCATATCCAACTTCAAACAATTGAGCACTATTTTTAACGAGTCTATTATGTTCTATTTTCTTTAACTTAAGTCAAACAAATAAAGTATAAAGGTCACTTCCATATAACTTGATGTGCAAGCTCATGTGCACTAGCTTACACATGTTACTACTGTAAGAGTGATGGATCCCACCCAATGTCCATTGCAAAATTTGTTGGCAATCCACAACTTTGATCGTAATATGTATGCATGAATTTTCATTGTGCAAATCAATTCTTATTAAACTATCACGCTTCACTATGAATCATTCAAGGATATGTAACAATACATGCTCCAACATGTATTGAAGTATGCAATGAGTATTCAAAGTAGAGAGAATACCTAGATATTGATGAATTTTCTCAAATATTTGTATGAAAAGGATAATCCCTTCGGCCAATGGTTTATGAAGTTTCTCAAACCTCTCCTACCACCTCAATGTTGTGAGAATAATGAAGATACAATTATGGACATCTCTAGAAGTCACATTCGATTTTAGTTTATACCTATAAGATGTTTTTCTGTTGGTTTCTAATAGAAGGAGGTGCAAAAAAAATGAAAGAAAGAGGGGGACGGAAAAAGTTTTTTTTTTTAATAAAGGAAGTTCGGCCTTAGCCTACTCTCCCGAACTTGAATTAAATAAAGGAAAAATACAAAAGAAGGGGACTAGTGCCCACGGGATCCCCCGAATCCCACAGAGCGGGGGAAGATTTTGTAGAGTGTAGATGGCGTACAAGAAAAGGTCAATCGCTAACTCATCACCCTCATGGGGGGTGCACATGGGTAACGTGTGTACTTGATCAGAAGGAATACTTGATGACTCCTAAAAAAAGGGGGGCTTTCTTACAATTAGCGATCTTTTTACCAAGGGGTTCGGAGAGTCCTGTCCCATAAGTAGTCAAATTTTGGATCGATCCCAAGCATGGCATTTGCTCAGTAAAACATTCCATTCCTCGTATGTGACTGTAGTAGTAGGGCAAGGTCCTCAATTAGCACATAGGGCCATTAAAACACGAACGAGAAGAAGAAATGCTAACAAGATGAGATGGACGATACCATAGAGTTGGTTCTCATGCAAGTTGACGAAAACAAAGAAGTTAAAGGATACATTCAAGGACATGAGGTTGTAGAAGAGTTTCCAACACATTTGTTAGATTGCTAAATCATGTGATCATTAATGGGCTGTGCTTCTTGTTGCAAGATGAGATATGCAAGAGCCTTCGACTTATAGAATATAAAACCTTTTCAACCATCTCAACTTTAATTCTAATAGAGCATGTCTGGTCAATGAAGAGCAAGCACTTTGGAACTCCTTAGTTCTCATTTCTTATCATGGACATAGACATATACATGATGTAGTGGCCAATGCAATCACAACATTTAAGAGGTCATGCTTAGAGAGCTCATCTCTTATCCCGGACACCAAGTTAGATATGATGTAGTGGTTAATGCACTCACCATAATTAAAGAGGTAGTGAAACAACATACATTCTTGGGGAGTGCCTTTCAAATGCCTCTCTATATGGAATCAAGTATTCAAAACCTTGAATACCAAGGAATTATTGACATCACAAAGGAAGAAATTATACAATTGGATGATGCAACCACCCGAAGTATATACAATTGGATTATATTAAAATTTGAAATTTATTTACTTCGTTACGATTATCCATTCAAAGTTGATCAATTTTTTTGAAGGGCATTAAAAAACCCATTCTTAAACATATTTAGGTTTACATAATCTACTTCAAAATTACATGATATTCTACAAGCTATTAGAAAACCTCCACCAACGTGTATGTAGCTATGCAAAAGAATTTAGGAATACATATAATAGTTTTAGATTGATCGGATGTAGTTCTTGACTAGTTCGAGGTCTATAGAAGCACACAAACAACACAAGGAAGAAGCAAAAGAAAAAGAAGTTTGGAGCACAACACAATATGGAATGTATTATGAAGAAAACGTACAAAGACAAGTCACTTCTTAGGGTTATAAGTATATATACAAGACAAGGAAATCCTCCTAAAGTGGGAAAAAGGTGCCCCAATCATCTTAAGTGTGTTCACACACATCATTACTAAAATATATCAACAAATCCCCCATGAAAGTGATGCGGTGAACAAGGACCTACTACTCATGTATAAGGAAGTGCCAAGCTATGTGGAAGGAGATCAATCCACATAAGGAAGTACACCCAAAGCTTTGTGAAAGCTTCAAACTTCTCCCTATGTAGATTTTTTGTGGAAATGTGTGCAACACTATCTTTTATGTTCACATATGCCAAACTAATTTCTCCATCATAGAACCTCTCCTTGACATAATGATAGTGCACCTCAATCTGCTCGAATCTTGACCAACACCCAAATCAGCCAAAAGGCATTTGAGCCACAGACACTCAACTATCACTGAGAAAGCTGCCCAATACTCAACCTCACAACTAGAAGTGGCCACAATAGGTTGTTTCTTACTGGATGAGCTACCATGCATGAAGCAAAAACCATTGGTGAACACATGAGTGTCATAGAAACTAGCATATTCTAAGTCAAAAAAGCATGTAAATATGGCATTAATGATCCATCTTGGGATAAAAAAATCCAAGTAAGTGGGTACCTCTCAAGTAGAAAAAAATGCACGTGATTGCCACCCAATGCTTGACACCTGGGCAATTCATAAACCTTCTCATGTGAGAGACGAAAAATTGAATATCAAGTTTAGTTATGCATAAGTAAATCAAGCATCCAACAGTCTACTGATAGAGAACAACATCAATGCATCTCCAACATCATGAAGACTCAACGGTCCACATTTTTACATAGAAGTGGTGATAGGTTTGCAATCTTCAAAGCCGAAATGTTGCAATAATGTGTCAATATTTTCTTTTTGAAACAAGTATATTCCTCCATCCACTTGCATAAACTCAATGCTTGAATAATGGTCCAAAGTCCCCAAATCTAAATCTCAAAAGAGGCATGGAAATCAGCCTTAAATTCAATACTATGCTTCTCATTAGGATGAGTGAGCAACATGCACGGACTTTGTTTCTTTGATCATTCTCCGAAGTTGCTCAACTTTAAACCTCTACCCCATAGAAGGCCCCTTGGTTCTATTCTAACCTAGTGACTTTGCCCTTCCCTTGGTCAAGATAGGGATCATCTATGCTTGGAACCAAGCATTCACGGTCCATTATTCTCCGACCAAGAGTTGGTTATCACGGTTAAGAAAACACAAAATATTCTTCTAGATGACAAAAGGATGATCCAATATACCGGTGGTCTAGAGGGAAATTATTATATAAAATACTACAACGTTTGGAAAGCGGAGATAACGCACGACAAAAAAAATGCCAAGACAGAATTGGAAAGATTAGAAAGACATTAAGATATGAAGACGAAATACAAATAAATTACTTATAGGGGTATACTACTTTAAGGAGTGGTGGGCACATAAAACAGACAAACCTACTAAAGAAATGTCTATTCTACTCAAAAGGAGGAGTGGTGGGCACATAAAACAGACAAACCTACTAAAGAAATGTCTATTCTACTCAAAAGTAAGCAAGAAAAGGATTCTATACCACACTTGATCAGCAACCAAAGGGTTGAGTGTAACACGAATAAAGAAAATGCTGATTTAATTGTACATCACTTTGTGCAAATTTTTGGTGTGAACTCACCTCTCTCTTTCTTCACAAACAAAACATTCTAAGGCAGCTTCACCATTAGAAAAAGGATACCCAAAAATATGGTGGCATTACTTGATTTTCCCATGTGAAGAGAAATAGATGGATGAATGAATGTACAAATGTAACAATCATATTCAGATGTATGAACAAAAATCTGAATATATATGAGATGTGTGAGTTGATAGGTTGTAGAAGAGTGAATATGAGTGACCGAAAGAGGAAGGATCAGTCTTAGAACTAATAACCAACAAACCCTCATCTAACCTTAGGCTATGGAAGACCCTAAGTTAGATATGTGTGTGAAAAGATCACATACTTATAAAAGTAGCAAAGAATGCTAACAAGTTTGCTGCCAGAAATCCTCAAACTCATATGACCATACCTTCTCAAACATCTCATCTAAATATGCATAAAGCATATACGTACTGATTCTCTTGTATTTATGTCGAATAGGGCTCCTCCTGATATGGATGTTACTGACTCCGTAAACTTCAAGTAGTACCTGTGTGCATAAAGAGAATATGTACCTGAATACTTAACATAAGATGCAAATCTTATGTTAACCACCATCCAATGTCTTTGAAGTAAACCGAAATCTTCATGTAGAAGACAATCTTCTAATACACCATGTAGATGGCCGATCCTCACCACCAAGCTGCTAATGACCAGGTCCTCTCCATGAGCAAGAGTGTGAGCACACTCCTCCTCCAAGAAGAACCCCATTGCCGCTCCTCAACATGCTTCAACAAAGCACCATGACTGCCCCATGTGCTAGAAGAAACAACACCTCTATTGAGGTCCGAGCACCAAGGCTTGTGTTGAACACTAGGTGAAGGATAAAATACAAGTGACCCCAAGCACTTCTTATATAGTCTTTGGTTGTCCTTGAAAAGCTTCTCAAAAGCATAAAACACATAAAACTTTCTTGCGATCGCTATCTACAAGAAAACGGAAACACATCGCTTCTCTCCATCCATTGCTTTTCAAAAAGTGTTTGTTAAATAAAAACAATTTCCTTCACGCTTTCCGTGAGGGGATTCGAACTCAGATCAACTCTGTAGAAGACTATTGCGCTATCCACATCACCCGTGCTACTATCTTGTGGAGACTAGTACAGCAATAGCTTCATATGCTGTGATACTGAATAATTCTTGACCATGGACAATGTACTATATGACATTGTTTCCAACAATCCCCCCTGCAATGTCATATTGGTACAAATTCGACTGAATATGAAAACTTCATAATCACAATCTGCAAACTATCACAAGCTTCAAGCTTGTACTCCTCAACTAACCTTCAAACCTTTTTCTTCAAAAAGTCTTCTTCAAAATTGAATTTGACTTTCTTCAAACTTCAAACACCTAAGCTTGCTGAATATGAAACATAATACTTGAGAAAATATGCAAACTAAATATCCAATAGTGTTCTCATCAAGCAATCACTGCTTGACAAAAAATGTAGCAAAAACTGACTCTGAACCTGCTATCTCCTGTCTTCACAAACCTGAAAACATACACTAGGATCCATATATTTGCATTTACCTTACCAAAGCTTCTCAATGTACTTCTACTATGTTATGTAAATACACTAAACAAAATCAAGAACTGAATCCTTGAACCTGTGACTGACAACTCACAACTTAGTGTATTATGAACACTGCTGGTTCATTTGTGACTGTACTCAAGTCAGTCATATCAACTCAACTGAACTGAAATCGATTCATGAGTCTCATCAAAAAATCTATGATTTTCATCATGTCTTCATCCTTAAATCCTTCATATCTCTCTCCTTCAGAACCTAGTATAAACATATATGTGTGCACCTCTCGAACATCTCTCTGAAATATCAAGCTTTTCTTCAATAGAACTCTAGAACCTTCTCTTGAACAGGAACATCCTAACAAGAACTTTCTCTAGACATTCTCCTTTCTTCCTTCTTCTTTCAAAGCTAGAACATAAAGAGAATCTGACAAAGGAAATATAGGAATACCTGAAATAGGAATACCTGTAGGTATGACTTTACATTCTTTCACATATGGTTGAAAATAAGTCTTCATGTTTCATCACCCCCTTGGATGACTTAAGACTAGTATCCAAAATTCTTCAAATATATCAGAATTTATGAAATCGGGAACGTCTTCCTTCTTTCAATAAATCTGATCTTCAATAATCAATACATGTATCTGAAACAAAATTTTAGGATCCATAATCTTCTGTAACATAACAAGTATCTTCTTCTATTCTTCTACAACACAAATCTGATAGAATCTAAACCTTTTGACTTACTTCCTCCAATGCTAAGAACCTTCTCAAACAAAGGATAGACAACTGACTCATAAATAGTTAAGATCTTTCATGATCATTCAAGATCATCCAAGATATGTCTAGATCTATCAAGATTATACAAGATCTATCCAAGATCTATGATCTCTCAAACAAAAATACCTGTGTAGAATCTACTCTCATCAAACCTTCATGACTGAATGTTTGATTTGCTACCTGAATGTCTCTAAGTGTCCATGCTTCTTACAAAGTTGTAAAACAAATCCTTCCAAAGAATCTGCAACTCCTACTTGAAACATAAGTGGACAAATTTCTCACCTTGAGAGCTCCAAAAGTTGTAAGTTGATACTTCATCTTTTCATATTCTTCCCCGGTGAAATGTGATAGTACCTGCTTGACTTTCTTTTGGGTAACAACACTTCTTAATCAAGTAATAGGATCTGATGGAACACCTTTTTGAATACAAGCATGTATCCAAAAATCAAGACAATCATAGAAAACTGATTCTTCAATTGACTAGTACATCAAAAAACGGAATTTTCTAAAGTTTTCTAAAAATAATGAATATGAGGTAACTTTTCCAAACATAAAACCTCAACCCAAGTCTTCAACATTTGCTACAAAAAACTCTTTTACCTCAAGAGTTAGATAAAGAAGAAATATACTTCTCTACAACTTGTCATATACCAAGTAGCTCTGTATTGACACTCTAGGAATTCTTTGAGGGAACATATAGCTGCCTGCTTAAAATCTTCAACTTATATATAACTCATACATATGAGTCCAAATATACAAGTTTTCTTCAAAATCTGCTGCTTTTCTTTCTCTCAATGCAATTCTTTGTCAAATCTACTAAATCATGGCCAAGTATCATGCAAAACAAGAAACTGCTTCTTCTTTAGATTATCTTTTCCACAAAATGTTCTCGTAGACTTGTCTTTGGATGTAGAGGATAAAAGTAGGAAAAGTATATGGGAAATATATGAGAAAAAGAAACCTTACTTTTCTTTTGGAAATGATGGACTTTCTTCTTCTACATCTTTCTTCCACCTGATGGTCTCAACATCTTCAAAATTCTCTTCCATACCTTTTGTTCTCTTCATCTTGAAGTAGCAAGCACTCTTAACTTCTTCAAATGAAATCTTTCTCTTCCTCTAATGCTAAGAGTATGAGACAAAACAAACATGGTATAGAAATGGAAGTGAATATAGAATCATGTTTTATCACCTCCTCATATCATTGAATCAAAATTCTGCTTCAAATGCATGAAATTACTGAATTCACCAACCTTTTGTCTGAATGATGAATTACCTTTCTAGAGTTCCCTCTAGATACTTAGATCACATTTTGTACCTTGATATCCAACCAACTTATAACACAAAATTGGCTGAAAACAAAACTCATCCCATCTCCAAATTTGTCTTCTTAGATGAGCTTTCTTGCCATGAAAGAGATCTCTCAAAACTTCTCTAGAAGAAAAATCCTCTAGATACCTATTTTGATGTAGCTTTTAACTTTCAAATGATGAAAGTGTATAAAGCACTCCTTGAATTCTTCAAATCTCTTCATAACTACTCTGCTAAGACATGACCAGCAAATGATGATCTGATAGTAGAAACTGATACCTGTGATTTGATGTTGATCTGATTCCTTCATCTTCTCCAAACCATTGTTCTTCCTTGAATTTGAAGTAGTCTTCTCTTCATCAAGTCTTGGTCTTCAAACAATATTTTGTAAAGTATTTGCATACTCTTCCAAATATATTCGGCTAATAATAGATCATCAACTTCATACTCCACACTGATGAATACACATGTGATTGAATTCTCTAATTCTCAAATCTCTACTCATCTAGATTAAGTGTGTATGTCAAATGTCAAATGTTAGAAGATGCTCTTAAATCATATGTTGTAAACCTGGAAGTCAGGGAACCTATGAATATGAGAGCCTGAATGATCTGATGCCAAAGCCCTAAAGCTTCTTGGCCGGACCCACTCAGCACGTGTGGAAGCTCAAGTACATGCCATGGACATGATAGAAGAAAAAATTTTACAATCCCCTTACTTCGCTCACTTGGCCCCTTGGAGGTACATATCTGGGCATGAGCTACAATATAAGCCATACTTTATGCTAATGGCAGAATACCAATTGGCCATCCAAAAGGACACAGGCAAGAAACCCTCCCATGCAACTTAGTTTCAGCCTAATGACTTGCCATCGGATGCGTAGAGCGGAGAAATCTTTCAACCAACTTGGCGTCACGACTTATTACATCAATATCCAGAAATGATGAGTACATGGGTCAAGGCACCCCTACACTTAAAGTATAACCCATGTTGGGGACCGATACCACAACACCGCTCCTTGAAGGCCTTTGCAATCAAAGTACAAAACAACAAGCAGTGTCAGGACTGGCTCAATTACCCATATTTCACTCCATCCCACGGACCGTGCACTATTGGATATATGATGGCAGCTATTAGCCACTAGCTCCCCTGCTTACGCCGCATGGACGATGTAGCCGTGCATATGATTGTCAAAATCTTTGACATGATGTAGATAGTATTCAAGGTCCTCCTTCGCGTCAAGACACCACATGTTAATACCCCAAGCTTCGAGCATGGTAATCAAGATTTAGCATATGATATGAGCATGACACCATCACTCCGGGTGTGTTATGCCTGGCACTGTCGCATCAAATATTTACCGACATGCTATAAAATGACATTCGAAGAGATGCTTACTACTGATTTTTGGGAATACCATTCTCAGGTGTTCATAGGCAGGCCCACACACATACTCCAATTATTTGCTTATGAACAACTCGTGTACTCCATGCACTACAGACTCCCACCACCAGATGAAGCTCAAACCATAGATTGGGAAAAACTCGAAGCAGATCTTGCAAGAGGCATTCACATTTCCGAACACACCCTTGCTCAGGACCTCTTACAAAATTATATCCGACAGACCCCGCAAGAAGGTTCTGTCGAGGACGATAGAAGCGAGAGGGAGGGGGTGTTGGCAGTAGCCAGAGGCATAGACTCTGAGGAAGTATGTGAAGGCGGATCACAAAAAAGTAGTGGGGAGCCAAGCGGACTATTTTTTCAAAGAAATATGTTTTATATTACTTTTCAAAAACTTTCAATAGTGATTTTCATCACTCTTGTACTATATGTACCATAGAACAACCACTTTTGTAATTAGTAGCTCCATTTTGTGTGAGTTGAGGAGTCCTCGAGCTTGCAAAGCTTAGGTAGAACGAGCCTACCAATTTTGGCTATTTTTAGACTCCGTTTAGACCTTCAAATAGCACCTAGAACCTATTTTTTAACTATGTTGGTCACTAGATGTGAAACCAGTCAAAACTAATCAAAAAACTATAAAGAGAGCTAGAGAGCTAGAGAGCTCATTTTTGAGGTTAGCTTGTATGAGTAGAGAAGAGCTTAGAGCTATTTCGAGCTTGTAATTGAGATCTTGAGAATAGAGTCTATTTTCCTTACTTCCATTGTGTCTTACTTGTCTCTTACATGTGTGTGTGTACATGTGCGTGCATCTCTATGCTTCTCACTCTCATGACATCTTACATTCATGATCTTCATATCACTCCTATCTCTTCCACGGATTGACATTAAGGAGGTGAAGCTTCTTAATGTGGTACTTACCATTGTGCTAGAGCAACAATCATAGATAACCAAAATGTGTTTAGTCTATGAATGACATCATAGATGATGATCTTTGCCTTCAAAAATTTACCCAACAAAAATATAATTCACTCTTCATCATCCAACTTTCTACATTGTTGTTTACGCACTAATGCATATGCCAAATAACCAAAGACATGCATATGCGCAATAGATTTCTTGCAACCATGCCAAGCCTCATATGGAGTGAAATATTGTATTGCTTTGGTGGAAAACATATTTAGCATATATGCTACACACATAATAGCGTCAAGCTAGAAGCTACGTGGTAAAGTCTGACTTTTGACCATGCAATGTGGGTTTGCCATAGGAGAGATTACTTTAGATAATGTTATCCGCATTTCTTTGAAGTTGGAAAGAAAGATTGGATTGTCAACTATAAAGTCTCCCTTTGGAATGAAAAATAAAAAATGTGTGAATGGAAATGATTTAGCCGCTTTGGAACATATATTGTACTCAATGCACGATTTGGGGGCATTCCCCAACTTAATGTGCCTTTAAGTAGTTATATTGTGCAATCTACAATACTTAAAATGACTCAACTATGAATTGTGTTCACAATGGATGGATGAAAGTCCAATCATCCCCTACTCATCAGGTGGAAACTAAATTGTACAATGCTCATTATTTTAAATACCCAAATCGATTTCACCATAGAGAAGAACCAAAATATAAAAAAGAAACTCCACAATATTGTCAACGAATATTGGAATTGTATTGTCCACCTCTACCTAGTTACCCACAATAAAATCCTTATTTACCCCAAATGCTTCCCCCAAAATATGGCCACCCATAACCTAAACCACACTACCCTCTAGTTAAAGATAATATTCAATATCAACAATAACAATATGGGCAACCACATCCATATCGAACAATGCAACAATAGTGGGGGATCCAACAACATCAACATCATGATCGGCCATATTTCACTCATCATTTATTTCCAAATAATTGGAATTAGGAGCTTAGAAATGGACATGAACCATCGAATATCAATCCAAAATACCAATGACTACCACAATGCAATTTTTTTTTTAGAAGTACATAATAATGCCAACAACAAGCACACCAAGGTACTTCATCAAAGATCATGATAGCAAACAATTATGGTGCTAATATGTTAAATTTAAACTTTCTATTGTTTCCTTCTTCTTTTTTGTGTATCTTCTTCTTTGTGGCTTGTATGTGTGTTTAAGGCATGAAATGTATGCCTAGAGGTGGTCTACACATTTTTCCATTGTTATCTTTTGTGTGTGAAGTGTAGGGAGTCATTAGGTGTTGGAGCAAAGATATCCAATCTAGTTGGAACTATCGTAGTTAGATGCATTCTATAAAAATCTTAAAAAACAACCCATTATTGACCATATTTTCATATCATAGCTAGGAGAAATCTTTGATTTTGTATCTATTGTTGCACCAAGTATTGTGACACATACCTTTGTGTAGAAGGTGTTGTCTGAGGTGGAAACCCACTTATGCATGCATTGTCATGGATCACTAGATGCTTATGATCATATGGCTGAATTCAAACAAGTGTTGCAAGCTGAATAGGTAGATGAAATCTTTTGGCAGTATGAAGCTTTTGGACTCACATTACTGGAACAACTTTGGCATGGTTCTAACTATTACATTGCAGTAAATTTGTTAACATTGAAAAATTATTGGAAGAAACTTCTGGTGAGTTTTCAAAGAGAGGGATTAACCATAATACCTCTTCTTTGATTCATAGCTTCAAACAAGTAAGCAATGAGTCTATAATGCTAGAAGCCCAAAAGTTCTAAACAATATGTTGATCAATATCCAACACTAGAAACACCCAACCAACCAAAATCGATTTCACTATTTTCAGATGGACTAATTAATGGAGTTTGAAAGCCTTGATATACATGAAACAATTGGCACTTTGGATGCTTGTCTCAAGGAAAGCATAAATTTGGAGGATACTTTAACCAATGACCTAATGATTCTCCAAACTCCAACCAAGTTTGAAGAAACCTCTAGCACTATATCCGCTCAATCTAAAAACATGAAAGAATTAGCTGAACTAGTTGCTAACAATCTAGAGAGCTCAACACCAATAGGATCCACAACCCTATTATGCACAACCCATGCGGATGCCAATGCTAAGAATTTGTGTTCATTGTGGAGGTAACCATCCATCTCATGGTTTTGCAAGAGGACCTGCCCTAGTGCAATAGTATCCATATGTAAGACCACCCATGTAGGGACCAGGATTCTATTGCCACATTGAGAAAAAAATATGCTAATCACACTACTAAAAATTTTCCTTACAACGAACAACCTAGACACCCACAATCTCCTCAATACAAGCCATATGGATATCCCGCTAGGAAACTAGCTAGGGAGGCTCCAAGGTATGCTTCACATCAAACCAATGTCTTAATGACCATATGATTATGAAGGTTATACTCAACCTCATTTAGTGTTAGGACAACAACCACATCACCCTCGTAATGTAGTCCCAATCTAATAAAATCAACCAAAAGAAAACTAGTGAGAGCAATAGTACCAATTAATGAGCTCTAAAAACATGAGCCAGAGTTATAAGAATAGACATGGTGATCACTATGCATATGACCATAATCCCATAGATTAGGAAGCAACATATGAGCAAAAGTACTAAAAATATGATGGCTATGGAGCCTCTTATGGGTCAAAATATCCCAAGATAATGTATGCTACATTTAGATCTTAAGCTCTAATAAGATGATTGGTAGGACCACCTGTAGCAAGATGACCTTGTTATAGATGTGGAGGAGATCATTTCATTGGGGAGTTTACAATGCCCTACCACCTACCTCCTTAGAAAACTTGGGAAGGATATTGTGGTGATTGTGGAAAAGAACATCTATTTTGGGATTTTCCCAAGAATCCCTCCAAACTATCTTCCACTACCTAAATCAATGTGATTGAGGTAATTGAGACATTGTATTGATAAGGAGTACCTATATCACTGAAGCCTATAAAAAGAGCCCAAGACAAAGAAAAAAATATGATCCTTAGTGAACAAAGGCCCAAGAGTTTCATAAGAGGAAAGAATGTCCAATCCTCGCCCCTAATTGTAGAAGATTCTAAAGAATGTTGGGAAAGATCTAAGAAGAGAAAAATGGAAAACTAGAAGAGAAAAGATCAAAGCAAATGGATGAAGAAATTGGCTGACGAAAAGCAAAAGTCTATAAAGATAAAGGATGCTACACAATAAACCAAGCTAAACAAGAAGATGATGTGGTGAAGGAAGAGCAAACAAAGGAAAAAGCAAGACCACTTCTAGTAGATCCTATGTCTAAAGACTTACAAATGTTGTCTAAGGCTTTTCACTCTATAATAAATGTAGGACCTAGTATAGAGCATCATGACCGATGTTACCCTATAGGAGATCTAGAGAAAGAACGAATAGAATTATGCAAGAGTCTTATTGAAGTTTCTCACACTATGCTAGAAAAACAAATCCCAACCATTCTTGATATTAGAACTCCAGTGAAAACATTCCAAGAATGCTTTGAAAGTTTTAACTCAACGTAGGTAGAACAAGAACAACCCAAAATGGTTGAAGAAGAGTCAAGGTTACAAACCATGGAGATTTATGCTTTGATTCTTTAGGTAGTATAAAATCGGCCATAAGAGCTATGGGCCAAAGTCCAAGAGCATAGATTGCAGAAGACCGAAGGAGAGATCCCTGCTTTCATGGAATTAGATGCCTTTATAAACCAACCAATGATTAAGAGAGAAATAGAGATAGAGAAGCTGTCTAATCAAGAATTTGAGATGGAAGAAGCTATTAGCTTGACCACATTTCCTAACCACATGGGTGAGTATGAACAAAACTCAAAGTCTTCTAGGCTTCCCACATTGAGATGTAAGGAGAAGAGTACCTCTAAGGAAGTGGCCAAAACCCTAAAAGATTTGAAAGAGGCTAAAGTTAAATGTTCTTTAACCCTAGAGGAACTTTTGCAAGTGAAAGCTCAATTGTGGAATAATCTATCCACACAACTAAACCTTAAGGAAAAAATTAGCTCAAACAAGGAAAAAGGTCATGAAGAAACCCTTATAGGCAAAATAGCTATGGAAAAGATAGGATATCTTGGTGGAGGTGATGAAGGAAGCACTCGCCTTCCAAACTCATTTAGAGGACACATGAATAAACCCATACTCCAAACTTGTGTAGGAGTAGGGATTCCTACCAAAGAAATTTTTTGAAAAATGGGTAAAAACAGGCTTAGGAACTACTAGATTGAAGCATCAATGAGTAGATGGTCATTTAGAGTATCCCTTGGGACTCTTAGAAATTTGACATTTACTAATGTGGGGTAGACTTTGAACACTCCCTAGCCATATGTCCATTTGGTAAGGTAGGAAATTATGAAATGATCTTGGGAGGACCATTCATGAGACAATTGAAAGTAGTTCAATAATGGGGAAGAGATTCTTTGTACCTTCAATATCAAGGCACAAAAACTTCAATAAATGCCCAAAACATTTCTTATAGTGATGTCCCACCTCTTCAATGGAATCCCATCCATATACAGGAAGATGATGTATACATCCATAGTGCATAATCTAGTGATCAATCTTGGATGAATGAGCATACTTAGTTAAGGATTTCCAAGCTTCCCAAAGAGAAGAAAAAAGCCTCCAATGTTGGAAGCCATGTCACTAAGGAGAGTGAGTAATAGAAGATCGAGACTAGTCCATGTGAGTCTCCTTTCTCTTTCGTCCATGGCTAGCTTTCTAGTCTTCTATACATGACATTCAAAGGACATATCTAGTAGAGTGACTATGGGAGTATCAAGATGTCTTTGCATGGACTTATAAGGATTTGGAAGAAGATACTAAGATTTGTTCTCATAGGATTCCCATGTCTCCTGAAGAAAAACCTTTAAAAAATAGACCATATACTTAAAATGATGTCTACTCTACCAAGATCAAAGATGATATAGACAAGTAATTAGCAGCCAGATTCATCTACAAAACTCTGTGTGTAGAATGGATTTCTCCATTAAGGGTAGTACCCAAGAAAAATGGGAAACTCAAGGTTTCCACTAACTTGAAAAAAATCAATGTACCCACCATGAGAGCATTACCCACCACCTATCATTGATCATCTTCTAGAAAGAGTAGTACGCAAGGAGGTGTACAATTTCCTTGATGGTTTTTCAAGATATAATCCAGTAGCTACTGCTAGTGAGGATCACCATAAAATTGCTTTTGCTACTAAGTGGGGAGTATATGATTTTAGGGTTATGCTTTTTGGCCTAATTAATGCCCCAAACACTTTACAAAGATTGATGTGTCATGTTTTGAAGGAATTTATAAGGAAGAGTATGGAAGTATATGTGGATGACCTATGGACTCACTTTTCCCAAAGATCTGCTCATATACTAGAGTGGAGACGAATATTCAACAAGTGTAGAAAATAATTAGTATGCTTGAATCCTGAAAAGTGTGTCTTTATGGCAAGGCAAGATATGATATTTGGACACATGGTGTCAAAAAATGGTACTGTTGGCATACAAGTCAGATGAAGAGCATACCAGCACAACAGAGCGGTCATGCACAATACGGCAACAAGGCCTAATCATTTTTTCCATGGACCATTCACAACTCAAGTGATTTTAATCACTACACAAACATTGTAAATTCCGTTTTTGGTAGAATAGACTCCATTTTGTTCAAGCCGAGGAGTCCTCGAGCTTGAGGAGTATTAGAATTAGCTACATACCAATTTTCATAATTTTTAGACTCCGTTTGAGCCCTCAAATAGGCTCTAGAACCTAATTTTTAAGTAGGCCGGACACTAGGTCTGGACAAGGCCAAAGCTAGTGAGAAAACTATAAAAAGAGCTAGAAAGCTCATTTTTTATCAGATTGTTTGTGAATTGAGCTTATGTAAGAGACTTTTTTTACTAATGCAAAGAACTCCGTTGTTCCTCTCCTTGTTCTTGCCTTGTGTGCGTGTGTGTGTGTATGTGTGTGCATGTTTGTGTGCTTCTCACTCACGCACTTGTGCCTTCACTTGCTCATAGTCTTCATACTAGTCCTCACGTCTCCACGGATTGACAATTATGAGGTGGATCTCCTCATGTTGGTACTCACCATTGTGCTGGAGTGACACCAAATTTTGGCGTCGTTGCCGGGGAGAGAGCTTCGAGAACGAGCGTGTGATGGTAAGACGTCGAGTTGAGACATTGGAGTTATATGTAATATCCTTTCTTTTCCTTATTTTTCTTCATTTTTTCTTATTTTTGCATCACCATCATCATCCCCACCATCTCCCACCTCCATCTCCATCTCCATAAAAATTTCAATTTTTTGGTCGTATCCCACTCCCCACCTCATTTCCCTCATTTCATTTGTGAGAGAGAGCGAGAGAGGGCTTGCATGCGATCTATTTTTGTGTGTTTTTTGAGCCTTTGTTGTAGGAACTAGCTGTACCACCATCTCCAGTAGCTTGCGCAAGTACGACAGACTCTACACAGGTCCCGGGACGACTACCTCTATCTGTCGCGACAGACAAGAAAACTTGATATTTTTTGAATGCATGTTTGGCACGGTAACCTACACCATTAGAGCACTCCAAATCACTAGAAGTTTCTAAAAAATTTGTGTTTTTTCAGTCTATCGTGACAGACACTGTCTATCGCGATAGACACCGGTCTATCGCGACAGACCAAATTCCACGATAAACTCAGTCTATCACGACAGACACCGTCTATCGCGACAGACCAAAACCACGACAGACGATAGACCCCGTCTATCGTGACAGACACCCGTCTATCGCGACAGACAGAGACACACGATAGACCCCGTCTATCGCGACAGACACCGTCTATCGTGACAGACCAAAACCACGACAGACGATAGACCCCATCTATCATGACAGACACCCATCTATCGCGACAGACCAAAACCACGACAGACGATAGACCCCGTCTATCGCGACAGACACCCGTCTATCGCGATAGACAAAGACCCACGATAGACCCCGTCTATCACGACAGACACCTATCTATCGCGATAGACCAAATTCCACGACAGACCCCATCTATCGTGACAGACACAGTCTATCGCGATAGACATCCCCATGCGACAGTTAGTGTCTATCGCGACAGACACCATCTATCGCGATAGACAGACATTCTCGGCAAAAAATAAAGGGGTAGTTTTTTGGAAATTTAGGCTAAATTTTGGGCATATTTACATACCCACTCACTCATACACTTAATAGGCCTTGGAAAAAATGCCCTAGAACCCTAAGAGGTCCTGTTTGCCTGTTTTAACCCCCTAAACCCTGAACAGTCATAACTTTTTCATTTGAAATCCGTTTTTTGAGCTCTAGGGCTTGTCAGAAAGCTCATGGCATATACTACACGCCCTCAACTATTTTTTATAAGAATAATGCATTGATTTTCGGATACGGTATTTTGAAGTTGACCTACTGAGGGGTAAGTACACCAAGAGAGCTCTAGAGGAAAAAACTTTTGACAATAGCAAAGGGGGAAAAAAGGGTCATTAAAAGTGTAAGTGATAAATTGTCTGTCAATTGAAGGATCAAGTTGGAGCTAAACTTGGGAATTTTTTACAGGATTATCGAGAGCTCTTGGAGAAATCAAAGTTAGTGCCATTGTGTGCAAGCTTGGGAACTTGCTTCCTGGGCAGAGAAGCATAGCAAGGAGGAGCATCTTGAGGTTGGAACATCTCTTAACCCCCTCAGTCCATTCTTAGCATAGGCTAAGTGCGAGTAGTTGTCTTGTTTGAATAGAGGTGCGATAGGAATACTCAAGTTCTAAGAGTCTTTAACTTCTCAAGTCCAAGAATAGTCTAAATTGCAGTCAAGGGATAACTTAAAGGAAAAGAACTTAAACTAAGCGGACGCAGAACATCAAGTACGACACACTAAATTGCTCTTGACAGCGCTTAATTAAAAACAAGAAAACACATCCAAAGGAACTTAAAAGGAACAAGTGACTGGTACCAAAGAAATCAGCAACGTACAAAGGGCATATGAACCTTAGATCAGGACGACATCTAGGGAGAGATAGACAGAGTCTTAGGTCTTCAGAGGCTAGTGTCAATCACACTGCTAGGTCTTGGGCCCAGCAGCTGAGCCACTTTTCACATTACCCTAGCTCTGAGACTAGTGAATCAGAGATGTCTCAAGGTATGGAGAGACCTACGGGGAGTTCAGGTGTGCCATATTTGTATAGGGTGGAAGGCCGCTACAAGACACAGCTGGAATACCTTAGGACCAACTGATTAGGTGCTAGCATCTACGAGGACGGCCTAGGAAGATCTGTGGTCCATATTAAAAACCCTGACCAATCCATTGGACTAGAGCACACAGCTGTCAAGTTTGAAAACGGAGCATACCTAGACAAGGAAGGGACAATATATGTAGTCACCAGTCATCCAGATAGGACATATGAATTTGGGAATGTGGTCCCAGAAACGGACTTAGGTGACCTAGAGCAAGGAAACATGGGTGTAGAACCTAGAACCTCCCTGAGGCAAATCTGTGCTCACTAGGATTATCACACCAGAGTGGGTTCCCTAGGACAATAAGAGTATAGATCTGCTCCTGAACCAAGAGACTGATGAAGCCCTTTGGAGGTATAATCTGATCAGCCAAAAAGGTAGGAACAATCATGATATACGAGTTCAAGGACTCGGATAGCCCAGGCAAAGTGACTTACCTAGACAATGCATCAGAACAGATCTTTGTGGTTACAGAACATGATAGGCATGCTTACACTTGGAAAGGTGAATTTATTTTCCCCCAACCTAGGTCTAATGTGTCCTTTGGTCACCCAGGAGCTGGAACATCCCAAGCTCATGGAGCTCAGAGAGACAGAAGTAGAGATAGACCTGAGGTAAGCTTTGCCAACCCAGGGGGCAGAGAAAGAACGAGAACGAAAACAAATAGAGGGGAACCTGAGGTACTTAGAGCTCCAAGGAACCAAAGGAATGTGGATGAATTCCCTCTACCAAGACCTAGAGAGCACACGAGGACTTTGAGACCTACCCAGCTAGTTAAGTCCATGAAGAACTACTTCGATGGCACAGGAGACCCATATGATCATGTGGCTGAGTTTAGGCAAGTCTTGAGAGCTGAACAAGTTGAGGACCTATTCACGCAGTTTAATGCCTTTGTTCTAACGCTTAGGAACACATCCCTTACATGGTTTCAACCATTGAATGAGAGACGGTTTAGGAGCATAGACCAACTCTTGGAGGCTTTCATCACGGAATTCTCTAAGAGTGGGATAAGGCATAATACTTCCTCATTGATACATAGCTTCAAGCAGAGCCCTCAAGAGACCGTGAGACTTGCAGGAAGAAGATTTAGGCAATATCTGGAGAGATGCCTTGTGCCTGAGTTACCCACACCAGCCAAACAAGTGGCTTTATTCTTGGATGGATTGTTAAGTGCCAAACTGAGGTCATATGTGTACTTGAAAGACCCTAGGACCATAGAAGAGTGTGTACGCATGTGCATGGACATTGAGGATAACCTAGGGGAGGAATTAGAGCTCTCAAAAATCTATAAAGATTGAGATAGTTCTAGTAGCCTCATTTCCTCACAATCCACATCAATTGAGGATCTAGCAGAAAAGGTAGCTCTGAAATTAGGTGTCTCTAGCAAGCAGATTCCAAGATTTGCCCCTGTGAAAAGATGTTACACTTGCGGAGGTGACCATATGGTGAACGTATGTCCCATCATGGCTCAACCCCAAGTGAATCCAAGTAGTCAATACTGCACCATAGAACGGAGATACACCAATCACACTGCGCAAGATTGCCCCTACAATAAGCAAGCAGTTAGGCAGACGTACCCACAACCATACCCTCAACAGGGCAGGTACCAAAACCAGTACCCACCGCAGTAGTATGCTAGACCTCAACAAACCTACCACCCACAATACCAAAACCAACAAAAGCCTCAGCCTGTGTTAGCACAACAACCCCCTACCCCAGCTAATGTAATTCCTGTAAAGTACGCAGCTGCAGAAGAGAACCTGAATAGAGCCATAGTGCCAGTAATGCCATTGCTGTCAGAAAGTGACCCGAGCGACCATAGCTTTGATTCTACACATATAGATAGCCCCCAGGCCTACTACATGCAATCTCCTGAACATGGTGAGTCCTACTACAGTGAAGAGCTAAGTGAACCTAGTTGGGAGCCAGAATATGCAAATCTCATGTACACAAATCCCAACACTAGACCTCAACCTAGGCAAGTAAGACCCCCATTCCCTAGAGGACCATGCTACAGATGTCAGGGAGATCACCTCATTCGCGATTGCCCCTTACCTCCACCTACACAACCCCAGTCAGTGGCAATCCAAGGCTTTTGTACAGATTGTGGAAAAGAGCATCTCTTACAAGATTGCCCAAAGAATCCCAATAATATGCCAAAAATTACTCCTATCAATGTTATTGGGTTAGTAGTAGACTCTACAGGAAGTGGTCACTAGAGCTCAAGCATTGCAACAAAACCAAGACTTAGGCCAGGAAAATAATGCAGAGGTGAGCAAGACTGGAGAGAGTCAGAATAAGAAGAGGACAAGAGCTTAGAGAGATAGCCCTGAACGTATGAAAAGGCAATGGGCAAAAAAGATGAGCGAACTTGAGGAAAGCCTACGGGAAACCAAAGCCAAAATCATAGAAATCACATCTCAAATGCACTCTCACACATCCCCACCACTACCATCCCCTTCACCCTCCATTCCTCAACCATCTAATCCACCACACATAACCCACCCAGCACCCCGAGTAGGATCAGTTTTAGCAGATCCCACTCCCAAAGACATAGATATGATACTCAGAGCATATCAGGCCAGGATCCAGGAAGGACCAAATGTAACGGATCATGAAAGATGTTACCCTAGAGCTGACCTAGAGCTTGAACGAACTAAGTTGTGTGCCAAGATGGTGGAATTGGCTCAAGCCATGTTTGAGACCAGTCGCCTTTTCACTTGCTCTAGCTCCACTAGAACACCATTGCATTTTGATGGTCTATTAGACAAATTGGAGATGTTAATTGCAAAGTCTGGAAAAGGAGCCAACTTCCAGGCTAAGGAGAAGGCAAGTGATAGAATAAGCATTCCTCCCAAGGAAGCTTATGTGCCTAACTCCACTGAACCAGACACCTCTTCTTCTATGAATCGATACACACCAGAATTCTTGCGAGAGATTCAAGAAGAGAAATGCGCTAAAGAGAGTGAAGTTCCTCCTCCCATTTATGGAGAGCAGGAGAGTGCCCAATCTCAAGAGTGCACGATCAATTCCCACAAGACCTTCCTTCCATTTATGGAGAGCAGGAGAGTGCCCAATCTCAAGAGAGATTAGACTTCGAGTCTAATTCTTTACAGGAACTACCCCATTTCACAGGCCCATGGGAAGCAAAGTCCACTTGTATGAGAGCACCCACAGTCATGGTAAGAAACGAAGATTCAGTCATACCTAGGAACACGGAGGTAGTGAAGAACACTAAGGTGCAGTGCAATCTCACTTTAGAAGAACTACTCAAGGTTAGGCCAGAGCTATGGAAACATGTAGCCAAACAAGTACCAGAGATAGCAAAACCTCGTTCCTAGGTAGGATCCCAGAGAACAGTGCCAGAAATACCCTTGGACAAGATAGGAGACAAGAGTGAGGGCGAAGAGGGAAACACATATCTTCCTATCACCCATCAAGGATACACTACCAAGGCCATTCTAGACTTAGGTGCAGGAGTTGCAATTGCCACCACTTCCCTATGGAAGCGTTGGGGCAAGCGAGCACTCAGGCCCACGAGGATGAAATTGCAGATGGCTGGCGGTCACATAGAGAGACCCTTAGGGCTGCTAGAAGGAATAACTCTCACTACATGTGGTGTTGGGTTTGAGCACACCTTCGCCATATGTGACTTTAGCAAAAATCATGCCTATGAGATGATTTTGGGAAGACCATTTATGCGACATTTGCAAGTGGTACAGGATTGGGGAACCAATTCCTTGTACCTGCAACACTTAGGTGTTACGACCAAAGTGAATCTCAAGGACTAATCTCATAGAGATGTCCCTCCTATCCAATGGAACCCCATCCATAGAGCCAAAGATGATACGGAATCGGTGCATTCCATAGGATCAGGATCCTCATGGATGCATGAAGATACCCACTTATGGATGTGCAAAGTAGCGGTAGAAGAAGAGAAGAGGGAAAGAGCCAGAGAGGTAGGTGCAAAGGAAACACATAGATCAATTCAAGACCCAGACTATGCACCTGTAGTATTTCCGGACGAAGAATTTGAACCTCACAGCTGGGCAGAAATTCTAGCAACTATGGATGTGGCCATCAATGAAGAGCAATGGACACCCCACTGTGATGAGGATGGCTATGACATTTCTATCTTCTCCATAGAGCCAATCATGGGAGATGCAGTTTTAGAAGAATGCGAACCTAGCCCTGATGCATTTGAAGATGCAAGTGACTCCGATCTTGAGTCAATCATTATGGACCCACCTTTTGCATCAGATGAAGAATACTCCTACGAAGTGGAAGCTTATCCTGAGAGACATGGAGAACTTATAAATGATGTGAGGTTAACCACACAAGTGACTACCAAGAATGAAGGTAAGAAAAGAAAGAAGAGAGAAGTCACACCTGAGGAGGAAGAATCTTTGTTTGAGGTCCCTGAACACTTTAAAAAGTATGAGATAGACGATAGAAGAGTCATGGTGAGAATGCCTAAACGTGAGGCGCAATCGGGAGAGGCCTATGATAACAAAGAAACCACCAAGAAAATAGTGGTAGCCCTAGAAGAAGGAGAGGAGAGATGCACGTACATAGGACATGACCTAACAGAGGAAGAAGAGCATGCATTAATAGCCTTGCTAAGAGAATACAGAGATGTATTCGCTTGGAGTTACAGGGATTTGAATGGTGTAGACCCAGACATATGCTCAAACACTATCCCCATGACCTCAGATGCCAAACCCTCCAAGCAAAAGCCATACACATACAATGATAATTATGCTGCTAAGATCAAAGAAGAGATAGATCGTCTGGTAGAAGCTGGATTCATCTAGGAAATTGAGCACACTGAGTGGGTATCCCCCATTGTAGTGGTGCCCAAGAAGAATGGAAAGCTACGTGTGTGCATTAACTTGAAAAAGGTCAATGCAGCCACAATTCGAGATAACTATCCGCTTCCTATCACAGAACATCTCTTAGAAAGAGTAGCAGACAAGGAAGTGTACAGCTTCCTTGATGGGTTTTCGGGCTGCAATCAAGTAGCCATAGCTCCGGAAGATCAGCATAAAACAGCTTTTGCCATAGAATGGGGCATATTTGCCTTTAGGGTAATGCCATTCGGGCTTACCAATGCTCCTGTAACCTTTTAGAGACTGATGTGCCACGTGTTTCAAGAGTTCTTGAGGAAGAATTTGGAAGTCTATGTTGATAATCTCTGTGCTCATTCCAACATTAGAGAGACACATATACCAGAACTCAGGCACATCTTTGACAAGTGTAGAGAGTATCAAGTCTTCCTGAACCCAGAAAAGTGTGTTTTCATGGTCAGGCAAGGCAAGATTCTAGGACACATAGTGTCAAAGAATGGCATATCCACCGATGAAGAGAAAGTAAGAGCCATAGCCGAGTTACCTAGGCCAAAGAATGTCAAGGAAGTACAAGCTTTCATGGGGCATTGTGGCTATTACCGACGCTTTATACACATGTATGCCATCATAGCAAAGCCTCTGTATGGACTTTTGACTAACTTCGAGTGGACTAATGAGTGTGAGGACTCCTTCAATGAGCTCAAAAGAAGATTGTGTTTAGCACCAATCTTGACCACACCAGATTGGAATAAGTTGTTTCATGTTGACATGGATGCATCCAATTATGCTATTGGATGTGTACTCGCACAACCTACGGGGAAGGTAATATGGATCTTCCAATTGCCTATGCTAGTAGACAGTTAAATGCAGCTGAACGGAACTATACCACCACTGAAAGAGAAGGATCGGGCATGGTATATGCAGTTAAAAAGCTTAGACACTATTTGCTTGCAAATAAGTTTAAATTTTTTACTGATCATCAAGCACTATTGTACTTGGTAAACAAGCCATGCAATACAGGTAGATTAGTACGATGGTTTCTCTTACTAATGGAATACGACTTTGAAGTTGTGGTGAGGAAAGGGAAGACTCACTTGAGAGTAGATCATCTCTCTAGGCTCACATCGGGAGAAGCCCCACAAGGAGTATCAGATGACCTTCCTGATGCTTACTTGTTTAATCTGGAAGTTGTACCTCAGTGGGCTAAGCCATTAGTGCCAGTACTGACCTACGGGCCTAATCACCCAGTCATAAACACTCAAGATAGAGAAGTAGTAAAAGCCCAGAAGTACCATATTGTGGCAGGAAGCATGTACAAACAGACACATCAAGGGATGTTGGCTTGTTGTGTGGAAGAGGATGAGTACGCTAAATGGTTGCAATTAGCACATGTAGGTGCATTAGAGCAACACTACTCGAAGCAACGAACCCTACAGACACTAAGGAGACTTGGAGTGCATTGGCCTACTATGGAAGCTGATGTCCATAAGTTGTGCAAGGAATGCCCGATCTGCTGCCCTAAACCACCTGTGGAACATGCCACTCTTTATCAGGTATCCATAGTGCCAGATAGGAGTGAACCACTAGTAGCATTCTTGAGGACGAAAACATTCCCTCAAGATATGACATTGGCCAGACAAAGAAGTCTAGAACAAGAAGCCCTGGATTACTCACTCATTGGTGATAACCTATACAAGCGTGGTAAAGATGGTTACCTGAGACTATGTGTCCATGAGAGCGAGTATCTGAAGATATTAGAGACTGCTCACCAAGGTGTAGCAGGAGGACACTTTGGACCAGATCGGGTAATCAAAGCGATCCTATTTGCAGGCTTGTGGTGGCCAACCCTTCACATGGATGCACATACCTATGTGAAGAGGTGTGATGTGTGTCAACAAAATCAGTATCCTATACAGAAAGATGACATGCCATTGAAACCTATGATGGGTGGACATGCATTCTCTAAGTGGGGAATAGACTTTGTTGGTCCTATTAATCCCTCGGCTAAGGGTTCACATGCTGAGTATATCATTGTGGCCACGGATTATCTAACCAAGTGGGTAGAAGTGAAAGCCACATCGAAGAATGATGCGCAAACGACCACTAAATTCTTATTTGAGAATGTGTTCACTCGATACGGGCTACCCATAGAGCTAGTAAGTGATAGAGGGACTCACTTCTTGAATGAAGTCATTGAAAATCTTCTTCAAGAGTTCTTGGTGATACACAAGAAGTCTGCCCCCTATCACCCACACGCTAATGGACAAGCCAAAAGCACAAATAAGATTCTATGCAATGTGCTAACCAAATTAGTGAATAACAAACGCTCTGATTGGGACAAATAGCTACACCATGCTGTTTGGGCATACAGAGTTGCCTATAAAACGGTACTCCAAGCCACGCCCTTTCAGATGGTTTTCGGCAAAATTAAGTGCTACCATTGGATTTTTTGATACCAACCTTGAAAGTAGCACAAGAGCATGATTGGACAGGCCATGAGTTGTCCTCTAGAATCTTCGATCTTGAACGATTAGGTGAAACATGATTGAGGACTGCAGGAGGAATTTATCCAGCCAAGAAGAGGCAAAAGGCATATTTCGATGCACACATGAAGGATAAGGGCTTGAAAGCAGGAGACCTAGTCCTAGTCTACACCTTGAAACAACATGCACGGAAGTTAGAGAAGAGAGGTTATGGGCCAATGATTATCAATAGGATCTCCACAAGTGGAGCAGTTCAACTAGCCACTCTAGAGGGTGATATTCTACCAAGTTACATAAGTGGATGCAGAGTCAAGTTATATCAAGAACCCCTGACTGAAGAGATGCTAAATCGACTCAACACTGCCAAGAAACGTAAAGAAGAAGAGAAACGAATTCGAGAAGAAGCACATGCAGAAGCTTTAGAATGCATCCGACAAATGAAATTGAGGAGACAAGGTAGAGACCAGCCTATGCCTGACACTCAAGAATCTCTAGGCTATCCCATGGCCATGTGCGAGGCTTCAGGTGGACATTCCCATAGAATAATCGAGCGACGACCTTTTGTAACCCTAGAAGTAGGACAAGGAGAGAGTGTAAGGACAGTGAGAGATTTAATTGACTCAAGGGCAGCCACTAGTGCAGTTCGACTTTCTTACTGCCAAGAGCTGCAATTACAAATCAATCCTATAGAGGCATATCTCATAGGATTGGAAGGTGTGGAAACCCCTTGCATTGGTGAGGTGGAACTTCCCCTCTACATTCAAGAGGTGCTAATGGCAGTCAAAATGCTAGTGTGTGAAGACGAGGATCTTACCGAACCTCTTGTCCTGGGCCAAGACTGGATCTATGATCATGCAGTCAGCCTCAACCTAAGAAGTGGACTTCTTCAGGCATGGGTAGGCCAAAACCACATAACGATTGAATTAGAAAATCAAGCACATAGGCCGCTAGAAGAGGCACCGAATCGTGGTTCTTCCAGGAGTCCACCTGAAATGAACCATGCTACTCTTGACCAAAGTTCTATGGTGCAAGAGATTGCCACTCAAGACGAAGGTACAGAAGTCAACAAGGAGTTCCCTTCTTTTCCAAAGAGAATTCGAGGAAAGCAAGCCGGAAAATACAAGATACAGAGGAGCCCGACGACCAAGAAGAATGAACACCAACCGGTACAATATAGAATACCCCATGACATGAAGCAGATCTGGATACGCAAAGGTGAACAACCCTCGGCTTTGGAGATAGGATTCTAAAGAAGCATCAAGCAAGCTGCAGTGTCGAGGACTACAGCGAAGGAGTACCCTAGGCATCAATCTAGACAAACCATTTCTATTTGGGTTCCAAAGCAGTCAATGAAGGCGATCCCAAAAGCTAGACAAATATGGGTGCCCAAGACCTGCTTACTAGCTCAAATAACTTCACCTCCAATCACAAGATCAAACCAACACTCACGAGTCCTATTGGATCCCATCCAAAGGCAAACATCTACACTCCACACCACCACATTCTCGGTCACGCCTCGGAATGTTTGGAAATGGGTACCCAAAAGGTCCCAAACCCAACACAGTCCAGTACGCAAACCTTCACACATCATCGCCAATAAAAGCAACGGTTCTAGCATCAAAGTTTGGAGACCTAAACCCCATATCAAACCTTCTGACCCACCTCTGTAAATCCTTCCCCTCTGATGTAGGTGCATTCTGAGAACATTGCACATCCAAAGTATGCATCTAGAGTGAACCCTAACCTACTAACCCACATGTACACACATCACGAACACTTCACCCACTAACCTCTAACCACTCGGAATGTCATATTGGTATTGTGGAGGGAACACCATAACATCCTGTTTCCTATGCAATGCTAATGTGCCTCTCTCTTCTTCTAGCAGATAAGCATCAACAACTACAAGCACTCTCATGGCAGAAGCAGCAGGTCCGAGCTCACAGGCAGGAGTAAGTACTGCGGGAATTGATGTGGATAGTCTACCTGTTGATGTGCCACCAACTGAACGACCTGTGGAGCTGCAACACCTTCAGCAAATTCCGGTACTGGATCCACCCACAGGGATCACAGAGAGAGTCCATGCCAATTCTCATTGGTTCAATGGCATGCCAGGTCCATTAGGAGAGGCCAAGTATATATGGGAGTCTAAGTGCGAGTATGACAGAGCATGGGTCCGATTCAAATTTTTCTCCAAGGAGTTTGAGACTCTACAGAACACAGAAGATCTCCAGACCATATGGCAACGTGCAGGGCTAGCCGAATACTTTGAAGCACCACTACCTAAACCGGATCTCCTCCGATGCTATTATTTGGTCTCCACATTACAAGCTAACAAAGAAAAGGACAAACCAGGAACATTCGTACTTCCTTCTTTGCTAGGCAACAACGAGTTGAAAAGGTTTGAACTTACACTGGAATGGTGAGCGCTGCTTTGAATATGCACGGTACACATGTACCTTCTGAGAAGGATGCTCTCATTCCTTCTAACATGAAGAATAGGAAACTACTGAAGCTTAAAGATATGGAAGCACTCACACCAAACGTGTCCATCCCTCTCCGTATGTGCATGCAACATTTTGCTTTCCCCGGTCAAGACCGCTTCACACAACCGCACAAAAGAATTTGGTTCGCTCTTTACTTGGCGGAGACAGGCATGTTACCAATTAAGCTTCCTGTATGGATTGTGGAGCAGTTGTATGAAGCAAATAAAAGGTCATCTAGGAAATTGGTGGTGAATGGTTGCTGTGCAATCACACACATTATCTACCGATGCTTAGCATACGATGTACCCATTGAACGTGCTTTAACTTGGGCACAATTACAAATGTTTAAGAGGCTCAAGACGTCCACACATCAATCCAAGCGCATGAGGGGTTCGATCCCTTGTGTCCAGACACGTGAAGTTCTGACTACTCCTGAAGTATCGCCACAAGGAGAGACCACCGTACCTCCCTTTACCATTCGAATACCCAGATCTGGATCTGAAGCTACAACACAAGCTGCCCTCTCCGCTCCTCCTGTCCCTCCTGAATTCAAATTTCTTGCAACTAGGGGCACTGAAGGGATGGGCACTTTCGACTTTGAATCATTATTGCAAAATACACAATTCTCTGATGTGGAGTTCTATTCAGATGTAGACGAACAGGGCATCTCTTCCCAAAGAAGAAGGAAATCCACAGAAGCCCGCCATGTACATTGGGATGAGGAACAACAGAGAACTTTGTCGCAACAACAGGAACATTCAGAAGCAGAAGAAGAGGAAACAACTGAAGCCCCAGCTTATACAACAGAACTCCGGAGGCTATACCAAATAATGGAACGAGTAAGGTCGCAATAGTTGCTCACCGAACAGAGTAGTAGGGTGCTCATGGCTCAGCTTTTGGAAGAAGCAGGCGTTGACTCAGAATACAGTGAAGGTCTCTTATTAATGGCAGAAACATATGGGGTAGTAGAAGCAGTTCGGACCGCCATTAGGAGGTCTCTAGTTGATTATGATCCACGAAGATTCCAAACACGACCACGGCCAAGTAAAAACATCCAGATCCCCATTACAACAGTAGAAGGGCCAATTATTACATCCGAACCCATTGAGACAACCTCCCAAGCAGCAGTAACCGCTAGCCAAGAGCATACAATCATCCATGAAGAGTCAACTGAACCACTACCACCCACAGCCCCACCATCGCCTCCTAGAACAGAAGCCGTGGAGATCACCTCGACCACCCAACCCACCGAGCAAACCTTCATCTTCCGCACTCCCACCTCGAGTTCAACCCTGTTCTCCACCGGTGACAACCCAATCTATGAAGCCACCACCATCACAACCCAATCCACCGAATCGCTCATAGAGCTGCCCTAGGACAACCATCCCCCATACCCTCAGCCATAGGTCATCCTGACTCTAGATCCATATTCTTTGGATTCCCTACCACCACACCACCCTTCATGACCTCCCCGCCTCTACGACCTCAACCCCCAACCCCCATCCCTCCACTTCTCTAGTCCCTCCATGGCTTTCTTGCTAAAACTTTTCAACCCAGGTCTCAACCATTCCCTTTATTTTCAGCTCCCCACCCCACTTCTCATCTATTCACCACTTTTACACACACCACCTACCATTCCAATGTATATGGTAGACACCACACTTGCTTCCACTCCTGAAAGCATGGACATTTCACCACCCACAGCACCTCCCCCACCCCCCACACTTCCACCTCCTCCCATTCCCCCTCCACCAATTTCACCCACACACACGTCTTCAATAGACACATCATTCACTCTTCCCCTTCCCCAATTCCCTTCCCATGCATCATCCATTGTACACACCACACCCTCATCCATAGGCAATGCATTGGACACTATGCTCGCATGTATATCACAGTTAAGGACAGAGTACAATCAGCTCCAACAACATAATGCACTACTACAAGAGCACTCGGAGGTACTGCAACATCGTCTTGCTACACTAGAAGAGCAGAATGCTCGCCTCCTTACACAATTCCAGACTCTAGAAGAGGCTCATAGCATATTGGAGGTACAATTACAGAACACAGACCAGGAAGCAATACAAGTGGTAGAAGGTAATCTACGGACACAGCTAGAACGCAATTCAAAGCTTCAACGAAATATGGCCCTACTCAAACGACACCTTGCAGCCGCTCATGAAGAGAATCAATGCCTGCAATTACAGAATCAGGAAAACCTAGAAGCAACTATCAAAAACACACCTGGGGCACCCATCAGTCCCTCAAAGTTTCAAGCTGTGACCCGCGATAATATCAAGATAATCTTGGAAGACTATGCCACCATACTTGAAGCCCATGACCAGTTATCAGAGGAACTGGGTGAACTGAAGCAGAAACACCAAAAAGAAACAACAGCTGCCTCTCAAACCACCTCCTCCGCAGCATCACTTCTCACAGACTCAGAGGCCTTAAAAGATCTCCAGAAACAGGTCACAGAATTGCAAGCACGTCTACTACAATATGAGAGACCACCTTCCACACCTGAGGCTCCCACCGATGAGGAAACAATACAAATTCCGGTGGAACAAACATTTGAAGAAGAATATGACCCACAACCATTCCCAGGAGGTCAACAAACAGAAGAAGGTCAGGATACGTTTGAAGCACCACGACCCCCTTGGCTACGACAAGTGGAGGAAATTGGGAGTTCACATGAAGAGCGAACAGTCGTGCAAAATCAGGCCATGAGGGTCATAGAAGACACTGTATTACAATCCAATTACTTCAAGAACCTGTCATCTAGACGCCTTATCCTCTCATCAAAACTCCAATACAGGCCATACTATATCATTTTGGCAGACTATAACGCACAAATACAGAGAGTCACAGGCAAGATTCCTACCTTCGCTACCCAGTTTCAATCGGAAGACCTTCCTCCAGACGTGCAAAAAGGCAAAATTCGTCAACCAACATGTCGAAAGAAACTTCTTGAGACATATCCTGAAATGCTGCGGACATGGAACAATGCACCTTTACATCTCCTATACAATCCATGATACGGTCCAGTTCCACGGCGTAGGTCTTGGAAAGCATTCAACATTAAAGTTCAGAACAATGCACAATGCGAGGAATGGCTAGACTACCCATACATAGCACCACCGCAGGGACCACCATCAATAGCGTACATGATGGCCACAATTCAACATTGGATGCCTCGACTGAAGCCCATGCCAGATGTGGCGGCCCAAATGATAGATATGATGCAGGTAGTACTGAAAACCTTTAGAAATGCAGCAGCACCACAGGTACGTCTACCGGGGTTTACCAACGGAAATTACGATTTGGTGTATGACATGAGCACCACCCCCAGTATTCGTGTGGCTTACGCCTAGCATGCACGCATCAAATACCTCCCTACATGTTATAAACAGACATTCGAAGAAATGTTCAGATCAGGTTTCTGGCACTATCACTCGGAGGTCTTCGCACCGAAGCCAACACGCCTGCTCCATCTCTTTGCTTGTGAACAAGCCATGTACTCCAAGTACTACACCACACCGCAACCAGAGGTCCCTGGTGCAATAAATTGGGATGCATTGGAAGCTGACCTCGCAAGAGGCTTAAGGATAGGAGAACATGAATTAACCACCAATGTCATCCAATACTATATCAACCATCCTATAGAACAGAGGTGTGTCAGGGGTGACAAACGCTAGGAAGGGGGGAGTGTTGGCATACAATTCAGATGAAGAGCATACCAGCACAACAGAGCAGTCATGCACAATATGGCAACAAGGCCTAATCATTTTTTCCATCGACCATTCACAACTCAAGTGATTTTAATCACTACACAAACATTGTAAATTCCATTTTTGGTAGAATAGACTCCATTTTGTTCAAGCTGAGGAGTCCTCAAGCTTGAGGAGTATTAGAATTAGCTACATACCAATTTTCATAATTTTTAGACTCCGCTTGAGCCCTCAAATAGGCTCTAGAACCTAATAATTAACTAGGTCTGACACTAGGTCTGGACAAGGCCAAACCTAGTGAGAAAACTATAAAAAGAGCTAGAAAGCTCATTTTTGAGCAGATTGTTTGTGAATTGAGCTTATGTAAGAGACTTTTTGACTAATGTGAAGAACTCCATTGTTCCTCTCCTTGTTCTTGCCTTGTGTGCGCGTGTGTGTGTATGTGTGTGCATGTTTGTGTGCTTCTCACTCACGCACTTGTGCCTTCACTTGCTCATAGTCTTCATACTAGTCCTCATGTCTCCACGGATTGATAATTATGAGGTGGATCTCCTCATGTTGGTACTCACCATTGTGCTGGAGTGATAGGTACCTTTATAGACGAAGACAAGATCAAGGTAATCCTAGAATTTCCCAGTTCTAAGAACATAAAGGAAGTGCAATCCTTCACAGGCCACTTTGGATACTATCATCGATTTATCCAGATGTCATAGCTAAACCCTTGTATGGGTTACTAACTCAACTCAAAAATCTCCAATTCTAAGACATTTATCTTTTATGTGAGCATCATAATATGATTTTTTTCCTTCTCTTAATAGCATAGATTCTTGCCACTAATTGTAGTCTAGTTTCATGTACCTCTTTGATTTGATCCAGTTTTTTCAAAACTTCATGTCCTTTCCTTTCATACTCCTCAGCTTCTCAAAGAGTACAAATTAAGAATTCAATTGGTAGTATGGCCTTTTCTCCATAGACTAGGTTAAAAGGTGTAGATCCAATATTTTGGTTATAAGCCACTCTAAAAACCCAAATTGCATGATGGAATTTCTTATGCCAGTTTGATCTACTATTGTTGACTAATTTCATCAGAACTTTGCATAATACCTTATTTGAACTTTTAACTTGTCCATTGGATTGTGGGTGATAGGATGTAGACATTTAATGTATCACCAAGAACTCATTCGTCACTAATTTAGTGACTTCATTAATGAATTGTGTACCTCTATCACTCACTATCTCAACAGGTAGTCCGAACCTTGTGAAATTTTGTTCAAATATGAATTTTGCAATCGTCTCGGCATCACTTTTCTTTATGGATTTGACTTGTACCCATTTAGCTAGGTGGTTTTTAGCCAGTATGATATACTGAACATGATAGCCTCATGGTGCAAGATTAATAGGTCAATAAAGTCAATTCCCCTTGTAGAAAAATCTCTTGTACATACTGTTGGTCTCAAGAGCATGTCATCTCTTTTCATTGGGTACTTAGTTCTCTAACACACATCACAAATTCTTACATAGGTTGGTGCATCCATATGGAGAGTTAGCCACCATAATCTTGCAAAGAGGATCATCTTTACATTCTTGTTAGCTCAAAAATGCCCTCTAGTTTCTCTTCCATGAGCAATTTCCAATATAGGACGATACTCTCTTTCATGAACACACATTCAATATAATTGATTATATTTTCTTCGCTTAAAGAGTTGTTTAGCTACTAGCACATAATCTTCACTTTGTTGTTCTAGTGCTCTTTTTCTAGCTAAGCTCATGCCTTCTAGGTATGTTTGTGATTTCAAGAACTCTATCATAGGCTTGCTACATGCAAGTGTTGTTGTAGAATAGCTCAAAGATGACTACCCATTTGGTAAATATACTTGACACAAATTCAAATTGGACACATGTTCGTGTACATCATTTTGCATGTCTAGCCAATATAATCCTAACCTTCTTAGATTTTGAGTCTTTCCTCTTACTCCTTTATGATATTCCCATTTATTTTCATGATCATATCGTATCAAATTTTTTTTCTCCTCATCTTCCACACACCTAAGAAGTACTCCACTAGAATCTTTGAAATATAAGATATTGGTAACTATGATGTTGAGTGTTGACACTCAAAGGTCAAGCATCTTGAGGGGTATTAGAAGTATCATCGTACCAATTTTCATAATTTTTAGACTTCGTTTGAGCCCTCAAATAAGCCCTAGATCCTAATTTTTAACTAGGCCAGACACTAGTCTGGACAAGGCCAAAACCACTCAAAAAACTATAAAAAGAGCTATAGAGCTCATTTTTTAGGTAAGCTTGTTGTAGATTTGAGTTTTTGTAAGCGAGTTCCTTTGTAATCGAGGTCCTTCCATTGTTCCTCTCTTTGCTCTTACCTTGTGTGTGTGTGTGTGTGTATGTGTGTGCATGCTTGTGTGCTTTCACTCACGCACTTGTGCGATCACTTGCTCATAGTCTTCATGCTAATCCTCACGTCTCTGTGGATTGGCATTTATGAAGTGTATCTCCTCACGTTGGTACTTCCCATTGTGCTAGAGTGACATATGAGGAGGCTTCTTATTCTCCAAAGGTCACTGCCTTTTACAAGATTGATTCTATGCCATATGCTCTACTCAAATGTTATTGTAGAGTAGCTCAAAGATGAAATATCATTTGTTCAAGGGAATTGGCATAAATTGAAGCTAAACACATGTTTGTGTACATTGTTTTGCATGTGCAACACATATACTCCTAACCTTCTTAGATTTTGAGTCATTCCTCTTACTTCTTTATGAATTTTCCATTTATTTTAATGATTTGTTGTATAAAATTTGTTCTCTTCTCATCTTCCACACACCTAAAAAGTAATCCACTAGAATCTTTGAAATATAAGCTACCCACAACTATGTGGAGGTCTCTTATTCTCCAAAGCTCTCTACCTTTTATAGGATTGATTCTATGACATGGTCCATGTGTAAGCATATGCACCAATTTTTCAGCCCATGATGGACATACTTCTAAGTTGAACAAGTAAGTATCTCGCAATTCATCAGGTACTCTTGTTGGAAGTTCTCCATGAGTCATTCTAGACAGATAATCAGATCTAACATGGGTACATTCCTTCTTGATAAGTACCTCGAAATCAAACTTAATTAACAAAAGAAACCATCTAACTAGATTTTTTGTGTTGCAAGGCTTATTTACCAAGTAAGTAAAGCTTGATTATCAAGACAAGATTTGAGTTTATTGGCTAGCACGTAGTGTTGAAACTTCTTTTCTACATAGACCATCCCTAGTCCTTCTCTTTCATTCATAGTGTAGTTTTGTTCAGCTTGGCTCAATTCATCTATTGATGTATTCAATAGGATGATCTAGTTCTCCTTCATCAATTTTTTGTGCGAGTATGCATCCAATATTAAATTAGAAGCATCTACATGGATATGGAATGGCTTATTCCAATTTGGCATTTTCAATATTCCTATTGAAATCAATCTTCATTTTAACGCATTAAATTGTTATCAACATTAATGGATCATTATCCTGATCAAATTAGATTAAAAATATCCATAAAAAAACATTGCTCCCTTTCTTCACTCTTATTTGCTATTACCATTGATGGCCTTAGTTTTCTAGTCGATGAATGTGCTTAGAACGACCACAAATATGGTTTGAAGCTACCAAATAGCCAAGAACAAATAGCTATTTTGAAGTTAGTCCTCAAGTGGGACTAGGAAACCAAGGGGGCTCGAAAGGATTTTGAGCAATACAAAGGAAAAATTGGGAATAGAAGACAAGGCTTATGAACCTGAGATCAGGTAGACACCTAGGCAAGGATAGACAAAGATTTAGATCCTCTGAGGCTAGTGTCAATCATACAACTAGGTCTTGGGCACAACAACTTAGTGGTTATCCCTAGATGCTTAGTTCTTGAACAAGTGACTTAGAAATGTCTTTTAACATGGAGAGACCCACACGTAACTCAATCACTACCTATTTACAAACACCAAAAGGTCCCTATAAGACCCAATTGGAGTATATTAGGACCAACCAATTAGGTGGATGCATCTATGAGGATGGTCTGAGGCGATCAGTTGTCCAACTCAAAAATCTCGATCAACCCTTTGGACTTGAACACCTAGTGGTTAAATTTGAAGAGGGCTCATATATTCATAAGGAAGGAACCATGTATGTGGTCACCAACTTACCAGATAGGACAGATGAGTTTGGAAATATCATTCCTCAGAATGAGATAGGAAACCTAGAGCAAGGGGACCTAGGACAAGAACCCAAAACTCCTAGAAGCAAGTCAGTCTTGACCAGAGTGATCACTCCAGAGTCGATTCCCCAAGACAACAAAAACATAGAATTATTCTTAAATAGAGAAACACAGGAAGCCTTTTCTAGATTCAAGCTAGATCAACCCCAATGGTCACCATCTATGAGTTCAAAGATCTTGAGATGTCAGGTAAAGTTGTATATCTAGATAACACATTAGAGAGAATGTTCTTGGTATCAGAGCATGACAGGCAAGCATACACTTGGCAAGGTGAATTGATTTCCTTCCAGCAAGGTCTAATGTTTCCCATGGTCTCCAAGGAGCAGGATCATCCAAGGCTCATGAAACCTAGAGGGAAGGACTAGAGATAGACTTGAGGTAAGCTTTGCACACAATGTGGGCAAAGATAGATCAGGACTTGAAGGTGAAAGACCTGAAAGAGAGAGGCATCAAGCACAGAGACATCAAAGAGATGAACATGATTTTCCATTGCCTAGAGCCCGAGAGCATCCAAGAACCCTCAGACCCTCTCAAGTGGTGAAGGCAATGAAGAACTATTTTGATGGGTCAGGAGATCCTTATGATCATGTGGCCGAGTTCAAACAAGTGTTAAGAGCTAAAGAGGTTGAGGACTTGTTCACGTAGTTCGAGGCATTTGGTTTGACCCTCAAGGGTACTACCTTAGCCTGGTTCCAACCCTTGAATAGTCGCAATTATCAAAACATAGGTCAACTTCTAGAAGAATTCATTGTAGAATTTTCAAAGAGTGGCATCAAGCATCACACATCATTCCTTATCCATAGCTTCAAGCAACAACCCAAGAAATAGTGCAACTTGCAAGTAGAAGGTTTAGACAGTACTTGGAAAGATGCCCTGTACCAGAGTTACCCACATCGGCCAAACAAGTGGCCTTGTTTTTAGATGGCTTACTAAGCGCCAAGTTAAGATCATATGTGTACTTGAAGGAGTCGAGATCCATAGAAGAGTGTGTGCGGATGTGCATAGACATAGAAGGCAATTTGGGTGAGGAGTTAGGACTGTCCAAACTCTATAAGGATTCTGACAGTTCTACTAGTCATACCTTAAGAACCTCCTTTGAGATAGATGAGATAGGTGAGCAAGTAGCCAAGAAGATAGGAGTTCAAAATAGACAACCACCAAGGGTCATCTCACTGAAGCAATGTTACAATTGTGGAGGAGACCACATGCCTAATGTGTTCCTGATGATTTCTTAACCCCAAGGAAACTTGAATGCTCCATACTGCACAATTGAGAGAAAATACATGAACCATAGACTCAAGATTGTCCATACAATAGGCAAACTTTTAGAAAAAATTATCAACAACCTTACTAGCAAGGGTAGGTATCAGAATCAGTACCAACAGCCATATTATAGGCCACAACAAAACTATCAAACTCAATACCAACAATAATATCAGACACCATATAGGCCACAATCGGTCCTAGGAAACCAACTACCACCTCTTGCCAATGTGATTCCAGTTAAGTATGCAATGGCAAAGGAAAACCCAAATAGAGCATTGGTTCCAATAACCCCATTGGTCTTAGAAAATGACCCTCATGGTCAGAGTTCTGACTATTCCCATGAAGATATTCCACAAGCTTATTACACAGAGTCACCAGAGCATAGTGAGGCTTACTCCTATCAATATGAGACACCACTTATGGAACAAAATTGGGAGCTAGAATACTCGAATGCCATGTACATGAATCCCAATCCTAGGCCTCAACTGAGGAAAGTAAGACCACAAGCCCCTAGAGGACGATGTTTTAGATGTAAGGGTGACCATTTCATTCATGAATGTCCCCACTCACCGACTCTGGGTGTTATATTCCAAAGATGTACATGCTTGGAGGAACGAGAAGTTCCTTGCTCGAGGGATAGCCAAGGCCAAAAGCCAGAGAGTTCATACGAGGTACCTACTCATGATGGCCAGATGAGTAGAGGAACCGTAGAGAGAACTCTAGATGGTGACTAGGCAAGGGCTATAAATAGGCTGGGAGGTGAGTCTCAAGCATATCATTCTCCACTTCTCACATTTGGTATCAGAGCATAGAGACAGGTTTTGGGAAATCTCGTAACTCTCTATTCTGAGGCATTTTTCTTCCTTTCCTTGGCTCGGTGGGCATGGGTATGGTGAGGAATGAGTGTCCTAAGGGCGTATGCAGACATTGAGAGCATTTTTCCATGCATCAATGGCTTCATACACGCATCGTGAGCTCCGGTGTGAGGGAAGTATGTTTCAACCAAACTTTCGAAGCCTATTTTCTCTTTGTTTCTTGTTGGTTTTGCAGATCTGTCTACATTACCATGTAGAACCTTCCATTCTGCACATTTTGATATGCGACAAAGAGGTGGTGATCTCTAACGGTTAAAGAGATACTACTTGCAGCACAATCAACTTCGAATTTAAAGAAAGAAAGAGGAAATATTCTTACATACATAATATTGCATATGTTTACATACACACATACACACTCATGTTTGCTCACATAATGACACACACACATAATCTAATTATGAATGTACTTATGCATTTGATTATGCATCTACACATATCTAAGATATAAATAAATAAAGAGAGAGCTAGAGAGGAAGAAAAGAAAGTGAAGGAGAAAGAGAAAGGATGAAAGAAGAGAAAGACAGAAGGAGGAGATCCTAATTGAGATAAAGTGAAGAACAGAGAGAGAATGAAAAGATTAGAAAGAGAGAAAAGAGTAAAGAAAGAGGAAAAAAAATATTGGAAGTAAGAGAAAAAGCAAGATTAGCATACCTACATTGACTAAATTGGGCATAACTCTCTCATAGAAAATTCAAATTGGACGATTCCACTTGGTATAGAAAGAAGACTCCAAGGGCGTTCAATGTGTGGATGGAACTTATCGTTGGATAGTTATTAACCACCTTTAGAGAGTATTTAATTCTCTGCATACTTCTTCAAAGAGGTATGCTGCCCACTCACCTAGCTCCATTGTTTTGGCCATAACTTCCCCATAGAATATCCAAATCAAGAAGTTCAACTTGGTATATATTCTACACTTGAAGCTCTTTCTTTTGACTATTATAATACATATTTTGACTATTTCAAGCCATCTCTGCACAAGCTTTTTGATGGTTGTTCACTAGCAAGAAATTCTTTTTGAGTGATTTGAGTGTCCAATTATGATAATTAAGAGCTCCTAAACATATTTTGAACCATTTTGGATAGGAATGAATTGCTTGTCATACATTTGCATCATATTTTTTCTCTCAAATAAATTCATTTGAATACTTCTCACATCAACATTTATAATTTTGCATTGTATTTTCTTTCAATGTTATGAAACTAATATTTGAATGTGCATGAAAGTTACTTAGATATGAATTCATCTATGCACATGAAGATATGCTAACTTATGTTGATTCATACAAGCATGCACAGGTTATTGTTGTGTGTTTCAAGATCTTTGTGCAAGTATTGGAGCAAGAAAAGATGTGGTTATGAGGGCGTGTAGTGCCCACCAACACATTTTGGAAAAGTTTCTTATTTGTAGGTTTCTGGAGTAAAGAAAGTGGTTTGCCAACCACAAGGTTGATGCCTATCATTGTAATGGTTATTAATATTTTTTTCAGGCTTCATTTTCCTAGGGAAGTGCTGCCAAAAATTTTGTATCCACATGGAATTATATGCCGTGTGAGAACT
Organism: Ceratopteris richardii; assembly: GCA_020310875.1. Taxonomy (NCBI): domain Eukaryota; kingdom Viridiplantae; phylum Streptophyta; class Polypodiopsida; order Polypodiales; family Pteridaceae; genus Ceratopteris; species Ceratopteris richardii. Next base: position 46,321,440 of record CM035439.1, on the reverse strand, counting down.
AGAGTGATGTTGTGTTGTGAGAGAGACAAAGTGTTATGAGTGCATAAATAAAAGCATATAAATTTGAAGTAGAGAAGAAGATGCATGAGTGGATACATGCATACATAGATGATATGATTGCTAGAAAGTTAAAGTGCATGATGCATTTTTTTCTATCTATAGAAGATCACTTTTATGTATCACCACGATGAATTAGGGTGAGCATGATGTATGTGATAGAGGTACCATGCGTAGGCTAATTGTGCTTTTAAAAATTAAATGACAAGGTATATGCATCAAGTACAACTAAGATGTGTTTTCATCTAGTAATGCATGAGCACATGAATTGTTCTTCATGCGAGTCTATGTACTTAATATAGAAGTTTATCCCGAGGAAGCACAAGAGTGTTATGGTTATGATCATCAATACAAGTATTCGATGCTTGTATGTGAGTTTTTTTATGAGTTTAATGAATGTGCAAGAAGCACAATGAATAGAATGACATCCATAGATATTCACTTTCATTGAAAGGTGGATACTATGTAAAGAGTAGTTTTTTTTCAAGAAGGTGATTTGGATGGTTAATTGGTTTGCATTGATCTAGATGATCATTATATGCATGGATATATCTCCATGTCATAATTCATACAAGATAATGAATGTGTTTGTTTAATCATAAGGATTAACATGTCTCATCATTTTTAAGTTTAAAAAAATAATTGAGGAAATAGTTAGTGAGGTAGCACCTGCATAGAGATTTGGATGCTTCTCTTTGGGGGGAATGCCCAAATTTATTGAAATTTGGAGGGCACATAGCTCATCAGGTTCTCTTTAAGCTAACCAATTTTCATGTAATTTGGAGACTTCTAGAAAGGTCAAATGACCTCTGCACTAAAAGTGCTGATAGTAGAGGTAGAGGCCTGAAACAAGTGACATAGGCTTGTTACAAAGGGCGTTTCTCTTAATTGGTAGATCCAAATGAAATGATTTTTAGTGTACATGAAATCTTGATAGATGCACTTTGTGCATACCAAATTTCATTATTTTTGAAGATCATTTGATAGGTCCAAAGAGCTCTGCACATGAAAGTGCAGCCTAACGTTTGGTGGTATCGGACATCAAACTTTGTATTCTACCTAGGTGTAGGGCAGATGGTATGAGAGAAAAGTCTTTGAGATGGTATTTTTTATATGATTTGGAGTTCATTCATATGATCTTCTTATTATTAGACAACAGATGGGCAATTGATACAGTCACTCTGTATGTGATCACAAACAAGGCAAGTCCGCAGGCAAGTAGCCTAGAAGCGAAAAGGCAAGGTTTGTACATAAGAACTCTGAATAGGCAATTGCATTAAGAAGAAATTCATAGGGTACGTACTACTTTATTTGATATGCCTGTGGATAGGCCATATTTCATAAATAGTGTGTATGAGGTGAGCTAGATGTTTAGCCTAGTGGGTCATGAGTGTGCACACATCTACTTACCATTTTTAGTGTATTTAGTGAACTCATATTATGGTCCTTATTATGTCTAGGAGTACCATATTATTATAGTGGCTTACTTGAGACACCTCATTCTTAGTTGGGAATGATTTTATCATAGTAATGATCAAATGGTGGTCAGAGATAAAGTAAGTTTCATCCACTTGGAACATCATGCATGGTATTATTGAGAAGGCAGTGGTAGTTCTACTACTTGCTATACTTTCTTAGCATGTCTTCACTTGGCATGATGGACTTAGTTCCAAAGAGTGGATTGGGATTTACGTTATATGAGATATATCTTGGTCCATATTTGGGATTATTATATATGATAGATTGAGATTTGGATCCATAGTTTGGATATGACTGATTGAGATCTTAGTCCATAGTTTGGATGTGATAGATTAAGATCTTCGTCCATAGTTTGGATCATTGACATATTGATATCTTGTTCCATAGTCTCGATCATTGATAGATTGTCATCTTGGACTCATAGTTTGGATCATGATGAGACCTTCTTGAGTTTCATTTTCATTACAGTGAGTTAATCAAGCAGATTTACTCGAACTTAGAGATTAAGCAATATTTGAAAAAGATTTCCATTTATCTTTAGTATTTTTTTCCATAAAGATTGGTACATAGTCACATTGTTTTGAATCAGCATAGTAGTTTTCATTACTCTAGTGGAATACGTGATTTTGCATGATCATACCATATGGCAAGCTATTAGTGGGTATTTCAGGGAGGCAAGGGCAAGTTGCCGAGGACTCTACAGAGGACAAGCCGTCACTAGTTAGTGGTCAAGGTCTAGGCATAGGGAGTCCGAGGATATTCCGAGTACTAGTTAGTAGTCAAGGTCTAGGCTTTTGGCCTTGGCTATCCCTCGAGCAAGGAACTTCTTGTTCCTCCAAGCATGTACATCTCTAGGTACCTACTCATGATGGCCAAATGAATAGAGGAACCTTAGAGAGAACTCTAGATGGTGACTAGGCAATGGCTTTAAATAGGTTGGGAGGTGAGTCCCAGGCATGTCATTCTCCACTTCTCACACTGGGGCAAGGACAAAACATCACAATAGAAGGCTTTTGTTCTGAGTGCGGTAAGGAACATGTCCCGAGACAATGTCCAAGGAACCCCTCTAGTGTGCCCAAGGTTACACCCATTAATGTGGTAGGGTTAGTGGTGGATTCACGTTCAACTAGCAGTAATGTGGCTCCTATATAGGCAGTTACTAGGGCACAAGCCTTACAACAAGTGAAACCAATTGATCGATCAGAGCCAAGTGAATCGAGAGAGCCTAATAAGAGGAAAACAAGAACATGGAAGGATACCAGGGAGAAGGCCAATCATAAGTGGAATAGAAATTTGTTCGAAGCAAAAAGCCTGAAAGAAAGCCAGAAAGCCTCAAAGCCTCTCAAAATCCCTCACATGTCAAAAACCCCATCCAGACCACCTCACCCCACTCCACCACTCATTGTAAATAAATCGCAACCAGGGTGTGTTCTTGCATATCCAACCCTAGAAGACTTGGACATGATGTTCAAGGCCTACCAAGCTCGACTTCAAGAAGGGCCAACGGCTACAAACCTAGACAAGAGTAACCCTAGAGCAAATTTAGAGATTGAACTGACAAAAATGTGCATGAAAATGGTAGAACTAGCTTAGGCTATGCTTGAGACCAGTCAATCGTTCAATCAGACACATTTTCTCAAATCAGATTTGCATGTATAGGGCTTACTAGAAAGATTAGAGTGGTTGTGAACAAGTTGTAGGTTTCTTTACCTCCACAGGCTCAACTAGTTATTGAAAAAGAAAGCTCACCACCAATGGGAGCTTATGTTCCTTATTCCATTGGATGCTGGAATACCCCTTTCAATTCAATAGCACTCTTAAGAGTTCTTGTGTGAAATACAAGAAGAGAAATGGGCCAAGGAGAAGGGTGATCCCCCTCCTATTCCTGAGATTGATGACCTTCATGATCAATTTCCCCAAGACATTCCATCTATTTACGGAGACCAAGCACAGCAACAAAAAGACGAGTGATTAGATTTTGAATCTAATTCTTTACAAGAGTTGCCATAATTCACAGGCCCATGGGAATGTCAATCTCTCCAGATTAGAGCTCCCACAATGTTGGTAAGAAATGAAGACTCAATTCCAAGAAACACTGACATCATGAAGAACACTAAGGTTGAGTGTTATCTCACCCTACAAGAGCTGTGCAAAGTAAAACCTGAGCTATGGAATCATGTGGCAAATCAAGTCCTAGAACTTGATTCCAACATGCCAAAAGTAGGTTGTAAGCAAAAGGCCCCAGAGATACCTCTAGACAAAATAGGAGACATGGATGAAGGTGAAGAAGGTAATACTTATCTTCCAATCACCTACCAAGGTTACACAACCAAAGCAATCATAGATTCAGGTGCAGGTGTTGCAATTGCAACCACCTCCTTGTGGAAGCAATGGGGAAATTTGCATCAAGACAAACTAGAATGAAACTTCAAATGGCCAATGGCCATGTTGAAAGACCTCTAGGATTGCTAGAAGGGATCACTCTAACCACTTGTGGTGTAGATTTTGAACACACCTTTGTTATATGTGAGTTTGACAAAAATAATGTCTATGAGATGATCCTATGAAGACCCTTCCTATGACAACTACAAATAGTATAGGATTGGGGAACCCAATCTTTGTACTTACATCACTTAGGGGTCATCACCAAGGTCAATCTAAAGGATTATACCTTTAGAGATGTACCACCCCTACACTGGAATCCTATCCACAGGGTGCAAGAAGATTCAATGTCTATGGATTTAGAAAGTTCACCTGATCCATCCTGGATACATGAAGATACTCACTTGTGGATGTGCAAAGTCGTAGAGGGACAGGAAAAACGCTTAAAGGCGAGAGAAGAAGGAACTTCACCAAGATATAGACTAGTTAGAGACCTAGGCTACACATTGATGATCTTTTGAGATGAGGAATTTGAGCCTCATGGATGGCCAGAAATCTTAGCCACCATGGACATTGCTCTCAATGAAGAACAATGGACACCTCATTGTGATGATGGTTACAATATTTCAGTGTTCATGTGTCAGCCCTTGCTAGAAGAATGTGACCCTAGTGATATCATAGAAGGAGAAGAGGATGATGATGATCTAGAGTCCATTGTGATGGATAGTTGCTTTAATTCAAAGGAGCACTATCTAGAAGACATAGGCATCTTTACCCAAAAAGAACAAGAACCTCTCACAAGCATTAAAACTATGAATTCAGAGGATGGAAGTGAGGGTAGTCAAAAGAAAAGTAATGAAACAAGAAGAGGAATCATTGTTTGAAGTACTAGACAATTTCATGAAATATGAAGTTGAAGACTGGAAAATTTTAGGTACGAATGCCTAAGAGAGAGGCCATCAGAGGAGAAGCATGTGATAATAAAGAAAATACCCAAAAAATTGTTGTAACCATTGAAGGGAACAAAGAGCAATATACATACATAGGAGAAGACCTAAGTGCAAAAGAAGAAGCAGAGCTGGTGGCTTTATTAAGGGAATAAAGGGACGTGTTTGCATGGAACTATAGAGACTTGAAGGGAGTAGATCCAAAAATATGCTCTTCTACGATCCCCATGGTAGCTGATGCTAAGCCCACCAAAAAGAAGCCCTACACATATAATGGCACTTATGGAGCTAAAATAAAAGAAGAAATTGATAGGCTGATTGAAGTTGGATTCATTTATGAGATTGAGCATATTGAATGGGTGCCCCCCATTGTAGTGGTGCCCAAAAAGAATGGAAACTTGTGTGCATTAACCTTAAAAAAGTTAATGCTCCTACCATCATAGATAGCTATCCGCTTCCAATCACTCAACATTTATTGGAGCGTGTTGCAGGCAAGGAAGTTTATAGCTTCCTTGATGGATTTTCAAGTTACAACCAAGTAGCCATTGCCTCAGAATATCAACATAAAACTACCTTTGCCATAGAATGGGGAATCTTTGCATTTCGTATGATGCCATTTGGGCTCACCAATGCACCTACAACATTCCAAAGGCTCATGTGTCATGTATTCAAAGAGTTCTTGTAAAAGAGCTTAGAAGTATATGTGGATGATTTATGTTCCAATTCCTAGGAAAGAAGATACCACATTCCTGAGCTCAGACAGATCTTCAACAAATGTAGAGAGTATCGAGTCTGTCTGAACCCAAAAAGCGTATGTTCATGGTACTTCAAGGTAAAATCTTAGATTATATTGTTTCTAAGAACGGAATATCAACATATGAGAACAAAGTCAGAGCTATAGCCGAATTGCCAAGGCCAAGTAATGTTAAAGAGGTACAAGCCTTTATGGCCCATGCAGATATTATTGTAAGTTTATCCACATGTATGCAATCATAGCTAAACCTCTTTATGCCTTGCTGAAAAATTTTGAGTGGAATGACGAATGTGAAAATTCCTTCAATGAGCTAAAGAGACGTTTGTGCACAACACCAATACTGACCACTCCTGATTGGAATAAACCATTCTGTGTCCATGTAGATGCATCCAATCATGCAATAGGATGTGTGCTAGCACAACTCACAAGTGAAGGAAATCTAGATCTGCCTATAGCATATGGGAGCAGACAACTCAATGCAACTAAACGAAACTATACAACTACTAAAAGAGAAGGTTTAGGCATGGTATATGCTCTGAAGAAGTTTAGACACTATCTATTGGCCAACAAGTTGAAGTTTTTCAATGATAATCAAGCTTTATTATATTTGTTCAATAAACATTGCAATATAGGATGCCTAGTAAGATGGTTCCTCTTACTAATGGAATATGACTTTGAAGTTGTTGTTAGGAAAGGTAGGACCCACCTTAGGGCATATCACCTTTCTCACATCACTTCAGGAGAGTCATCGCAAGGAGTATCTGATGAACTACCTGACGCTTATCAGTTCAATTTGGAAGTTGTTCCTAAATGGGCAAATACGTTGGTACATGTCCTAACCTTTGGACCTACAATAAGAATGTAAAAATGAACAAAGAAGAAATTGTAAAATCACAAAAATATCACATATTGTCAAGACTCATGTACAAACAAGATATAGACGGTGTGTTAACTTGTTGTGTCGAGGACAATGAACATAGTAGTTGGTTGCAACAAGCCCATGAAGGATTGCTAGGAAATCACTACTCTAAACAATGAACATTGCAAAATCTAAAACGTTTAGGAGTGTATTGGCCTAGCATGAGCAAAGAAACACACGACTGGATTAGGAATTTTCTAGTTTGCTAGGAGAGACCCCCAGTGGAGCATGCTAATCTTGATCACGTATCCTTAATTCCAGATTGGAGCGCTCCATTGGTAGAATTTATGAGATCGGGAACACTACCCAATGAGGCTAGTCTAACAAGAAAATGAAGCATGGAACAAGAGGCTCAAGACTATACCTTAATTAGAGACAACCTATATCGAAGAGGCAAAGATGGTTACCTAACATTGTGCATTCATGAATCCGACTATTTGAAAGTCTTAGAAAATACACACAATGGTGTTGTAGGTGGACACTTTGGTCCTCACCAAGTAATTAATATCATTCTCTCCTCAGGACTTTGGTGGCCCACTCTTCATATGGATGCACATGCCTATGTGACGAAATGTGATACCTACCAACATGCACAATATCTGATCTGAAAAGATGAGATGCCTTTGAGACCAATGATGGGAGGACCTGCATTCTCGAGCTGGGGTATAGACTTTGTAGGTCCTATTAACCCCCCAGCTAGAAACTCCCATGCAGAATACATTATTATAGCCATAGATTACCTTACAAAGTGGATAGAAGTAAAAGCCATTCAAAGAATGATGCTCAAACAATAGAAAAGTTCTTATTCAAGAATGTGTTCATGAGATATGGACTACCAATAAAGTTAGTGAGCAATAGAGGCACACACTTCTTGAATGAAGTTATTGAAAATCTTCTTCAATAATTCATGGTGATACATAAGAAGTCTGCCCCTATCATCCACAAGCTAACGGACAAGCTGAGAGCACAAATAAGATCATATGTAATGTACTGACAAAATCGGTAAATAATAAATGCTCAGATTGGGACAAACAACTTCATCATGTTGTTTGGGCTTATCAAGTCACCTACAAAATGGTGCTCAATGCCACCCCATTTCATATGGTCTTTGGAAAAAACACTACTAGAAATAGGGGCCATAGCGATGCGCCCCGATAAAAAAAAAAAAAAAAGCAAATTTCATCGCTTATGTGATGCTAGCATCGCATAAGTGACAAAAATTTTTTTTATTTAAAAAAAATGACCTATCACATAAGTGATGCAAAGCATCGCTTATGTGACACTCAAAATGTCCGTCACAAGGAGCATCACTATCTAGCGATGCTCTTAGTGATGTTGGCAAACTACTTGCCACGCTAGAGTGTCGCATAAACGATGTCTTGATATTCTAGTCTGTCACATAAGCAATCCTCTGGAATGTTAAAAAAAAAAATTTATGCCAGCACATTTGTGTCGGGATTGAGATGAGAGAGAGAGAGAGGTCGAGCTAGCTACAAGCGCACACAACCTCAAGGAAGCAAGGTATGCTCACACACACATACACACAAAGATTAACACACATGTACACATGCATACAAACACACATTAAACACATAGACACACACATATACACACCCACATATACACATAGACACATACACACACATACACACATAAACAAACATACACACAGATTTACACACACACATATACACACTAATTTACACACACACACACACATACACATGCATACACACACACATATATACACACATAGACACATGCATACACACATAGACACACACACATACACACACACATACACACACACATATATACACACGTACACACACGTACACACTTACACACACACATCCACACACATTGAGACACACACATACACATGCATACGGACACATATATATAGATACACACATATATACACACATAGACACACACATAGACACATACACACACATAGAAACACACACATACACACACACATAGACACATACACACACATATATGCATACATGCACACACACACGTAGAGAGACATACACACACACATACACATACATGCATACATATGCATATGTAATGCATATGCATATGCATACATACATACTTACATGTGTACACTCACATACATACAATGCGTACATATGCATACATACATGCTTACATGCTTACATGCATACACACACATACACACATGCACATACACATATAGACACACACACACATAGACACACACACACACATACACATACACACATATATGCATACACACACATAGAGAGACATACACACACATACACATACATGCATACATATGCATACATATGCATACATATGCATACATATGCATACATATGCATACATATGCATACATAATGCATATGCATATGCATACATAATGCATATGCATATGCATACATACATACTTACATGCAAACACACACATATGCATACATAATGCACATGCATATGCATACATACATGCATACACATACACACACATAGACACATACACACACATACACACATACACACACATATGCACACATATACACACAGATTTACACACACACATACACATGCATACACATGCATACACACACATACACTCATAGACACATACACATACACATACACATACACACATAGAAACATACACACATAATGCATATGCATATGCATACATACATACTTACATGCATACACACACATACACACATATGCATACATAATGCACATGCATATGCATACATACATGCATACATATACACACATAGACACATACACACGCATAGACACAGACACACGCATAGACACATACACACACATATTGGATCAGCTAGAACAATGCTTGAAGAGAAGAAGTTGCCACATTATCTATGGACATAAGCTATTTCATCTTGTCAATAGACTACCATCCAAATCACTCCAAGGTATGACTCCTTATGAAGCATGGCATGGAAGAAAACTTAGTGTTGGACATTGCAAGGTTTTTGGTTGTTTAGCTTATGTTCATGTACCATCACAAATAAGAGGTAAGCTAGATGAAAGGGCAAGAAAGGCAATGTTTATTGGATACGATTCAACTAGATGGGTTACAAGTTCTATAATCCTTCAACCAACCAATTCACTACAAGTAGAGATCTTGTGTTTGAAGAACATAGGTCTTGGTATGATGAAGACAAAGAAAAGGCAACTCTACCATATGATCTTGATTCTGATTCTCATCAATTAGGAAGCAAGCATGATACATAGGTCCAAGATCCAATAAGTGATACAGACGATGACCAAGATGAAAGGGAAAGGATTACAAGCTATGGAAGTCAAGAGGCAAAGCAAAGATGCAAGAGGTGGGAGAATGCTCCAAACAAGCACCTAGAAGATCAGCAAGAGAGAAGAAGCAACAAGAAAGGTATGGATATGATTCCAAATTTGTTACGAAGCATTCAATCTACTAGGTAAAAGACTCTATTTTAGAGGAACCCTCAACATATGAAGAGGCAAATGGAAACCCTAATTGGGAAAAGGCCATGAAAGAAGAAATAGATGCATTGAAGGAGATGGGCACTTGGGATTTGATTCCAATGTCGCCGAATCAGAAGGTAATTGGTTGCAGATGGGTATATAAAGTTAAAAGAAATTCAGATGGGTCAATTTGTAGGTACAAGGCAAGATTAGTTGCCAAAGGATGCTCTCAAACTCATGGTATAGACTATGAGGAAACATTCTCACTACTTGCAAAAATGACTACAATCAGGACATTGATAAGTGTAGCTGATGCATGGAATTGGAGACTCCTCCAACTTGATGTGAAAAATGCATTCTTAAATGATTTGATAAGTGAAGAGGTATGCATGTCACAACCACTAGGTTTTGAAAACCGTAATCATCCATCTTATGTTTGCACACTTAAGAAAGCATTGTATGGATTGAAACAAGCTCCTAAAGCTTGGAATTCTAGATTGTTTACATATCTTCAAGATCAAGGGTTCAAACCTAGCAGCTCAGATCCTTCTTTATTCATCAAAAGGGATCACGATGAGGTTATCTATCTATGTGTATATGTAGATGATATTATTGTGATAGGTGATGATCTAAATGGCATTCAAAGGATCAAAAGACACATGCAAGAGGAGTTCAAAATCAGTGACCTAGGTGAGCTCACATATTTCCTATGTATGTAGGTGATATACACAAATGATGGAATGTATTTGATTGAAAGAAGATACATTCAGGGTCTACTTCTCAAGTTCAAAATTGAGAACACTAAACCTGCAAGTGCACCTTTGGAGATTAACCATAAAGTTAGTGTTTATGAAGGTGATAAAATTGAAGACATTAAAGATTATCAAAGCTTGGTAGGTAGCTTGATATATGCTACTCATACAAGGGCAGACATCTGATATAGTGTGGGAGTGCTTAGTCAATTCATGCACTCGCTAAGAACACCACACATGGATGCAACTAAGAGAGTACTTAAGTATCTCAAAGGTACAATCAATGAAGGTATATTCTATCCTTACTCTTCAGATTTGGATATCAAAATCTACTCAGATGGAGATTGGGCAATGTTAAAAGTCAAGCTTCAAGCTACAAATTCGTGGGGAATCTTTTATGGACATGTGGAGAAATCAAAGGAAGCCAAAAGCCAGGAGATTCCATCAAGAAAAGTCACTCAACCACTCCCCAAGTCATCTCAACTAAGTCCTCCAAGTTAGGAGGCTGATTTGGAAAGGTAGTTCCTAGATTTTAGGGGCACACTTCTCACTATAAAAGGAGCATGTATCCCGACTTATTTTGGCCCATCTTCTTGGAGTTTTAGCTCATGTAAAGTGAGCACTAAGTGCTGGAGTTGTGATAAGCAAGCCCCTTGCTTAAACTAGCCCCTTGCTTGCTTGTTTGTTTTCTTTTAGTAGGCATATCTATGTGTGTGCGCAGGCAGTGTTGCAACTCTCTACCCCTGAGTTGTTAGCATTGGTTGTCCCTCATATTGCATCCATTTGATGTAATTTTTGTCTCATTGGATAGCTATTAGAGTCTATTTTAAGCTCACAAAGTCTCTGGATCATTCTCTGAGTAATCTGGGAGCAACATTCATTTTAGTGAAGTTGTGTGATTGATATCTCTCTTGGTGTGTAGGCTCTGTTGGAAATATTTTGCTCTCTGTTGTAAGGGCTGGTTCTCCTTCTCTATGTATCCATTTTCTATGATTTTGGTGTCATTGGGTAGCTATTAGAGTCCTCTAAGATTGACACAAGTTTGAGATTCATTCTCTGTATTAGCTCTGAGAAAAGCTTGCTGGAGTGAAGTGAGGTATCTGCTTGATTGGCAGTTGTGAGCATTCAACTAGCTCATGTTGTAGATATTGTTTCTCCTTGTGTAAGCATCCATTTGAAGTGAAATTTGTTTTGTTCGAAAGCTCTTGGTGTCTACTACAGGTCTACAAAATCTCACTGGAGTTCTCTGCATAAGCTCTTAGTAAGAGCATTTTTGGTGTGTAGAGGTCAAAGAAGGATACCTGTGGAGGTCATTCACGCTTCGTCGTTGCTTAGGGGTTGAGATACTTTCCCCATCAGTGGTATCATAGCATTTGGGCATCTTGGAGGCATCACATACAAGCAAGAAGACCTCTTGGAGTTCGTGGTTGAAGATTTGCATCAACAAAAGCTTCTTGTAGGTAGCTCACATCAGGGGGGAGCTATTCTACTCAAAGTTTCAAAGAGCACAAGGTGTCCATCTAAGGAAAGCTTTGGATTGAGGTAACCTCAGAGCCTCATTTTCATTTTACACACATTGGAGCATTAGCCAAGGGCTAGGTCAAGTATCAAAGACTAGATATGGGAGACTTCAACACTCAAATTGAAAAGCTAGACAAAGGGAACTATCAACCATGGAGATTTAGGGTCTCCAACTATCTTATGGGCAAGGGCCTTTGGGGGTTGATTAGTGGAAGTGAACCAAGACCTAGGTTGGATGAGAATCCAACCAATGACCAGAGAAGGACCTTTAGGGAATGGAATGAAAGAGACAAGAGGGTTATCTTTATCCTTTCCCAACACATTAGCAATAGCATGATCGGCCATATCCAAGACTTGGATTCAAGCATGAAGGTATGGGAGACACTTGAAAGGCTTTATTCAACAAGCACCAAAGCAAGGAAGATCCAACTCAAGAATGAGCTCAACAACCTTAGGAAAAGCTCAGGGAGTAGCATAAATGACTACATACTTAAGGTCAAGGAGTTATCAGATGCATTGGGATCCATTGGAAGCCACGTAGACGATGACGATCTTGTGGCTTATACTCTCAATGGTTTGAGAGATGATGAGAAGTGGAAACCCTTTACCACTTCAGTATATGTAAGGGATAATCTTCCCGATTTTGAGCAATTGGTTGCTCTCATGGTCACCGAAGAAATGAACATAGGTGGAAGTTCAACTAAAAGCAAGGATGCACAAGTTTTCTATGCAGGTAATCAAAGGGGCAAAGGAAGACGAGGACAAGGAAGGGGCAAAGGAAGGTTTGGAGGAAGGCAAGGCCACTCAAGCAATCAAGGACATGACCAAGGCACCTCATCACAAAGAGGGAGAGGAAGAACAAGAGGAAGAGGAGGACGACATCAACAAAACAGGAATCAAGATGGTGAAGGATGTTACATATGTGGCAAGTTTGGCCACTATGCTAGAGATTGCTACCAAGGAGGAAACCAAAGGAGCTATAATCAAGGTTCTTCATACAAAGGCCAAGGTAATTATGCTTCCACAAGTTCAGAAAATGACAATCTCTTGATGATGCACATGAATGGGAATTCAAGCAAAGTAGATAACACTTGGTATATTGATAGTGGATGTAGCAACCATATGAGTTGCAATGCTTCTTGGTTTACTAATCTACATGTTCCCAAAGGTAAAGGACATGTAGAAACAGGTGATGATACAGCCCATGAGATCTCCCATGTTGGAGATGTAGCTTTGGATGACAAGGAGGAAGGAAGATGTCTCAAGGATGTCTTGCATGTACCTACTATCACAAAGAACTTGGTGTCCGTTGGGCAAATGGTTGAAAGAGGCTATCAAGTAAGGTTCAACAAAGGTGGATGCTTTGTGGAGAACCCTAAGCAAGGTTACAAGGTCATAGCAAGAGGAAAGAAGTAAGGGAGACTCTTCACCTTGGAGGTAAATTCTCATTCCACTCAACATGTCTACTTCACATATGGAAACAAGAGGATTTCGGAGTTGGACTTGTGGCACAAGGGGATAGGTCACATCAACATACAAAGAATGAAGGAAATGCAATTCAAGAGGCTGGTTGAAGGTCTTCCCAACTTCCAAGGACAAGGTATGAAGCATTTATGTGAATCTTGTCAACTAGGGAAGCAAGCGAGACTTCCATTCAAGAAGAGTGGCTACATAAGCCAACATCCATTGGAGTTGATACATACAGATGTGTGGGGGCCAACCAAAGAGCAATCCATTGGAGGTAACAAGTACTTTGTCACTTTTATAGATGATTGCACAAGGATGGTTTGGGTTTATTTCATCAAAAACAAATCAGATGTGTTTACATGTTTCAAAGCATTCAAGGCAATGGTAGAGAAGGAAACAGGTACATATATCAAGAAGCTAAGGTCTGATGGAGGGGGAGAATATTTCTCAAATGAGTTTTCTGATTTTTTAATGGATCAAGGCATCAAGAGGCAAGTAACATGCAGGTACACACCCCAACAAAATGGAGTAGCAGAGAGAAAGAATAGATACATTGCCGAGATCGCTAGAGCAATGCTTAATGAGATGAATGTACCTAACATGTTTTGGAGTGATGCAGCGAATACCGCCGTGTATCTTATGAATAGGGCTCCTACCTCAGGGATCCATGGCTTGACACCATATCAAGCCTATTATGGTAAGAAACCTGATCTTTCCCACTTGAAGATATTTGGATGTACTTGTTATGTGCATGTGCCAAGTGAATTGATATGATACACATACATAAATATAAAATGGACTAGATACATTATGCATCACACATACATGCCTATATGCACACACACACACACACACACACACATATATATATATATATATATATATATATATATATATATATATATATATATATATATATATATATATATATATATATACATGCATACATATTTACATGTATGCATTTACACATTGACACATATACATATATACATGTACACATCACATATACATGCTTACATGCACACATGTATACTTATACATGCATACACAATTATAAACACACTTGCATATATTACACAAATGCATATGCATATATGCATGTGTGCATACTAACACATGTATACATAAATCACACACATGCGCACACATACATATACATGAAACACATATATGTGCATACTAACACATGTATACATATAATACACATGAATACACACACATATGCATACATACATGACAAAAATTTGCTCCTCGAAGATAAAGCTATATATAAAATAATTAGGCATACCCCGGAGCTTCATGTTCTAAATTAAGGGAACATGATTTCATCTCTCTAGTAGGATTCATAGATATTCTTGTTAAATAAAGAAAAATCTATTATCTGATATACATTCAAATGATTCCAATTATTAATCGATAAATAGAGTAGAATTTACTATCTAATCTGCTCATATGTTTTCATTATTGCCATCATTTTGGTAAGGCGTCAATATAGTCTCATCTTCATTATCCTTATTGATTTCATTTATTTCTTCTATTGTTAAATCTGTGTTCTCATGAATGACATCATCTCTTGATGGATTAATATTGATTTTTGGTAATTCCTCTTCATCATCAGTAGAATTAGCATGTATAGTATTATTCTCTTAATCAAAAAGATTAGTATCATTATCATGTATAATGATTTTGATTTCGCTTTTCGATGTTGATGTATCAGTATCTGATGATGAATCATCAAGAGGACTTTCTTTGATCTCTCTAACAATAAACTTTTCAATTAATGACCCACCTCTAGGTTGAACATGAATAACTTACCACCAAGGAGAAGCATTTGGGTTTTTATAAAAAAAATGCTTGTTCAATATGCCTAGGAAGAATATATGGTTCTTTAGTAGATCGCATTATCTTGGAAGAATCAATTGCCTAAAACCCAGATAATTCCTTTCTCAATGTGGAATTACTACCTTTATACTCAGCTTGAAACCTGTCAACCTTCAAAATGACCTATCAAAATGTATGAAAACAAAAAACCATTATTAGGTGATTAGAAAAATAATAAAATCTATCATAAAAAATATAAACTTTTTTCTACCTGTTTGAATGTACGAAATGATATTTCATAGATACCAACAACAGTTCCCACATAGCCAAGTTCGCCATCTATAAGGTTCATGTCTTTTGAGCTAGCACATGATAGGTGCTTGAAAGAAGCAACAATACTAGAATCCTCTCTTGTGTATGTATTCTGATTCTTTTTTTCTGTTTGAGATTAAAATAACACGACATATTGTATGGTGGAAAAAAATAAGAGGTGACCTAACATACCACCTAGGATGTGGTAGTTTTCTTGTAGACAACTACATCTTTAGGAGTCATTTCCTCAGCAGAAGGTATACAAATTAATAGTTTATATTTATAATCCTCATATGTTTTATTAATTTTTTACATTTAATTTATGTATTTCTTTTTTGTTTAAATAAACAGGCTACTGCAAAAAAGAGAGTTGAGTCAGGCCACACATCGCACCTAGGCCAAATGAGCCATCATGGTTTTGTAGCCACATTTGTAAGTATATGTGTTATTGTAAGTGTATATTTTTTATTTTAGTTAAAACGCAAGAAAGTAATCTTTTTTATTTGTTTCAATGCAACGAAAGGATTATGGTCAATATCCTATGAAACATGAGATCGAGTATGCTACACATTTTAGATATCAGCATTTGAGCGAGTATATGCGAGATCATCCAGATGCATTTGTGAGTGTTATTAAAATTTATATAATTTTTTTTTATGGATGTTTTAATTGTTTTACTTATTTATGTTTGTTATATGTAATACATGAGTATTATGGAGAGCAGATATGGATGAGGTGGAGAGACAGACACAGGAGTGACAATCTCGATCGTCACAGGGTGCTCACAGAGATACATCAGATCACGCGGATGATCCCGATGATGAAGATGAGGATGACCATGATGCTGCTAATGATGATGATGATGATGATTAGGATTCTTGATTATGACCTTGGATATGTATTTACATTGAGATATATATATATATATATATATATATATATATATATATATATATATATATATATATATATATATATATATATATATATATATATATATATATATATATATATATATATATATATATATATATATATATATTCACATTGAGAAGAAGGATCATGGTAAGCTTGATGTAAAAGCCATTAAAGCAGACTTTATTGGTTATGCAATTAAAAGCAAAAGATACAGATTCTATGTTCCAAATACAGGTGATATCCTAGTCTCACACAATGCATATATTGCAGAAAGTTAGATTTATGATAAGAAGGAAGAGATTCCAGATTTCATAAAGGGAGATGACTATGCGTTTTTCAAAAGAAATTTGGATACTAACATTCAGCCATACAAGGGGGGTGATGAGCCTTCTCAAATCCTAAGAGATATAGGTGAAGAGAGAATTTCATTACCTACGTCAGTACCTAGTCCATCATGAGTACCTCTTGAAGTTCCAACTTTTGAAGTTGGAGAAGTTTCTATAGTTGTAGAAGAAAGAGATATTGAAGAACCATAAGAGATACCACCACTTTTCAAGAATGCACCAAAGTGGTTATATCAAACTTGGAAGGATAGTGGTATTAAAGAATAGACTAGAAGAACTAGAAGTCAGACTAGGAGACAACAAGAAGACCAGGTAAATTATGCACAACATTTTGAGGTTCATAATGTTTTAGCCCTTACTTCAGTTGAGAATGAACTAGCTAGTTTTTAAGATGCACTACATAGTCCTGTATGGAAGAAAGCTATGCAAGAAGAGATTGATTCTATTCATAAGAATCAAAGTTGGAAGCTTTGTGAGTTATCAAAAGGTAAGAAAGCTATTGGTGTTAAATGGATCTTCAAAATCAAAAGAAAAGCAGATGGTACCATAGACAGGTATAAAGCAAGATTAGTTGTCAAAGGTTATGCACAAAAGAAAGGTATTGACTATGATGAGTCTTTTGCATCTACATCTAAACTAATAGTGGTCAGGACAGTCCTTACTTTAGTTGCATTCTTTAGTTAGAAAGTATACCAGCTAGATATTAAAATTGTATTTCTTAATGGTGATCTACATGAAGATGTTTATGTTCAGCAACCAGAAGGTTTTGAAGAAACAGGTCAAGAGCATTTAGTGTGCAAGCTTATCAAAGCTTTGTACGGGCCAAAGCAAGAACCAAGAGCTTGGTTTGAGAAGACACATGTTTATCTTTTATCTATTGGTTTTGAAAACTTAGATGCAGCTCCCACTCTTTATGTTAAAGCTGAAAAGGGATGTTTTGATTATTATTATTATCATATATCTTGATGATATGATCGTGATAGGTCCGAAGGACTCAGATCTTCAGTTGTTTAAAGGAAAACTTAAGAATACATTTGATGTAAATGACTTAGGGATTTTACATTATTATCTAGGGATTGAGTTCAAATACAGAGATGAGTATATCTACATGACACAATAGAAATACATTGAGAAATTATTGGAAAAATTTGTGATCACAGATTCCAAACCTATGCAAACACCTATGGATGTTAATGTGTTATTACAATCAAAAGCAAATTCACAACCATTTGATGCTACATTATATAGTCAAGGAGTCGGTTGCTTGATATATTTATGTAATACATGACCAAACATTCAATTTGTAGTTTCTCAAGTATCTAGGTTCATGCACAGTCCATTGAAAGTTCATTGGAAAGTAGTTAAGTGAATTTTCAGATATTTGAAGGGAACTTCAAATTATGCTATGGTATTTCTGAAGTCTTCACATTTTTTACTTAAAGGTTTTCTCGATTCTGATTGGGCAAGTGATAAAGACTCGAGAAGAAGCACAAGTGGCTATTGTTTCTTTTTAGGAGATTGTTTTATCACTTGGATGTCAAAGAAACAACCTAGAATTGCTACATCTTCAAGTGAAGCAGACTATAGGGCTGCCTTTACAACTACACTTGAATCAATTTGGTTATAGAATATTCTCAGTTATCTTGATGTTCGTGTTCATCTTCTAGTATTAATATGTCAGACAGTTTGAGTGTTATTGCTATCGCAAAGAACCCTGTTCATCATGCTAGGACAAAGCATATAGAGGTTCATTACCACTATATTCGAGAACAAGTATCTAAGAAGCACATTGAGCTAGTCTAAATACCTACAAGTGAAAATGTTGCAGATATTTTTACCAAAGCATTTACCAAGGAAAGTCACAGGAAGTTTTGTAAGTTATTGAACCTTGTACCATTGTAACATTCAAGGGAGGATTGTTGGAATCAATGTCCAACAATGGTCCAAAACTGCTCAATAATA
Source organism: Ceratopteris richardii (assembly GCA_020310875.1). Classification (NCBI taxonomy): domain Eukaryota; kingdom Viridiplantae; phylum Streptophyta; class Polypodiopsida; order Polypodiales; family Pteridaceae; genus Ceratopteris; species Ceratopteris richardii. Next base: position 46,302,337 of record CM035439.1, on the reverse strand, counting down.
GCTTCAGTATAATTTCTTTTGTGTTCCTTATAAGAAAGCTACGTGGGCAATGTGGCTACAACAAAAGTCTCCCAACACGAGTGCCTGGGTTCGAATCTTGGGAAGCACAAAATGACAGTGACATGGAGTTTTTCTTTGGAAAAGCAAAAGCCTGTAGCTTTTCATAACGTGCCAATTTGTTCAGATTTCTAAACTTAACAAAGATACTTTTATATAGCTTTTCACCAGTGGCGATATCTTCCATCATAGCTTTATGCTTTATTAAGCTAGCTTTTCAAGGCTTCTAAAATACTATATAAGGAGGGCAAGGCTCATTATGTGAGCATCACTCAACCACTCAACAATCTCAAGCTCTTGGAGAAGAACTTGAAGGAGGTGATCAATCTTCCCAAGTTAGGAGGAGATCTTGGAGGCCATCTTGGAGGAGGAGTTCTCACACTCTTGGAGTTGTGGTCTACATCTTGGTGATTATCTAGAGGAGATTCTACCAGCTTACCATCAACATACATTGTTGATTTATTGTGAGTAGCAAGTCTATTTTTGTTCTTACTTGCTAGGTCACTCATTTTTTTAGATTGATTAGAATTTGGGTTTGATGTAAAATAGTTATAAAATGTTTGTATTCTCCGTATTCTCATGCACACACTCTTCATACCTCTTGGGCACACAATCTCTTGTATCTAGTTCCTATTTCTGCCTAGATATTGATATTGCCAGTTTGTATCATATAAACACATTGTAATTTGACATTCATATATAGATAGTGTAGGTGAGCCTCATAACTTACTATTACACTTGAAATCTTGTCTATTCTCTCTCTATCTCTCACTCATCTACTTTTGAGCCTTAAGGTATGTATGTTAAGGTTCATTTGTTGGAAGATCATGTAAACTTGTGATATATTGTTATTGTGGCCCACTACCACTTCCAACATATGGTATTCAGACCTTAGAATACCAACACTAGCTCCCCACGACTCTTTGTAATCTGCCTCTACATGCTTCCTTTGTGTCTATGCCTTTGGCTGCTGCCAACACTCCCCTCACTCTCACGTCTGTCATCCCTGGTTGTGCTCTACGATGCGAATTCCTCATGCAAGGTCAGCTTCGAGCATTTCCCAATCTATGGCATGAGGTTTGTCGAAAGGTGGAAGCCGGTAGTGTGTTGAATATACAAGTGTTCACAAGTGAATAATTGAAGTAGATGGGTAGGCTGGCTGATAAAAGCTTCAGAATGATATTCCCCAAATCGCGTTGTGAACATCTCTTCAAAAGTCATCTTATAACATGCAAGTGAGTACTTTATATGACACTGCCATGCATAGCATACCTGTAGTGAAGGCATAGTGCTCATGTCGTAGGCGGGGTCTTGGTTTCCATGCTCAATGCCTGGGGTATTGACACGTGGTGCCTTGACGCATTGAAAGATCTTGAAAACTATTTGCATCATATCAAAGATCTTAATGGTCATATATGCGATGATGTCATCCATGTGGTGTAATTGGGGGAGCTAGTGGCAAATGCTCACCATCATATATCCAATAGTTGGGGGGCCATGTGGTGGTGCTAAATAGGGGTAGTTGAGCCAATCCTGGGATTGCTTGTTATTTTGAACTTTGATGGAAAATGCCTTCTAGGAGTTGTATCATGGCATAGGGCCCGAGCATGGATTGTACTTCAGGTGCAATGGTGCTTTTGTCGAGGTGTGCATCATTTCTAGATATTCTTGTAATAGCTCCATGTGCTAGTTCGGTTGAAAGATTTTTCCTTTCTTTGCTTCAAGGGGTAGGCCTTCGGGCTCAAACTATACAGTAGTGTGAGTTGGTTTCTTCCTTGTTTCTTTTTCAATAGCTAATTGATACTCTACCACCTATAGAAAGTATGGTTTGTACTGAAGCTCAATAATAGAGATGTACCTTCGAGAGGCCAGCTAAGCAAAATAGGGCGAGTGTAATATTTGTTCCTCGATCATGGCCATGGCATGTAGCTATGCTTCGACACTTGCAGAGTGAGTCTTTCCAAGTTCTTCCACAAATTTGATCCATGTGGGAATCGAAAGTTCAAATGTGTATTGGCCTTTTGCCATGACATGTCCGCTTGGGATTGGTTGTGGTTCGTAGGCCTCTTCGTATGTGTCCTCCCCGGTATAGAAACAATTTCTTCTTCAGCAGGAATCTCTGGTGGGGAATCTGACATGGGAGGCTCTGATTGAGCTGTAATCTCTGCTTCAAGATCAATGACACAAGCCCGTAAGGTGGTTTGTTTGTCAGGGATTTTTTTTTTGGGGGGGTGACTACAAGAACTGGTTGGGGTTATGCATGTTCCTTGAATAGTAAGGCTCTTTGATCTGCCTATATCTTCTAATATTATCCATTGATTTTGTCGTAGTCCTTGAGTAATCGAGCATGATCTTCCAATAATACTTGCATTGTTTCAGAGGGGACTGCATTGAATCGGCTGGGACTTAATGTTTCTGTTAGAACAAGCCAATCACAAATTGATGATTATACAGATCTTGAAGAAAGCTTATGGTCAGAATGAAGTGAAGGAAGTTATTTGTGAAAGTGAAGAAGATTTCAGAATGATGTCTTGTACACATATGTACATATAAGTAAAGAATCTTGTAAACTGAGTATAGCTAAACCCTTAGGATGATAAGGAGCAATGTCATAGACGCGGGATGAGTCTAAAGGCATGTATATATAAGTTAATGTTGACAAGAAATATGTATGAGAGTCATTTTGTAGATGACAAATGTCTTAGAGATGTGTAGAGAGTTTTTCCAGAAAATAGCGACGGGTTTTTCTCTGAGTGCTCTCTGTCTGATCATGTGGATCAAGATTTCTTCTGTACACATCTAATTGAGAAGCTAATGAAGCTATGTCTAGAGTTTCATAATCTAATTCCTCTCCTACTGTGAGAATGATCAATAGGAACATTCATATGTGGAATGTGAAAACTGAAGTCTGAGAGTAGCGCACTTTTCCGTCTCAGTGTTTTGCTTAGATCTGAGTGTATACTGTAAAGTTTTTGATGAGTGAGCACTTAAAATCTAAGTTAGGAGATAAGGAAGCTATGGCTAAAAGCATTTAGCAAAACGGGTTATATATTGGGAGAAATCAACTTAAGAAGTTGACCATGTCGAAGGCGCTACTTCTGGAAGACAGTTATGACATATCTTTGATCTTAAGGATCAAATTAAACTTTTGATGATTAGTTCTGAGAACTAATGATTAGTATGATTGCGCAAAGGTATTGCAAATACTTGTGCATCATTTGCTAGAAGAAATTTGAAGTTATGTGCAGGTAATGAAGTTGATTTGTGAAGCAGACTTTCTGAAGTAAACACTTCTTCACTCAGAGAAGTGTTGATGGAAGTTTTGGTAAAGAAAGAAAGTATTTGTGTAAAGTTTGGTTTACAACTGACATAGAAGTGTTCTTAAGTCAGTATAGATCAAACCTTTGGAGATTAAGAGGTCTCCAACAGTGGTATCAGAGCTGAAGGTGCAATACAAGAGAAGAAAAGACAATCGAAGTTCCGACTGGTGCAGATATTGAAGTTCTTCATAAATAAAGGAGGACAAGGACAAATTATTGAAGACAACCTGCAGAAGTTCAAAGCACGAATTCGAAAAGAATCAAGAAGGACAAATCTCATATCAAAGGTACACTTTATCCTCATAAACCATAGTAATTGCAGATATAGAAGGTCAAGGATGGGAGAAAGCTTGCAGATTGATAAGCTAGATAGGGAGAACTATCCAGCATGGTCCATGAGGATGGAAGCACACCTCATGAGCAAAGACCTTATGGCATTCAGTATAGGAGAATAAGAAAAGCCTGAATTTTCAGATCCTAGTATTCCAACTAGGGAGGAGCTTGCAATTTTGAAGACTTGGATGAGAAAGGATGCTCAAGCAAGGAGTATCATTTACATGGCTGTAAATGATTATCTGCTACCTCACATTAGAGGTTTGGAAAGTGCTACAGATGTTTGGAATGCCTTGGAAGAGCATTTTCAAAATACAACTAAGTCAAGGAAGTCCTCACTATGGGCTGAGTTCACAACCTTCAAGAAGAAGAGCTCACAATCAATTTCTGATTATGTGGCAAGGATGAAGGATATTGCAGATAGCTTGGGAGCAGTGGATGAAGACATTGAAGAGGAAAAGTTGGTAAGACAAATACTTACAGGTCTGAGAGGAGATGAGAAGTGGAAGCCTTTCATATTGTCCATAGAGTTGTCACTTGATCACTTTACTCCTGACCTTAATCAATTGCTAGGACACATGCTAACTTTTGAGCAGGACATTAAAGGAGACAATGATAGAAGTGCAAGTCAAGCTATGTACTCCAAGGACAAGAAAAAGAATGGCAAGGGAAAGCAATCGACTGATGATGAAGGGACTTCAAGTCAAGCCAACTTCACAAAAGGAAAGATGAATTTCAGAGGTAAAGGAAGAGGAGGTAAGAACAAAGATAATGCTAAAGCTTGTTGGATTTGTGGTAGAACTAATCATTTGGCAAATGATTGTTGGTATAACAACCAAAATGGTGGAAGCAATAATCAGAATTATAATCAAAGAGGTAGAGGAGGCAGAAACCAAAGAGGCAACTTCAGAGGAAGAGGTGGTAGGACATCATATGGTAGAGGAGGTGGAAGAAACTTCCAATCTCAGTCCTACAACAACAATTATTATAATTATGCATCAGATCAGAAAGATGATATGACTCTTATCTTGAATGCAACTCATGAATCAATGGGAGAAGATCAAAGAGTGTTTTATATTGACTCAGGGTGTAGCAATCATCTGAGTGGGAATCTATCCTTGATGACTGATATGGAAGCAAAGGTGAATGGACATACAGTTCAAACAGGTGATAATACCAAACATAAAGTGGAGAGCATTGGATCAGTAAAGACAAAAAGTGGAAGTACACTTCTGAGCAAGGTACTTTATGTTCCTACTATTCCAAAAAATTTGATAAGTGTAGGGCAAATTGTGGAGAAAGGATATGAGGTAAGATTCACAAATGATGGTGTTTATGTGCAAGATCCAAATCAGGGATATAGAAACATAATTGCAGGGAAAAAGGAAGGAAGATTGTTTACTCTCAAAGTCCAAGGTAATGTGGGACATGCATTATTTACCTATGGAAGTCAAAAGGTATCTGAATTAGACCTATGGCATAAAAGGCTAGGTCATTTCAATGAGAGAGCTATAAAGGAAATGTCAAAGAATCAGGTAGTGCTTGGATTGCCAAATATTGAAGGGCAACATATGGTGTACAAGTGTGAAGCTTGTCAATTAGGTAAAGCACATAAAGGTTCTTACAACAAATCAGGGTACAAGCATTCAAATATGCTTGAATTGGTTCATACAGATGTATGGGGTCCCTCAAGGGACTATAGCATAAATGGATCCAGATATTATGTGGTGTTTGTTGATGATGCAACCAGATGGATTACTCTATATGTAATCAAGGATAAATCAGAAGTTTTCAAGACATTTAAACATTTTCATGCTTATGCAGAAAGGATCACAGGGCAAAAGCTTAAGAGGTTAAGGTCAGATGGAGGGGGAGAGTATTTCTCTAAAGAGTTTGATGACTATTTGTGGAATGCAGGTATAAAAAGAGAAGTAACTTGCAGGTACTCCCCTCAACAGAATGGAGTAGCAGAAAGGAGAAATAGGACTCTTGTAGAATTTGCAAGAGCCATGATGAAGGAAAAGAATTGTCCAAATTACTTATGGGCAGAAGCCATTAACACTGCAACATACCTTGTGAATAGGTTACCTTGTAAAGCTTTGGATGGAGGAACCCCTTATGAAGCATGGTGGGGTAAGAAACCTACTCTTGATCATTGTAAAGTGTTTGGATGTATTGCATATGCTTATGTTCCTTCACAATTAAGACATAAGCTAGAACCAAAAGCAGAGAAGTATGTGTTTATTGGATATGATGATAGACAGATGGGTTACAGATTGTGGAGTCCATCTACAAAGCAATTTCTTGTTACTAAAGATGTGACATTTGATGAGCAAAATACATGGTATACAGGATCAACAAATGATTATGCAGGTGTTGAAGAGATACAAAGAAAAGGAAAGGCAAAAGTAAAAGTGTATGAAGAAAGTATTGATGAAGTGGACTCTAGAAGTAGATTGCAGGATCATGTAGAAGAAGGGCCAAGATTTGATCCAGAATCAAATGAGGCTGAAACTTCGAGAAGTGCAGAAATCAGAAGATCTACAAGGGAAAGGAAAGAGCCTATAAGGTATAGTTATGATACATCTTTCCTAACAACAAAAGATTATGCTTACATTGTAAAGACAGAAGAAGATCCAACCACTTATGAAGAAGCCAAAGGTAAACAAAATTGGGAGAATGCAATGCAGGAAGAATATGATGCTCTACTTGAAAATGAAACTTGGGAATTAGTACCAAGACCAAAGAATCAGAAAGTTATTGGATGTAAATGGGTATACAAAACAAAGAGGTTTGCAGATGGTAAGGTGTCTAGATACAAGGCTAGACTTGTGGTCAAAGGTTTTGCCCAAACTTATGGGGTAGATTATGATGAAACCTTTAGTCCTGTTGCTAAAATGTCTACAATTAGAACATTGATTGCTATTGCTGCTTGTAAGGGATGGAAATTATCACAATTGGATGTGAAAAATGCTTTTCTAAATGGATACATTGCAGATGAAGTATACATGGAGCAACCAGAGGGTTTTATGGATTCAATTGGATCAGATTATGTGTGTAAGCTCAAGAGAGCTTTGTATGGGTTGAAGCAAGCCCCAAGAGCTTGGAATTACAAATTGGTTAAGTTCTTGAATGAATGTGGATTTCAAGCATCAAAGGCAGATAGTAGCTTGCTAGTGAAAACAAGTGAAAATGGATACATTTACATGTGCATTTATGTTGATGATATTATTGTTACAGGAACAGATGCTCAAGGAATCAATGAACTCAAAAGGCAAATAGAGAAGGAGTTTAAGATAAGTGATTTGAGAAACTTATCTTATTTTCTAGGAATGCAGATTGTGTATACTCAACATGGAGTATATGTTTCACAAGAGAGATACTTGAAGAATCTTCTAGTCAAGTTTAACATGGAGGATTGCAAGACCTCAACTACACCATTGGAGGTAAATCATAAATTAAGCAGGTATGGAGGTGAAGAATTCAATGATATGAAGAAATATCAGAGTTTGGTAGGTAGTTTAATCTATGCTACCTTGACAAGGCCAGATCTATCATATGCAGTAGGTGTGTTGTCACAATTTATGCATTGTCCAAAGAAGACTCATTGGATTGCAGCCCAAAGGGTACTCAGATATATCAAAGGAACCTTAAGTGAAGGTTTGTATTATGGTTTCACTTCTGACACAAGAATCAAAGTGTTTAGTGATGCAAATTGGGCAGGTGATTCAGATGATAGAAGGTCTACTCATGGGTATCTTTGTTATGTTGGAGATAAACTAGTTTCTTGGTGTTCAAAGAAGCAACATACAGTTGCTTTATCATCCACAGAAGCTGAGTATAAAGGGATGGTAGAAGCTGCAAAGGAAGTGATATGGTTGAAGACCTTGATGAAGAGTTTTGAGACTGATCATAGTACTCCAATTATTTTTGGAGATAATATGAGTTCTTTGTATTTGGCAGCTAACCCTGTTTTTCATGCCAGGACTAAGCATATAGAGATTCAGTATCATTTCTTGAGGGAAAAGGTACTTGATAAGGAGATTGAAGTGATGTACACTCCAACAAAAGAACAAGTGGCAGATATGATGACAAAGAGCTTGGATGGACCTAAGCTACAGAGATTCAAAGAGATGGCAGGAGTGAAGAAGAATGGAATAATCACAATTAGTGATTGAGGGGGAGCTGTTAGAACAAGCCAATCACAAATTGATGATTATACAGATCTTGAAGAAAGCTTATGGTCAGAATGAAGTGAAGGAAGTTATTTGTGAAAGTGAAGAAGATTTCAGAATGATGTCTTGTACACATATGTACATATAAGTAAAGAATCTTGTAAACTGAGTATAGCTAAACCCTTAGGATGATAAGGAGCAATGTCATAGACGCGGGATGAGTCTAAAGTCATGTATATATAAGTTAATGTTGACAAGAAATATGTATGAGAGTCATTTTGTAGATGACAAATGTCTTAGAGATGTGTAGAGAGTTTTTCCAGAAAATAGCGACGGGTTTTTCTCTGAGTGCTCTCTGTCTGATCATGTGGATCAAGATTTCTTCTGTACACATCTAATTGAGAAGCTAATGAAGCTATGTCTAGAGTTTCATAATCTAATTCCTCTCCTACTGTGAGAATGATCAATAGGAACATTCATATGTGGAATGTGAAAACTGAAGTCTGAGAGTAGCGCACTTTTCCGTCTCAGTGTTTTGCTTAGATCTGAGTGTATACTGTAAAGTTTTTGATGAGTGAGCACTTAAAATCTAAGTTAGGAGATAAGGAAGCTATGGCTAAAAGCATTTAGCAAAACGGGTTATATATTGGGAGAAATCAACTTAAGAAGTTGACCATGTCGAAGGCGCTACTTCTGGAAGACAGTTATGACATATCTTTGATCTTAAGGATCAAATTAAACTTTTGATGATTAGTTCTGAGAACTAATGATTAGTATGATTGTGCAAAGGTATTGCAAATACTTGTGCATCATTTGCTAGAAGAAATTTGAAGTTATGTGCAGGTAATGAAGTTGATTTGTGAAGCAGACTTTCTGAAGTAAACACTTCTTCACTCAGAGAAGTGTTGATGGAAGTTTTGGTAAAGAAAGAAAGTATTTGTGTAAAGTTTGGTTTACAACTGACATAGAAGTGTTCTTAAGTCAGTATAGATCAAACCTTTGGAGATTAAGAGGTCTCCAACAGTTTCATCGAGTCAATCCATTGCTGCTTCAAAGTTCTCGAGATTCTGCTCTTGTAACCTCTGGTTCTCTCCTTTTACAGTTGCAAGATGTCTTCATAATAGCCCCATATTGCATGTGAGCATGGCATTCCATATTGTCTGAGCATGTAAAAGATTTTCTACATCTCTGAGGGCTTCTTTAGTCTTCTATTCTGATTCTAACTCTAACGAGGAAAGCCTCACGTAATTCCTGATTGTGTGTGTTCAGGGAAGCATTCTTGATGGTTAAAGAATTCAACTGCACCTGTAGCTATGTAGTAGTCTGTTGTAATGTCTGGTAATTGCTTCTGAAAGATGCAAATTCTTCTCTAACTTGAGTCATACAAGCAAACATGTGATGGAATGCAGTGTCAATGGTGGGTGATAATAATAATTGTAGAGTGTATGATGATGATGATGCTAGCATGGGTGTAGATGCAGGGGGAAAGGGAAAGGGGAATGGGAAGGTCGATGCAGTGGTGATCGTAGAAAATTGTGATGTGCGGATAGGTGGTAGTGCAATGGTGGATGTGGGTGGTGGTGATGTAGGAGGTGAAATGTCCATGTTGCTGGACATGGCATCTAGTGCAGTAACCATGAATAGTGGTGTGATGGTGGGTGCATGAGTGGGTGTGAAAATGGGACTTGCAAAGGAGTAGGAATATATAACCTATTGGGGTTCTCAAGTGGTTTGAAGTAGAGGAGAAGGTAAAGGTGATATAGTAGGATAGGGAGCTAACACTAGGAAGAAGTTCATGGGGGGTGGAAAAATGAAAACATAGGCCTTGGCGGCATGGGAAATGAAGGAAAGGATGGAGTGAGGAATAGGTTGATTCGAATGCTGGTAGCTATAGTGGAGAGATGATTTGGAATGGTTTCATGTAGAGTTTGGGGTGTTGAGGCGATTATAGCTTCTACAATAGGACTTGCTATGAATGTGGACAATCGAGGTGAGGTGGGTGTATGGGGGAAACTAGATGCATGGGAGATAGAGGAGGTGTAGGCAATCTGATGGGAATTTCAATGGGGGTTATGTATACTACTGGTGAAGGTTGATGCGGGGAGTCAATGATGATTGTTTCTTCTACTGGCTAGGGTTTTGTTGTGGTGTCAAGAATTAGTTGTGCTTCTTTTGGATGATGAGAAGATTGTGCATCCATTGGCATGCGGATATACTAACCTGGGTTGGACATTAGAAAAATTCACAGGATCGAATTGTGGTAAAGGTTTTCTCTTCAAAAAATGGAGTGCTTTGGCAGTTCCCATAGATTTTAATAGTTCTTTAAAACCTTGAATAAAGGATTCTTCAAATCCTCTGCTAGTAAGTTTTTGCTCTAGGATTTCTTGACTTTGTTCTTCAGACAACTGTCGATATGCCCACACTGCTTGCATATTTCGATATAATTTCTGGATGGCCAGTGTATAGGCGACAACATCAAATGTGTCATCTTCATGGGTGCTTGTATCACCTTGAGCTTCCATTTTCTTTTGTTTTTGTTCCTCTTGGTCATCTTCTTGTGATTCAAGATTGGTTTGACTAGCTTCATCATTTCCTTCTTCATCATCAATCACTATTCTATCTTCAGCATCTGAGCTGTATACTACCTGTTCTTGTGGTTTGTGAGGGGGTGTAGTAGGATAGCTTGGATGTTCGTATTCTTGAGAGAAACAATGACCTTCTCAAAATTGGAATTCACTAGAAAATGCATCATGGATTTCGAAATCAAAATTTGTATTAGAAGGCTCTACCTCGAGATTAGCTATGGGAAATGTAAAGGCATCCACACCGATGGAGGTGGGAATCTCTACGACTTTAGTAGTAGCTGCTTGAGTGGAGGCCTTTGTAGGAGTCAGTGCACTGGTAGTGCCTTTTGTTATTACGGGGCATGAGATTCAGATGCGTATTGGTTTTATAGGTGCATGAGGTTCGGTTGGAGATTGTTGAGCGGATGGTTGCGGTGAAGGTGACCTTGTAATCTGTAGACATGGAATAGAACCTCTCATGTGCTTGCATGCCTTGCTTTTGCTTAATTTCTCGACCTTCTTAGTGTTCCCTCAAACCTTGTCAATTCCTCATTGGTCATAGCGCATTTGATGGGTAAGTCATAGGCCAAACACATATAGACAATTCTGTGAGAGCACAATATCCATGGATGACGTGCTTGCATTCCCATCTTTGTTGTGCTAAATACAATTGATCTATAATCTAACTAGCAAGATCTATAGTATAAGCTCCTATGTTTGCTAAATATAAGCCAAACCAGATGTGTTTTTGTGGAATGGTAAAGCAATCCTCTGCAAGGAATGTAAAATGTTGCATGCAAATTTGCAATGTCTTTGAGATTTTTAGAGTGATGGCCGATATATCGGTCCACTTCAGGACGTCATCTCGTTTCATAGGCTCAAAAATAAGCCTTTCTTGTTCTCTTGGTGTGTGAGTCCCATGGATCTTAAGTGTAGCTCGAATGAGGTCCTTTGATAGATAAAACATCTTATAGGGTAGGTCATTCACTAGGGAGCGAAAAATAAACGTACCTGGCAATTCCTTTCTCTCAGGAGCTTCAAGGGTGGTTACCAAATAGTAGCATTGATAGAAATCAGGTTTCGGCAAAGGGTCACTAAAATACTTTGTGAAACTAGCCCTAGCCCAAATTGGCATAACTCTTTTGAATTATGAAGCTCTTCAAATTTACTTGAGCAAAACTGATATCTACCCCACTTGTTACCATCAAAACAAAGCATTACATCATAGATAAAGCTGGCATCCGCAAGGGGTCTTGCTAGACCTTCAAACCAGTGTGAATTATTGTGTACCTTTTCAGTGCGTCCCATAGGAGGATAATCAATGGGCATCGGTCCTGAGAAACCTTGAAATTTTGGTGGTTGCAATGTAGGGTAAGATTTAGCTAAAAGTTTACCAAAATGGCCCACTGTCGCATTAGGGCTAGCCTCGAAAGTTCCTTCTGCTTGCGTGATGATCCGAGTGAGTGCGGAGGTGATCTTCTACACAAGATTAACACATTAGTATGGAAACAAATTTTGATCCCAATAAAGTGAGACCGCAATTCCTTTCCATAGCCAATGTGTAACCCGTGTAGCCTTGTGTTGTGAGATGGTCTATAGAATGATTTCTCATCAACTAATGCAAGTCACTAGACACCTACATGCTTTAGATAGTGCATACATTGGTTGATGAGATATGATTACAAGTGACGGTGGGTTAGTGTGGGTGAATTTATACAGATTTCTATCATGAGTGAATTATTACAAGGGTAAGGGTTAGTCATGATGGGTGTTATATTATACAAAGGATCATGTGGAGATTGTTGGACACGTTTTGACATCCATTTCCTAAGAGTTGGTGTATGAGTGGTGTTCTTTTGCTAAGGTACAAAAGATGATTCGGGCAATAGTGGTGTCGATGGATGGGGTGATGTTGACGGGATGTATATTACATGGCTTGGGTTTTGAGCTAAAATACAATGCTTGGGTACCCAGATCTGCGTGGGTGTGGGTCAGTTTGTTAAGTACTTTTTGGTGATCTAGATCTTTTTGGTTCTCGTCAATGGAGAAGAAGTTCAAGGGAATGTTGGATGTTGACTTTGATTCTGCATTGACTTCTTCTTATCATAGCCTGCACTGTTATTAGAAATTGATGGTGCATTCTGAACTTTCGCATGCATACTTGCTTTGTGTTGCTTGCCTTGGGTTGCTGATACTGCTTCCACTTTTGGGTTGTCTGGTAGGGTAGTCGGTTGGAGTTCCTTCATCGTGGTTGACTTCTTAGTGATCGTGGTTGAGAGGTCTGGTTGACACTCTGCTTTGGAAAGGAAGGGAGGTCCAACACTTGTGTGAACTGCCCATCAAGAAGTGAGGCATTCTGTAGAAGATATCTAGGCCAGTGCATGGGAAGTGTGGAGGATGGGACATAGGAGCCTATGGTCCCCATTTGTCCACTGATGTGTCCCACCTGACCACTGTTGCAAACCCCTTCCTGTGCAAAGGAAGACGAGGGGAAGATTTCCTAGCATCCTCTTGACTAGCAACTATCCATCGCCAAGCTCTCATGGGTTGACTTTGGATGGAGCATGCTTAGCTGATGGATCTGTCCAAAAATATTTTGGTCCACCTTCGCAATCGTTTCATATGGTCTAGGGTTACATACCTTAGGCGGGGTATTGTTAGGGAAGTCAAGTAGTTCGATGTTGGTCTAAGGTCCTGAATTGTAGGGAGACTTGTCTAAGAATTAGGTCCACTAAGTGCTCGCATAACCAATCTTGGCCACGGATTAATGGTTCTATCAGGTCGTCGTCCTAGCACACTAGGAGTTTCACTGTCATTGTCACTTCTTGTATGAGGATAGGAAGGTCCACCTCACCCATGCAAGGGGCTTCCATGCCTCCTAGCCCTATGAGGTATGCCCCAATTGGCCACATTTCTAGTCCTGAGTCCTTATAGTGAGACCACCTAATCGCACTAGTTGCAGCACCTGAATCATTTAAATCCCTAAGCTCATGGCGGGTGTTGCCTTGGTTTAGCATGACTATAACAAATGGTCTCCTATCTACTATGCTAGGGTGAGAAGCAGGCTTTGTTTGACACATGGCCATGGGGTATCTTGGTGTGTCCTCGAGATGGCTATAATGTTCTCTCCCTAATCCTTGTCTTCTTAGTTTCATGCATTTAATGCATTCTAGAGCTTCTAGCAGAGCTTCCGTGTGTATTCTCTTTTCTTCCTCCTTATGCTTCTTTGCCAATGTGAGTTGTCTAAGCATATCCTCAGTAAGAGGTTCTTGGTAAAGCTTGACTCTACAGCCACTAATGTAATTGGGCATTATCTCTCCTTCTAGTGTGGATAATTATATTGCTCCAATTGTTGACAGTCTGTTAATGATCATAGGTCCATAACCACATTTCTCTAACTTCTGTGCATGCTGTTTGAGCGTATATACTAGGACTAAGTCACCTTCCTTTAAGCCTTTGTCTTTCACATGTGCATCAAAATAAGTTTTCTATCGCTTCTTTGCTACGTATATCCCTGCTGCTACTTTCAGCTTGGTATCTCCTAATTGTTCCAAGTCCATTATCCTTGATGATAATTCATGGCCGATCCACTGATATTCATGTGCAACCTTAAGGGTGGGTATTAAAAAGTCAAAAGGGAGCACAACATTTTGACCAAAAACCATCTAAAAGGGAGTTGCATTGAGTACGGACTTGTAGGCCGCTCGATATGCCCAAACATTGTGGTGTAACTATTTGTCCCAATCTGAACGTTGGTTGTTCACGAGTTTTGTCAGTACATTACAAAGGATCATGTTAGTGCTTTCTGCTTGACCATTGGCTTGAGGATTATATGGTGTGGGCTTCTTGTGAATCACCATAAAATCATGTAACAAAAATTCAATGACCTAGTCTAGAAAGTGAATTCCTCGATCGCTCACCAACTCTATAGGCAATCCATATCTCGTAAAAACATTTTCAAATAAGAATTTTGTTGTCATGTGTGCATCATTCTTTTTGGTCACCTTAGCTTCTACCCATTTGGTAAGATAATCTGTCGTTACTATGATGTATTCCACATGCGTACCTTTTGCAAGGGGGTTAATGGGTCCTACAAAGTCTATACCCCACTTAGAGAATGCACATCCTCCCATCATGGGTTTTAGTGCCATTTCATCTCTGCGAGTACGAAACGGCATTCTTTGGCACACATCACATCTCTTAACATAGGTATGTGCATCCATGTGAAGAATGGGCCACCATAATCTTGCAAATAATATTGCTTTGAATATTCTAGCGGGGCCAAAATGACCTCCTGCAACACCTTGGTGTGTAGTCTCTAATATGCTCAAGTAATCACTCTCATGAACACATTGTCTTAAGTATCCATCTCTTTCTTGTTTGTACATGTTATCACCAATAAGTGCATAGTCTTGAGCTTCTTGCTCTAGACATCTTTGTCTTACTAAAGTCGTTCCTTGATGGAATCTTTTTGTCCTTAGGTATGTTACCATTGGTTCACTCCATTCTGGTGTGAGAGAAACATGATACAAAGTGTGTAAGACAATAATTACGCAATATAACACAGGAGCAATAGCAGAGAAGATAACAGATATAGGAGAATCTCAACAATTTTCTACTAGCAGCAAGTACAAAGATGATGGCGTTGTCCACCCGTGCGCTCTCAAGGTAGAGCTTAAATGGTGATCTAGACAACTCTAGATAGGGAGATACAAGGTAGAGGTATGCTGGCTCAACTCAATGTCTTAGGTAGTGTAGAAGTCATGTATATATAGGATCATGGGTGGCCTGCCATGGACGGCTATTGTTAAACGTTATATCGAAATGTTAAACGTTTAATCGTCACTTCTACTTCGGGTTCAAAGTATTTCAAGTTCAGCCGATTCTGAACCTTCTTAACAGTAAATGTTCTCCTTAACCACGTGGGTCCTTGGGAGTGGTAGGGGTCTGTTAGACAGAGGCCCTGTATTATTTTCCCAACCTCTCATACAAACATTAAATACTCTGTCACGTCTTAGCTCAGTACTGGTCTCTGAACACTGCTACTACGCGGCTTACTGGGACGTTGAAATTTCCGGGCTGGATCTGCTATAGCAGGAGAGCAGTAGTCCGGTTCTTGACTTAACTACTTAACTACTCTACTTCATTCGCCGAATATTACACAGAATGCACCTATTCTTGACTCGGAGGCACATCGAACACTTATACTCAAAAGTATACAACTTACTGTATGTAAACGACAGCCGAACCGTAACAATCTTATCACTAGTTCCAAGGCACACAGGCTCTTACAGATACAAGTCCTTCCTGGGAACGGAATCCCCAGAGAACACAGACTATTGTATCGACTTCAGTTGCTTCACAGAACTTTAACAGACCAACAGTGAGATTACTTCCCTGCTCTCTGCTTCGCCGACGTCTGATAACAACAAGCCACGCTTAACAATACTCAACGACACACTTAACCATTACCGAACAGCTTTGTAACACACTGCAACTTGTTCGTAACTATATATTAAGATGCGAACAAACTACTAAGCAAAGTGCAACAGAACAGGACAGAAACAGACGGATCAGAAATATGCACTCAACAATACACTGCAATTCCCAAAATGGGCGCTCACAGACAGAATAGAAGATACACTTAACAGAACAGAACCGAATAGAAAGACAAACTTAAACAAGACACTGCAAGTCCCGAAATGGGCGCGCTTTTTGCCATTCTTTTCTCATTTCCTTATATAGAGGATTTTTTACAGTGGTGCGCGAATCTTTTGTTACCTACACGTTTCTCGAAAGGTTCTTTCTATTTAAGGCGCCTGTCCTAGTACAATTGTCCTTATTCGGCGGCCGTCTAACACTATACATGGGCGGTAGAGCGTGGGCGGCCACCGCCCGCGTAATTGCCATACACGGCTTAGACTGGTTGAACCGACCTAACAAATATAAATGATTTCTGACTCCGATAGGGAATATTCCCTTTACCGTCGCGCCGGGGGCGCTGCCCCCGGACCCCCACCAAGGGGCCCGCTGGCCCCCTGGGACCCCCTAGCTAGGGGGCCCGCTGGCCCCCTTGGACCCCCCAGCCGGGGCTGCTCATCGCTGCCCCGGACCCCATAATTGGGGACCCTGGTAACTCCCTTTCCTTATAATACCTTACATGGTCCAATATGACCTTCATCCAACATTCAAGTTGGGATTCCCATCAATTGGGTAATGCACGCTTGGCTTCTCCTCATAAAGGGGGCCTTACAAAATGTGCATACAATCATGAGGGGTAGACATTGATCATATACTAACAAAGTGGCATGTTCCACAAGTGTTCTTTCACAACAATCTTGGCATTCTTTACATAGCTTATAAACATAATATACTCCTGGTGTGTGCAGAGTCTACAATGTACGATGTTTTGAATGATGTTGCTTCAATGAACCTACATGTGCTAATAGCAACCAATTCTTGTATTCGGATTCGTCTACACAACAAGCAAGAAATTTCTGATTATCTTGTTTATATATGCTTTTTACTAGAACCTAGTATCTTTGTGACTAGGTAATCTCTCCTTCTCTGATCCAAATCTGAGGATTCTTGGGTCTAAATTTGTGAAGATTTGGCCCATTCAGGTACTATCTCAAGATTAAATAAGTATGCATCTGGTAGCTCATCCGCTACTCCTTGAGGAGCTTCTCTCGTAGTTAATCGTGAAAGGTGGTCTACTTTACGGTGGGTTCTTCTCTTTTTGATTACTACCTCAAAGTCGTATTCCATTAGTAAGAGAAACCAACGTATCAATTATCCGGTATTACAAGGCTTATTTACTAAGTACAACAATGCCTGATGATCCGTGAAGAATTTGAACTTATTTGCCAATAAGTAATGCCTGAATTTCTTGATTGCGTATATCATTCCTAATCCTTCACGCTTAGTCGTGGTGTAATTTCTTTTTGCTGCATTTAACTGTCTACTCGTGTAAGCTATGGGGAGATCCATATTATCTTCATTTGTGGGTTGTGTCAACACACATCCTATGGCATAGTTGGATGCATCCACATGTACATGGAATGGCTTACTCCAATTTGGTGTTGTTAATATGGGTGTTGAACACAAGCATCGTTTAAGTTCATTGATTGATGTCTCATATTCATCTGTCCATTCAAACTTGGTCAAAAGAGAGTACAAGGTCTTTGTTATGATCATGTACAAGTGTATAAATCGTTGATAATAACCACAATGACCCATGAAAGCCTGTACTTCCTTTACATTCTTTGGCTTAGGTAGGTCTGCAATTACTTTCACTTTCTCTTCATCTGTAGAAATCCCATTTTTTGACACAATGTGTCCTAGAATTTTGCCTTGCCTGACCATTAAAACACACTTTTTTGGGTTCAGGAAAACCTGATATTCTCGACATTTGTCAAATACTTGTCTTAATTCAGGGATGTAGCTTTGCCTCATGTTGGAATGAGCACATATGTCATCCACACTTCCAAATTCTTCCATAAGAATTCCTTAGAAATATGACACATTAGTCATTGAAAAGTGGTGGGTGCACTTGTGAGTCCAAATGGCATCACACGAAATGCAAATATGCCCCGCTCTGTGGAAAAAGCCATCTTATGTTGATCTTCAAGAGCAATGGCTACTTGATTATATTCTGAGAACCCATCAAGAAGTTGTAAACTTCCTTGCCTGCAACTCTTTCCAATAAGTGCTTCGTGATAGGAAGAGGATAATTGTCTCTAATTGTGGCGGCATTAACTTTTTTAAGGTTAATACACACATGCAATTTTCCATTTTTGTTAGAAAAACACAATGGGGGATACCCATTCGCTATGCTCAATTTCATAAATGAATCTTTCTTCTATCAAGCGGTCTATCTCTTCTTTAATCTTGGTAGCATAATTATCGTTATAAGTGTATGGTTTCTGCTTACTAGGTTTTGCCTCTGGAGTCATAGGAATTCTATGAGAGCATATATTTAGGTCTACACCTTTCAAATCTTTGTAACTCCAACCAAACACATCTCTATATTCTTGCAATAGGGCCTTTTTCTTCTTCTTCCATCAAATCATGCCCTATGTATGTGCGTTTTTCTTCTCCTTCTTCAATTGTAACTACTATTTTTTTGGTTTTCTCTCGATTATCATATGCTTCTTCAATGCATGCTTCTCTTTTAGGCATCCCAACCATGATTCTTCTATCTCTTATTTCATATTTTTTGAAATTCTTCGGTACTTCCATGATTGGTTCTTCTTCTTCTTCTGTGTTAGGTGAATTTTTTCTCTTCTTTTGTCTACTTTTTGTATCTTCGGTGAGTGAATTGGGTTGTTCACTTTGACTTTCCCTGTCCATTTCTGGGGTATTGGCTTCCACAAAATAAAGATATTCCTCTTCTGTCAAACAAAATGGCTCCATGATAATGGACTCTAAGTCCTCGTCACTACTCTCATCTAGTTCTTGAGCCACTTCTATGCATTCTTCTAGAACAAAGTCTTCCTCTAGGGGTTCTATCATAAAGATTGAAATATCATATCCATCCTCATTGCAATGAGGAGTCCATTATTCTTTGTTCACTACTATATCCATCATGGATAAGATCTCTGCCCAACCGTGAGGCTTGAATTCCTCATCTGGAAACACTATAGGTGCATAAGCAGGATGTTGAAGATTTCGTGGATGTCGTTCTGAACCCAAAGTTCTAGCTTCTAATCGTTCTTCCACTTGCATGGCTCCCTTACACATCCATAAATTAGTATCCTCATGCAACCATGAAGGGCCTGCTTCTAATGAGTGCACAAACTCTGTTTCTTCAGGTGTCTTATGGATGGTATTCCACTGAATCACAGGTAAATATCGATGTGAATAATCTTTGAGATTAACTTTGATGGTTACCCCTAAATGTTGCAAGCACAAAGAACTAATTCCTCAATCTTTTACAATTTTCAACTGATGCATGAATGGTCACCCTAAAATCATCTCATAAGTTTGATTTTTCCCAAAATCGCAAACAGTGAAAGTGTGCCCAAATTATACACCACAAGTGGTGAGAGGTATGCCTTCTAGTAAGCCTAGTGGTTTCTCAATATGTCTGTCAGCCATTTGTAGCTTGATTCTTGTTGGTCTTAATGTTGGCATACCCCAATGTTTTCATAAAGCAGTGGTAGCTATGGCTACTGTAGCTCCTGAATCTAGGATGGCTTTGGTGGTGTAGCCTTGATGGGTTATTGGAAGATAGGTATGACCTTCCTCACCTTTTCTCTTATCTCCAATTCTTTCCGTGGGCATTTTTGGTACCTTCTTATGTGAACCTTCCTGTGAGTGAGCGGAAGCGGCCGTTGGGAATTGATTTTTTATGTGCTTCCATAATTCTATCTTACAATTCTTCTAAAGTGAGCTGACAGTGTAGTTTAGCGTTATTGATCACTTCGGTGCTTCTAGGCATTGTTTATTCTTCATTTCTCACTATTATAGTGGGTGCTCTCATACTGATAGATTTAGCTTCCCAAGGTCTTGTGAATAGAGGTAACTCTTGCAAACAGTTAGATTCAAAATCTGTTTATTCACTAAGTTGCTCTTCCTCTACATCGTCATAGATTGAGGGTCTGTCTTGGGGAAATTTTTCCTGCAAGTCATCTATCTCTTTAATAGGGGGTTGGTTTCTTGCTCGAGTCTCCATTTTTCCTCTTGGATTTCTCTTAGAAACTCTTGGGAGTACTTATGTATGGAAGAAAGGTCTTCTTCACACATCGTGTTTGGCACTTGAGATGGGGATGGTACATTACCTTCCTCTGTCTCTGGAACAGTAGGGTCCTTTTGTAGCCTCTCCAATAATCCTTGAAATTGTAACTCTGGTTTTGCTATATTACTCCAATTTATATATCAAGAGGTTTCAAACATGGTTTGGGCTAATTCTACCATCTTCATGAAAAGCTTAGTTCTCTCGATTTCTAAGTCCTCTCTTGGATACTTCTTGCTCAATTCAGCTACTTGAGGTCCTTCTCTTAACCTTTCCTGGTATGCTCGAAACATCATGTCTATGTTTTCATGTATGGGTTCAGCTAAAACTGATCTTGAATTCTGAGCTGGGTTCTCCTAATTCGACTCTTGCGAAGTTAATTCTAGGATTTTAGCTCTAGTTTCCTTTAGGTTCCCTTCAAATTCATTTATCTTTTTACTCCATTTCCTCTTAATTCTCTCCCGGGAATACTTCCAAGATTTCATCTTTCTACCACTAGATTCTCCAACTTTCCTAGTCTTGACTACTTTTTGGAGATTAAGCTATTGATTTTGCAACAACCCCTAGGCTCTTGTTATAGCTTGGATGGGTACATATGTAGGATTGGATCCATCTGAGGTATGTACAATACCTATCACGTTAATGGTGTCACTTTTGAAGCATTATCAGGGTTCTTAGGGCAATCTCTAATGATATGCTCTTTACCACATTCTACACAAAAACCTTGAATGTTATAATATTGTGACTTTCTTGGTATGGGAGGATGTGGACAATCCTTGATGAAGTGATCTCCTTGGCACCTAAAGCATGGTCTTTTAAGGCCCTGTGGTCTTGGCTGTCTCAACTAGGGTTGTGGGTTAGGTTTGGCATACATGACATTTGCGTAGTCGAGCTCCCAACTGGGTTCCAATGGTGGACTATCATATTGATATGTCCCCAAGTGTTTGGGAGACTTTGTGTAGTATGCGGGTGGGCAATATACATGGATTCGAGTCAAAGCTTTTTGAATTAGGATCACTCTCTATGATCAAGGGTGAAGAAGGGACTAAAGCCCTTCTCAGGTTCTCTTCTGCAACATCATATTTAACTAAAATGACATTGGCTGGTGGGGGGGCTTCAGAGCCAAAACTGGTTGTGGTCTTTGTTGAGCCTGATAAAGTAGCTTTGTGGAGGTCTATAGTAATGAGGTTGAACATTGTACTGTCGTGGATATCTACCTTATTGAGGGTATGCTTGTGGGTAATTTTGTCGTACTACTTGTTTGTTATATGGGAAATCTTGTGCGATGTGATTAGTGTACCATCTTTCAATCGTGCAGTATTGGCCACTAGGGTTGGCTTGAGGTTGCATTACATTGGGACACACATTTGCCATATGATTGCCACCACAGGTGTAACAACATTTTTTTGTTGTCAATCAAGGCATCTGCTTGCTAGAAACTCCTAGTTTCTAGGCCACCTTTTCTGTTGGGTCTTCTATCGAACTAGAAAGTTTTGAGGATGATTAAGATGAGATATCTGAGTCTTTGTAGACCTTTGAAAGTTTCAATTCATCTCCTAAATTATCCTGAATGTCTATGCAACTCGTTACACAGTGCTCTAGGTTTCTCGATTCCTTCAAATATACATAGGATCGTAGTTTAGAGCTCAAGAGGCCATCTAAAAACAAAGACACTTGTTTCTCCTAAGAGGAGATTTATGGGATTGGGCATCTCTCTATGTATTGCCTAAACCTACGTCCTGTAAGTCTAACTCTTTCCTAAGGAGCTTGTTTGAAGTTGTGGATCAATGAGGAAGTGTTATGCCTGATTCCACTTTTAGAGAATTCAGTGATGAATGACTCTAACAAGTGATGGATATCCCTAAATTTCCTTTGTTGTCAGGGTTGGAACCAGGTTAAAGTTGTGTTCTTTAATGTGAGTCCAAAGGCTTTGTATTGCATGAACATGTCTTCTACTTGCTCAGCTTGCAACAGTTGCTTAAACTCTGCAACATGGTCATAGGGGTTTCCTGTCCCATCAAAGTGATTTTTCATCAACTTCACTAATTGGGTAGGTCTCAATATTCTTGGATGTTCATGGGGTCTAGGTAGGGGAAAGTCATCCCTACCAACAAGTATTCTGGGTTCCCTTTGTCGATCCATTCTATCAATGTCCATGGTTGGTCTATCTCTTCCTATGGGATGAGTAAAACTTACTTCTAGCCTTTCCTTGTACTTCTCTCTTTGGGAGCCATGGGTCACGTTTACATTTGCTTGTGATGTGGGAAATACTAGTTTGCCTCTCCATGTATAAGCGTGTCTTGCATGATGGGGTACTACAAACACTCATTTTGAAGTGTTCTCTAGGTACACTATCTTTCTAGAGTATGTGGGTCCTTGAATTCATGAATGGTGATGGAACCTACTTCACTCGGTTGTTCCATTATATATCTCCAAAAGGCTTCATCAGTGTCCTTGTTTAGGAACAATTCAATTCTTCTATTATCCTGAGGGATCCACTCTGGATTTAGTATTCTTGTCACTATTGATTTCCCTCTAGGTGTCCTAGGTTCTTCTCTTAATGATTCTTTTCCTTGGGTTATTGCTTTTTGTATCGAGAGTGTCTACACCAAACTCATTTGTATGATTAGGTTGATTAGTTATGATGTACATTGTTCCTTCTTTGTCTATGTAAACATCTCTCTCGAACTTCACCACTGGGAATTCCAATCCAATGGTTTGGTCAGTGTTGTGCAATTGAACCACTGATCTTCTCAAACCATCCTCGTAGATGCAAGCACCTATGTGGTTGGTTCGGACATATTCTAATTTGGCCCTATAAGGTCCTTCGAGTCTTTCTAAGTAAGCTACGCTTAACCCTCCTTCCATTCTTTCCATGCTATAAGCCATTTCATACTCATTGGCATCTGATCCTAAGCCATATGGGTAGCTATTCAATTGTTGTGGCCACAAACGTATAGTAGTTCCTACACTTGCTTCCAATGATCGAAGGCTTCATCGATCTGACTTACCTATGTGTTTTCTTGATCTAAGGTTCATGAATTTTTCTTCCTTGACCACTCGATACACTTTCTAATCGCCAATGCTTCTTTGTTCTTAGTCACTTGTTTTGTTCTTACTTCTTTCAAATTCTTGTCTTGTCTCAATGTATACGTCAGGAATCGACTTTTCGTTGTACGTTTATGTTCTCTTTTGTCGAAATTAAGTTCTTTCCTTTAGTTTTTTTTTTTGTTTTTGCACACTTTTTTCTTACTCATGGACTTGAGAACTTAAGTCTAAGGACTTGGTGCATTCCTATCGCCGTCCTAATTCAATCCACAATGCTACATGTTTAGCCAAAGTTAATAATTGACTGAGGGGGTTGAGTATTTTTCCAACCTCGAGTCAGCTTCATTGAATGCCTTGTTGCCCAAGACGTCGTGCTTCCCAAGCCTTGCTTAGTTTGCTCTCTGCCTTGCTTTGATTGCCCTTGGATGACTCTTGCTAGACCTGTCAAAATCCAATGTTTAGACCAATTCTTAAATCAATGATAAGACATTTTGATGTCTACACTACTCTACATCTTACTTTGATGTATAGCTTCCTACGTCGTTACTCTACATCTTACCGTCACACGCTCATCCTCCAAGCTCTCTCCCCGGCAACGGCGCCAAATTTGGTGTCGCTCTAGCATAGTGGCAAGTACCAACATGAGAAGATACACCTCATAAATGTCAATCCGTGGAGACATGACGACCGATATGAAGACCAAGAGCAAGTGATGGCACAAGTGTGTGAATGAAAGCACACAAGCATGTACACACATACACACACACATGCACAAGGTAAGAGCAAAGAGTGGAACAGTAGAAGGACTTCGATTACAAAAGAACTCTCTTAGAAAGCTCAAATATACAACCAGCTAACCTCAAAAATGAGCTCTCCAGCCCTTTTTATAGTTTTTTTAATGGTTTTGGCCCTGTCTAGACCTAGTGTCCAACCTAGTTAAAAATTAGGTTCCAGGGCTTATTTGGGGGCTCAAACGGAGTCTAAAAATTATGAAAATTGGCAGGGCCATACTTCTAATACTCCTCAAGGTCAGCAACTCCTTGGCTTGAAAAAAATGGAGTTAGAAAAATGGAAAATGGTATTTACAATGGTTTTAAGTGATAAAAATCACTATTTTTATAGGGATTTCTTCTAAAACTTTGACATGTTCTTCTTGGAGCTCCCTACATGCTCCTTCTTCTTGTGTGTCCGCTTCCTTGATGTGCTTCTATGCTTGTGCTTGACCTTGGTTGTCAACACTCCCCCCTCTTGAGTTTGTCGTCCCTGAGAGACCCTTATTGTAGTGGTTGTTCCATGTAGTACTTTGAGAGGTAGAGTTCCTCATGTCTCCACCAGCACGGTCTGTCTTCCACCTGTAGCGGGGTCGCTTGTCCCATTCCTCATGTTTATTCCCTCTATATATACTACTTCCTTGATTCCAGCATGAGAGTGTATTGTTGAGCTTTCAGAAATTTTGAGCTACTCCAAAGAGGTTACCATGGTTGATTGTGAGTAGCTCTCGGTGGTGGATTGCTTCCTTGCTCTTGTTGTTA
Source organism: Ceratopteris richardii (assembly GCA_020310875.1). Lineage (NCBI taxonomy): Eukaryota > Viridiplantae > Streptophyta > Polypodiopsida > Polypodiales > Pteridaceae > Ceratopteris > Ceratopteris richardii. The sequence goes on along the minus strand of CM035439.1, from coordinate 46,277,572 downwards.
TCACCTTGATGTCCTCTCATTTTCAAAGATGTCTTCCCTAGTTTTCATGCCAAGTACTCGTGACCCATAATGATTGATGGGTAAGTGCATTAGTGCATGGGTTGGAAGAAGAATGTGCCTTGTGCACAGCCTTCTAATGTAGCCCTATGCATGCATACTTGGGAAATGCATTGGAAGGACTATGGTGTAAGAAGTTGGGTTTTGAGCTAAGTGCTCAAGGGTATGCCGATGGAGAGGTTTCCTAATCGATCATAGTCATACTGTTGTTGAAGCATACAATTCTTACCATGGTGAAAGGTCTATGGATCTTCAACTCTTCATGTTGTACTTCCATCATGGTGATTGACCATTGGCTTCTCATTCTTGTCGATGGATGTCCTTTTTGATGATTCACTTTATGATATTCTACAAGCACACAATCTTGTCTCTCTCTTTTTTTCTTTCTTTCTTTTTCTTTTTTTTTTGTTTTTTTTGTTTTTTTTTTGCTCAGGATGACATAAAACAAAAAGAAAGAGGTTAATATCAATAAAATATTTTACATATGGCAAGTGTGTCTCATGTGCCTAGGATTTCTCAATGGTGTCTATGTACGACCATGTAATGTGGCCCTATATTAATGCATACTTTGGAAATGCATGACCTAAATGATGCAAAAGACAAGGTCATGCCAAAGCCACATGGTTGTTGCTGGTCGAGGTTTCTAATGTTACTTGCAAACTTGATGCAATCTTTGTTTGGAGGTGGCGATTGGATCTTGAAATGATGTAATCCTCCCTATAGGGATCCATTTTAGAATAGTGGTTGACCTTATAGAGATGACCTCTGGCCTCTTCCTCTTTGGATGGTTGCTGAAACTTGGTGTCCCACATAGTTGGTTCTTCGGTTCTGTGGAAGTTACTGGTACTTTTGGCTTCCAAACCCATATCCTTGATGATTGTCTTCTTACTTTTGCTGAAGGGTTGAGTTTATCTTCTTTTGTTCTTTTTGATCAGTTCTTACCCTTTTCTCTCCTTAGCTTCTTTGTTGAGTCCTTTTGCATGGTGGAGAGCATAGGCCTTTGTGCATGTAAGAGTGCTTTTGGAACCAAAATATGTAATCGCCCTTGTTGAGCTACAGCTAATTTTTTTGGTACCCAAATTTCTCGAAGACCTTTTGGTTGAGGTGGTCCTAGTTGCTTGGTTCTTGTCTTCCCATGGTTGGCTTGCCCGGGTGGGAATTGTGTTGGCACGGCTAGTGGTTGCTCTCCTTTTTGTATCCAGATCTGCTTTATGCCCGGAACTACTTTACTCTTGAAGGCTCTTTGTCTATTTGATATATTGGTTGTCTTGTATTGTTTCACTTGCTTCTGAAGTTGAACTATTGTGGATGCTTTACTCTTTGAAAAAGAAGGAGGGTTTGCTTGTCTTTGCGACTGTGTTGAGTCCTCGTGGATCATAGATCTTTTGACACATACAACATCTTGTTGGTGAAGATTAGTCTTAGAGGAACTAAGAGAGTGTGTGGTGCCATGATCTGTGAGCATGCAATTCTCTAATTCTAATGTAATGCGTTGTTCATGTACCCAAACTTGAAGAAGTTGACTTATTAAGTTCAAGTTGACAGCATGATCATAGATCCAATCTTGACCCAAGAGAAGTGGCTCTGTAAGGTCCTCATCGTGACACACTAGCATTTTGACTTTCATTGGAACACCTTGAAGGTAGATGGGAAGTTCCACCTCGCCCAAACAAGGGGTTTCCACACCTCCCAAACCTATGAGATAGGCTTCTACGGGCTTGATGTTCAACTGTAGGTCTTGGCAGTATGAAAGTCTAACTGCACTAGTTTTTGCACCTGAGTCAACCAAGGCTCTCATAGTTCTTACACTCTTTCCTCTTCCTACCTCCACGGCCAAAAAGGGGTGTCGATCGATTATGCAAGAAGTAGTTATGCCCGATTTTTGGCACATGTCCATGTGATATTTTGGGGCTTTTGGGTTGACATCTAGGCCTAGTCACCTTAACTTATTTTGTCTAATGCGCTCTCTAGCCTCTGCCTGTGCTTCTTCTCTGACCCTCAACTCTTCTTCTTTTCACTTCTTAGCAGTGTTGAGTCTCATTAACATATCCTCTATAAGAGGTTCTTGATATAGTTTGACTCGACATCCACTCATATAGCTTGGTAAGATGTCACCTTCTAGAGTGGCCAATTGAACTGCACTGCTAGTGGAAATACTATTAATGATCATGGGTCCATATCCTCATTTCTCCAATTTGTGGGCATGCTATTTTAGTGTATAAACCAACACTAGATCTCCTTCTTTCAATCATTTATCCTTGATATGTGCATCAAAGTATGCCTTCTGTCTTTTCTTTGCAGCATAGATGCCTGCTGCCGCTCGTAGCCTCATCTCACCTAAGCGTTCTAGATCAAAGATCCTAGAGGACAATTCATGTCCATTCCACTCATGCTCTTGTGCTACTTTTAATGTTGGGATTAGGAAGTCCAATGGTAGCACAACATTCTTTTCGAAGACCATCTGAAATGGGGTAGCATTGAGTATTGTTTTGTAAGCAACTCGGTATGCCCAAACAACATGATGAAGTTGTTTGTCCCAATCAGTGCATTTATTATTTACGAGTTTTGTCAATATTTTACATAGGATCTTATTCGTGCTCTCAGCTTGTCCGTTAGCTTATGGATAATAGGGGGCAGACTTCTTATGTATAACCAAGAATTCTTGGAGAAGGTTTCAATAAATTCGTTCAAGAAGTGTGTACGTCTATCACTTACTAACTCTATTGGTAACCCACATCTGGTGAACACGTTCTCAAATAAGAACTAAGCCGTCATTTGAGCATCATTCTTTGTCATGGCTTTTACTTCTACCCACTTTGTAAGGTAATATATGGCTACAATAATGTATTCGGCATGCGAGTTTCTTGTTGGGGGGTTAATGGGACCTACAAAGTCTATCCCCCATTTTGAAAATGCATCTTGTATTTTCTAATCGGATATTGTGTACGTTGGCATGTGTCGCATTTCTTCACATAGGTATGTGCATCCATATGAAGAGTGGGCCACCAAAATCTTGAAAATAGAATGGTCTTAATTACTCTGTCAGGATCAAAGTGTCCACCTGCAACACCACTATGTGCAGTTTCTAAGATTTTCAAATAATCTGATTCATGAACGCACAATCTTAAGTAACCGTCCTTGCCTCTTTGATATAGATTGTCCCCTACTAAGGCATAGTCTTTAGCCTCTTGCTCCATGCTTCACTTTCTTGCTAGTCTAGCCTCATTGGGTAATGTTCCCGATCTCATAAATTCTACCAACGGAGCACTCCAATCTGGAACTAATGACATGCTCCACGGGAGGTCTCTTTTGGTACACTGGAGGTCTCTTTTGGCATGCTCCACTAGAGGTCTCTTCTGGCACACTAGACAATTCTTGATCCACTCATGTATTTCTTTGTCCATACTAGGCCAGTACACTCCTAAACATTTTAGATTTTGCAATGTTCGTTGTTTAGAATAGTGACATCCCAGGAATCCTTCATGGGCTTGTTGCGACCAACTACTATGTTCATCATCCTCGACACAACAAGCTAATACACCCTCTGTATCTTGTTTGTACATGCTTCGTGCCAATATTTGGTATTTTTGTGATCGTACAATTTCATCTTTGTTTGTTTTCACGTTTTTATTTGCAGGTCCGAAGGTTAGGACAGGTACCAACTTATTTTCCCATTTAGGAACAACTTCTAAATTGAACAGATAAGCATCACGCAATTCATCAGACACTCCTTGCGATGACTCCCCTCAAATGATGTGAGAAAGGTGATCTGCCCTGAAGTGGGTCCTACCTTTCCTAACTACCAGTTCAAAGTCATATCCCATTAGTAAGAGGAACCATCTTACTAAACGTCCTGTATTGCAAGGTTTATTGACCAAATATAACAAAGATTGATGATTAGTGAAAAATTTGAACCTGTTGGCCAACAGATAGTGTCTAACCTCCTTCACATCATATACCATGCCTAAGCCTTCTCTTTTGGTTGTCATATAGTCTTGTTCAATAGCGTTCAATTGCCTGTTAGCATATGTTGTAGCCAAATCTAAATTTCCTTCACCTATTGGTTGTGACAACACACATCCTATTGCATAATTGGATGCATCCACGTGGACATGGAATGGCTTATTCCAATCAGGAGTGGTCAGTATTGGTGTTGTGCACAAATGTCTCTTCAGTTCATTGAAGGAATTTTTGTATTCATCGTTCCACTAAAAGTTTGTTAGCAAGGCATAAAGAGGTTTGGCTATGATTGCGTACATGTGGATGAACCTGCGATAATATCCAGAATGGCCCATAATGGCTTGTACCTCTTTAACATTCCTTGGCTTGGGCAGCTCTGTTATGGCTCGTACTTTGTCCTCATTTGTTGATATTCCATTCTTAGAAACAATGTGACAAAAGATTTTACCTTGTCATACCATGAACACACACTTCTCTAGGTTCAGAAACACTCGATATTCTCTACACTTGTTGATGATTTGTCTGAGCTCAGAGATGTGGTATCTTCTTTCTTGGGAATGAGCACATAAATCATCCACATATACTTCTAAGCTCTTTCGCAAGAACTCTTTGAAGACATGACACATGAGCCTTTGGAATGTTGCGGGTGCATTGGTGAGCCCAAATGGCATCACACGGAATGCAAAGATTCCCCACTCTATGGCAAAAGTTGTTTTGTGTTGATCTTCTAGGGCAATGGCTACTTGGTTGTAACCTAAAAAACCATCACGAAAGCTATAAACTTCATTGACTGCAACACGGTCCAATAGATGTTCAGTGATTGGAAGTGGATAACTATCTCGAATCATAACAGCATTAACGTTTTTAAGGTTAATGCACACTTGCAACTTTCCATTCTTCTTGGGCACCACTACAATGGGGGACACCCATTCAATATGCTTAATCTCATAGATAAATCCCGCTTCAATCAGCCTGTCAATTTCTTCTTTTATTTTTGCAGCATAAGTGTCATTGTATGTGTAGAACTTTTGTTTGGTAGGCTTTGCATCTGTAGTCATGGGAATAGTATGGGAGCAAATTTTTGGATCTACTCCCTTCAAGTCTCTATAGTGTGATGCAAACATGTCCCTATATTCCCTTAATAGAGCTATAAGCTCTATTTCTTCTTCTGCACTTAGGTCATCTGTTATGTACGTACATGGTTCTTCGTTCTCTTCAATGGTTACTACAAATTTTTTGATCTTTTCTTTATTATCATAGGATTCTCCTATGATGGCCTCTCTTTTAGGCATTCGTACCAAAATTTTTTGGTCTTCCACTTCATATTTCTTGAAATTTTCTAGTACTTTAAAGGATGATTTCTCCTCTTCTTGTTTCATTGCTTTTCTTTTCTTTTACTTTTTACTACCTTCACTTCCATCCTTTGAATTTATGGTTTTAATGCTTGTGAGAGGTTCTTCTTCTTGTTGGTTAAATGATCCTATATCTTCTAGATAGTGCTTTTCTGAATTAAAGCAACTATCCATTACAATGGACTCTAAATCAACGTCGTTTTCTCCTTCTTCTATGACATCACTAGGGTCACATTCTTTCAACAAGGGATGACACATGAACACTGAAATATCATAACCCTCCTCATCACAATGAGGTGTCCATTGTTCTTCATTGACTGCAATGTCCATGGTAGCTAAGATTTCTGTCCAGCCATGAGGTTCAAATTCCTCATTTGGAAAGATCATCGGTGTATAGGCTGGGTCTTTAACTAGTCTATCTTCCTGAGAAGTTCCTTCTTCTCACACTTTCAGGCATCTTTCCTCTTCCTCTATGACCTTGCACATCCACAAATGAGTATCTTCATGCATCCAAGATGGATCAAGTGAACTTCCTGAATGTAGAGAGATAGAATCTTCTTTTGCTTTGTGGATAGGATACCACTCTAGGGGTGGTATATCTCTGAAGGTATAATCCTTTAGATTGACCTTGGTGGTGACCCCTAACTGCTCCAAGTACAAGGCGTTGGTTCCCCAATCCTTTACTATTTGCAATTTTCATAGGAAGGGCCTTCCCAAGACCATCTCATAGACATTATTTTTTTCAAAGTCACATATAGCAAATGTATGTTCAAACTCTACACCACAAGTGGTTAGAGTTATCCCTTCTAGCAATCCTAGAGGTCTTTCAACATGGTTGTCACCCATTTGAAGCTTCATTCTAGTTGGTCTTACGTTGGTTTGCCCCATTGCTTCCACAAAGAGGTGGTCGCAATAGCAACACCAGCACCTGAATCTACGATCGCTTTGGTTGTGTAGCCCTGGTAGGTGATTGGAAGATAAGTATTACCTTCTTCACCTTCACTCATGTCTCCTATTTTGTCGAGAGGTATCTTTGCTACTTTCTGATTAGAGCCTGCTTTTGGCATATTAGAATCAAGTTTTGGAACCTCATCCTTCACATGATTCCATAGCTCTGGTTTTACTTTTAGCAGCTCTTCTACAATGAGATGACACTGAACCTTAGTGTTCTTCACAACATCAATGTTCCTTGCGAACCACTCTTCATTTCTTACCAATATTGTGGGAGCTCTAATCTGAAGAGATTTAGATTCCCATGGGCCTTTGAATTGTGGCAACTCTTGTAAAGAATTAGATTCAAAATCTAATCTTTCCTCTTCTTTTTGCACTGCTTGGTCTCCATAGACAGACGGAATGTCTTGGGGAAACTGATCATGAAGGTCATCAATTTCTGGAATAGGAGGGGGATTATCCTTCTCCTTGGCCCATTTTTCTTCTTGAATTTTCCATAAGAAATCTTGAGAGTACTCTTGAATTGAAAGAGGTGTTCCATCATCCACGGAATCAAGAACATAAGCTTTCATTGGTGGTACATTTTCTCTTTCAACCATTGGTTGAGCCTCTGGAGGTAAAGAAATCTACGGCTTGTTTATCAACTGCTCTAATCTCTCTAGTAAGCCTTGGAAATGCAAATCTGGTTTGACAGAGTTTGTTTGATTAAACTTTTGACTAGTCTCGAGCATCGCCTGAGCTAGTTCTACCATTTTCAAACTGATATTCCTTTCAACAACTTCATTTTTTTGAGGTGTATATGGCATTGTACACTAATGTGTTATCCCATCTTCAGTGAGAAATGCATTCATATGGGAAGACATATATCCCCCCCCCCAATCAGAATGAAGGGCACCCATTTTACATGCTAATAGATTTTCATCCAAAAATAGAAACTATTTGAAGCACATAAACACTTTCGACTTTGCTTTCAATGGATATACCCATGGATGCCTAGAAAAATCATCAATGAAGGTCACGAAGTAAAGATAGTTCCCAAAAGAAGGTGTCTACATAGGACTAGAGACATCATTGTGAACAAGCTGCAATTTCTGAGTAGCTCAAATTGAACCATCTTTTGGGAAGGTAGAATGCCGCATTTTGCCCAAAATACAACCTTCACATATATGTTTGCCAACTACCTCAAGTTTGGGAAAAGAGGACACCATTTCAGATTTCTACAAATGCGGCAAACTAGCAAAATTCAGATGACAAAAGCATGCATGCAAAAGCTTTGCATCTGACATAGAGTGAGAATTTTGAACTACACATGCCGAATCATTCATAGATTTTGCATAATCTATGAGCTTATATAGCCCATGACATAAAATGCTAGAAGCAATAATGATGTTGTTATTTGAGAGATCATGAAATGTATATCTGTCATCAACAAATTTCACAACCAAGCCAATCTTGGCTAATGTTAAAACTCATAACATATTTTTCTTGATCCCTGGCACAAATAAAGCATCTGACAATGTGAAAGAACTACGATCAGTAGTAATCTGAATGATCTTAGCAACTCCCATAACAGGATAAGAGGAGTTGTTGGCACATGTGATAGTATTCCTTATTAAGGCAGGCTCAAGTGAAGTGAAGAAACTACAATGCGAGGTAATATGTTTAATTTCCCCACTATCAAAGTACCGAACATCAGAGTCTATAGCAGACGTACATTGTTCATGTGAAGATGGGTCATAACAACAAACAATAATAAATGTCCATTCTTCATTCTACACAAGATAAGTAGACTTTGTTTTGGGTGTAGAGGCCTCTACAACAACCATTCTAGCCTCTTTCTTCTTTGCCTCTTTTGCAGCCGGTTTTGGACAACTCTTTATGACATGATCATTTCCTTTACAATATTTGCGAAACAATTTCTGATTTTGTGTTTTCTTCTTGTCTCTGTCATCCTTCTTTCATTGTGGAGAATCATCAGATTTCTGCTTACTAGTAGAAGAGCTCCATTTACCTTTGCCTTTCTGACTAGCTAGGAAAGCTTGATTTGGAACATGCATAATGGACATGTTCTGCGTAGACTGATCTTTGTGAAACATAACAAAGAATAACTCCTCAAATGTTAAGGCATTTGGATTGCATTTCATTATCAATAGAAGAGTAGAAGCAAAACTTTGATATGAATCTAGAAGACCATTCAGAACAGTCTACACAAGTGAACTCTTAGGCAAGACTTCATCAGCAAAAATCAACTACTCCTTCAAATCTTTGATCTTTGTCAAAAGTCTATCCATGGAACCTCCTTCATTCATGTGCTCACTCTCCAACTATTTTTGGAGGTAAGCAACAGGAGCCTCATTCTTTGTATGGTATAAAGTGGTAGGTGTATCCCAAGCATCCTTTATTGTTCTGCAAGAGTGAATGTGAGGAATAATCACAGGTTTGATAGACAAGGCTATCAATGCATGTTCCTAAGCATCTCTACCATCCGAATGAATTTTCTCTATAGTAGGTGCAGTAGGAACCACAACACAAATAGGAAGATGAAGAATATCACCATCTTCAATGCCACTTGCATCACCTTTAATAACTCTATTTGCAGGTGTAATAGGATGTTTTTCAACACCCTACACAATATTCGACAATCCTTTTGCAACCAATACGTGATGCATCATAGAAGCCCATAATGGGTGATTGGTACCATCCAACTTATCCTCAACAACCAACATACAGAATACATCACTTCTTTTAACCATGGCCACTGACCAAAAGACCTTGATGCAAAAAAATGATTGTATCCCAAAAAGTGAAGCAGAACTACCTTGTCAAATTCTATTAAACATGTAGCACATTTCAAGATGCTTATATTCACGAACCAAAACTTGTATATATCTTTGGCACAAAAAGATGAAATTTCCTACACAAGCATTGTGATAGTGCATTCAGAGCCCAAAAAAACCTCAAAATGTGATTTCAACATGACAAAGAGAAGATGCTTTGAACTCTTAATCACCTTGAGTATGGTCACCAAATTTCGTGTGATTCTGAGACTGTGTCTAGAGGGGTGTGGAGGATGCCCTAGATGAAATGCTGACCTGCTTTGACAGATGAAATGCTAACCTACATGAAATTTCCTACACAAGCACTGTGATAGTGCATTTGGAGGCCAAAAGAACTTGAGATTGTGATTTCAACATGACAATCAAAGATGCTTTGAACTCTTAATTGCCTTGAGTATGGGCACCAAATTTCGTGTGATTCTAAGACTGTGTCCAGAGGGGTGTGGAGGATGCCCTAGATGAAATGGTGACCTCGTTTGATACCAATTGTTGGAGTTTGAGGTCTATGGAAGCACGGGAACAACACAAGGAAGAAAAAGAAGCTGGGAGCACAACACACAATACTAAATGTATTACCAAGAGAATGTACAAAGATAAGTAGCCCATTAAGGTAATAGGGATATATACAAGTCAGGGGGAAAAACCTCGTAAAGAGGGAAAAAAGTGGTCGGATGGTCCTAGTGTGCTCACACACATCACTACCTAAATTTAGCAATTGAGTATCCTCAAATCCATGTGCTAGCAAATAGGCATGTATCTTTTCATGATGCATGCTTCAAACCATACAATGCCTTTTTCAAATTACACACTTTTTTCATGCTAGTTTTTCGCAAAACCATAGGCCTAAACTATGTACACTTCTTCATGTAAATCAGCATCCAAAAATGAAGCTTTAATTTCCAATTTATGTAGATTCCAACAATGATGAGCTGCAAGCATAAAAATGCTACGAATGGTGGTCATACTACATGTGGGAGCAAAGGTCTCATCAAAATCAATGCCTTTCTGTTGAGCATAGCCTTTTGCAACAAGCCTAACCTTATACCTATCAGCCGCTACATTAGACATATGTTTTAGCTTGTATACTCATTTAATGGCAATGGCTTTTTGCATGGAGGCAAATCACATAAAGACCAAGTACCATTCTTCATGATGGTATCCTATTTTCATTGCATAGCGTCCATCAAAGTTTTTGAATTTTGTACCTCATCAAAAGAAAGAGACTCATTCTCATCATAACGACTAGAGGCATCCATTGCATGACAATCTAATCCAAAGGGAAGTACTATGAAAGCCTGAATGATTATGATATGATAGAGATGCATCTAATTTTCTATCTCTCAAAGTTTGCACCAACCATTTAGGCATAGTTTGTAGCTCCTCTATATTAGACATCTCATGAAGAAGTGTATCATGTGAAAATACATAAAAAATGGAATGATTTGTATCATGATTTAAAACTTGTAAAGGCTAAGAAATTCCCTCATTTGGACTGGCACTTGACTGTCCACTTGTAAAAAGAGGAAGCTAAGTCTTATACACATCTTGAGAGCTAACTAATGTATCCTTAGTACATAAGTAATGGTTGAATCACATCTTCCACAAAAACAATGTCATAGATAACCAAAATGTGTTTAGTATGGATGATATAGATGATATCATTTTCTTTCAAAACTATACCCAACAAAATTACAATTCATTTCTTTATCATCTGGCTTTCTAATTGTTGTTTATGAATATGCTAAACAACCATGATTGGGGAACCAACTCCTTATAGTTGCAGCACTTAGGGGTCACAATCAAAGTCAATCTAAAGGATTATACATTTAGAGATGTACCACCCCTACAATGGAATCTATCCACAAGGCACAAGAGGATTCAACTCTATGCATTCTAAAGGTTCTTTTGATCCATCGTGGATGCATGAAGATACTCATTTATGGATGTGCAAAGTCGCAGAGGAAGAGAAAAGGCGGTTAAAAGTAAGGGAAGAAGGAACCTCCCCAAGAGATAGACCAGTTAGAGACACAGCCTACACACCGATGATCTTTCTAGATGAGGAATTTGAACCTTACGGCTGGACAAAAATCTTAGCCACCATGGGCATTGCTCTCAATGAGGAACAGTGGACACCTTCTAAGACAATAATTACGCAATATAACACAGGAGCAATAGCAGAGAAGATAACAGATATAGGAGAATCTCAACAATTTTCTACTAGCAGCAAGTACAAAGATGATGGCGTTGTCCACCCGTGCGCTCTCAAGGTAGAGCTTAAATGGTGATCTAGACAACTCTAGATAGGGAGATACAAGGTAGAGGTATGCTGGCTCAACTCAATGTCTTAGGTAGTGTAGAAGTCATGTATATATAGGATCATGGGTGGCCTGCCATGGACGGTTATACATGGGCGGTAGAGCGTGGGCGGCCACCGCCCGCGTAATTGCCATACACGGCTTATACTGGTTGAACCGACCTAACAAATATAAATGATTTCTAACTCCGACAGGGAATATTCCCTTTACCGTCGCGCCGGGGGTGCTGCCCCCGGACCCCCACCAAGGGGCCCGCTGGCCCCCTGGGACCCCCCAGCTAGGGGGCCCGCTGGCCCCCTTGGACCCCCCAGCCGGGGCTACTCACCGCTGCCTCGGACCCCACAATTGGGGACCCTGGTAACTCCCTTTCCTTATAATACCTTACATGGTCCAATATGACCTTCATCCAACATTCAAGTTGGGATTCCCATCAATTGGGTAATGCACGCTTGGCTTCTCCTCATAAAGGGGGCCTTACAAAATGTGCATACAATCATGAGGGGTAGACATTGATCATATACTAACACCCCCCCTCAATGTTTACCGATGATAAATCAAGTAGGTCTGGGTCCTATGCCCATCTGTTGAAGATGCTTGTTGAGCTGCTCTCTTCTAAGTGCTTTAGTGAATATGTCAGCACAATTTGCCTCTGTTGGGCAATATTCTAGCTCCACAATTTCATCTTCAATTAGCTCACGAATGTAATGGTACTGTACTTCTATGTGCTTGGTGCGAGCATGAAATACTGGGTTCTTTGCAATAGCCATACAACTTTGATTATCACACTTGAGTACAGTTGGCATATTTGATGGAAAGCCAAGATCTGCAAGAATTCTCCTTAACCAGACTGCCTCACAAGAAGCAAAACAAGCTGCTTTGTACTCTGCTTCAGTGGAGGAGAGTGCGAGAGTTGGTTGCTTCCTACTTACCCAAGAAAATATTCCTGAACCAAGTGAGAAACAATATCCAGAAACTGATTTTCTAGAATCACAATCTCCAGCCCAATCTGAATCACAATATCCTTGGAGTGTATCACCTGTGGTATACAAAATACCAAAATCCAAGGTTCCTGCAATGTACCTTAGAATTCGCATTCCAGCATTCCAGTGACTCTCCTTAGGTTTGTTGGAAAACCTGCTTAACACTCCAACAGCATAGCAAATGTCTGGTCTAGTGTTGCACAGAAAAATAAGACTTCCAACGAGCTTCCTATACTTCTTAGCATCTACATCAGGCATGTTATCATCCATAGATAGCTTATGATTTACCTCCATAGGTGTGCTAGTTGGTTTGCTGTCCATCATTCCAAATGCCTTGAGAATTTCTTTGGAATATTTTTGTTGTGAGATGAAAATGCCATCCTTCCTTTGCCATACTTCAATTCCCAGACAAAAATGGAGTAGACCTAAGTCTGTCATTTCAAACTCAGTTCCCAAGCTGATCCGAGTTTGATTGATGAGTTCTTGATGATCTCCTGTAATGATCAAATCATCTACATATACAATGACAACAACTAGCTTGCTATCCCTTTTTGTTACATACAAGTTAGCATCAGAAGTACTTCTTTCAAAACCCATATTTTTGAAAAAATGATCTATTCGTTGGTACCAAGCCCGTGGAGCTTGCTTAAATCCATACAAAGCTTTCTTCAGCCTGCAAACTTTATTTTCTGAATTGGGCACCTCAAAACCTGGTGGTTGAGATACATATACCTCCTCCTTGAGGTGACCATTCAAAAATGCAGATTTGACATCCATCTGGAAAATAGGCCAGGACTTTTGTGCAGCTACTGCAAGTACCGTCCGAATAGTTGTCATGCGTGCTGTTGGTGCAAAAGTTTCTTGAACATCAAATCCTTCAATCTGTGAAAAACCATGTGCAACTAATCGTGCCTTATACTTTTCTAATGTTCCATCAGCTTTATACTTAGCTTTCCAAATCCATTTAGTACCTATTACCTTCTTCTTTGGCGGCAAGTCGACTAGATCCCATGTATCATTTTTTAGTATACTATCATACTCAGACTGCATTGCCGCTCTCCAACCTGGATCATCAATGGCTTCTTCAATGGTGGTAGGTTCCTTTATCGAACCCATGATATCTGCCATTAGAGCCATGTTAACAATGTGTTCTGAGGCTCTTCTTTGCTCCTCTATTCTCTTTGATCTTCGTAATCCATCCGATGATGATTCTGGTACATCTACATGTGGATTGTGATCATCAAAGAGCTGTTGTGCCCACTTCGGTAGTGGCTTACGCTGTGCAGCTACAACTGGTTGGCTTTTTATTGAGGAAATTTCTCCATCAGATGTTTCCTCCTCCTCAAGTTTAACCTGTCTTTTGATAGGCACAAGGTGAGATATTTCTCCGTTTGATGAGATAGTAGATTTACCTTTATCTTCTACTAAGTGTGGTCGTTCATCAAACACCACATCTCGGCTGACAAAAATCTTCCTTGCCTCAGGATCCCATAACCTGTATGCTTTAGACTCTTCACTATATCCTAGGAAGACACACTTTTTGCTTTTTGAATCCAACTTTGATCTTGTTGAATTAGGAATATGTGCATAACAGAAACAACCAAAAATATTGAAATGAAAAACTGAAGGCTTTTTACCAGAATATGCTTCTTGAGGAGTCATCCCCTTCAGTGCTTTTGTGTAGCTTCGATTGAGGATGTAGACTGCTGTATTGACTGCTTCTGCCCAGAATGAATCAGGCATGTCTTGAGCCTTCAACATACAACGAGCCATTTCAACTACTCTCTTGTTCCTGTGCTCAACAACGCCATTTTGTTGGGGTGTATGAGCTGTGGTAAGTTGCCTTTTCACACCATGCTCCTTACAGTAATTGTTGAATTCTGTTGACAAGAATTCACCTCCTCTATCTGTTCTAAATTTCTTCAGTTTCCTTCCTGATTCATTTTCTACATACTTATGCCACGTTTTAAATTTTTCAAAAGCATCAGCCTTCTCTCGAATGAAATAAAACCACATCTTTCTACTATAATCGTCGACTAACAGCAAGAAGTAGAAAGATCCTCCTAAAGCAGGTGTAGACATTTTACCGCAGAGATCAGCATGTACCAACTCTAGAGGAGCTTGAGATCGATTGCTGGTCTCTCTTGGAAACACCTTTCGTTGTTGCTTGCCCATCATACAAGCTTCACAAGGTTCCTACAACTCTAAAAATGCAGGCAAATGAGCAACCATCCCTGTTCGTTGCATCTCCTTCAAAACTGCAAATCCGAGATGCCCAAATCGTTGGTGCCATAACCTGCTTACATCTTTATCTTCTATAGCAGTTAAAGCATTTAACTCATACAAGTTATCCCGTCGTATGCCTTTACCTACAACATTACCTGATGAATCCATGATTTCCGCACCACTCTTATTGAAGTGAACTTCGAGTCCACGATCTGTTATTGCAGAAACTGACAACAAATTTCTTTTGAGTGTAGGTACATAGAGAACATCGGATAACTTTTTCTCAACACCTGGAGAAGTGATAAAAGAGATTGTTCCAGTTCCTTCAGCTGGACACTTGGAGTCATTTCCCACCACTACATTGATGGATTCCCGCAGAGGCACTAGGGAACTATACCAATCCTTTCTACTAGTCATATGGCGAGAATCTCCACTATCTAAAATCCATGGCTCATCAACACGAGCTTGAGCAGATGAACATACCTCTTCAATAGCTACCCAAAGTTCCAGCTCTGTATTGTTTGCAGAATCTTTATTCTTCCATGATGATTTTACAGTCCCATTCCGTTCATCAGCTTGCTTCTTTCTGCAATCCTTGATGGCATGGCCTTTCTTTTCACAATAGAAGCAACTTCCTGTGAACTTTTTCTTCTTTGGCTTCTTCTTTGATCCCTCTGAAGAGCCTTTACCTTTTGCATTTGCTGAGAATGCAGCATCAGTTGTACTTTGCCGATTCTTCAGCCGCATCTCTTCTTCTAAAAGCATGGCACAAAACTCTTCAAATGTAAGAGGAGTTGGCCTTACCTGAGTGTTAAGGGCTGTTACTAATCCATCATACTTTGTTGGAAGAACACGTACAGATCTTCGAGCCAACTCTTCTGGTGTTATAACAACACCAACTGCAGCCAATTGATCTTGAAGATGCTTTATCCGTTTGATAAAATCTTCAGGCTTTTCAGAATCAGAATGCTTTTCATTTGCCAACTGATTTTCTAAATTTTGTATCCTAGTGTGGTTCTTGGTCTCATATTGTCGAGCCAATATGCCCCAAGCCTCATGTCCTTTAGTAGTATGTTGAACTAAAGTAAGCACAGAATCACTTACACTAGTGACAATCGCACATAATGCATCAGCATTCCGCCTCTTCCAAGCTCGTAGAAGATCTAGATCTAGCTGAATCATCAATCTTGAATTTGCTGGATCTTCAACTGGTATAGGCTCTGGATCCAATCCCATCGGTCCCATGACAGTGTCAAGTAATTCATAGGAGTCCAAAATTGTAGAAATTTTGAACTTCCAGAGTGTATAGTTGGTTCCATCCAGCTTCCCTTCAGTGAATGCAGGTGAACGAATTCGAATAGGTGCAGCATTAACATTAGCTGAAGCACCAAGACTAGTGTTTGACGATGAAGCCATCATGTAATCACTCGAATAATCTACTGATATTCTAGTCTGCTAGTAGGCTAAAATAATGATACTTCTCAAGCTATTCGAACCTTACAGCTCTGATACCATGTAAAACAATAATTACGCAATATAACACAAGAGCAATAACAGAGAAGATAACAGATATAGGAGAATCTCAACAATTTTCTACTAGCAGCAAGTACAAAGATGATGGCGTTGTCCACCCGTGCGCTCTCAAGGTAGAGCTTAAATGGTGATCTAGACAACTCTAGATAGGGAGATACAAGGTAGAGTTATGCTGGCTCAACTCAATGTCTTAGGTAGTGTAGAAGTCATGTATATATAGGATCATGGGTGGCCTGCCATGGACGGCTATACATGGGCGATAGAGCGTGGGCGGCCACCGCCCGCGTAATTGCCATACACGGCTTAGACTGGTTGAACCGACCTAACAAATATAAATGATTTCTGACTCCGACAGGGAATATTCCCTTTACCGTCGCGCCGGGGGTGCTGCCCCCGGACCCCCAGCAAGGGGCCCGCTGGCCCCTTGGGACCCCCCAGCTAGGGGGCCCGCTGGCCCCCTTGGACCCCCCAGCCGGGGCTACTCACCGCTGCCCCGGACCCCACAATTGGGGACCTTGGTAACTCCCTTTCCTTATAATACCTTACATGGTCCAATATGACCTTCATCCAACATTCAAGTTGGGATTCCCATCAATTGGGTAATGCACGCTTGGCTTCTCCTCATAAAGGGGGCCTTACAAAATGTGCATACAATCATGAGGGGTAGACATTGATCATATACTAACACACCTAATTGTGATGAGGAGGGTTATGATATTTCAAGTGTTCATGTGTCAGCCTGTGCTAGAAGAGTGTGACCCTAGTGTTCATAGAAGAGGAAGAGAATGACGATGATCTAGAGTCCATTGTGATGGATAGTTTCTTTAACTCAGAAAAGCACTATTTAGAAGATGTAGGAGTGTTTAACCAAAATGAAGAAGAACCTCTCACAAGCATTAAAATGGTAAATTCAAAGAAAGGAAGTAAAGGTAGTCAAAAGAAAAAGAAAACAAAAGGAGCAAAACACAAAGAGGAGGAATCATTGTTGGAGGTACTAGAAAATTTGAAGAAATATGAAGTTGAAGATCGGGTACGAATGCCTAAGAGAGAGGCCATCATAGGAGAAGCCTATGATAATAAAGAAAAGACCAAAAAAATTTGTGGTAACCATTGAAGGGAATGAAGAGCGATGTACGTACATAGGAGAAGACCCAAGTCCAAAAGAAGAAGTAGAGCTTGTAGCTTTACTAAGGGAATATAGGGGCATGTTTGCATGGAACTATAGAGACTTGAAGGGAGTAGATCCGAAAATATTCTCTCATACGATCCCCATGATGGCTAATGCCAAGCCCACCAAACAGAAGCCCTACACATATAATGACACTTATGCTACAAAAATAAAAGAAGAAATTGACATGTTGATTGAAGCTGGATTTATCCATGAGATTGAGCATACTGAATGGGTTTCCCCCATTGTAGTGGTGCCCAAGAAGAATGGAAAATTAAGAGTGTGTATTAACCTTAAAAAGGTTAATGTCGTTACAATCAAAGATAGTTATCCGCTTCCAATCATCAAACATTTATTGGAGCATGTTGCAGGCAAGGAAGTTTTTAGCTTCCTTGATGGATTTTCAAGTTACAACCAAGTAACCATTGCCCCAGAAGATCAACATAAAACAGCCTTTGCCATAGAGTGGGGAATCTTTGCATTTTGTGTGATGCCATTTGGACTCACAAATGCACCTACAACATTCCAAAGGCTCATGTGTCATGTCTTCAAAGAGTTCTTGCAAAAGAGCCTAGAAGTATATGTGGACGATTTATGTGCTCATTCCCAAGAAAGAAGATGCCACATCCCTGAGCTTGGACAGATCTTCAACAATTGTAGAGAATATTGAGTGTGTCCGAACCCAGAAAAGTGTGTGTTCATGGTAGGTCAAGGCAAGATCTTAGGTCATATTGTTTCTAAGAATGGAATATCAACTGATGAGGAAAAAGTACGAGCCATAACAAAAATACCAAGGCCAAGGAATGTTGAAGAGGTACAAGCCTTTATGGGCCATTGTGGATATTACCGCATGTTTATCCACATGTGTGCGGTCATAGCTAAACCTCTTTATGCCTTGTTGACAAATTCTGAGTGGAACAACGAATGCAAAAATTCCTTCAATGAGTTGAAGAGACGTTTGTGCACACCACCAATAGTGACTACTCTTGATTGGAATAAACCATTCCATGTCCATGTAGATGCATCCAATCATGCAATAGGATGTGTGCTAGCACAACCCATAGGTGAAGAAAGATTAGATTTGCCTATAGCATATGCTAGTAGGTAGCTAAATGCAGCGGAAAGAAATTATATGACAACTGAACAAGAAGGCTTAGGCATGGTATATGTTGTGAAGAAGTTTAGACACTATCTGTAGGCCAACACGTTTTTCATTGATCATCAAGCTTTATTATATCTAGTCAATAAACTGTGCAATACAGGATGCTTAGTAAGATGGTTCCTCTTACTAATGGAACACGACTTTGAAGTTGTTATCAGGAAAGGTAGGACCCATCTCAGGGCGGATCAGCTTTCTCGCATCAGTTCAAGAGAATCACCACAAGGAGTGTGTGATGAATTACCTGACACTTATTTGTTCAAATTAGAAGTTGTTCCTAAATGGGAAAATAAGCTTGTACCTGTTTTAACCTTCGGACCCGCAAATAAGAATGTGAGAACGAACAAAGAGGAAATTGTAAAATCACAAAAATATCACATCTTGGCAAGAAGCATGTACAAAAAAGATACAACAGGTGTACTAGCTTGTTGTGGCAATAAGCCCATGAAGGACTGCTAGGAAATCACTATTCTAAACAACAAACATTGCAAAATCTAAAATGTTTAGGAGTGTATTAGTCTAGTATGCATAGAGAAATACATGAGTGGATTACGAATTGTCCAATGTGCAAAGAGCAACCCCCAGTGGAGCATGCTACCCTTTATCACGTGTCTTTAATTCCAGATTGGAGTGCTCCATTGGTAGAATTTATGAAATTAGGAACACTACCTAATGAGGCTAGCCTAACAAGAAAACAGAGCATCGAGCAAGAGGCTCAAGACTACCCCTTAGTAGGAGACAACCTATGCCAAAGAGGCAAAGATGGTTACCTAAGATTGTGCATTCATGAATCACAGTATTTGAAAATCTTAGAGATTGCACATTGTGGTGTCGCAGGTGGACACTTCGGTCCTAATCGAGTAATTAAGACTATTCTATTCCCAGGACTTTGGTGGCCCACTCTTCATATGGATGCACATACCTATGTGAAGAGATGTGACACATGTCAACGTACCCACTATTCAATTTGAAAAGATGAGATGCCTTTGAGACTGATGATGGGAGGACATGCATTTTCAAAGTGGGCTATAGACTTTGTAGGTCCTATCAACCCCCTAGCTAAAAACTCCCATGCAAAATACATTATTGTAGCCGCAAATTACCTTACAAAGTGGGTAGAAGTAAAAGCCACAACATAGAATGATGCTCAATTGATGGTTAAGTTCTTATTTGAAAATGTGTTCACCAGATATGGGTTACCAATATAGTTAGTAAGTGATATAGGTATAAATGTTTTGAATGAAGTTATTGAAAACCTTCTCCAAGAATTCTTGGTGATTCATAAGAAGTATGCCCCTATCATCCACAAGCTAGCAGACAGGCTGAGAGCACAAATAAGATCTTATGTAATGTATTGAAAAAAGTGGTAAATAATAAACACTCAAATTTGGATAAACAGCTACATCATGTTGTTTGGGCTTACACAGCTGCCTATAAAACGGTTCTCAATGCCATCCCATTTCAGATGGACTTTGGATAGAATGTTGTGTTACAATTGGACTTCCTAATCCCAGCTTTAAGAGTAGCACAAGAGTATGAGTGGAATGGACATGAGTTGTCCTTTAAGATCTTTGATCTAGAATGCTTAGGTGAGACGAGGGGACGAGCAGCAACAAGCATCTATGCTGCAAAGAAAAGACAAAAGGCTTATTTTGATGCACACATCAAGGATAAAGGATTTAAATAGGGAGACCTTATGTTGGTTTATACACTAAAGTAGCATGCTCATAAATTGGGAAAAAGAGGATATGGACCCATGATCATTCATAGAAGTTCCACTAGTGGTGCGCTTCAATTGGCCATGCTACAAGGTTACATCTTGCCAAACTATATTAGTGGATGTAGAGTCAAGCTGTATCAAGAACCTCTTATAGAGGATATGCTAAGGAGACTCAACATTGCTAAGAAGCGAAAAGAAGAAGAGATAAGGGTTAGCAAAGAAGCATATGCAGAGGCTAAAGAGGACATTAGCAAAAATAAGTTAAAACGACTAGACCTAGATTCAATCCTAAAGCCCCACAATATCACATGACCATGTGCCAAACATTATGTGCAATTGCTTCTCGAATAATTGATCAACGTCCCTTTGTGACCTTAGAGGTAGGACATGGAGAGAATGTAAGGCCTATGAGAGCATTGATTGACTCAGGTGCAGCAACTAGTGCAATTAGACTTTCATACTGCCAAGACTTGCAATTGAATATCAATCCCATAGAAGCCTATCTCATAGGATTGGGAGGTGTGGAAACCCCTTGTTTGGGCGACGTAGAGCTTCCCATCTATGTTCAAGGTGTTCCAATGAGAGTCAAAATGATAGTGTGTCAAGATGAGGATCTTATGGCACCACTTGTCTTGGGTCAAGATTGGATCTATGACCATACAATTAACTTAAACCTAAAAAGTCAAATTCTTCAAGTTTGGGTACATGAAGAGTGCATTACATTAGAATTAGAGAATTGCATGCTCACAAATCCAGGTGTCACACATTCTCTTATTTCTTCTAAGACTAATCTTATAGAAGAAGATGTTGTAGATGTCAAAAGCTCTATGATGCAGAGGGATTCAATCATGGAAGAACATGCTCTAAGGCGAGTGGATCTCTCTTGTTCTTCAAAGACTAATGCAGCCACAGTAGTTCCACCACAAAGACAAGCACGACAGTTCGAGACCACTGCTATATCAAATAGAAAGACACCATTCAACAAGAAAGCAATTCCAGGCATGAAGCAGATCTGTGTACAAAAAGGAGGATAACCACCGGCCTTGCCCCCACAATTCCCATCCACACAAACCAACTGGACGAGAAGACGAACAAAGAAACTAGAACTAGCTCAACCACAAGGTATCCGAAAAGTTTGGGTGCCTAAGAAATTAGCTGCCGCTCAACAAGGGAAATTACAAATATGGGCACTTTGTACCTAAGTTGTGAAGCCTTAGGGACTTGTGTCCATGAGACTGTACCTCAATTGCCCCACAAAGCATATAGAGGTGGATTAATACATGTTTAATTATCAATTCGAGGAACCACTTGAACCAAGTGTATGAAGACGTGTGCACACATGATGGTAAGTGAATTATATAAGCTATAATGCATGTGACTAACCTCAACTACCTCTCCAACTCACTAATCCTCTGAAATTTCATGTTGCGATACTATTTACAGCAATAAACACAAATTCAAAATTTCCTCTCAACTTTGAACTTCGAATATGAACAATGGTGGGTTCCGTTCAAAGCTCTCGACAAGACCCATCTATTGGTGGTATTTTCAGTCAAATCTGACAAACATGCTTCAAGTTACGAGCAAAATAGTGAATGGCGAGAAAAATCTAACACTCACCCTACAACTCATTATGGCTCACGCACACACTACATAAGTTCAAAAGCAATGGGAAGGGGTAGACAATAGTCCTACACACACATTTCATGTAGTACACACATAGAAAAGATCATGGAGAAGGAGAAAATCAGCAAGAAAGAAGCAAATTCAAAAATTTTCTTCAGAGCTCACAATGCCAAAAAGTTATTTACAAGAGTCACCAAGTGACTTATATACATGTGCCCTAAAAATGGTCCTTTCACACAAGAGACCGGCACTTTTATTGACTAACTCTAATTTCCTACTATTTTACAAGGATTATGATACAATGATTGGGCTTATGCATCTAGAGGGCTCCTCTAGTGCATTTACATAACTTCATGGGAGTTTCATAGGATTTCGAAGAAGAAAAATTGTGCTCCGATCTAAGTCCTTTGCTTTTGTAAGCCCCTTGGTATTCCTTGTATTCACAAATCTAGGTTTCTCTGTTAAGTCAGGCTGCCATGTACACATCTAGTGGCTAAGAATGTGATGTTCTTAGTCACTCTCTTCAACTTTTCAACCTCGACCTCTTTCTAGCTTTTGGTGTTTCGATATTTCTTTGTTCTTACACATCTGACCCTATTGTATCTTCTAGAGCCTGGTTACTTCTTTTTGCCACTCGCATCACTTGGTCAACCTTGCATCTCTTTTAATGAGCCATTTGTTTCAAAGGTCTTGTTCTTAAATCATCTTTTACAACCTTTGGGACGTGATGCATTCTCTTTAGCCTATTTATTTCTTTCCACTGCATGCACCTAGTAGAGGGAGAAGCATCTAGGATTCTCAGACAATTTGTTACTTTATTCGATGAAGAATCCTTTGTGTACAGTCTCCCTTTGAAAGGTCCTGGTTGTGATTCTTTTTGTTTCCACTCTTTGGGACCTGGTCCTTTGGTATTGCAGCCTGATGCGTGCCCCTGCTAGGCTTTGGGAAGAGGGTGGTTCTTTCTTAGTGAGCTGCTTTGTTTTTTGATCTTCTTCTTCTTTTCTTCCTGCTTGATTCTCCCTCTACATGTCCCTCCTCCTAAACTCTATCATCCCCAACGGGCTTTTTGTGGTGACGTGTGTAACTTTGTATTACTTTTTGATCTCTATGATTTAGCGAATTCGCTTCACAAACCATGAGCTCTTTCCATTGTGTTGACTTTACTCCATCATTTGATGCCTCCCTATGATCTGCAAAGAAGCTAAGCTCGTTTGCCACCAGTCTTGCATTTAAATTGGAGGATGTTTTTACAAAGATCTCCGAGTCCATCTCAAAAATCCTATGAAGAATGCTTCTTGAAATGTTTGCATGTATGGACTCGGTAAAAACATTAGCTGCAAGTATATTTCCATTATAGTTAATCAACTTGGAGTAGTAGATAAATCAAATATAATTACATCTACACCCTGATCAATGCCTATAAAATTCAAAAAGGTATACTATGTGTGTTGGAATACTTTCAGAACTATAAGAAGCATACTTAATATCTTATTGGTAATCTTGATTGCTAAATCTGGCATTGTTGCATATCTTGATAGCCAAAACTCTATGGTATGCACCATGTATTCTTCTGTCGGTAAATAGTTGCGAGGCAGACTCGGTAGTAGTGGGTAGTTTAGCCATTGATTATTTAAATTACCCTGGTGCTTTGCTTCCCAAAATTGCATCTAGGTGTGCTTTCGAGGTACTGGGCAAAAAGATGGATTAATCTGTAGCACATATGGTGCTGACTCCCAATGTACCCTTAAGGTAGGATTCTTCTCTAAAAAGTTTCGTCTCCATATCAGATCTCCCTGGTCAAACTCTTCTTGCATATATGTGAACGTGTTCATATTGAATTCGAGATCTTGATCAGGTTCTTTATTTGTAGCTTTCTTGATATATTTCCGTGTCTCCTCTTTTAGCAATCCATAAGGTACGTTGAATGGTTTCAAAATTTTTTCCAAGCTTTTGCTTTCAATTTTTGCTTCTCTCATTAACTTCACCACTCGGTCTTCAAATTGCTCGGTAAGCTAGGACATCAGTAGTGCCTGCGCATTTTGGCTTAGTTCTACAATAGCCCAATTATTTTGTTCGATGCTCGGCTCTGCTTCCTCCCTTATAGCTGAATGATGCATGGTGGAAGAAAAAGGACGTACCTCAGTCTCCACAATAGCCGCTTGGGAGCTTGGAACTACTGCTGTCCCCGTTGTAACTTGTTGTGCTATTTGAGCCTGTAACTTGTCAATGATTTCATCTTTTTCCTTGATCTCATTAATTGCTTTCGTGATTGCTTGTTTGTTCTTCATAATTTCTTCTCCTATTGCAGCCATTTGATCGGCATCTTCTTCACACTGTGCAAGGAGTTTGTTCTCTCTCACCTTCCATCTTTTTCTAAGTTCATTAATGTCATACATGTATTTCTTCTCCCACTCCTCTCTTAGAGCTTGCTCTAACTGATCTTCATACTTTGCAATTTGTGCTTCTAATGCTTGTGTACTGTTTGTTGATACTTCTAGTGCCTCCATCGGTTGGTTGCATAGGATGGTGGTCTTAACTTCTGTATTTCAACTTCTTAAGTTGTCAACTTCCTCCATATATACCTTCTTATAGTCATTTGTGCTTTCTCTGCTTCATCGACTTCCCACTTACTCTGTAGCTCTTTGAGTTGGTCTTGTAGTTTCTGATTATCAACCGTTAACATATTGCATTTTTCCATGGCTTTGTTAGCTTCTTTCTCCTTTTCCATGAGTGCCTATTGAACTTATATTATCTATGCACAAAGCTTTTCACTTATTATCTGAAATTGTTTGCGCTCCCTTAGAGCCTTTTCATAATCAGCATCTGCTTCGATCATTTGTTGCTGAATATCCATGGCTGTTTGGATCATTTTCTTCACCACGGGGTTGAGTTGAGCTACATCCACATTGAGCCAGTTTTGGGGATACTTTGTGCCTCCCTCCTGAGTACATCTTTGCCCATATCCACGTGTATTGTCTCACTATGTGGTTGTCTAATATGAAGATGTATATTCTTTTCCTTTCCTTCTTCTTCTTGAGTTGGAGACTTTGTAGCACCTCCTTGGAATGTAACATCCAATGGAGAAGGCTCTGCAACAATCGTGATAGGATTGAATGGTTCTTGCTTCTCCTTGTCTTCATGGTCTTTTTCTACCTTTGGCCTCTTCAATGTAACTTCTCCATCCAAGGTAGTCCCTGTGATTTGGATCTTCGTTTCTTCATTCATCCTTAGTGTATGAACTTCTTCTTGAGATGATCCTTTCTTTATTCTCTCTATGACTATGTTGTCTGGAATTTCATTCATTTTGGAGCCTTCCACTTCAAAGGAATCCTCCACTTGATTTAATTCATCCCAATTGCCATCATCCTTTGATTCGCTTTTGATATCCACATTCATTAAGGATGGTTCTTGTTCTTCTTGTGTATCCGAAGATGAACTAGAGTTCACCAATCCCACTTCTCTATATCTATGGATTTTGGTCAACCTCTTTCCTTGCAAAGATCCTACATGGGATTGATGATAGTGATGCCCTTGTACTGGCAGACTTACTTGTCCTTCCATATATTGATGAGTAACTTCCATTGCTTCCTTTAATTCTTCTTCTGTGATGGGCTTCGTGTTATTGATAGTTGTTCTTGGAAGTACGTGTATTCTTTTTGAAGCATGAATTGCTTCTTCTGCCTTTAACATTTCCCTTAATCTCTTTGTTCCTCTCATTGTGGGTTGAGAGCTGGTTCCTGCCTCCCTCGTCACTTTTATCCCTTTCTTTTTCTTGGGTACCGTGGCTAGCTTTGCATACTTAGTCATCTTTGTTGATGAAGGCATCTCCTTAAGATACTCCCGGATGCCTAAAGCATGGTAGATGAGGATTGTCAATGCTACACTTCCATTCAAGAACTTTGTGTGGCCCCACTATTTCTTTGCTTAAAATGGATGCTCTTGGATGTAGGGCATCAGGTTCACTTGATTACTGATCTGTTTGGTTGCATGAGATAAGAGCTGCACTATGATCTTTTGAGGTGTCGTGTAGCGGTGCATATTTGGAAAGTAGAAATGTTGATGAATCAAACAAACCTCTTCCTCAATATCTATACGATTAATGTCCATGAAAGTGTGGGTCTTTGTTCCCCGGCTTTCATCATTTAGGTCTATATTCCCATCCTTTTCCCATCCAAATGCTTCCTTAATCAATTCATGAGTGAATTGAATAATCACCCATTCCTCATCCATGAGCAGGACTTTTGCTTTGGGTACTAAGGGGTTATGCAAGGCCGGTTGAAGAGTGTTCATCACCTGAGTACATCATTGAAAATCTAGCTTATAGATCGGTAGCTTGAAGTACTTATGGATTCTTGCCTTTGTCATGATATCCAGGGTTGATGGGAGTTCATGTAATACTTTAAAATCTTGGGACATGACTAGAAACTGATGGTTGGTGTCCATGATCTTTATCGCCACCAAGAAGAGATGCTCTCTCGCTGGTTGGTCTTCTTGGAACCAATGGCCCTTAACTTTGGTTACACTTTGCAGTGGGAATTCCAACACCTCTTCTTGAACTGTAGCCTCGAAATCCTCAAAATCCTTGGAAGCCATCTGCACTTGTTATGAAGGAAAGGATCACCTTCCAAGAGAAATCAATTCATGTGTTATGTGTGGTTTAGTGTGGTGTCATTTCCTTTCTCCCTCCGTTCCCCCTTGCTTAAGTGAATAAGGTCTCTTACCACACACTTTGATTTTTAATCCTAAAAGAAAACAAAATTTAGTTCTAGCTGAAGCACTTACTTATTTACAATATATGGTCATTCCTATGCAGTAGAAACTAAGACCTATTCCATTGAAGGAAATGTGCACCACTTGTTTTTTTGAAGAGATAATGTGCTGAATGCATGGCCTTATAGTGTGGCCCTGTCATGCATATTCTAGGTGCAAGGGACTCTTCATGAGTGCAAGTAGAATCTTGTTGAGTTGGTTGTTCATATCCTTGTTGCCTCTTAAGTATCCATATCCACTTTGTAGTTGGTGATTGAGGCATTTGTTTCTATCAGGCTTGTCGTTTTGTCGTCCTTTTCTCCTCCTTACTTGAAGTTTGATTTCTTGATGTCGTGTTCCCTTTGTACCCCTGAGGAGTCTTTTTGGACCGTTTTGCTTCATTTTGTAAGCATGATATCTTGTTAAGCTTTGTTAGTTCTTGAGTTGCAGTATGTCTCACCTTCTTCGGTATCCATATACATTGCTCTATTCTTTGGGCCTCTACTAAGGACTTTGGAAGCCACACACGAAGAATTCTTGATGGTTCAGATTGAGATGACAAGTAATGGTTGTCTCTCCTTGTCTTCATTGGGTGGTTGATCTGCTTCTGTGTTGAGTTGTCTCGTTGAGTCATTCGATCCTTTCGTACCCATTGTAAACGAGTATTATATGGACGTGATGTTCGAACAGTAGACGTCCATGTGGGTTTTCTTCTTATAATATAGATATATTTAGAGGTAATGTCCTCACACTCTTTCTTAGGTTCATAGTGGTCACACTTTCAAGAAACACATCCTTATTTGCAGGTAATTCTAGATTAGGACATTCTCGGGATATACTCTTTATTGATTCCTTTTCTAACTCCTTTTCTAGGTTTTCTTCCATAGGTTTGGCGACCTTATGACTTTGAGATAGCAAGCTAAAGATTTCCTTATGTCCTATTTTGGTTGATATGTATCCTTGTGCTAGATGAATGCTCACTTCATTCTTAATAATTCAATCTTGCCCTAGGATCAGGTTTTCAATTAGGTCTTCGTCCTTGCATACCAAAACTCTTTGCTTCATCATGGAATTTCCTAAGTGGAGGGATATTAGGGCTTCTCTAATACATTCTATAACTTGACCTCCAATTCCTATCATGCGTGCTTTAGTGGGACTCATGGTTGGTTGGAGATGAGTTATTAATGTCATTCGTATACAACTTAGAGCCGCTCCAGAGTCAATCAGAGCATCTACTAACTGATATGTGTTGGTTCCAATTCCTAGGTTTAAGTATGGTTGTTAAGGCTCTCCTTATTGGTCTTACTGACTTGGTAGTTAGCCATGGGTATAGGTTCCTATCCCTATAAATATCATTCATCCCTTTATCGTATCCACTCTTTTCGTCTCTTGATACGCACTAAGGCCTCCTAGAGTGCTTCTTCTCTGATCCTTTCTTCTTCCTTCTTTCAATTTTGTGCTCCTATGAGTTGTGCTAACATCTAGTCTGTTAATGGCTCCATATATCATTTCACTCGGCATCCACTTATGTAGTTGGGAAGTATATCCCCGTCTAATGTGGCTAGATTCACCACTCTGCTTGTCGAGATTCTATTAATCAATAATGGTCTATACCCACGTTTCTCTAGTTTTTTGGCATGTTGCTTCAATTTATATACAAGGACTAAATCTCCTTCTTTTAAGCCCTTGTCTTTGATGTGTGCATCATAATATGTTTTTTGCATCCGTTTAGCAACATAAATTCCCACAACTGCTTGTGGTCTTGTTTCGTGTAACTTCTCAATTTGCCCTAATTGCTTGGATAATTCATGTCCTATCCACTCATACTATTGTGCTACACATAGGGTAGGTACCAAAAAGTCAATTGGTAAGATCGCATTTTTTCCATAAACCAGGTTAAACGGAGTAGTTCCAATGGCTGTCTTTTAAGCTACTAGGAAGGCCCAAATTGCATGATGCAATTGTTTGTCCCAATCTGACCTTCCATTGTTGACTATCTTTGTCAACACGGCACATAACACTTTATTGGAACTCTCTGGTCTGACCATTGGCTTGAAGGTGATAGGGAGCTGATTTTTTATGAACTACTAGGAATTCGTTCATCAAGTATTCTATTACGTCGTTGATGAAGTGCGTTCATCTATCACTTATTATCTCTATAGGTAGTCCAAAGCGAGTGAAGATGTTCTCAAAGAGAAACTTTGTTGTGGTTTGAGCATCATTCTTCCTTGTTTCTTTTGCTTCTACCCATTTAGCTAGATAGTATGTTGCCACTATTATGTACTCAGCACGTGATCCTTTGGTTGGAGGGTTAATAGGGCCTATGAAATCAATGCCCCACTTTGAAAAGGATCTCATGCAAATCATGGGTCTTAGAGGCATATCATCCCCGCTAATAGGGTATTTGGCTCTCTGACACACCTCACAGCTCCGTACATAAGTGTCTGCATCCATATGTACAGTTGGCCACCACAAGCCTACGAAGAGAATCATTTTTATGGTTCTTTTGGATGAAAAATGTCCTCCCGTGGCACCTACATGTGCCATTTCTAATATAGGTAAGTACTCTCCTTCATGTATGCATGGCCGTAGCTCATTATCCTTTCCTCTTTTGAATAGTTGTCTTCCCATTATAATGTAGTCCTTGCTCATTTCTTCTAGGGATCATCTTCTAGCTAGACTCGTGCCTTCCTCATGCTCTCATGTTTTTAAGAATTTAATCAATTTCCTAATCCAGTCTGGTGCTATTTTAGAGAAATGTAATGATGTGTGATCTTTTGGAGTACTTTCTTGGCATTCTTGGCAACTGCTAATGTACTCATGAACATCTTTTGGCATATCTGGCCAATAAACTCCCAATTAATTCTCTTAGGGTTCCATGAGCTCCTTTTTGTATTCTCCATTGATAGAACTTGTTAAGCCTCTTCCACGCACCTTAACAATACACCATTAGGTTCTTTATAGTACACATTTCCTGCCACAATGTGCAAATTTTGTGACAGCAAAAATCCCTTCCTAGCATCCTTGTTGATTCTATGATGCGGTCCATGGGTAAATATGAGGATCAACTTTTTTGCCCACTTCTGACATACTTCTAGGTTGAATAAGTATGTATCTGGTAGGTCATTTGCTACTTTGTTGGGTGGTTCTCCATGTGTTAACCTAGATAGATGATCGTCTCTCACATGGGTATTTCCTTTTTTTACCACTACTTTGAAATCAAACTCCATCAGTAACAGAAACCATCCCACTAGCCTTCCCATGTTGCAAGGCTTATTGACTAGGTACAATAGGGCTTGATGGTTGATAAAAAACTTGAACCTGTTAGCTAGAAGGTAGTGTCTAAATTTCTTTACTGCATACACCATTCCTAAACCTTCTCGCTCCACAGTCGTATAGTTTCTTTTTGCTTGGTTTAGTTGTTTGCTTGTATATGCAATAGGGTGGTTTAATTTTCCTTCATCTGCACGTTGAGCCAAGATGAATCCTATTGTGTAATTGGAGGCATCTACATGGATATGGAAAGGTTTATTCCAGTTGGGTATCTTCAATATAGGAGCCATACTTAATCATCTTTTCAATTCATTAAACAATTTTTTGCACTCATCTGTCCATGTAAATTGGGTTAATAATCCATATAGTGACTTGGCAATTATGGCGTATATGTGAATGAATCTACGATAGTATCCACAATGACCCATAAAAGCTTGCACTTCCTTAGCATTTTTTGGTCTTGCTAGCTCTAGGATTACCTAAACCTTATCCTTGTCAGTGGCAATTCCGTTCTTAGATACAATATGTCCTAGGATCTTTCCCTGTCTCACCATAAAGACGCATTTTTCTGGATTTAGGCACACTCGATATTGTCGAGTATTCTCAAATATCCTTCGTAACTTCGAAACATGTTCGTTTCTCTGAACTGAGTATGTGCATAAGTCATCTACGTATACTTCCATACTTTTCCTTAGGAATTCTTTAAATACATGACACATTAACCTTTGGAAAGTAGCAAGAGCATTGGTGAGTCCAAATGGCATCAGTCTAGAAGCGTAGACTCCCCATTCCACCGCAAATATTGTCTTATGTTGATCTTCTATAGCGATAGCTACTTGGTTGTATCCTGAGAATCCATCTAAGAAGCTATAGACTTCCTTACTTGCAACTCTTTCCAAGAGATGATCTGTGATAGGTAATGGGTAACTGTCACAGATTGTGGCTGCGTTTACTTTCTTTAGGTTAATACACACTCTTAACTTTCCATTTTTCTTAGGTATGACCACTAATGGTGACACCCATTCTGTGTGTTCTATTTCATAAATGAATCCAATTGCCAACAATTTGTTTATTTCCTCCTTAATCTTTGCCGAATAGACATCATTATAAGTATATGGGTCTTGCTTCGATGGTTTTGCATCAGATGTCATTGGGATTGTGTGGGAACAAATGGATGGATCTACTCCTTTAAGGTCCTTGTAGGTCCATGCAAACACATCTCGATATTCTCGAATTAGGCTTATCAGTTCCTCTTCCTCTTCGGGTGACACATCTTTCCCAATGTACGTACATATTTCTTCTCCATCTTCCATGGTCACTATCACTTTCTTAGTTTGTTATCATAAGCTTCTCCTTCTCTAGCCTCCCTTCTGGGCATTTGAATTTCTATCTTTCTCTCTTCTACTTCATATCTTTTGATGTGCTCTGGGACCTCAAAAAGATAAGGAGGTTGTTCTACCTTATCTAATGTTTCTTCATTGTTTGTTCTTGTTTGGGCTGCCTCTATTGCTAATACCTTGGGTGTCTCATCTTTTTCATTTGCTTGAATTGCTTCTAAATATTGTTCCTCTGAGTCAAATTCTGGCTCCATTTCTATGCTTTTGTACTCCTCCCTCCATTCCTTTTCTAATAATTCTCCTGCCTCTACTTCCTGAAGGACTACCATGTAAAAGCTTATGTCATAACCCTCTTCATCCATGCATCCATTCATGGTTAATACCTCCTCATCTTCACACACATCTAAGGTGGCTAGAATCTCCATTCAAATGTGTCGTTCAAATGCTTCATCTAGGAAAACTTGAGGCATATACATAGGATCATCTATGGGTCAGTATTTTTGATGTCCAATAGGCCATAATTGAGTTTTTTTTTCCCTCTTGCTTTGCTTCCTTGCACATCCATAATTGAGCATCTTCGTGCATCCATGATTTGTCACTTGAACCTATACTATGAATTGACAACTCATCCTCTTCCTTGTGTATGGGATTCAATTGTAGTGGGGGTACATCCCTATATGAAAATGTATGTAAATTTATCTGGGTAGTAGTCTCTTGATGTTGTAGGTATAATGCATCTCTTCCCTAGTCTTGTATTACCTTGAGTTGTCTCATGAAAGGTCATCCTAATATCATTTTGTAATTAGTTGCCTTTCCAAATTGACATACAGCTAGAGTGTGTTCGAATCCTACTCCGCAAGTAGTCAACTTAATTCTCTCCAATATTCCTAGGGGTCTTTCTACAAGGCCATCTGCTAATTGAAGCTTCATACGTGTTGGTCGTAGGGCTGGTTTTCCCCATTTTTCCCAAATCTCTTTGGTGGCTATGCCTACATCCACTCTGGTGTCTAAAACGGCTTTAGTCATGTATCCATTAAATGTGATAGGAAAACATGTATTTCCCTCATCTCCCTCAATAAATTCTCTGAATTTTTCAATGGGGATTTGTATGGTAGATGGGACTTCAGTGTCTTTATTTTCCTTATCAGTCTCCTTAGTTTCTAATTTCAACTCAATTGTCTGGCTAATTGGTTCCACAATTGGGGTTTGGCTCGTAATAATTCCTCCATGGTCAAAAGACATTGTACCTTGGTCTTCTTGAGCTCGGCTAAGTTGTGTGGTCTTACCTGAAGACCCATCTCCCTTGCCTCGAATTGTGGGAGCGTGGAAAACTATCGGCCTTTTCTCGTATTCTCCCATATAATTAGGTAGAGTGGAAAAACTGTGTACTTCCTCCCTATTTCGATCTAACATAGAAACTTCCTCATATACGTCTTCCAAATTTGGGGTGGATTGGTTCTCCTCAATGTCTAATTCCTCAACGGGAGGTCTTGAACTCTCATTCTTTTTCCATCAGTCTTCCTGAATCTTGGCCCACAAGTCTTGTGGCCAATCAGCTTCTAGTTCAAGGATTATAGAAGTTGGGTGGCTCTGAATGCTCTGTTGTTCCTCCTTACTACATTTCTCTTTGGGCATTTTTGTTAGTCTTCGATCGTTCTCTTCAAAACATTCATTGAATCGATTCTTAGGTATTCTTCTCTCCGGGAGGACTGGGATAGTCTTTTCTAGAGTGGCTTGGGCTACCTCTATGAGCTTTCTACATATAGCCAATCTCTCCCTTTCTATTTCCCCTCATGGGTAGAGTTTTTCACGTTGCTCTATATTTGGTCCAGTCGTGATTCTGGATTGATAAGCTTTCAACCACATGTCCAGATCTTTTGGTACTGGGTCTGCTAGGATTGATCTTGGTTTGTCTAGCTTCTGGGTGTGGGACTTAGGTGGTGTATTATCTTGCACTTCCTGTTCCAGTGGTTTCCTACTATCTTTTGCCTCTTTCTTGTCCTCTTTAATTTTATTTTTCATCCATTTATTGCTAATTTTTTCCTTTCTCATCTTCCAATTTTGCGTCTTCTTTGTTTGGCTACTCTCAGATGGATCTTCTGAATCTTCCACTACCTATATCTTTGGCTCTAGATCCTTACTCATCTCTCGTTCAAGATCTAATTTCTTTATCTCGTGTCCTTTGGCTTGCGCTCGAGTAATGGCTTTTAATGGTATTGTGTATCCTTTATCACTTCCCGATGTTTCAATCACCTAGATCACATTGATTTGTGTTGTGTTATGGGTCTTATTGAGATTTTTTGAGAAATATCTAAATAGATGTTCCTTTCCACACTCATTCCAGTACCCTTCCCACGTTCTAAGAGGTGGTGGGTTGTATAGCCGAGTGCATTCTCTTATGAAATGATCTCCTCCACACCTATAGAATGGTCCTTTTGGCATACGTGGTCTAATGGGTGGTCTCATAGGTGTTGTTGCCTTTGGTGGGGTGTACATAAAATTCGCATACTCCGATCCATAGGGATTGTCGTATCCTTCATAACCATATTATTGTTGATCATAGGTTGGATCATACTCCACAAGAATGGTGTCATGGGGATAGTATTCTCCTTGTGTTTGCCCGTATCCCTGATTTGTTGTTTCTGTACTACCTAAAGGCATACCTGGTACTATGGCTCTTTCCATGTTCTCTTCTGGTTGAGTGTATTTGACTGGTACTACATTCTCTGGAAGTGGTGGTTGTTCTCCTAACACTAGCTGAGGTTGTCCATATCCTCCTTGTTCATAAGGTTTGGGTGCTCCTTGAGGGCTTGGATAGAGATTGTATCTTGGGATCTCTCTTCCTTGTTCTCTGGGAGGCCTATACTGGGGTTGATTCACTAGCCTCAACTGCCAGTTAAATGGGCAGTTTTCAGTAGTATGGTTGGTGTATTACTACTCAATATGGCACTACATGTTGGGTGGTTGGGGTGGCTACCTATTGTATGGATAAGCTTGTGGCATGCCTACTCCTGCTCTTACACACATATGAGATGTATGATCTCCACCACACAAACTACATCACCGTAGCATAGGCATTCTCATTGGTGGGTTCTGGTAATTTCTCAATCCATGGACTTTCAACTTCTTAGCTACTAGTTCTGCTAGCTCCTCCACATTACTAGAACTAGTAGTCACTATAATCCTAGTCTCCTCTGATTTAGTGGAGCATGGTTTACTTTTGAGGTCATCAGCTAGATTTTCTTCTAGATCAATGCATTCCTAAAGACACTCACTCAATGTCTAAAGTTGTTTCACATAAACTAGGGTTCTTAAGGTTCCATTAGTCAATCCATCTAGGAATAGTGATATCATTTTTTGCTGGGAGGGTCTTTCGGTTACTAGGCATCTGTCAACATATTGGTTAAATCTTGAGGTAGCTATTTTTATTGTTTCATTTGGGTTTTGTTTAAAACTATGGATTAAGGATGACAAGTTGTGTTTAATCCCTCATTTAGTAAATTCTCCAATGAACTCTTGGAAAAATTATTCAATATTTCCAAAATCATTTGGATCCAATGTTTGGAACCAAGTCAAGGCTGTTCCTGTGAGGGTTAGTCCAAAGGACTCATATTGCACAAAGAAGTCATCCACTTGTTCGGCTTGTAGCACTTGCTTAAATTCTGATATGTGGTCATATGGTTCTCCCATTCCATCATAGTGATTTCTCATACATTTAGCAACTTGAATCGGTCTCAGCCTTCTTAGAGGCTCTCGTGGTCTCGGCATGATAGGAATTGTTGTTCTAATTAGATGCATCCTGGTGGCACACCTGGTTGTGGTCTTGGTCTCATGGGTGGACGAGTCATGTTACCTACCCCTAAGTGGGTTTGGTTGTGTGACTCTACTCCTGGCATTCTGAACTGCACATGTATTCGGTTGGGGATACTTCGCTTGTTGGTTTGTCTTGACATTGTATTCTCCATTCTTTGGTGGGTTCCAAAAGGTTTGTGGGAGGTAGTTCCCTGCTCTCCAGAAGTGAATACAGGCAACCCCATGTATTTCAATTGAGACCTGTCGACTTCATCTACCGGCCAGTACCTTTTTTGGTTTTGGTCTAGGTATGTGACTCTAGACTCATCTTCCAGATCCTTCAACTCATAGATGGCCACTAGGCTCACTTCTTGCCCTCGAATGGGTGATTCAATTTGTAAAAACAGGTCTGACCCATGGTATGACCCCTTTCAAGACTTGAGTCACCATAGACTTGCCTCTTGGGGTAGTTACAAGATCTTCAGGGTTAGATCTCCCCGAATTTCCTTGTCCATCTAGTTCTCCTCTTTCATTGATCTGGTCTAGATTTTCTATCTCTATGTAGATTTGGCCTAACTTGTCCATGTACACTCCTTCGTACTTAACTATGGGTCTGGGCACTATTCCTGACTCGGTAGAGTTTATCATTCTCGCAATTTACCTATTTATGCCATCAAGGTAAATAGGGATTCCTTGCCGATTAGTTGACACATACTACAAAGAGATACGGTATTCACCCTCTGTGGTTGACATAAAATTTTCTCTAGGAACATAACGACACATGTCCTCTGAGGCAATGCGTAGTTCCTCCTCTGAGTCACTAGAGGTATTAGAGTAGAACAAGTGATGGCTCAGTTGGGCTGCACTTCCTACCGATGAAATGACATTTCTATGGCTACTTAGCACTCGTCCTGATCTCAAGTTCATTCACCCCTTTGCGTCTATAACTGCTCTCTTCTTCCCCTCAATTATCTCCTCAATCACTTCAAATTTCACCTTCAATTAGCCTGAGTCATTCTGGACGATACCACTTTTGGTGATAGCACCCTTGGCACGATACGATACCAAGGATCTATGGCAATACGATACCACTAAGTGGCACAATATGATACTGGAGATGCAAACAATAGGATACCTTTGCAACCCCATGATACGATACCAAAATAGTCGATGATACGATACTTGGTCTGCTCATGATATGGTATTGATCCCCACGATACGATACCGGCTATAGGAATGATACGATACCAAAGGATCACAGCATGATATGATACCACGACTTACACGATACGATACTACTCCTCGCGATACGATACCAAAACAAGAGATGATATGATACTAAGTTGGTGATACGATACCAACATGCACGCGATACGATACCGCTCGGTCAACGATATGATACCTTTTAATACGATACCACTAAGTGGCACGATACGATACTGGAGATGCAGACAATATGATACCTCTGCAACCCCACGATACAATACTAAAATAGTCGATAATACGGTACTTCTACTCACGATACAATATTGATCCCCATGATACGATACTGGCTAAAAGAACGATACGATACCAAAGGATCACAACATGATATGATACCAAAGGATCATAGCACGATATGATACCACGAATTACACGATACAATACTACTCCTCGCGATACGATACCAAAACAAGAGATGATATGATACTAAGTTGGCGATACGATACCAACATGCACGCGATATGATACCGCTCGGTCAATGATACGAAACCATGACCGATACGATACGATACCATTATTTACACGATATGATACTACTCCTCGCGATACGATACCACCAAGAAATTGTGATCGCAATACCAACACTTGACGATATGATACCTTGATGGTATCACAATACCTCAAGTGGGCATGCACGATATGATACCAGGCAAGTATTGCGATACTAGGGAATTTTGGTATCGTAATACCAAAACTCAACCAATCGCAATACTATAGCCAAAATTGATCAAAACTAACAAATTTTTAGTAGAAATTGCTTATTTATCTCTCCCCTTCACCCTTGATCCCCTCTATCTCAAAAACTTCCAAAAAACTCTCTGTTCTACCTCGCAATACCATATGTGACTTTAATCACCTATGTGCTTGTTTTGATGGTGTTTTTAAGATACAATATTTGAGGAATGCACCTTCATAGATACCTTGACTAAGCTTTGGGCTCACAAGGTCACTTCATTGCTTGCTTAGCACGATACCAGATTGATGATATCGGTCGCTACTCTCCCACAATACTTGTTCACACAAGTAACTAAATGAATGGAATGTTTTGGTTTTTATAGGCTTGTGTTACCTAGTGCCTAAACTAAACTAAATTTGACAAAATTTTTAGGGTTTTCTTGAGATGTTCTACTTCTCCCTACTCTACTCCTCTCTCCTGCCTTATCCTAACTCTTGCTTTACTTCCTCACTCCTAACCCTAAACCTAAAAACTCATTACACACACCCCAAGCGTGTGAAGTAACAAGTGCTGGAATACTTGATGACTTGCCATTGAATGAATTCACCTCTATAAGTACGTTTCCTTCACACCAAAGCTCTAAGCATCACAAAGGCACCTTGGTTAGGTTTGTTTCTCCCCTACAATAGTGTCAAAAATGTGTGTACCTAAGTCATGAAGCCTTAGGGACTTATGTCAATGAGACTGTACCTCAATCACCCCACAAGTGCATATAATGGTGGATTAATACATGTTTAATTATCAATCCAGGGAACCACTTGAACTAAGTGTATGAAGATGTGTGCACGCATGATGGTAAGTGAAGTATCTAAGCTACAATGCATGTGACTAGCCTCAACTACCTCTCCAACTCACTAATCCTCTAAAAATGCATGTTTTGATACCATTTACAATAGTAAGCACAAATTGGAACTTTGCTCTCAGCTTCAAACCCTGAATATGGTCAATAGTGGCTTCATTTTGAAGCTCTCGATGAGATGCATCTATTGCTTGTATTTCTAGTCAAATCTGACAAAGGTGCTTCAAGTTACGAGCAAAATAGTGAATGGAAGGAAACTCCAACACTTGCTCTACAACTCGTTATGGCTCACACACACACTACATTAGTTCAAAAGCGATGGGAAGGGGTAGAAAATAGTCCTACATACACGTTTCAAGCATTACACTCACACACACACACACAAAAGATCATGGAGAAGAAGGAAATCAATAGGAAAGAAGCAAATTCAAAAATCCTCTTCAAAGCTCACAATGGCAAAAAGTTCTTTACGAGAGTCACCAAGTGACTTATATACATGTGCCCTAAAAATGGTCCTCTCACACAAGAGACCCACACTTTTATTGACTTACTCTAATTTCCTACTATTTTACAAGGGTTATGATATAATGATTGGGCTTATGCATCTAGAGGACTCCTATAGTGCATTTACATAACTTCATGGGAGTTTCATAGGATTTCGAAGAAGAAAAATTATGCTCATGATTTGAAAATTTTTGGGGGCTTCTCTTTTGTGCTTCTTTACTCTGCAATAGGCAGAAAAGAAGCTCTTACATACACAACAACATATGCTATCCCACATGAGAAAAGTCTCAACGAAGAAGCCAAGGTGAGGCAAGGGTCAGAACCAAACACCACGACTAAAAGCAGACCAACTCACCTCTTCAACAAGAGTCAGAAGTCCAGCAACAATGGTATGGATATGGAAGCCAAAAGCACTAGTAGCCCCCGTAGAACCAAAGAACCAACCACATGGGATACACAATTTAAGAAACCATCTAAAGATGAAGAAGCCCAAGGTGATCTCTATGCAGCCGAACATGGTTCTCAAATGGATCCCTATAGGGAGGAATGATCAGTTGTCATCTTGATGTCCAATGGACACCTCTAAGTATAGCTTGTGCCCATGCCCCCAAGTAACATCAGAAGCCTTGACGTGCGACAACCATGTGCCTTTGGCATAACCTTGTCTTTTGCACCATTTAGGTCACGCATTTCCAAAGTATGCATTAATATAGGGCCACATTTCACGGCCGTGCATAGACACATTTGAGAGTCCAAGGCACATGAGACACATTTGACGTATGTAAATTAGTTTATTGATACTAACATCCTTCTAATTTTTTTGTGAAAATCATCTCAAAAAAAGGGGAAAAAAAGGAAAAAAGGGGGAGAGCTTGTTCCCAGGTTTGGCTCATGGAATATGAATGAGTCATGCTTAGTTGAAGATGGAACTGTTGATTACTGGGCATTTATCAATTTTGATAGAAGTGTTCTTCGCTAGCAGATAATATTATTGCTGCATTATCTAGTAGATGTCAAGAACTTGGCATGAACATGGCATCCACAACTATTGTTCCCCTTTATCATGGTAGGAGGGATGAGTTTGAAGGTCGGCAACTTGACTTAAAAGGTCTTGCAAACACCATAGTTCATATCTTCCTTTTTTTTGTGTTGTCTTCATCATAATAACAAATGCTTATAAGCACTCCTAGTCAATAATAGTTCATGTCGTGTTTGGAGTATCAACAAATCAAGAAAGAGCAAAGGATGATGGAGTGGCTATGATAGATAGTCAATGGTTACCCAATGAGAGAGAGATTCTCAATTTTGCACTTAATCTTGCCTGCCAAAGTGATAGAGCAACTTATCTATGTCAATTGAAAGCAATGCTTCATGCTATAGCCATCTCTGAGTCCTAAAGGCAACTTCTTCATACCTGCTATGTCTACAAGTTGCAAAATACTTAGAGGGAGACAGGACAACACAGACAAGCTGAAACAAATGCCAAGTTTTTTTTTGTGAAGTGACATAGTAGGGCAACTATAGTATCAAGTAAACTATGTGCAACACGCGGACCTGTTAACTTTACCACTAGTGGGTGTTAGCATGGAGCAAGGGGCACTATTTAAGCAAACATGATTTCTGTCAGGAGAAAGAGATATGGGATAAAATCAAGCTCCATCTCGACCTGGTAGAGGTGAAAGTCATGAAGGGGTTCTCCTAGTCAAATCTCCAATTGGGGGACTCTTTGAGGAAAGCAAGACTTGACAGATGTTACATCAATCAAAACACCATCCTCCAGTGGGGTATTCCTTCGATTTCCCAACACATGGACCTAACTATCTCAGACCACTACCCGATTACGGTGTCTTTCAAACCGATTCCCATGCTCCAGAAAGCCCCTTGGTTTCATGCTTGTCAAACATTATTTTCCCTCCCCTCTATCCACCAAGAAATTTTTGTAGTGTGGGCGGAAGCCTTTGCCTACTATAATAACCGGCTAAGTGTTGGAGAAGCGTGGTGGAAAGGACTCAAAAATTCTGATAAGGACTCAAAAGGCTATAAGAGATATCCGGAAAAAAAGAAGAGAAACGGTGTACCGGAGGCTCTCACGGCTTGAAGAAGAGGTGAACAAAGGTAACTTACAATGCCAACAAGGTCTTTT
Source organism: Ceratopteris richardii (assembly GCA_020310875.1). Lineage (NCBI taxonomy): Eukaryota > Viridiplantae > Streptophyta > Polypodiopsida > Polypodiales > Pteridaceae > Ceratopteris > Ceratopteris richardii. The sequence goes on along the minus strand of CM035439.1, from coordinate 46,237,092 downwards.
GAAAATAAGGGGAAGACTAAGATTAGAGGAGGAGGTTCAAAGGAAAAATCTTCAAATATTCTTCAAAGATTGGTGGGCGGGGAAGGCCAACAAACCATTAAAGGGGATGTGTAACATCCTCAAAAGGAAACAAGCTAGGGAATCCATCCCCTTATTGGTCGATAACAATGGAACCAAATGTAGCATGGAAGTTGAGAATAGATCTATCATCGTCGAGCACTTCACCCATCTTCTTGGGGTCTCGGCTCCTCTTTCCCCGCATACGTGTGACTCCATGGCAACCATCTCAAGGGTTGCTCAATCTAGAATCCCACAGAACATGATTTCTCTGCTGGATGCTAACATTTCCAAGAATGAAATTATTGAGGTTATTGATGCTCTTCCCAATGGCAAAAGTCCGGGTCAATGGCAAAAGTCCGGGTCCTGATGGCCTCACCAATGAGTTTTTCAAGTCCTTCAAACATGAGGTGGCCACCCCACTACGTCTGGTGTGGCAAGAGGCTCTCTCCTTCAGTGCCCTCCCTGAGTGTCTTAATAATGGCGTCATCAAGTTAATCCACAAAAGGGGAGATAAGAACAAAATTAAAAACTAGCGACCGATTACCATTCTCCAAATAGGATACAAGATAATTGCAAAATTCATCGCCAACAGAATCTCTTGTCATTTAAAGTCATGGCTTTGAGAGGACCAGAAAGGTTTTATAAAAGGTAGATCTATACTTGAAGCAATTGTTGATATTTGGGAGGGCCTTGCGTTTGCTGAGGAGTCTGCACAAGATCTGGTATTCATTAAGATCGACTTCGACAAAGCGTATGACAGATTGGAATGGGACTTTATTCTTCAATCATTGAAAGACCTTGGATGCAACCAAAAGTTCACGAAGATGGTTTCCACTCTTTTTGGAAACGCTTCAACTAGAATAAATATCAATGATAAGCTCTCTCAGCCCGTTCGTTTAAAAAGATCAATTAGGCAAGGCTTCCCTCTGGCTCCATTACTCTTCGCTATCGCCTCGAATTGACTCAGTCGCCTATTAAAGCATCACATGGATGCTGGCAATCTCAAGGGTCTTTCCCTACCTCTAAATCATGGCCAAATGATTGCGAGACTTTTTGTCAATGACATGAATGCCTTTGTGCATAACGAAATAAAAAAAATTGAGGTGTTTTGGTGGTGCCTCAATACTTTTGTGTGGCATCAGGTTCAAAAATCAACCATGCTAAAATTGCTTTTAGAGCAATCAGTGGACCTACACCCCAAATGTTGTTAGATCAGGGGTGTCAAGTTATCCCTAGAGGTCAAGTCTTCCATCTCCTTGGCATTCCGATGGGATTTGACATCTCAATGGACCAACGATGGAACTGGGTGCTATCCAAGCTGGTTAGCAAACTAAATCATTGGAAAGGTATGAAAGTCAACTTGGCAGGGCGTGCTATGGTTGTTAACACATTTATGTTGTCTACAACTATTTACTTTATCTCGTGTTGGAGACCTAAGGACAAAGACTTGGCCAAAGTGGAAAGAATCTGCAGAAACTTCCTTTGGACTAGGGACCCCAACAGGACGGGGATTCCCAAAATCAAATGGATAACTTGCATTAGCCTAAAAGACTCAGGGGGCTTGGGAATTTTGGATATCGTTGGATTGGCTGACAAGCTGGTGGCAAAGTGGCTTATCAAGGCTTGGAGCAATAGTGAGTCCTCTTGCGCTAAATTGATCTTCAAAAATATGAAAGACCTTACCTTAGTTGGCCATCCTAGTTGGAAGGACATAGGGATTCTCATGCTTTTGTTCTCCCCCCACCCGGTGTCCCCTAAAGGCTCTAGGCTCGTGTGTTCTTTATGGAAGAGTTGGAAGAAGGCCAAACAATTCATCCGAATCAGTGATGAGTGGAAGTGGGCAGTTGGGATAAGAAAAAATGACTCTATCTGGTTCCCAATCAGCAGCATTAGGGGGATGGAGTCTTGGAATCTCCAAACTGCAAAGCAGTTATGGAACAAGGGGTTCAAACAGTGGAAAAAACTCTGGAAACAAGAGACTAGCCAGTGGATTAGGTTCAAAGACTTCGACCCGAGACTTAGAGTTACGCTTGAGGAATGGACTCTTCTTCAAGGCAGGTGTTTAGCATGGGACCGCTCAACTACCCGCCTTCTCTGCGGTCAGGATCTTCCTTGCCTGGAGGGCCTCAAATGGAGCAATGGAAAGAAACTATCCAGAATCCCCAACTTCAAAGAGAACCTAGATGTTCATTACACTCTTAACAAGAGATGGTGCCTTTCTTGGACCAAACTTCGATGGGAATTAAAATTCATGTCTATTTGGCACCCCTTAATTGAGATAAAAAAGTCCGTTCTCATGTGGCAGATCTTGCATAAAGGTATCTGGTCCATGCAAGGGCTAACAAAATCTGTGGTGTACCACCATGGTGCAAGCCATGCCATCGATGCATCGAAGATTTAGCTCACCTGTTCTTCTATCACCCCAAGTCCTCTGTTATCTGGCATCACGTGACCCGGGTATTGAGAATCACGAACCAAATCAATTGGCAACGGGCGCTGTTGGGTGAGGTGGTCAGCTGATCATCGAGGCTGTGGAATGCCATCAGGGGTGAGACTCTTTGGAAGATTTGGAGGGAGCGATGTGCTATCAATTTTGACCAAACTCCTAAGGAATGGTCGATCGAGAAATCCTTGTTTCTCCTAGGTAAAAGAATCTCTTGAGATAAGAGATCTCCACCGTTTAGACATCATTGTATTTATCTCCTCGAAAACAACAAGTTGAAACCCAAATGGGTCCCACATGAGGGTGATAATAGATTTATCCGTCTCATTTGTAATGCCCTCTAGCTTGCCATACTCCTCTCTTGCATTGTGGGATTTGGGGGGTTCCATGGGCACTAGTCCCATTCACTTGTATCTTTTCTTCTTTATTTTAATTAAAGTCCGAGAGAATAGGCTAAGGCCGAACTTCCTTTTATTAAAAAAAAAACATGATTTCTCTCTGCTATGGAAGGTTTGATCTTTTCAACATTATTTTTGCTTGCATTATCGTATTTGTTGCAACTTGTTGTTTTTTGGACTCGATTTGTCTATCTCATGGACTTCGCCTGTATCAAGTCGTCGAGGAGCTCAAACGGTTGAAGATGTAGATTGCTGAGCAGTGAAGGCAGATCAGCAAGTTTAATGATCTCCATCTCTACAGGTACGATGGCTAGATATGTGTGCATGTAGTGAAATAGAGAGGTTCATCTTCCAGTCAAGCCAAGTTGTGTGTCCAAACTATATACACACAGAATGATAGAGACAAAAAAGACAGAGAGAAATACACTCGCTACTCAATGATACACAACAGATGGGTGTACAATAGGTGATGGTTTTAATACCTACGCGCAATGTATATTAGCCATCCCACACAACTCTGCATTACACCTTGAAGATGAGAGGAGAGTAGAGCTCTACAACTATAGAACTCTACAACTATAGAAGAAGCATCAGAGAGGATGAGGAGCTAAAGCACCTAGACAATTTGCATGTTCACCTTGGAGAGACTACGGGATGCACTAAGTCAAAACAACACTGAGTTGCGCCAATGTAGAGAGAACATGAGAAAGAGGCAGAACAATGACATAGAGGGTTAACGTATGGACCTCATTCAGTGCCAGAAGGCGGGCATTCAAGTGACACAATCACTGATGTCACATCCCGATATGGCGCTAACACCTCGCATTTCAAATTGTTGACTGTCTCCGAGTGAAAGCGAAAGGTGTTTTTGTTGGGAAATTTTTAGAACAGTCCATAATATATATATATATATATATATTACGTGAGCATAGTGTATTCATATAGGAGTAGAATCTTTAATATCTGGTGCTCATATTACCAAAGTCCCCTAGATATGAGAAAAGCTAAAATCCTCTCTTGTTTGATTTTCACCTTCTACTCATAAAATGGCACTTGAGAATACCTCAATGGAAGAAGGATATTTTTTTTTTTATGTATCCAACTTTTAAGTATGTAAACTTGATGTGTTATGCTTTCTATTAACAAATTTTGGACAAGCCCCATGTAAAGGGAGTAGACACTGCCACATAACAAAGTGGTAAGACCTTCCCTATGGCTTGCACAAATGTGGTCTTCATCACTCAAAGGAACATCAAAGACATGCTTCTACAACATTAAAGGGAGCATACAAATAAGAATGACTTCAGCAACAACACAACTTGGAAGACACCCAAGCATCCCAACAACGGACATCAAATGGTACATCAAAAGGTGGCAAATGGTTCCATAACCACTACCTACCCCATGATATAAACCTTATATGTCTAGGGATCCAATATGTCCCTCAATCCCCACAAAAACCACTTGGATCCCATATGTTCAAGTATATGTCTTGGGATCCCATATGTCCCAAGATCCTCGGGATGCCATATATCCCACACATCATGGATCCCATATGTCCATGGAACGAAAAAACAAGGGATGCCATATGTCCCACACTTGGATGCCATATGTCCCACACTTGGATGCCATATGTCTGTTGATATATTTAGGTAGTGATGTGTGTGAACACACTAGGACCGTCGGGGCACTTTTTTCCCTCTTTAGGAGGTTTTTTTCCCCCGGCTTGTATATACGCCTATTGCCCTAATGGGCTACTTATCTTTGTACATTCTCTAGTAATACATTCAGTATTGTGTGTTTGTGCTCCAAGCTTCTTCTTCTTCCTTGTGCTGTTCGCGTGCTTCCGCAGACGTCTATCTCCAACAATTGGTATCAGAGCAGGTTGTCGCTTCTTCTAGGGTGCCGTCGACACTCCTCCGTTTGTAGTCTCAGATTCGCCCGAAATTTGGTGAGCATACTCAAGGTGTTTCCGAGATCAAAACAACTTCGTTTTGTGGTGCCGAAATCGCGATCTGAGCTTGTTTCGGCCTCCGAATGCACTATCGTAGCGCTTGTGCAGGCTATTTCGTCCTTTTGTGCCAAAGGTATATACTAGTTTCTTTTCGCCAGTTTAAGCGTCTCGAAGTCTGCTACAGGTCTAGTAGAACTTGTCTGGGCAGTTCCGTTCAACTTTTTGAGATACAGTCAATTTTTTGCATCAAGGTATTTTAGTCACGGGCCATGGCTGAAAGCAGTGATGTATTCCGTATGTTGGCTGTTGAGGATAAGTTGGATGGTACCAACTACCCATTATGGGCTTATATGATGCGACATGTACTGGTTGCAAAAGGATTGTGGAACATTGTGTAGGGTGTTGAAAGACGTCCTGTTACACCTGTAACGACAGGTACTGCAAATACAGGTGCTGGAGCTGATGAAGATGGTGTCGAAGATGATATTCCGCAGATTCATGTTCGTGCTGCTGTTTTTGTTGCACCTACCGCAGAGCAGATTCGCTGGGATGGCAGAGATGCCCAGGCACATGCATTGATAGCTTTGTCTGTCAAACGTGCCATTATTCCTCACATTCGCTCTTGCAGAACAGCAAAGGATGCTTAGGATACACTTACCACTTTGTACCAGGCTAGGAATGAGGCTCCTGTTGCTTACCTCCGAAAACAGTTGGAGAGTGAGCACATGAATGAAGGTGATTCTATGGACAGTTTCTTAACGAACATCAAAGACTTGAAGGAACACTTGATTTCTGCTGATGAGGTTATACCAGATAGCTCACTTGTGCAGACCGTTCTGAATGGTCTTCCTGATTCATATCAGAGTTTTGCTTCTACTCTTCGGTTGATGATGCAAGGCAATCCAAATGCCTTGTCATTTGAGGAGTTAGTCTCTGTTCTGTTGCAGGAAGATCAGTCCAGGCAGAACAGGTCCATTATGCGTGTTGCAGATCAAGCTTTCCTGGCTAGTCAGAAGGGCAAAGGAAAATGGAGCTCTTCTACTAGTAAGCAGAAATCTGCAAATGCCGCACAATCGAAGAACCAGGATTAAGATGAGGAGAAATCAGAAAAGCAGAAATTGTTTTGCAAGTACTGTAAAGGAAATGATCATATCATAAAGAACTGTCCAAAACTGGCTGCTAAAGCGGCAAAGAAGAAAGAGGCTGGAATGGTTGTTGCAGAGGCCTCTACACCAAAAACAGAGTATGTAAATCTTGTGCAGGAAGAAGAATGGGCGTTTACTACTGCCTGCAGTTTTGACCCATCTTCTCATGATCAGTGCATGTCTGCAGTAGACTCACATGTTTGGTACTTTGATAGTGGGGCGACCAAACATATTACCTCGCAGCGCAGTTTCTTCTCTTCACTCCAGCCTGCCCCTACAGGGAATACTGTCATATGCACCAATAACTCCTCTTATCCTGTTATGGGAGTTGGTAAGATCATTCTGACTACTGCTGATGGTAGTTCTTTTACTTTGTCAGATGCTTTATTTGTGCCAGGGATCAAAAATAACCTGTTATCAGTTTCTGCATTAGCCAAGATTGGCTTGGTTGTGAAATTCGTTGATGATAGGTGTACAGTCCATGATCTCTCAAATGGTGATGTGATTATTGCTTCTGGCATTTTATGTCATGGGCTGTATAAGCTCATAGACTATGAAAGATCTGTGAATGATTCGGCATGTGCAGTTCATGATTCTCAGGCTATGTCAGATGCAAAGCTTTGGCATGCACGCTTTGATCATCTGAATTTTGCTAGTTTGCTACGCCTGCAGAAATCTGAAATGGAGTCCTCTTTGCCCAAACTTGAGGCTCCTGGAAAACATGTTTGTGAAGGCTGTATTTTGGGCAAAATGCAGCGTCCTTCCTTTCCAAAAGATGGTTCAGTTCGGGCTACGCAGAAATTGCAGCTTGTACATAGTGATGTCTGTGGTCCTATGCAGACACCCTCTTTTGGAAATTACCTTTACTTCGTGACTTTCATTGATGATTTTTCCAGGCATGCATGGGTATATCCACTCAAAGCAAAGTCCCAAGTGTTCATGTGCTTCAAACAGTTTTTGGTTTTGGCTGAAAATCTGTCAGCATGTAAAATAGGCACCCTCCATTCTGATCGAGGGGGGGAGTATATGTCTTTAGATTTTAATGCATTTCTGGCTGAACGTGGGATAAAACACTAGTGTACAGTGTCGTATACACCTCAACAGAATGGAGTTGCTGAACGAAAGAACATGTCACTCATGGAGATGGCGAGGTGCATGGTCAAAAGTCAGGCTTTACCACATAGTTTCTGGCTTGAGGCTGTCATGTGTGCAGCATATGTACTGAACAGGTGTCCCACTAAAGCATTGCAGTCTATCACTCCATATGAGGCTTGGCATGACCGCAAGCCATCTGTTGCTCATCGGCGTGTTTTTGGTTGTTTGGCATATGCATTAGTGCCTGGACAACATCGCAGAAAATTGGATGATAAGGCAGTAAAATGTATTTTTGTTGGGTACAATTCTAAAAGTAAAGGCTATCGTCTGTATCATCCACAGACTAAACGCATTCTGGTTAGCCGTGATGTTGTCTTTGTGGAAGATGCTATTCAGCCATTGCTTCCGTGTACTAAGGAGACATCTGTTAGCTCCAAAGACATGTATGATACATTGATGCCTCTTTTTACAAGTGGACAATCTAGTGCTGGTCCTAATGAGGCAACTTCTCAGCCCTTGCAGGTTTCATATGATGATGGAGATCATTCTATTTCTGATGCAGATTTACATGATGCACTTGTTGATGAGAGAGCTGATATTGAGCAGGCAAAAACTATGCCAAAATGGCTGGTGCAGACTTTGCGTGACAGCAAATTAGATGCACCTTTGTCATATCGTACTCGTTCAGGCTCTCATAGTGCCTCCTTTGCATCAGATTGCTATGCTATGGCTGCGTCTAGTCTCTGTGATGAGAATGAGCTTGTTTCTTTTGATGAAGCACGGAATTCAGAAAATTAGATGGCTGCCATGCAATCTGAATATGATGCTATAATGAAGAATGGTACATGGTCTTTATGTGACTTGCCTCTTGGCAAGAAGGCCATTGGCACTAAGTGGGTATACAAGCTGAAGCGTAAACCTGATGGTACAAGTGACAGGTATAAGGCTAGGCTTGTTGCAAAGGGTTATATGCAGGAAAGAGGCATTGATTTTGATGAGACCTTTGCACCTACATGCCGTATGACTACTGTTCGGAGCATTTGTGCACTTGCAGCCCATCATGGTTGGAATGTACATCAATTGGACATTAAAACAGCATTTTTGAATGGTGACTTACATGAAGAAGTGTATGTTTTTCAGCCCCGTGGCTTTGTGCAAAAACGGCATGAAAACCAGGTGTGCAGGTTAAAGAAGGCATTATATGGTTTAAAGCAAGCACCACGTGCTTGGTATGAGAAGATACATGCCTATCTGGTTGCACATGGTTTTATGAACAGTCCAACTTAAAGCACCTTATATGTTAAGCGTGCTAATGATGTGCTTCTAATCATTGTTGTCTATGTTGATGACATGCTGCTCACTGGTCCTATTGAGAAGCATATTGCTGATTTCAAGGCTGATTTGCATGCCTCATTTGAGATGTCTGATTTGGGGCATTTGCATCACTATTTGGGCATTCAGTTTATGCAAGTTGATGGTGGAATGGCTTTGTGTCAAACGAAATATATTGACACATTATTGCAGCGTTTTGGCCTTGAAGACTATAAGCCTATTGCCACTCCTATGGAGACAGGTTTACGATTGAGTCTTCGTGATACTAGAGATGCATTTGATGCTGTTCTCTATCAGCATGCTGTTGGATGCTTGATTTACTTATGCATTACTCGGCCAGATATTCAGTTTGTTGTCTCAAATGAGCAGGTTTATGCATTGCCCAGGAGTCATGCATTAGAAGGCAGTTAAGCGCATCTTTTGCTACTTGAGTGGTACTCGGCTACTTGGGTTGTTTTATCCCAAGGGGGGATCACTACCGCCAGATTTGCATGCTTTTTCTGACTCAGATTGGGCTGGTTGCTATGACACTCGTGTGTCCATCAGTGGTTTTTGCTTCATGCTTGGTAGCTCATGTATATCTTGGTTGAGCAAGAAGCAGCCTATTGTGGCCACTTCCAGTTGTGAGGCTGAGTATAGGGCAGCTTTCACAACAACTGTTGAGTGTGTGTGGCTTAGACGCCTTATGGCTGATTTGGGTGTTGGCCAGTCTTCTGCCACCACCATCTTCACTGACAGTCAGAGTGCATTGACAGTTGCGAGGAACCCTGTGTTCCATGCTTGCACTAAGCACATTGAGGTGCATTGTCACTATGTCAGGGAGAGGTTCTCTGCTGGGGAGATCAGCTTGGCATATGTGCCCACGCAGGAGAACATTGCAGACCTTTTCACCAAGGCTCTGCCTAGGGAGAAGTTTGAAGCTTTCCGCAAAGCTTTGGGCTTACTTCCTTTTGTGGAGTGATTTCCACATAGCTTGGCACTCCTTATACATGAGTGCTAGCTCCTTGTTCACCGCATCACTCCCAGGGGGGATTTGTTGATATATTTAGGTAGTGATGTGTGTGAACACACTAGGACTGCCGGGGCACTTTTTTCCCTCTTTAGGAGGTTTTTTTCCCCCGGCTTGTATATACACCTATTGCCCTAATGGGCTACTTATCTTTGTACATTCTCTAGTAATACATTCAGTATTGTGTGTTTGTGCTCCAAGCTTCTTCTTCTTCCTTGTGCTGTTCGCGTGCTTCCGTAGAGGTCTATCTCCAACAATGTCCAAGATAGGACTAAGTGATCCCATATTTCACTAGTCCCCTACATTACAAACAAAAGGGTCATCACATGGAGGGGGGGTGTTGAGAGTTCCATGCTCCACTCTTTTGTCCAAGTCTAGTTTCATTCTCATGCAAGCTCATCAATCCCACATGCAAGAGAATTCTCCCAAACTCCATATAAGCAAGACCTCCCTTCACTCCAACACAAGCTCATTCCACTCTAGCTCATTGCCAAGAGTGTGCATCCTCTCCTCATGGAGTCTCCATGGTCATAGAGCATTCTTTGTAAGTTCATTTCAATTTATTTGATTCATCACATTTTCTTATCTTTTGTTCCTTCCTCCTTAGTTTCATTAATGTATGATTAATAGTAGAGTAGGAGTAGTGCTTTGTTATTTCAACATGTGGCTTAGATGCCTGACGGCTGATTTAGGTGTTGGTCATTCTTCTGCCAGCACCATCTTCATTTACAATTAAAGTGCATTGGCACTTCCGAGGAACCTTTTGTTTCATGCTCCCACTTAGCATGTTGAGGTGCACTATCATTATGTGAAGGAGAGGCTCTTTGCTAGAGAGATCAATTTGGCATATGTGCCCACATAGCAGAACATTGAAGACCTTTTCACAAAGGCTCTACCTAGGTAGAAGTTTGAAGCTTTCTGCAAAGCTTTGGGTTTACTTCCTTTTGTGGATTGATTCCACACAACTTGGCACTTCCTTATACATGAGTGCAAGCTCCTCGTTCACTGCATCACTCTCAGGGATATTTGTTGATATATTTAGGTAGTGATGTGTGTGAACACTCTAGGACCACCGAGGCACTTTTTTCCCCCTTTAGGAGGTTTTTCCCCTGGCTTGTATATACGCCTATAACCCTAACGGTTCACTTATCATTGGACATTCTAGTAGTAATACATTCAGTATTGTGTATTGTGCTCCAAGCTTCTTCTTCTTCCTTGTGTTGTTTGCATGCTTCAGTAGACCTCAAAATCTAATAGCGGTTGCTATCCCAATAGTGGTTGAGCTTGATTATACATTTGATACTCATAAGGCCTCTAATCCATGAGAAGTCCTTGATATGAAGCATACCTTTGATCATCCATAACTTTTTCTCTTGGTCGATATCCATAAGGCCTAATTTGAAGAGGTCGTGGTTGCATAGGTTGTTTTTTATAAGGATGATTATCGTTAGAGTGATTGGTGTAATTCTACTCAATATTGAAGAAGAGGTTTGGTCCTTGCATAAGTGGTCTTGCATATGGGTGTTGTTGTGTTAGGGTGGGTCTTCCTCTTGCACAAGTATGACATGGATGATGCCCTTCGCAAAGCACACATCTCCTTAATATTGGCATCCTCATGGATTGAGTGTGATAGGGATTTGCTGCTTTGTGGTTTTGAACTCCCAACTTCTTGACAACTAATGCTCTTGATTCTTTTATATTCTTGGACCTGGTACACTATTCAAAGTGTCATTAGACTTAGTTGGAGTCTAATGGATTTTCATATTATCAGGTAAGATGCCCTCTATTTCAATAAACACCCTAAGGCACTCATCTAAAGTTGCTAGGCATTTCAAATACACCCAGGTCCTCAAATTCCCATTCGTAAGCCATCCAAAAATAATGATAGCGTTTTGGTTGGTTATGCCTTTCTATGGATGGACATTGATCCCATATTGCTTAAATCTCCCAACGACAAGTCTCACTTACTCATTGCTTGCTTGCTTGAGTTTCTATATCAAAAAAGAGGTATTGTGTTAAATCCCTCTCTTAGTGAATTCACCAATGAACTCCTCTAAGAACTTCTCAATGTTCACAAAATTATTTGGATCCAAAGGTTGAAACCATGCCAAAGTTGCTTCCAATAGCGTAAGTCCAAATAAAACGGTATTGAATAAAGAAGTCATCTATTTTCCCCCCATGAGGATCACCAAAATGTTAACCACACCACATGTGTCGATAAATTATGGCCAGAAAGTAGGGATTACAAGAAGGGTTCTTGGGTGGTAGTCATACAGTTATTACCTAAAAACTGATTTATTTTCCAACTATGAACTTACATATTGATGCCGAAACAATGTTAATGGGATACTTGCAAAAACTATAGTACAATTAACTTAATAGTTCCATTAAATCATTCGCTCTGTACAATGTTAACTGCTAACATAGTCAAGTACCAAATCACTATGCATACAAAATCATTTACAAAACAAAATTAATCGCAACATTAACTTAACATATCACACAAAAGATTACATTAACAGGTAATATAGAAAGAACAAAAAGAAAAGAGACATAGAGTTGGATACCCCGTCACCGCACCAAGAATTTGCACGTCGACCGAGTCACTCTGACTCGTCGCTTCCCTTCCTCTCAACCTGAAACATTGGTTTCATTAATATGTGGATGAATAGCTACAATGGTTTAGTAAATCAATGCACCAAAATCAGATAAGAATTACTAAATTACATATGCACATGCACACTGCCTAACACAATGAAAGATTCAATTTAAAACATTCATTAAAAGAAATTAAAAAAGTAAGTATATGATTGTGGTTTCTAAAGTGATCAGCATCATATGATGGAGTTCTCATTATTGGAACCAATAATCAATAGTAGCATGTGAATGTGTAGATAATTGATTGGAATAACCTAATAGTTTAGCTTCATGCACATCAATGAACTAAAGTAAATTTGAGAGGTTATGGAATGTTGTATGGTAAGAAGACATTGGATCATGAGGATATAGTGAACCATGAGTCCAAAGATCAATACTCTTTTTTCTATTTCCATGATGTTCATTTTGAGGGTCCACATTATTGTTCCATCATGTATTTGGAGCAAACTCTCTAGACACAGGAACATGGATACTTGTTGATGCATGAGCATGAGAATGTCCTAGTGTGAGGTTAGTAATAGATGTCAACATCATCTTTGCAATGACTACAAGAATATAAAACAAAGTGGAAAATTGGTTGGAAGGGAGTTCAAAGCATGTTCTACAAAGAAAATTTGTTTTCTTAGATGTGGATGGTTTGTAGAGTCTTTTTCCAGTGTATGGATGAAAATGATGAAATCTGGAAAAAGTCATTATTTTGGGAAAGCATAGTTATGATGATGTAGCAATCACTTTTGGAGGGATTTTCAAAGTTCTACTTTTTTTAAAAGAAAACTAAAGAATTCACTTCTAACACACACACGCACAAAACACACACACACACACACACACACACACATATATATATATATATATATATATATATATATATATATATATATATATATATATATATATATATATATATATATATATATATATATATATATGGACCCTTATAAATAAATATACCCTGAAAAATGAGACTTAAGAAAAGACCATTGTTTTTTCACATACATGCAAGAGTTTGATGATGTGAAAAGTAGATTCTGTATCTCTCTAGAAGAAGGGAGAAAAGAGCCTCACAAAGCCTAAAAAAAGCCTATTCCAACATACTATACAAGTGCCCTATTAAATGCACCTTTTCCTCTTAAATAAGAACATAATTATGCTTAATCCCTAAAAATTAGGGACCCTTACAAGGGCCATGTAGGGTTCACTTTTTTCCTTATTGCTCCCATGAATGGTCTCAGCATCTAATTTAACTCTCTTTAAAAATGAAATGCTTTAGAACCTTGTTTGGAATAGATCTTTTACAAGTTAAAGTTTGAAATCACACAATACTTGATTCAAATCAAATTAAGAATCTTAGAATCTTTGATTTTTTTACACAAAATTTTGGTTCTTCCTTTTTGCTTTCCAAAATCTTTGGACTTGGCTACGATTGAGTATTTGACTCATTCTAGTGAAGGTTATTATTAGTCAATTGGATTAGATAATTGAATTAAACATGAAGAATAGATGTTTTGTATAGAAACCATTTAATATTTAAAGATGCTAAGTTGAAACATTTCATACTTCTCTACAAGAGGAAGGACTAACTCAATCTAAATTCAAAATTCAAGGACATAAGGTGAGAAATGTTTCATGCTTTTGTTAAAGTAATCTTTTCATTATTGTTTATTTTACTTTAATGACTTCAACTTCTTGCAAATTGATTATAGGTGGACAAAAGAATGGAATACAAAATGAAAGTCCCTGTAGATTGGATCAAAGATGGAACAGAACTCTCATTGTCATAGTTCTTTTGCAACCTGATAATGTCACTTCTTGGGCCCTAGTCATTGTATCTCATGGTTTTTGCACTTTCAAGAACCATGTAAAAAGTAGGACAATTGATTCATGTTAGATATTGTATATACCTTCTTCTCTACAATGGTAATTTCAAAACTTTTGGAATGTCAAAAAGTATGTTCACTACTTTGAAATGTGGTTGGTCATGTTTTTTTCTGTGCATCATTTTGTCATCAGAAACACATTTTTTGAAATTGCACTTGTTTATTCTATACTTTTAAAAGTGGGCCCAATCAGTTTAAAAACTTGAAACTGCTATAAAAATGGTTCGATGTGCTCATTTCTCACATTTGCACTCTCAAAGAGCTAGAAAGCACAAACTACAATCCTCTAGAATTCTCGCGTGCAACCAATGGCTGCTAGCACTTCTCCCATGAAATCTCCTCGAGATCTATTCATGGAGTTTTTGGATACTACAAACTACAATGGTCATACGCATTTGTATGACCTAGTCTGTAGAGTCCCTAATCTTGAAGGGACAATAGCCATGAACTCCGATGTGATCGATGAGATCATAGATTTTATGGAATTCTATATATTAAGATATGCCATAGATATTCCAGCATATGAGTGTAAATGGGTCCCCTATGACCTGGTTTCTACATTCATAAAGGAGATAAGGCGTTTGCGAAGTGCTTAAAGCGTTTCATGGCTATTGCTGAGGCTTCAGGGCACCTGTTAGATGACACAGTGCCCTTAATTAAACAATTAAATAAGAAATGGAAAATGGGAAGAAAATATCTTTCCTACGTAGCAACAACCATCTTTTTTGTGAATGAGGAGCTTGAACCTTTACCCATGGACCTACCCCATCTTGTTACTGGGGGTTTTGTAGATGACAAGAAGGAACCCCAGACAGAAGCTCTCAACCTATTAGAAGAGAGTCAAAAAATTTCCAGAGAATTTTCTCAAGGAGTAGTGGACAAATTAAAGGAAGCCAGTACACAAAACAGTCCACCCTCCAACTTAGACCCCGTGGAACCCATTCTACCAAAGGTAGAGATGGAAATGTTTTCAGTTGTACTTGTCGACGGAGAGGAATTTTTGTTCCTGCAGGATATTGAGAAGGCATTCGGTCTACGCCTCGATGAATGCCTTAGTATTTTCTGCTCAACCTCGGATGTTCCCATGGACAACACTTTTGACATTATCGAAAAGGCAACAATTCCACTTGGTGATTCAGTTGCGGACACCATTGCATTTGTGTGTGAAGAGATTTTGAGCCATGCCAACCAAGATGCCACTGAAAAAGATATGGTCGCAGCAAGGGAAATAATTTTGGAGAAGAAGATTCCAACATCCCCTGTTGTGGAGCAAAGTGGCATGGCCCATTCATCGATTCCACTAGATGCAATGGGAAGAGGAGAGGATGAAGATAGGCTTCACGATGTAAGTCTCTACTGACATTTATGGTTGTCTCATATTCATACAAGATGTATCTATTTAATTTTATGATTGTCTATGTGCAGGAAACAATCGAAGTGGATAAATTTGCAGCAAGGAGTGGTGGTCACCGTGTTTCTCGGGGCCATGGCTCTTCCTTGGCACAATACACAGGAAAATTGCCAAAGGAAGATTTTTTCATAATCCACAAGGACTTTTCCCCTCAAGGACACTTCATGACTTGGTGTCTGAAGGCCTTGAGCAAAGTTTTGTGCCTATCTACAATAATGCAAGGGACCAATTGTATATTTCTAGTTAGGAAGTCCCTTGCCCTTACTACCCTAGGAGTTAACTTTAGAGGAAAAGCATTAGGTCAAATAGGAATAGCTTTAGGTCTTGGACTGATAGACCCTCAATTAATATCCCAATTAGTTTTGACTTACCAATTGCCACTATCTTTTCAGAGAAGAAAGAATGTGGTGGAGAGGCTCAAGGCCAAGAGACAATTGTAAAAACTTTATAATACCAATTATTGTTTTTCCAATTTCCATGTGCATTCAATCTATTATATCTTTATGGTTTTTGACAATCTCATAACTTTTGCACAGTTTAATCAGTCTTTTTCCATTATTTCTTGTAATTTGTGTTGCCCAAAATGCATGCAATGGCCTAGGAATGCAAAAAAAAGGCCTGCCACAAAAACGCGGGGATGGGCCCTGCAAAAGTTTTGCAGGGCCCATCCCCGCGTTTCTGTGGCAAGCCTTTTTTTTGCATTCCTAGGTCATCCTATGCACTAGGTTACCTATATTGCAAGTCTATCTCCCTCAATTAGCACCTTCACTTGGGGAATTGTGGAAGACTCTTCTTATGTGCAATAATTAGAGAAAGTTAAGACTCCTCTAGATGCATATAATCATGCAGTAGTAAATAAGTACATGTATGTTCATAAACATTGTTTAGCTATTGGTCAGGGGGTTAGCATGCAGTGCACTCTAGCCAAGGCCAATCATATGCCCCAATGTGCATGGCATGTGTTTCCATGGCTTGGAAATGCCAAAAAAAGGCCTGCCACAGAAACGCGGGGATAGGCCTTGCAAAAGTTTTGTAGGGCCCATCCCCGCGTTTCTGTGGCAGACCTTTTTTTGGCATTTCCAAGCCATGAAATGCATTAAATAGCATTACCACTTACAACAAGTATAGAAAAAAGAATGATATAACTATGAAACACACTTCAAAGAGGTACTGGAAAAAGACACCTAGAAACATAGGAGAAATAAACTTCAAAACATGTACACTAAGAGATAAAGACTTGGGAGAGCAAATATGAGAAGACAAAGATTATATTCATCATTTGGGATTTACAAAATATTCATCATATGGGATATACAAAAGGTTCTCCAAACAAGGGAGTACAATTTTTTGTTAAGGGTTATTCCCTCTAATTCTCCTAGCTAGCTGCAAATCTTTAGGTTGTATTGTCACTCTCTTTGCATGGATGGCACATAGGTTAGAGTCCTCCAACATTGATATAAGATACACCTCTGCAGCTTCTTGGAGAGCTTCAATGGCTATCCCTTGGATACGAAGTCCAGCGCAATAGCGTTGGATCTCTTCCTTCACAACTCTTGCAAATGACCTTCGTGGAATAAGAAGCTCCACAGACTTTTGATAGTGTTGAATCTCTGCAAAGGCTCTGGTTTGCTTTCTGCGCCTTTGTGGTGCTCTTGAATTTGGGGAGATGTTGGGTTGTGGTCATTGTGGTCTACGACGTGGTTGATAGTTCTTCTTTCTTCTTGGAGGACTCCTAGATGGTCCTGCCTCATCATTTACTTCCTCTGCCCGACCTTGCTCTCTTTCTTCATCGGTTGGTCTTTGTCCTTGTCCTCGGAGGAGTGTCTTGCCTCCTTGTGTTACTCGATGGTTCACGGGGATATCATCATTGTTCCATGGTGGCTCATTTATACTTTCTTCATCTGAGGAACTTGATAAATTTGATGTCTCAATCACAACTTTCCTATGGCCTCGTTGTTTGGGCCTTGACTTGATTGGTGTCCTGACTGGGGGCTCATCATCAGATGCGGGAGGGGAATAATTTATTTCTTGAGATACATCTCTCTCTGGTGAAGCTCATCCCCCCCGATGGAATGCTACCGGACTGTGTCCCTGCACCCGAGCTTCGTCTGGAAGAGTGGTCTGTGGTTCGACGCTTCTTGTGGGGTGTCATCCATGTTGGGCACTGAGTACCTTGCACATGGCTAGGGTAGACGACATGATCCTTCCTAGCAGTATGCTTTGTGCATGCCATTCTCTTAGGTTGTAAAGTGGTAAAATGAGAAACGACACCTCTATTTATAGGCTTTCACTTAAAATTTTCTTGTTCACATTTATAAAAATTAGTTTCAAGACATTAAAAGTATTTTCACAAAAACAATAAAATTTTATTTGAAGTGAAAGGGGTTATAAAAACCTTGAAAAGAATAATGCATTTTCAGAGTTTGGAAACTATTTCCAAGCAGAACCGTCGTGGACTCTTTGTGCACGCCATTGGGCATGATGTACGGGTCCTGACGATGACATCCACTTCTCTCTTGCAATATCATGTTGTAGCTTTCGTGTAATCTTTGCTATTCGTGACTCACATGCTCGTTCCATTACATATTTTCTAGCGAATGTCACACGAAAAAACCAATTGAACATTTCTTCTAAATAGTTTGATTGGAGTAGACCACCCTCATGACAAGTGTTTTTAAAGTAAACACCTCTAGCCCTGTAATATGACTTCTTCATTCCTTGTGTACTAAGAATGTCCAATGACCCATATCGATTCATAAAATATGCTCCATGTGCAAAAAGAATATGCTATGATCTGGTCAATAAGATATACACATAGTGTTTAAGACCAAATAAAAAAATGTAAGTGAAACTTACTATGTAATGTGTAATGTTGCTTTCTCCCCAAGATAAGATGAATGAATGTGTAAACTCCTTCAAAGTCACTTGGAATAATTCTCGTTGTGAAGCATTAGTGGAAACCTCCCTCCTAAAGTTTCATCACTCATTGCATGGTCCATAATTTCATTCATTAGCATCACACTCAACCTTTCTAGTCGCTGACCCTTTATGATTTGACACTCATCAAGATTCAGTATGAACTTTAACTTAATATTACAGTCTGCACAAAAGAGAAAACATTATCTTAATATGACACTTGAATGCAATAAAACTTCAACACCAAATAAAATGTAGTAGGGGTACCTTTGATTGTTGAACTATAAAAGTGAACCATTGCTTGTTGAAGCTTCTGAAGATCCACAAATATATTGTTGAATTTAGTATAAGTAAATCCTTGTGTAGATAGGATTTTCGATTGCTTCTTGGGAATATTTGGATGATAAACAGAGGCAGGCATAGTTTCTTCTATGAATAAATATTGTCCAATACTACGAGTCACATCATCATTTGAAGTTTTTTTATTGATAGGCACTTTATATGGGCATGGAAATATACTTTGAGAAATACCTTGTGATTGTAAGGATTGCGTGAGAAGGGTGTACATTGCAGTATACCCATTTCTACTGATGCCCGCTTCATCACATATTGCCTGCACATCTTGCACTCTGATAAGGTTTTTTAATTTCTTTAAAAACTCAGCTTCAATAACAACTCTAATACACTTTCCTATGCATGAGTCTAAAGCAGAAGTGTTTTCTTTGGTGTTTATACAGCTATTCATCAGCTTGAATTGGTCTTCTGTTGTTGATGAAGCAGTTATGTCTTAAATAAATGACCTACACAATGAAAGATTCCATTACAAATCTTCATTAAAACATATAAAAGTAAAAAAACACTAACCTTGTTGCATATATACGTCGTTTGTGTGCTCCACCACCTTTTGAAAGAGCTCCAAAGGATGACAATGCTCTTTTCCTATGTCTCATACCAAGTGGAGTCTCTTTCAGCTACTGGAGATTGGCAGTTAACTTTGAAATTGTGCTTTGTTTTGCTTCAATATCCTGCTCCAAATCTGCAAGTTGTTTTTGTAAAGATATGATTGTGCTTTCTAAAGTGACCATCCTCATATGATGGATGTGATATTGTTGGAACCAATACTTAGCAGTAGCAAGTGAATGTGTAGATAATCGCTTGCAGTAACCTAATAGTCCAGCTTCACCCGCACCAATGAACTGAAGTAAAGTTGAGAGGTTATGGAATGTTGGATGGTAAGAAGATATTGGATCAAGAGGATATAGTGAACCATGAGCCCAAAGATCAATACTTTTTTCTCCAGCGGCACGACATTCATTTTGAGAGTTGGCGTCATTGTTGCATCGTGTATTTGGAGCAAAATCTCTAGGCACACGAACATGGATACTTGTTGATGCAGGAGCATGCGGACGTTCTACTATGAAGTTTGTGATACATGTCAACACCATCTTTGGTAATGACCAGCAATATAAAAAACAAAGATGAAAATATGGTTGCAAGGGACTCTAAAGCATATGTTTTGCTCAAAAAATGTGTTTTCTTGTATGTGTATGGGTTAAAGTGTATTTTTCCACTGTGTATGGCTGAAAATGATGAAATTTGAAAAAAGTCATCTTTTGGGGGAAGCGTAGTCACGGATTTGATGATGTGGCACTTACTTTTGGAGGGAGTTTGAAAATTATACTTTTTCTAAAAGAAACTTCAAAAAATAGGCCCAAAAAAGTGACTTCTGACATACATATTAAAAAGTAGGCCCTTTTGAGTTAATATACAATGAAAATGAGACTTTTTAAAAAACCTCATTTTTTTATTCAAATACATGTACGAGTTTGATGATGTGGAAAGTAGATTCTCTTTCTCTCTCTCTAGAAGAAGAAAGAGAGAGGCCTACTGAAGCCTAAAAAAAAAGCCTACTCTAACCTACTAAAAAATGCCCTATTAAATGCACTTTGTCCCCTTAAACAAGAACAGAATTAAGCTCAATCCCTAAAAATTAGGAATCCTTACAAGGCCCATGCAGGGTTCATTTTTTCCCCTAATGGTCCAAAAATCAAGTGGGACATTTGAACTAGCCCCAAAAATGTGGGTGCTCTAGGCATTTTTATTGTTGAAGCCATGGAGAACAAGTTTCCTACAAAATGGTTGGTCAAAGCTTGGATAAGTAATAGTGCTTCTTAGTCAAAGTTGATATTTAGGAAATAGCCAAAACCTTTCACTCCAAGGTATCCCTTGTTGTAATAGCCATGCTTCTATTGTTCCCAATCTCGAAGATCCCCCATGAATTTGATATACTCATCTCTTTGTGTAAAGGTTGGAACAAGTTGAAGCATTACTTCACTACCAACAACATCTGTAAGTGGATAGTTATTTTTTGTCAATATGATTTTTGTTGGTTCCCCTCAATGAGATCAAGATGGTTGGAGATGTTCATATCTAGAATCTAGGAAGATTTGATCTAAAAGTTTTCACTATTCGAAGCACATTTGGAGCTAAGAGACGAGAGAGAGGTTTAGGGTTAACAACGTTGATCCCAAGTAGAGGCTTGATTATGATGATTGATGTCTACTTCAATGTTGACTTGATGCTCGAGACATGTGAAAGGATTTCCTTCTCATTGATGAGGAGGCTCCTCATATGTGTAGGACGAAGTGAAGCAACGTTAGCAAAATCAAAGACATTAAAGGAATCAAGAGAAATCATGAGATTCACCATACTCTCAATAAGAATTTGTGCAAACATTGGCCTTGGATGAGATGGGACTTCAAGTTTAAAGAGATTTGGCATCCTTGACTGGAAAGCAAGAAATGAGTTCTCTGATGATGACTTTTTTCAATGAGATATGGACCCATGCAAGGGCCATTAAAATCTATGGTGTTCCCCATGGTGCAAAAGGTGTAATAGAGGAGGAGAGGACATCAACCACCTCTTTTTATCTTGCGAAAAGAGTGTCATCATGTGGAAGCAAGTAAGTAGATCCCTGTAGCTAGAACATCTCATAAACTAAAAACAAGTTCTTTTGGGCAAGGCCATAAGTTGTTGAGCTACTTTTAGAAATGTGATAAGGAGAAAATCCCTTTGAAAATCTCGAAGAAAATATGTGCTTCCAACTTCGGGAGACTTTCAAAAAGTGAACCATAGAAAAGTCATTCGATTTCATAAGCAAAAAGATAGAGAATTGTAGAAGTACCCCCCTTCGCCCCCTCCCCCCCCTTCAATCACCATAGGGTGTTTGTTGTTGAGAACAAGAGTGGATATGTCATGTAGAAGATGATAAAATAATCCGTTCTCTTTGTATAAGCGTCGTTTTGCAAAAGAAAAAAAAAAAAAGGCAAAAGTGAGTGGTTGAGAAGGCCCTTAAGAAAAGCACGGTTTGCGTTTTGCTTTCTGCGTAGGAAAAGAAGCATGCACACGGAGAAGTCGATACGGAATCCGCAGCACGTTGCAAACAGACTTTGGGGACGCTCACCTCTACAGGGAATCCATGATCAGGGAACTGAAAGAGTGGCTGACCTTCATCCCTTTGCTTCTGAAAGAGTGGCTGACCTTCATCCCTTTGCTTGATGCTTCATAGAGCTTCGGATATTGGAGTTAGCCAACGGTCTTTACACAGAGAAAAAGGGTGGTAGAAGGTGAAAGAAACTCGTACTTCGCTAAGTACAGGTACTTTGAAGTATCTGAAAGGCATTCACATATCTATATCCTTGTTGTCGGTATGTCTACGTCTTCATCTACCATACGGCTGCATGTACAATTATCCATTTATTCGGCAGGAGTTGTAGCTGGTTATTTGCAATATGCGTGCCCCTCCTGCGCATCAAAGGACGGACTTTAAGAGGATTCTGCAAATACCCATCAGTTTACACTTCATGGTATTATAAAGCATGCATGGAGGTCCGAGGGCGGTTGCTTGTTGTGCAAGCACTGGCAAATTTCAGGGCCTAAAATTGACGCGCATTTTGCTTGTCAAGGTCCGTTTCGCCTGTCAAAAACGGATGTTTTTTTGAAACTTCTTGTCAAGGTCCATTTTGCCTGTCAAAAACAGGTGTTCTTCGGAACTTCCTGTCAAATGACGAGCTGGGATTGATAATTTGTCTGTTACTTTATATATATATATATATATATATATATATATATATATATATATATATATATATATATCAAAATTGGTAATTTGTCTATATGCGTTATAGGTCTATATGTATATGCGTTATATATATAGACATCAAAATTTCTCATATGAAAGCTAGAAGGAAAAATTTGCCACATTGCCAATCAGTTGAATACCTGACTATTTTCATGAGTCTTTAGGCCCAAACGATCCAAACCGGCTCTACTATAAATACCTCATAATACGCGCTGCGCTGTACTAAAAAAATGAACCCTCAGAAAACGTTCATGCAATCAGCTCAAGCGTACATCTGATAAAGCTTACGTACAGTACACAGCATCACCGAAAAATGAATTCATCATCTTCTCCTTCCTCTTATTTTGCGTTTAATCCTTCATCTTATTTTGCTTTTAAGCCTTCATGGCAGATGAGCGCTAATGCAGACGCCTACGAACAGCACGCGACCGCTAGCATCGTGATTCAACGCCAATCATCTGTTGTGTGTGACATAGAGTCGTGCGTCTGCAAATGTAAGTACTCCCTGGAGAAGATGATCTAATCGCGATCAGTTTTTTTTGCAGGCCCAATTGCGGCAGAAGCTGGATCTGCGTTCTGGGTAAGGACTGTGTCGGAACTTGTCCAACTGAAAGACGGATTGCAATTCCATATTTAAGATCTTGTCTGTTGCTCTACCAGAAGCTCTTAAAAAATCTCTGCAAAGCAGGCCCTGCTCTTACATCCAGACTGATTTCTCTGACTTCGCCTTACTTCTGATATCTGTTTCTTCAGAGAAGTTACTGCATGCGCGGGAGCTCCATTCACCTTGTCAGTGCTCAGATTATCTCAGGTATCACTCTCCGCCATAGCTTCTACAGAGTAATATGTACACTTTACCGTTCTTCTGTGGTGTCAGAAAACCAGTTTTCATATTTTCTGC
The DNA here is from genome assembly GCA_020310875.1 of Ceratopteris richardii. Classification (NCBI taxonomy): domain Eukaryota; kingdom Viridiplantae; phylum Streptophyta; class Polypodiopsida; order Polypodiales; family Pteridaceae; genus Ceratopteris; species Ceratopteris richardii. Next base: position 46,213,752 of record CM035439.1, on the reverse strand, counting down.
TATAAAATTGGATGTTCTCAATAGTATAACGATAACTTTTACTTGCTATGTTCGGATTGATGTGTGACATACCCCCATACAAATCAAGTATGAATGTGAAATTTTCACTTATTTGTGATGAGTACAATGGGCTCTATATAGTTTGCACCATATGCTCCGTATCAGGTGACGTTTTGGAAAGGAGCTTAAACCGTGGAAGAGGTGATATAATCGCCATTGTTCAACCTGTATCACTGTACATAGCCATGGTGGAGATGATGGAATGAAAGAAGGCAGCAAAAGGATTTTACAATCTTGGTAATGCAATGCTGAACAGACCGCAAAAAAGAAGGCTTTGAACTTTGGATGGGCATTGCTCATTTGTATCTGTTCGCGCATTAATTCTGACAACATACAGAAACAGAGGAAGAGCTTTTCCACAAGTATTTCTTCTCCAATGATAGTAATCGATAACTTCAAAAGGGTTTAAAATGTGCAAAGGGGTGTTAAAGGCCTTTTACATTGGGAACAAAAAACATTAAATCTCAAGAAAATAGAGATGTACCTATGGCGTCTCTTAATGTCGTCCAATCAAGATGCAAAACAATGGAAAAGTTTTAGGTGCAAGTGTTGCCATCTATACATCGAAGATTTAGTTCGCCTTTTCTTCGATTGCCCCAAGTCCCGTGTTATCTGGCATCACGTGACGTGGGTATTGAGACTCATGAACCAAATCAATTGGCAACAGGCGCTGTTGGGTGAGGCAGTTGGTTGCTCATCAAGGCTGTGGAATGCCATCAGGGGTGAGACTCTTTGGAAGATTTGGAGGGAGCGATGTGCTGTCAATTTTGGCCAAACTTCAAACGAATGGTCGATTGAGAAATCCTTGTTTCTTCTAGGTAAAAGAATGTCTCGAGATAAGAGATCTCCACCGTTTAGACATCATTGTATTTATCTCCTCGATAATAACAAGTTCAAACCCAAATGGGTCCCACATGAGGGAGATGATAGATTTGTCCGCCTCATTTGTAATGCCCTCTAGCTTACCGAAGTTGCCCATTGCATTGTAGGATTTGGGGGGTTCCATGCACACTAGTCCCATTCACTTGTAAATTAAGAAAGCAAAAGGCTTACTTTTTCATTTCCTTGTAATATTTCTTGCTTCTCCCCTCCATGAGGTTAATCTCTCCAAATGACTAAGTTACCTCTTATTTTTTCATAGAACAATATCTTTGCAATAGGTGCATTCTAGACACATCGTTGTAGCCTTCATCCTATCTTCCCTTCGTATAATCTTGATGCCTTAGAGTGTCCATCTTATCCTTATTAACTCCCATACAAAAGTTATTAACTCATACCTTCTTTTTCTCAAAGTGATATCTCTAGGTAGAATTTGGTGCTTCTTCAATGACCTTGACTGTATAAACTTTATTGAAGCTTTTATAACTTGTCCCCCCCCCTGCACACACACACTTGTATTTTTAATGATTCTTAAAGTTTAGACTTTTCAAATATGTCTTCTAATGGGGGACATGCCTGCCGATTGTCCTCCTTCTTCAAAAGTCCTTGTTCTATCAAGCCATAGGATTCTAGCAACCTCTTTTAGTTATAACTATGCCATTCTTACAAAACAATTTGGATGCCCATTTATTACTAAAGTTCTCCCTTGAAGGAGCACGAAGTACAAAGAAGTACATATTTATCTATTCATGGTCACTTCAACTTGGAACTGTGAGCCTTTTCAAAGAGAAACATAACTCTCAGCTCTCTATTTTGCATATTACTCCATAAGAAGTCTCTAAAGGTTAATCCCAACTTGAATGGATAACAGCCCAAAGGTTTGGAATGAAATAGAAAGGGGACAAATGCATGAAAATTACGTAAAAGATTATGTAAAATTGCATATTTAATGGAAAAGTAAAGAATGACCCAAAAAAAATATAACCTAAATATTAGATTTTGACTATTTCTACCTATGTCGCTATTCAAAGCTAATGGAAGAAGGCTGAAAGCGATGGAAATGGGCTCCCAAGCAAGATAATAAGCTCTCAGACTCAATAACCTTGCCAAATGCAATCCTCCCATCACAATGACCTACGAGACACATCCTCGACAATGGCACCAAAATGTTCAATGTAGACATGTCCTATGTTCAATGTAGACATGTCCTATGACACACATACCAAGTGGCCTCAAGCAATGTATTTTTACCCACAAAATATCGACTTGAGAGACGAGTCTCTCATATGATGATCTTCACTGATGCACGGAAGCCTAATTCTACATGGATAAGACAAAAGAGCTCCTAAAAGTCTTATTATTGAGTAGAAGAGAGAATGAACAAGAGGTGGTGCCGGGAAAGATGTGCTCTCAACTTCGGTGACTCCCCCAAGGAGTGGTCAATTGAGAAATCATTACTCCTCCTTGGCAAAAGGATTGTTAACTGCAAGAAATCCCTCCCCTTCAGGCATCATCAAGTTCTTCTTTTGATCAATAACGAGCTTAAACCCAAGTGGGCCGCGCATGAGGGTGACGAGAGGGTGATTAACCTTCTTTGTAACGCCATCTAAGCTTTGTTAAAGCTTCCCTTGCTTTGTGGGATTTGGGGGGTCCCGTGGGCACTAGTCCCCTTCTCTTGTACTTTTCTTTCTTTATTTAATTCAAGTCCGGGAGAGTAGGCTAATGCCGAACTTCCTTTATATTAAAAAAAAAAAGACGTGGTGCCAATGAGGATTTGTTCACTTTTATACGTAGGTTTCAAAATGTGACCAGTCTAATGTATAACCTAGTTGAAATTAGGTCTTAAACCCTCATTTGAAGTCTGAATTGAGTGCAAACTATAAAAGTTTCAAGTTTCACGAATCCTTGGTTTGCACAAATGTGAACATATCCTTAAAGGTGGGTTTCTACATGAAAATGGCTTCTCTTTCTTTGACATGCAAAAGATGCTTTAGTGAGTCTTTATCTCCAAAACATGGCCATATACATCATGAATATAAAAATAAAAAGTAGGAATACATTTCTCTATACTACATGAGGCATGTTATGGTAAGAAACTTAGCAACTCACACTTAAGAACTTATGGGCGATTCTGATACCTTCTCACACTTGAGAAGCTTTGGGTGTTTTTGGTAAATGCATGCCCACGGAGCTTAGGCACACCCTTGAACACAATGTAGAAATATGTGTATTCATTAAGTGCCCAAATGAAAATATGTCGTAATGCTACATCCAAAGGAGAAGGGGTTTTATAGTACAAATAGATGTGGTAATTGATAAGCTATATCCATGATTCGTCAAACATGAACCCTTGTAGGTGAAAGTATACATGAATTAGAGAGGATGCATGTTCAAGAAACATCTCAAAGAGACATGCTCAAGTATGGATGTAGAATAAAAGGAGCACTTAGTAAGCAAGAAAAGGTTTAGAACTAGGTGTTCATCAAATGGAAGGACCACAACAATAATGGATCAAATCTATATAAGAGCAGATTTAAGCACATGATCAGAACTATACTTGGACCTTAGTACCAACCAAGGAAGGTGTAAAGTTCATCAGAAACAAATAGATTACAAAACAGAAAGGAGTGTAGGTTGTAACATAACATGTATACAGTTAGACTCGATACTAACGTTTTCTTCATTAGCATATGAAAGAGATTAAGTTTCTCATTTGGGGACTCTTTGCCTCTCAAACTCGAGGTGGAGCTTCAACGCTATGATTGGACATCCCCCACCACTTTGCTAGAGGGATGTCAAAAGGCAGCCCCTTTGGGAGAGCATTGGGCCTTCGGGCTATCGAGTTGAAACCTGTTATCTTTTTTTGTCTTAAGTTCATCCCCTCTCATGTAGTCGTTAGGCATCCAACCCCTACTTTGTGGGATATGGGGGTTTCATGGATGTTATGCCCGTCTTTCATTATACTATCAAATTATTTCAAGTTAATCTAGACGAATAGGTCTGAATGATTGAACTTTGTTAAAAATAAAAAAAAAAAGGGAAGTTTGTCTTCATTTGGTTGTTTGTACCTTTTAGGTTGTTTCTCATCAATAGCTTGAATGCCTTATCCTTTAAATTAGTACTTTTATGTAGAAGGATTTCCCATGCACTCATAGCCGAACATAAGGAGGCCACAAAGCTGGGTGCCATTCCGTTTGTATGAACAGATAGATGAAGGCACAAGAAACGTTATATTTGATCCAGAGGTTTGAGCCTGATGGTAGTCGCCTGCATTACAGAAGGATGCGCTTGCCATGGATAAATATCCAGAACTACAAATATCCATGTTCTGAGTTTTCAGTTTATCTGCACGTATTTCTTCTTCCACATCCCTCGGTTCAATATGTGTTTTGAGGTCTGAGCTTGCGTAAACTATTGGTTTGATGCCTTGAATCTCTGGGAGGAAGCGAGGAAGTCTTAAGTTCAAGTCTTGGTTGGACATAAGATATAACCTAGTGGTTTGACTCCTTGAGTTAGTGGGAAGAAGTATTGAGTTCAAGTCTTTTTTTTTAATAAAGGAAGTTCGGCCTTAGCCTGTTCTCCCGGACTTTAATTAAAATAAAGAAGAAAAGTTAGAAGAGAATGGGACTAGTGCCCATGGGACCTCCCAAATCCCACAATGCACGGACAAGTTTAGTAAGCTAGAGGGCATTATAAATGAGGCGGATGAATCTATCATCTCCCTCATGTGGGACCCATTTGGGTTTCAGCTTGTTGTCTTCGAGGAGATAGATATAGTGATGCCTAAATGGTGGAGATCTCTTATCTTGGGAGATTCTTTTACCTATGAGAAACAAGGATTTCTCGATGGACCATTCCTTTGGGGTTTGGCCGAAATTGACAGCACATCGCTCCCTCCAAATCTTCCAAAGAGTCTCACCCCTCATGGCATTCCCAGTCTTGATGAGCAGCCAACCGCCTCACCCAAAAGTGCCTGTTGCCAATTGATTTGTTTCATGAGCCTCAAAATCCGTGTCATGAGATGCTAGATAACACGGGACTTGGGGCATCCGAAGAAAAGATGAACTAAATCTTCGATGCATCGATGCCAACGCTTGCACCATGGAGGCACACCACAAATTCTGTTAGCCCTTCCATTGGACTAGATACCCTTATGCAAGATTTTCCACATGAGAACGGACTTTTTGATCTCAATTAGGGGGTGCCAAATAGACATGAACTTTAGTTCCCATCGAAGTTTGATCCAAGAAACACGTCATGTTAAGGGTGTGATGAACATCTAAGATCTCTTTGAAGTTGGGGATTCTGGTTAGTTTCTTACCATTGCTCCATTTGAGGCCTTCCAGGCAAGGAAGATCCTGTCCGCAGAGAAGGCGAGTAGTTGAGCACTCCCACGCTAAACACCTGCCTTGAAGAAGAGTCCATTCCTCGAGGGTAACTCTATGTCTTCGGTCTAAGTCTTCGAACCTGATCCACTGGCCGATCTCTTGTTTCCAAAGTTGTTTCCACTCTTTGAACCCTTTATTCCATAACCGCTTAGCAATTTGGAGGTTCCAAGACTCCACCCCCTTATGCCAATGATCGGGAACCAGATAGAGTCATTTTGTCTTATCCCAGCCGCCCACTTCGACTCATCACTGATTCTGATAAATTTTTTGGCCTTGTTCTAACTCTTCCATAAGGAACACACGAGGCTAGAGCCTTTAGGGGACACCAGCTGGGGGAGAACAAAAGTGTGAGGATCCCTATGTCCTTCCAACCAGGATGGCCAACCAAGGTAAAGTCTTTCAAGTTTTTGAAGATCTATTTAGCCCAGAAGGAATCACTATTGCTCCAAGCTTTGATAAACCACTTTGCCGCCAACTTGCCAGCCAACCCAACGATATCTAAAATACCCAAGCCCTCCGAGTCTTTCGAGCTAATGCAAGTTTCCCATTTGATTTTGGGAATCCTCCTCCTATTGGGATCCCCAATCCATAGAAAGTTTCTGTAGATTCTCTCCACTTTGGCCAAATCTTTGTCCTTAGGCCTCCAACACGAGATACAGTAAATAGTCGTAGAAAGCATAAATGTGTTAACAACCATTGCACGCACTGCCAAGTCAACTTGCATACCTTTCCAATGATTCAGTTTGCTATCTAGTTTGGATAGCACCTAGTTCCACCTCTGGTCCATTGAGATGTTGAAGCCCATCGGAATGCCGAGGAGACGGAAGACTTGACCACTAGGGATAACTTGAAACCCCTGATCTATTAATAGTTGGGGTGGAGCTCCACGTATTCCTCTGAAAGCAGTTTTAGCATGGTTGATTTTTGAATCTAACACCCCACAAAAGGTGTCGAGGCAACTCCAAAAAACCACAATGTTGTTCATATCGTTATGTACAAAGGCATTCATGTCATCGACAAAGAGTCTAGCAATCATTTGGTCATGATCAAGAGGTAGGGAAAGACCCTTGAGATTGCCAGCATCCATGTGATGGTTTAATAGGCAATTGAGGCCATCCGAGGCGATAGCAAAGAGTAGAGGAGCCAGAGGGCAGCCTTACCTGATAGACCTTTTTAAACGTATGGGCTCAGAGAGCTTACCATTGATATTTATTCTCGTTGAAGCATTTCCGAGTAGAGTGGAAACCATATTTGTGAACTTTTGGCTGCATCCAAGGTCTTTCAGTGATTGAAGAATAAAGTCCCATTCCAATCTGTCATATGCTTTGTTGAAGTCGATCTTAATGAATACCAGATCTTGTGTAGACTCTTAGCGAACGCAATGCCATCCCAAATATCAACAATTGCTTCAAGTATAGACCTACCTTTGATAAAACCTTTCTGGTCCTCACAAAGCCATGACTTTAGATGACAAGAGATTCTATTGGCGATAACTTTGACAATTATCTTGTATCCAGTTTGGAGCATGGTAATTGGCCGCCAATTTTCAATTTTGTTCTTATCTCCCCTTTTATGAATTAATATGATGACACCATTATTAAGATACTCAGGGAGGGCACCAAAGGAGAGAGCCTCCTGCCACACCACATGTAGCGGGGTTGCCACCATGTGCTTGAAGGACTTGAAAAACTCATTGGTGAGGCCATCAAGACCCGGACTTTTTCCATGGGAACAGCATCAATAACCTCGATAAATTTGTTCTCATAAATGTTAGAATCCAGCAGAGAATTCATGTTATGTGGGATTCTAGGTTGTGCAACCCTTGAGATCGTAGCCATGCAGTCACGCCTGTGCGGGGAAAGAGGAGTCGAGATCCCGAGAAGATGGGTAAAGTGCTCAACGATGATAGATCTATTCTCAACTTCCATGCTACATTTGATCCCATTGTTGTCCACCAAGAAAGGGATGGCTTCCCTAGTTTGTTTCATTTTGAGGATGTTACACATCTCTTTCGATGGTTTGTCAGCTTTCCCTGCCCACCAGTCTTTGAAGAATATTTGTAGATTTTTCCTTTGAACCTCTTCCTCGAGTCCCAGTCTTCCCCTAATTTTTAGAAGCCCTTGTTGGCATTGCAAATTACCTTTGTTCACTTCTTCTTCAAGTCATGAGAGCCTCTGGTGTGGAGAACGAGTTCTCCTATGCGCAACGGAAGTGTGTAGTGAACCCTTGTATGTCCAACACTTAGACAAACATCTGCACCTTAGATAGCTTGCTTCTCTCAACACAAAACTCAAATGGACTTGATGCTTTAGTCAATCAAAGTAGACAAAGAGAGCTTTCTAACAAGCTATAAATGACTTAATTTGGACAAGTTTTGATTAGGAAACACAACTGTCAAAGATGAACTACCTATCCACACAGGTATGCTGAAGAACTGAGCTTCACTCTCGGACTGATAGATCTCTCAATATATATCCTTTGATAAAGATATTTGGTACAGAGAAATAGGACACAAACAGCTTTCCAAGAAGCTAAAAATCAAGTAATTTGGATGAGTTTTGATTAGGAAACTCAACTCATCAAGATAGACCACCTGCACACATAAGTACACTATAAAACTCGACTTTACTCTCTAACAGATATCTCATAGATTATGAATGATCTGAATAATGTATTTGAGACAGTCAAAGTAGATGCCAAGGGCTTTCCAACAAGACAAAAATCACGCAATTTGGATATGTTTTGGTTGTGAAACTAAACCGACCAAAATAGACTACCTATCTACACAGGTATACTAAAAAACTGGACTTCACTCTTTCACTGATATCTCACAAAATACATAAGCTTTCAAAAGAGATATTTAATATGCAAAAATTACATGAGATAATATTTCCAATGAATATTTAAACACACAAAATGGTTACATATGCACTGAGATATGAGCTCTGCAACAGATCTGTGTACAAACTGACGTGCGGCTGGAAGGAGTCTAAGGGAAAACCAAAATGACAAAATGGCTAGATCCGACTACTGGGAGCTCTTGCCTCTTTCTCTCCTTGTTTTGAATATGCTCCCACTTCACTTTTATAACCAATGAGCATGTGAAGAAGTTTGTGCCTCCTTCTTAACTCACCACTTTCTCCACTACATGTTACTAACTACAAGGGAAGATATTGTATCTCTTACTCATCATGAATTTTGACTAGACTTTTTCTTTTATTATTTTTTCATTTTTTCCTCCACTTTTTTCTTTATCTTTATAGTTGGTAAATTTATCCAAGCATGGCTCATATGAAAATGAGCTTGTACATTTATCTTCAACACTCCCCCTCAAGCTCATTTGGGAGTTATCTTCATCCATGTCCTTCAAATTTATCGCATCCTTGAAACCTTTGAGTTTAGAAGCATCCAAGAACTTTGTAAACATATCTGCAACCTGCTCTTTGGTTCTGATGAACTTTACCTCCACATCTTTGCTCAGCACCTTCTCCCTTACATAGTGGTAGTGGACCTCTATGTGCTTGCTCCTTGCATGAAACATAGGATTGCTTGCCAAGTAAATACTTGACATGTTATCACCGTAGATAGGGATGGTTCCAACTTGCACTCCAAGATCAGCCAAAAGCTTTTTAATCCACATTGCTTCACATGTGGCAAAAGCTAATCCTCTATATTCAGCCTCCATAGATGAAAGTGCAACAATAGGTTGTTTCTTTGAGCTCCACGTGATAGGTTTGCTTCCTATCATGAACACATAACCTGAGGTTGATCTTCTATCTTCCTTTGAGCTTGCCCAATCAGCATCACTAAAGCCTTTGACTTGCAATTCTTCATCAAACTTGTAAAACAAAGCATGATTAACTATATGCTTTATGTATCTCAACACTCTCTTGGCTGAATTTAAGTGTTCACTTGTCGGGGCTTGCATAAACTGAGAAAGTACACCAACAACATAAGACAAATCAGGTCTTGTAATGTTTGCATAGATCAATGATCCTACAATGCTTCTGTATGTCGTTACATCTTCCAATGGTTCTCCATCATTTGAACAAATCTTTGTATTTGTGTCCATGGGTTGAGTGAGTGGTTTGCATTCACTCATTCCAAATCTGAAAAGAACATCCAACAAGTACTTCCTTTGCATCAAGTAGATGCCACTCTTTCCATAAACAACTTCAATTCCTAAAAAATATTTCAGCTCTCCAAGATCTGAAATTTTAAACTCCTTACCAAGCTTCCTTTTGATATCTTTAATCCCTGTAACATCATTTCCTGTTATGATGAGGTCATCGACGTATATGCAAATATTTACCTCTCTATTTTCTTCCTTCTTCATGTACAAGGAAGGATCTGCACTACTTGGGTTGTATCCACACTTAGTTAGATACTCTACCAATCTTTGATTCCATGCTCTTGGTGCTTGCTTCAAGCCATAAAGTGCCTTCTTCAACCTGCAAACAAAATCTGGATGGTTTTCATCTTCAAATCCAACCGGTTGACTCATGTATACCTCTTCTTGTAGTTCTCCATTGAGAAAGGCATTTTTTATGTCGAGTTGATATAATGGCCATCTCCTTGAAGCACCAATTGCTATTAAGGTTCTGATAGTTCCCATCTTTGCAACAGGGCTGAAAACTTCATCATATTCTATGCCTTGTGTTTGTTTAAATCCTTTGGCAACTAATCTAGCTTTATATCTAGCTAGTGAACCAACAACATTCCTCTTTACTTTAAACACCCATTTGTTTGGAACAATCTTCATACCTTCTTTCTTTGGCACTAGCTCCCATGTGTGATTATCTTTGAGAGCTTTGATCTCCTCTTTCATAGCTTGCTTCCATTCCTTTTGTGTGCAAGCTTCTTCATATGTCTCAGGCTCTTTGTCTTTGATAACATGCATCATGTATGCAAAATGTGTCGCCATAAAACTATCAATACTCAACCTTTGAGTTGGATACCTTGTCCTTGAAGATCTTCTTTCATTGCCTTTAGAGAGTTGCTTCTTTAACCTATTTAGCTTTACCATCAGAGTGATTACCTCTTCATATTCTTCTTCACTTGCATCCACCTCACTGTTTGGAGTAGCACTTGCATCTTTGGCTCTACTATGAGCTGAATTTGGAGACAAAGAATGGCTCCCCCTCCATGTTGAACATTCTTCATTTGATGTAGATGCCTCTGGACCTGAAGCCTTTGTGCTTGATTGTTGAACTTCTCTTTGATTTGTTCCTGCATAATCAATGATCACAATCTTCTTCAAGAATCTTTTCCTTTCCTTTATCTTCATACCATGGTCTTAGTTCATCAAAGACCACATCTCGCGAGACTCTTAATTCCTTTGTTCTAGGGTTGTAACACTTGTATCCTTTTTGCTCTGTTGAGTAGCCGATGAAAATGCATTTTTCTGATCTTGGTTCCATCTTTGTTCTAACTTCTTGTGGAATGTGAACAAAGCAAACACATCCAAAAACTTTGAGGTGTGTAAGATCAGGTTTCTTACCGGAATATACCTCTTCTGGAGTCAAGTGATGTATTCCCGATGTTGTGCACCTATTCATCAAGTAAATGGCAGTTGTGGTAGCTTCAGCCCAATAGTACAATGGTACCTTCATCTCGTTGAGCATGCATCTTGCAATTTCAGCAATTTGCCTATTTTTCCTCTCAGCTACTCCATTTTGTTGTGGTGTGTACCTACAAGTGAACTGCCTTTTGATTCCATTCTCTTGTAGAAAATCTGAAAATTCTTTGGAGAAGTATTCTCCTCCACCATCAGACCTTAAGGTTTTGATAGACCTTCCTGTTTCCTTTTCAACTTCAACTTTGAAACTTTTGAATATAGAAAACACCTCTGATTTTTGCTTCATACAAAACAGCCATACCTTCTTGAGCGATCATCAATGAAGGTGACAAAAAATCTATTACCAGCCATTGATGCCTCTTGGGTTGGCCCCCATACATCCGTATGTATAAAGTCCAAGACATTTGGAGCGACATAATTGCTCCTCTTGAATGGATGCCTTGTTTGCTTTCCTAGTTGACAAGCTTCACATAACTCATGTAGTCCAATGCTATTTAATTTTGGAAGACCTCTTACCACTTCATGTTTGCTCATGTCCTTCAGCTTTGGAATGTTGATGTGTCCTATTCTTTTGTGCCATAAGTCCAACTGTGAAATCTTCTTGTTCCCACATTGAATGTACATGACCTTTCCATGTGGATGTTGGACATCCAAAGTGAACATCCTTCCTCCTCTTCTACCTCGAGCAATGACCTTGAAGCCTTCCTTTGGATTCTTTATGAAGCACCCATTCTCATTGAATATGACATGATAACCCTTCTCTACCATTTGTCCTACTGAAATCAAGTTCTTTGAAATTTTAGGAACATGAAGAACATTAGATAGTACCTTTGCTCTGCTTGTATCTCCAAGCCTTATATCTCCAATGTGTTCAATCATGTGTTGAGTATCATCACCTGTTTCAACACATCCTTTTCCACTTGGTACCTGTAGATTAGTGAACAAACTTCCTTGGCATGACATATGGTTACTACAACCTGAATCAATGTACCATTTTTTGTCATCTTCACAAGAGCTTCTATACTCATGTCTCATTGCAAGTAGTGTGTCCTTGCTTCCTTCACTTGAGGTGCTTGCATAGTTGCTTTGGTTCCTTTGATTACCTCCATTTGGTCTTCCATTCTTCAGCCAACAATCAATAGCATAGTGTCCTACTTTACCACAATTATAGCATGTTATACCTTTATGAGAATTGTAGGAGCTTCGACCTCTTCCTCTACTTCTACCTCGACCTCTTCCTTGTGTGTTGGCATTTGATGCATCCTTGTTGTCTTCCGAATTGTTTTGATTGTAGTTGGAGTGGTTGTGACCTCTTCCTTTTCCTCTTGAGCCTCCTCTTGAGTTTCTTCCTTTACCTCGACCTGCATATAACATTTGGTTGTGGCTGTCCTTTCCTTTGGGACCACCGAAGCTAAGCTCTTCTGTGACAAGATGAGGGATTAGTTGTTCAAAACCTGGATATACATCTTTCAAGTTAATGGAAGTTATAAAAGGCTTCCATCTTTCATCTTCTCTCAAGCCATTGAGAGTATAACACACAAGATCTTCGTCTTCAACCGTTGTGCCAATAGAAGCTAAAGCATCACTTAGCTCCTTAATCTTCAAAGTATATTCAGCTATGGATTGACTCGAACTTTTCTTGATTGTGTTCAACTCATTCTTGAGTTGAAGTTTCCTAGCTTTGGTATTTGTTGAATACATCCTTTCAAGAGCTTCCCAAGCATCCTTAGCTTTCTCTAGATGTTGAATATGACATACCATGGCATTAGTAATGACTTGCGAAATGAGGAACATGACTCTCCTATTCCTCTCTTCCCATTCTTTTGCTTGCCTCCTTTGGACTTCGGTGGCCATAGCTTGATTGATTTGAGGTTGAGCATCATCGCCGCTCACAATACCCCATAAGCCTATGCCCATTAGGTAGTTGGTCATTCTAAAATTCCACACGGGATAGTTATCCTTGTCCAACTTCTCTACTTGTTGACCCAAGTCAGCCATTGAAGAGTATCAAAGACTTTGAGAGTTACCTCGAATAGTTATAGTCCTTTGCTCTTGCGTTTGTGAAGCTCCTTCTTGTTTTGTAGCTCCTCTTTTGCTTTGCTTCACCTCCAGCTCTGTTGATGAAGCTTCAACACCAAGTTTGCTCTGATACCAACTGTGGAGAACGAGTTCTCCTATGCGCAATGGAAGTGTGTAGTGAACCCTTGTATGTCCAGCACTTGGACAAACATCTGCACCTTAGATAGCTTGCTTCTCTCAGCACAAAACTCAAATGGACTTGATGATTTAGTCAATCAAATTAGACAAAGATAGCTTTCTAACAAGCTATAAATGACTTAATTTGGACAAGTTTTGATTAGGAAATACAACTGTCAAAGATGAACTACCTGTCCACGCAGGTATGCTGAAGAACTAAGCTTCACTCTCAGACTGATAGCTCTGTGAATATATATCCTTTGACAAAGATATTTAGTACAGAGAAATAAGACACAAATAGCTTTCCAACAAGCTAAAAATCAAGTAATTTGGATGAGTTTTGATTAGGAAACGCAACTCATCAAGATAGACCACCTGCACACATAAGTACACTGTAAACTAGACTTTACTCTCTAACAGATATCTCACAGAGTATGAATGATCTGAATGAGATATTTGAGACAGTGAAAGTAGATGCCAAAGGCTTTCCAACAAGACAAAAATCACGCAATTTGGATATGTTTTGCTTTGGAGACTGAACCGACCAAAATCGACTACCTATCTACACAGGTATACTAAAAAACTGGACTTCACTCTTTCACTGATATCTCACAAAGTACATAAGCTTTCAAAGAGATATTTGATATGCAGAAATTAAACAAGATAAGATTTCCAATGAATGTTTAAACGCACAAAATGGTTACATATGCACTGAGATATGAGCTCTGCAACAGAGCTGTGTACAAACTGACATGCGACTAGAAGGAGTCTAAGGGAAAACCAAAATGACAAAATGGCTAGATCTGACTACTGGGAGCTCTTGCCTCTTTCTCTCCTTGTTTTGAATGTGCTCCCACTTCACTTTTATAACCAATGAGCATGTGAAGAAGTTTGTGCCTCCTTCTTAACTCACCACTTTCTCCACTACATGCTACTAACTACAAGGCAAGATATTGTATCTCTTACTCATCATGAATTTTGACTAGACTTTTTCTTTTAATACTTTTTCCTTTTTTCCTCCACTTTTTTCTTTATCTTTATAGTTGGTAAATTTATCCAAGCATGGCTCATATGAAAATGAGCCTGTACATTTATCTTCAACATCTGGTACAACGTTTCTCTTCTTTTTTTTCGGATATCTCCTATAGCCTTATGAGTCCTGAACAGAATTTGTCGAGTCCTTTCCACTGCACTTCTCCAGCACTTAGCCAGTTCATTACAGTAGGCAAAGGCCTCCACCCACATTGCAAAAATTTCTTGGTGGACAGAGGGGAGGGAAAACGACGTCTGACAAGCATGAAACCAAGGAGCTTTCCGGAGCGTGGGAATCGGTTTGAAAGAGAGAGTAATTGGGTAGTGGTCCGAGATAGTCAGGTCCATGTGTTGGGAAATTGAAGGAATACCCTAGTGAAGGATGGTGTTTTGATCGATGTAACATCTATCAAGTCTAGCTTTCCTCAGAGAGTCTCCCAATTGGATATTAGACCAGGAGAACCCCTTCATGTCTTTCACCTCGACCAAGTCGAGATGGAGCTTGATTTTATCCCATATCTCTTTCTCCTGACCGTAGTCTTGGTTGGACATAAGATTGAGTGCCTCTACTTTACGAGGTTGGATGTGTGCGTGTTTTCAATTCATTGTACTCTTATATATATATATATATATATATATATATATATATATATATATATATATATATATATATATATATATATATATATATATATATATATATATATATATATATATATATATATATATATATATATATATATATATATATATATATATGTGTGTGTGTGTGTGTGTGTGTTTTCCGCTAACCATAGAGTAGCTCGAGAGATGTACCTTAGCTATGTAGGGTTTTGACTGTGCATGCTTCTCTTGTGCCCTCCGTCTCGGAGGCCTCTTGTGCGTGGTTGCCCCCCTGGGTGGGGGGTTCTGTCTGCTTCCTTTTTCAGAGATTATGGCGCTGCATGAGGCTCTTAGGGATGGTATTGCTGGTTCAAATGGCTCATTTGGCATGCTCAATTCCATGCTAAACCCTGTTTTCGACTCCAAATGCTTTAAGTTTGGAATTCCCTCTGGTTCCGAGGAAGCTACAGCTCTATGTGACTCTCAGGTAACTCTAAACCCTATTCTGTCTCCGCAGAGACAAGGTGGACTCTCTTACGCGAATGCTATTTAGACCCCATTGCATGCTCCCTTCTCAATGTTCAACTGTCAAAGCTTGCCAGGTATGCACGTTCCTCTTAATAATATCAATGATAGGAAAGGTAAGGAGAAAATGGTTGAGGACTACTCCAAGGACAGGAGCTCTCCTCATTTTATTAATATAGAAACTAAGGTTGAAGATAGGGATGACTGTACTGTTGATATATTTAGGTAGTGATGTGTGTGAACACTCTAGGACCGCCGGGGCACTTTTTTCCCTCTTTAGGAGGTTTTTTTCGTTCGGCTTGTATATATGCCTATTGCCCTAATGGGCTACTTATCTTTGTACATTCTCTAGTAATACATTCGGTATTGTGTGTTGTGCTCCAAGCTTCTTCTTCTTCCTTGTGTTGTTCGCGTGCTTCCGTAGACGTCTAACTCCAACAATTGGTATCAGAGCAGGTCGTTGCTTCATCTAGGGCGTCGTCGACATCCACCGTTTGCAATCTCAGAATCGCACGAATTTTAGTGAGCATACTCAGGGTGTTTGCCGAAATCGCGATCTGAGCTCGTTTTGGCCTCCGAACGCACTATCGCAGCGCTTGTGCAGGCTATTTCATCTTTTTGTGCCAAAGGTATATACCAATTTCTGTTCGCTAGTATAAGCGTCTCGAAGTCTGCTACAGGTCTATCAGAATTTGTCTGGGCAGTTCTGTCCAACTTTTTGAGATACAGTCAATTTTTTGCATCAAGGTATTTTAATCATCGGCCATGGCTGAAAGCAGTGATGTATTCCGTATGTTGGCTGTTGAGGATAAGTTGGATGGTACCAACTACCCATTATGGGCTTATACGATGCGACATGTATTGGTTGCAAAAGGATTGTGAAACATTGTGCAAGGTGTTGAAAGACGTCCTATTACACCAGTAACAAGAGGTAGTGCAAATACAGGTGCTGGATCTGATGAAGATGGTGTCGAAGATGATATTGTGAAGATTCCTGTTCGTGCTGTTGTTTCTGTTGCACCTACTGCAGAGCAGATTCGTTGGGATGGCAGAGATGCCCAGGCACATGCATTGATAGTTTTATCTGTCAAACGTGCCATTATTCCTTATATTCACTCTTGCAGAACAACTAAGGATGCTTTGGATACACTTACCACATTGTACCAAGCTAGGAATGAGGCTCGTGTTTCTTACCTTCAAAAACAGTTGGAGAGTGAGCACATGAATGAAGGTGATTCTATGGACAGTTTCCTAACAAAGGTCAAAGACTTGAAGGAACAGTTGATTTCTGCTGGTGAGGTTATACCAGATAGCTCACTTGTGCAGATCGTTCTGAATGGTCTTCCTGATTCATATCAGAGTTTTGCTTCTACTCTTCGGTTGATGATGAAAGGCAATCCAAATGCCTTATCATTTGAGGAGTTAGTCTCTGTTCTATTGCAGGAAGATCAGTCTAGGCAAAACAGGTCCATTATGCGAGTTGCAGATCAAGCTTTCTTGGCTAGTCAGAAGGGCAAAGGAAAATGTTCTTCAACTAGTAAGTAGAAATCTGCAAATGCTACACATTCGAAGAACCAAGACAAAGATGAGAAAAAATCAGAAAAGCAAAAATTGTTTTGTAAGTAGTGTAAAGGGAATGATCATATCATAAAGAACTGTCCAAAACTGGCTGCAAAAGAGGCAAAGAAGAAAGAGGCTGGAATGGTTCTTGCAGAAGCCTCTACACCAAAAACGGAGTCTGCTAATCTTGTGCAGGAAGAAGAATGGGCGTTCAATATTGTTTGCAGTTTTGACCCATCTTCTCATGAGCAGTGCATGTCTACAGTAGACTCAGATGTTTGGTACTTTGACAATGGGGAGACCAAACATATTACCTCGCAACTCAGCTTCTTCTCTTCACTCGAGCCTGCCCCTATAGGGAATACTGTTACATGCACCAACAACTCCTCTTATCCTATTATGGGAGTTGGTAAGATCATTTTGACTACTGCTGATGGGAGTTCTTTCAGTTTGTTAGATGCTTTATTTGTGTCAGGGATCAAAAAGAACCTGTTATCAGTTTCTGCATTAGCCAAGATTGGCTTGGTTGTGAAATTTGTTGATGACAGTTGTATAGTTCATGATCTGTCAAATGGCAATGTGATTATTGCTTCTGGCACCTTATGTCGTGGGCTGTATAAGCTCATAGACTATGAAAGATCTGTAAATGATTTGGCATGTGCAGTAACTTTTTCTCAGGCTATGTCACATGCAAAGCTTTGGCATGCACGCTTTGGTCATCTGAATTTTGCTAGTTTGCTACGCCTGCAGAAATCTGAAATGGTGTCCTCATTGCCCAAACTTGAGGCACCTGGAAAACATGTTTGAGAAGGCTATATTTTGGGCAAAATGCAGCGTTCATCCTTTCCAAAAGATGGTTCAGTTTGGGCTACTAAGAAATTCCAACTTGTACATAGTGATGTTTGTGGTCCTATGCAGACACCTTCTTTTGGAAATTATCTTTACTTCGTGACTTTCATGGACAATTCTTCCAGGCATGCATAGGTATATCCACTCAAACCAAAGTCCGAAGTGTTCATGTGCTTTAAACAGTTTTTGGTTTTGGCTAAAAATTTGTCAACATGTAAAATGGGTACCCTCCGTTCTGATCGAGGGGGGAATATATGTCTTATGATTTTAATGCATTTTTGGCTGAACGTGGGATAAAACACCAGTGTACAGTGCCATATACACCTCAACAGAATGGAGTTGCTGAACGACAGAACAGATCATTCATGGAGATGGTGAGGTGCATGGTCAAGAGTCAGGCTTTACCACATAGTTTTTGGCTTGAGGCTGTCATGTGTGTAGCATATGTACTGAACAGGTGTCCCACTAAAGCACTGTAGTCTATCACTCCATATGAGGCTTGGCATGACCGCAAGCCATCTGTTGATCATCTGTGTGTTTTTGGTTGTTTGGCATATGCACTAGTACCTAAACAACATCGCAGAAAATTGGATGATAAGGCAGTAAAATGTATTTTTGTTGGGTACAGTTCTGAAAGTAAAGGCTATCGTTTGTATCATCCACGACTAAACGCATTCTGGTTAGCCGTGATGTTGTCTTTTTGGAAGATGCTATTCAGCCATTGCTTTCATGTACTAAGGAGACATCTGCTAGCTCCAAAGATATGTATGATACTTTGATGCCTCTTTTTACAGGTGGACAGTCTAGTGCTGATCCTAATGAGGCAACTTCTCAGCCTTTGCAGGTTTCATATGATGATGCAGATCATTCCATTTTTGATGCAGATTTACATGATGCACTTGTTGATGAGAGAGTTGATATTGAGCAGGCAAAAACTATGCCAAAATGGTTGGTGCAGACTTTGCGTGACAACAAATTAGATGCACCTTTGCCATATCATACTCGTTCAGGCTCTCATATTGCCTCCTTTGCATCAGATTGCTATGCTATGGCTGCATCTAGTCTCTGTGATGAGAATGAGCCTGTTTCTTTTGATGACGCACCGAATTCAGAAAATTGGATGGCTGCTATGCAATCTGAATATGATGCCATAATGAAGAATGGTACATGGTCTTTATGTGACTTGCCTCCTCGCAAGAAGGCCATTGGCTCTAAGTGGGTATACAAGTTGAAGCGTAAACCTGATGGTACAGTTGAGAGGTATAAGGCTAGGCTTGTTGCAAAGGGTTATGCGCAGGAAAGAGGCATTGATTTTGATGAGACCTTTGCACCTACATGTCGTATGACTACTGTTCGGAGCATTTGTGCACTTGCAGCCCATCATGGTTGGAATGTACATCAGTTGGACATTAAAACAACATTTCTGAATGGTGACTTGCATGAAGAAGTGTATGTTTTTCAGCCCCGTGGCTTTGTGCAGAAAGGGCATGAAAACCAGGTGTGCAGGTTAAAGAAGGCATTAAATGGTTTAAAGCAAGCACCACGTGCTTGGTATGAGAAGATACATGCATATCTGGTTGCACATGGTTTTGAGAACATTCCAACTGAAAGCACCTTATATGTTAAGCGTACTAATGATGTGCTTCTAATCATTGTTGTCTATGTTGACGACATGCTGCTCACTAGTCCTATTGAGAAGCATATTGCTGATTTCAAGGCTAATTTGCATGCCTCATTTGAGATGTCTGATTTGGGGCATTTGCATCACTATTTGGGCATTCAATTTATGCAAGTTGATGGTGGAATGGCTTTGTGTCAAACGAAATATATTAACACATTATTGCAGCGTTTTGGCCTTGAAGACTGTAAGCATATTGCCACTCCTATGGAGAGAGGTTTACGATTGAGTCTTCATGATGCTGGAGATGCATTTGATGCTGTTCTCTATCAGCAGGCTGTTGGATGCTTGATTTACTTATGCATTACTCGGCCAAATATTCAGTTTGCTGTCTCACAGATGAGCAGGTTTATGCATTGCCCAGGAGTCATGCATTGGAAGGCGGTTAAGCGCATCTTTCGCTACTTGAGTGGTACTCCACTACTTTGGTTGTTTTATCCCAAGGGGGGATCACTACCGCCAGATTTGCATGCTTTTTCTGACTCTGATTGGGTTGGTTGCTATGACACTCGTGTGTCCACCAGTGGTTTTTGCTTCATGCTTGGTAGCTCATGTATATCTTGGTTGAGCAAGAAGCACCCTACTGTGGCCACTTCCAGTTGTGAGGCTGAGTATAGGGCAGCTTTTACAGCGACTATTGAGTGTGTGTGGCTTAGATGCCTTATGGCTGATTTGGGTGTTGGCCAGTCTTCTGCCACCACCATCTTCACTGACAGTCAGAGCGCATTGGCAGTTGCGAGGAACCCTGTGTTCCATGATCGCACTAAGCACATTGAGGTGCATTATCATTAGGTGAGGGAGAGGTTCTCTATTGGGGAGATCAGCTTGGCATATGTGCCCACACAGGAGAACATTGCAGACCTTTTCACGAAGGCTCTGCCTAGGGAGAAGTTTGAAGCTTTCGGCAAAGCTTTGGGCTTACTTCCTTTTGTGGAGTGATTTCCACATAGCTTGGCACTTCCTTATACATGAGTGTCAGCTACTTATTCACCGCATCGCTCCTAGGGGGGATTTGTTGATATATTTAGGTAGTGATGTGTGTGAACACTCTAGGACCGCCGGGGCACTTTTTTCCCTCTTTAGGAGGTTTTTTTCCCCCGGCTTGTATATATGCCTATTGCCCTAATGGGCTACTTATCTTTGTACATTCTCTAGTAATACATTCAGTATTGTGTGTTGTGCTCCAAGATTCTTCTTCTTCCTTGTGCTGTTCGCATGCTTCCGCAAACGTCTAACTCCAACATGTACCGTGATTATTGAAAGCACCTCCTTGGAGTCATGGAATAATCATCTGTCAGAGAAAGTTGTGATAGGTCTTTGTCATGGACCTCGGCGTGCTCAGGAAAACCTAAAAAATTGGATGAAGGTTAATTGGGAAAGCAGAGGGCTTTTTGCCAAACATATCCAATACCTCCCCAATAATTACTTTCTCTTCTTTTTTGAAGATGCTCATAATGCTATGCAGGTTATAGCTGAAGGCCATTGGATTATTAGGAATACCCCTATTTCCTTTTTCAAATGGTTTCCTGGTTTTAATCCTAGGGGGTCTAAACCAACTAAGGTTCCAATGTGGGTGGAACTACCAGATCTTCCTGTTGAATATTATCCTTGGATAGAACAATTGGGTAATCTTATTGGCAAAGTTCTGGGTCAGCGACCAAAAAGTGGTTTCAATCGGAAATGAGACCCGCAAATGCTGATCGAAGTAGACACTTCTAAGTGTATTAAATCAGTGTTAATTTTAAAGAACTCTGAAGGGCTCAAACTTCATAAGCAAAAGGTTTTGTATAAGAACCTCCCTAATGCCTGTTTTCATTCTAGGGACATCTGATCAAAGACTGTCCAAGCTTGGTGAGTACTAGAACCAAAGAAAACAAAGAAGAGGATAAAAAGAAGCCAGGCCTTAGTAATTGTAAAGAAGAGACTTCTCATGCAGAACAATGGAACAAGAAGGCTCCCCTCAAGAATAGAAGAAAGACCTTTAATATGGTGCTGAAACCTGAGGTGTTGGTCAAAGAAATTAGCAACCCTTTCCAAATTCTTGAAGACCATGTTAAAGATGGTGATACAGGAGCAGGCAGTTCAAGCCCTCATCAAAATAGTGATGGACTCAATCCTTCTATGCAGGACTACAATTCTGGTGAAGGATCAGGGTGGACCACTGTTGGTAAGAAGGGTAGTCATAAGCCATCTGGTAATCTTCCTATTTCCCCTGTTGTGGATGTTGATAAGGTCAACAATACAAAAACTAGTGATGAAATATATATTGAACAACTTAACAAAAGTGATGAGGATATTATGCAGGCAGAAATAGAATTTGCTAACATGACTGATGTGTCTATGGCTACTGATAGCTCCCTTGCCAAGGAAAAGACAAAAACAAAAAGGAAAGATGATGTGAGGATATCTACCTTGGCAATCAAGCCCCTCAAGAACCCTAAAAAGTAATCTCTTCTCCTTTCTCTTGTGTTGTCATGGACTGCCTCAAAATAGTCTCTCTTAATACCAAAGGTCTATCTGACCCGGTCAGAGGTAAAATTATCAACAGCTAGTTAAATGATTCTTCCTTGATGCCTGACTTCATCTGTCTGCAGGAAATAAAAGTAGGTGGTTTCCAGCTCATGTCTAATCTTAAGACTGTGTGGAGCAGGTCCTCTTGGTTTCATACCAACCACTATGGTAAGGGTGGTGCTACGATTGGTATCAATGCTAACCTGAATCACTTGGTTGAAGAGGTGCTGGTAAGTGATACCAACCAGTGGGTGGCCCTTAGATGCAAGGACCCCCTGAATCTCACCATTGTGTGTGTCTATGCTGCTAACTGCTCCTTGAACATATCCAAATGTTGGGAGGAAATTGGTAAGTTGACTGGTGATCTCATCCTCACTGGGGATTTCAATATGGTTACCAATGTTGTTGATAGAAATGGTAACAATAACAACATTCTTTCTGGTAATGAAAAAAATTGTTGGTTTAATATGGTTCTTGCCCACAATCTCCTCGATTTATCTGTTAATACCGGCCATACTTGGAACAATAGGAATGCTAGCAACAACTTGTCTGCTAGGTTAGATAGGTTTTATATGAACACCAATAGGTATCATTCCCTCTGGAATTGTTGTTGTGAAGTTGATCCTTCACTTCAGCTCTCTGACCATATTCCCCTCATTACTAAGCTGATGAGTAATAATCCTAGTTATAGGGCTGGTTGGCTTCACCTTGACATGTTCCTTATTAGGATCCCTATTGTGAAAGAGCAAATCACTCGTATCTTTAACATGCATTTTATCAAGGGTTGTTCCCCTTTCAAAGCTTGGGAGGAGGCTATCAAGGAAGTGCAGGGAGTGCTTACTGAATACAAAAGAAAGGCTAGACTCATTAGATATAATAGAAGGATGATGATTCTCAAAGAGTTAGAAAACATAAGGAACTCTAATTTCTCTGACTCTGTTAAGAATCAGAAGATCCTTGAGACCCAGGAAAAAGTGAAGTATGAAGATTATCTTCTTGCTCCTGGTGCCCTTGCCACATCTAGAGAATTTTGGGATGGAAAATTTGATAAACCTAACAAGCATATGTTTGAGATCATGAGGAAGAAAAAAACTAGGGACTTCATCCCCCTGGTTAAAAAAAGTGCTGGTGATTTTGCTTCTTGTATGGAAGAGAACCTCCAGGAGGCTGTTTGTTTCTTTACCAATGTTTTCTCTATGCCTCCCAAGAGAGGGGACCACATCTCGAGTGCAAGAGCTGCCATTGCCCAGAAAAGGAAGAAAATGATTCCTCCTGGCTTGGTCTCCCTCCTTGATCTCCCCCTTTTTGCTGGTGAGGTTAGAGAAACCATTAGTAAATTGAGACCCGGCAAGTCTCCTGGTCATGATGGTATCCCTAATGAATTTTTTCAAGAATTTAAAGAAGTTTTGGTGCCCATTATTCTCTAGATCTGGAAAGAAGCCATGAGAAGAGGTTCCCTTTCTACCTTCATTAATACTGGTGTCACTAAATTGATACACAAAAGAGGATCTAAAGACGATCTTAACAACTGGAGACCTATCTCTTGTCTGACTTCTTTATATAAAATATTTGCCTCCTCCTTGGCTAGAAGGTTGAGTCCCTTGATGGATAGTATCATCCTTCTTGAACAAAAAGTTTTATCAAAGGTAGGTTCATTCTTGATGCTATTATTTCCATTTGGGAAGGGTATGAGTATACCAAAGAGTTGAACATTGATACCTTCTTCTTCAAAATTGATTTGACAAGGCCTAGGATAGGATTGAATGGGATTTTATTCTTCAATCTTTGCATGATATTGGTTTGGGTAAAAGCTTTATTAATTTTACTAGCATCTTGTTTGGTAATGCTCAATCTAAAGTTGCTATGAATGGTCAATTGTCCTCCCCCTTCAAGATTTGTAGATATATTCGTCAGGGTTGTCCTTTGGCTCCTCTCCTCTTTGCTATCACTTCAGATGCTTTAGGATGGATGGTTAAAGACTCTATCAATCAAAGCTCTATCAAGGGTATTGAGATCCCTCAAGCTCAGTCCCAACTTTGTCTTCAAATGTTTGCTGATGATACTAACCTGCGTATGAAAGCTGATGACTCTTCTGCTGCTACTTTTCTCAATTGTCTTAATATTTTTTGTTTAGCCAGTGGCTCGGTTGTTAATCATTCTAAGACTGGTTTTTATTCCACTAATAACTTGATTCCAGATTGTGTTAAGAATGCAGGCTTTGAGGTGATAAAAAAAGGTTCTGTTTTCAGATTACTGGGCATCCCCATGGGCTTTGAAGTCACCAATGATCAAAGGTGGAGTTGGGTTTTAGACAAGTTCAGAGATAAAGTTTTTAAATGGATTGACTTTCAGTCTAATATTTCTCAAAGATCCTTTGTCCTAAAGCACTATATTCTTCCTTGTCTAACTTACTTTTTGTCTTGTTGGCATCCTACTAAGAAACAGCTGTCTCAGGCCATCTCTCGGGCCAGAAGATTTTTATGGGGAGGAAGTAAAA
This sequence comes from Ceratopteris richardii, assembly GCA_020310875.1. NCBI lineage: Eukaryota > Viridiplantae > Streptophyta > Polypodiopsida > Polypodiales > Pteridaceae > Ceratopteris > Ceratopteris richardii. The sequence continues at coordinate 46,189,396 of CM035439.1, read as the reverse complement.
TCCCCAAGGTGGCTTGGAAAATCTGTTGTATGAAGAAGTCTGAAGGTGGGCTGGGCTTGATTTGTCCTACCACGATGGCTACTCAGATGGCTGCTAAATGGATCCTTAGGGCTGTCTCTTCTGAGGATTTTTGGAACTGCCTGATCAAAAGGAATATATCAAAATTTTGGATTAGAAATAACAAGAGTTGGACTAACTTTTATGTTTGGGATGTTATAGTTTATCCTGCTATGTTTGTGCCCAAAGGAAGTGTCCTGGTTTGCAACTTTTGGAAAGCTTGGATGACTATAAAAAGGGAGTACAAATTACCTATCTGGTTTCAGTATAATTACTCTTTTCTGTTGCAGGAATCCCTGTGGTTTGGGTGGCATGCTCAAGATTTTATCACCCCTTTTCCCATTAGATGGAACAAATGTAGAAGGAATGGCTTTAACAATTGGCATGATATGATTAATAACGGTAATGTGCTTGATGACTGGCATATAAATGAATATTGATTCCTTGTCTATTGCTTGCAAATAGATTCTTAGGGAAAAGAAGATCAAGCTACTGGAAATCTTGGATCACAACCTTTGGCAGAAGAATGTCAGTCTCGGGGATGTTGCTCAAGACATATACAATAACTTCAAAAGATCGTTCTACAGCATCAGAATGATAGTTAGAAGGCTTAACAGAAAATGGAATCTCTCATGGTCTACTCAACAATGGAGATATGGATTTCAGTGCACCTGGTCCTTCCCTGTTGCCATTAAGCACTCCTACTTACTTTGGCTGATTCTTCATAGAGGTGTTTGGACTGACAGCAAGGCCAGAAAATTTAAAATTGATGCAGGTCAATGTCACTTTTGTGGAATGGATGAAGATTTGGAACATCTGTTTTTCAAGTGTAAGAACTCTTCCAGATACTGGAGGGTCTTTTCTCTGTACTGCCAAGCTAATGGAGTAAGGACCCGAGACTTCAGAGTTCTTCTTATTGGTGAAGCCAACAAAATGGACATTGTTCTCTGGCAAATGATGTGGGCTCATATTCTGTGGGCTATATGGAAAGATAGGAATAGCAAAATCTATGACAAGTATTGTAAAGATAATTTTTTTCCCTTGTATGATGGGCATTGTAAGACTTCTTGATCATTGTTTATAATCTTCTTGCTGTGTCCCCTCAATTGATGATAGCCCCTTTCTGATTGTAAAAAAGTACCCTTGTAACCTGTGGAGATCCAAAATGCTCCAAGCCCATTCTTCATCTAGAGTCACTATGTCCAGCTTTATCAAGCTGCATATTGAAGGTTATAAGATGTAAAGTCTCTAAGTCCCTTCCTCTTGGAAATACCTGAGTATTTCTTCTTTGACTTGCATCAATTTTAAATTTTCTGTTCTCTCGAAAAAAAAAAACCATAGAGTAGCTCGCTATCTGAATGCGTCTCGATTTTCCCCGCCCCGCATTGTAATTTGTATGTAGGTACTAATTAGCCTCGAGAGTCTGAAATAGCGTGGGATCTCCACGTCTTCTTCTCATTATCGCTGTAGCTGAATCTGAATTCCACAATCATCACTCACCAGCTCATTTCAGAGAAGCTGCTTATTTGTTTACAACTTGCGTCTCCGCGCTGCAGATTTGAAAGCGCATGTAATAACTGCCTCAAAGCAGATCTTGATTGCACCATAGACGTACAAGCACAGATGTCGGAGAGGCAGACGCGCCATGGCGTCCTCAGAAAAATTTCTACATTTTTCAAGATATTCCATACCTTCATGTGATTACTGTACCTCCTGCTTCCTTTTTTGTTTGTCCATAAACTCTCTCTTGAAAGTTGCACCTCCAGGCTCCTGGACGTTACCCGCCATCGCCTTATTGCAGGTTGCACGTGAATGATTGCCTGCGCCATATCTTCTACATTCTAGTTAATGGTAAGTGGAGTTGAGCTTTTTTCTGTGGCGTCAGCCATGGCATTTAAAGAGCTTCACATAGTTTGTAGAGCTCAATTACTTCATGTCAGCAATGCTTGAAGAACTCCCAGAATTTCTATGTTGAACAGTGCGAATCATGCTACTCCTGTGTGGCATCATCACTGCTTCTTGATGTGATCTCTAATGCGAATCCTGACAGTTTTGTGTGGCATCGTAGTCTGTAGATGCCTACCATCGTCATTCTAATGAGAACCTTGAATCTCACAGAGGTCTGTGTGACATTATAGAATGGTAGATGCGGCATACAGTGTTGATTTTTGACGGCCGTATTGCCTTCAAAATTTTGACCAATTTTGACCAATTTTTACTGTCAAATAAGGTAAAAAATTTTATTAGATCTTCAAAAAATACATTAAAAATATCAAATACAGGTGCACCGTGTAGATAACCTTCAAAATTGAAGGGCATGATGAACCATCAAAATATAACACTGGCGGCATAGATTCAAGAGTGCTCATGCAAGCCATACCTAGGAGTGGAAGTTGTACACACAGTTACAAGGGGGAAATGGCTTTTTTTAGAGTTAAAATTGATTGAACCAGCCAAACTCTCACCTCCAAGCCCATTCCTCGAAAGCCAACCTTCCGTCTGGGTCTCAAATCATACCTACCTCCTAATCTCATTGATACCTCTCAAACAGAAGTCTTTTGAATCACCTGCCTCTCTACTGACAATCTTCCAAGAGTGAAGCGATTGTGATCCAAAGGCTTTTGTAATTGGAAGCATCTCGAGGACTTCAACAAAGGACACTAGATAAAATAAGAGGAAATCAATTTGGGCTCCACGTGGATTACAAAGATTAGTGGTTGTTGTATGTGCATGTTAGCTCAGTTGGTTGGGATCTTTGCTTCTCAAGCTTGGGGGCATTTCAATCCCTATGGGATTGCAAATAGACAGCCCTCACCACTTGGATATTGAGATGCTATACAACCTCCTTTGTGCGGCCATGGGACCTTTGGGCTTATACCCAATTCAAAATAGTTATCTCATATAGTCTTAGGGACGTCCTTTCCCAATGTCTACCATACAAGACCTTCGAGCTCTATATCCTAGTAATTGCTTGGCATCCAATCCCTGTGTCTCTAAGATTCAGAGGGGCTTATGGGTGCTATGCCCGCCTTTTAGTGTACTTACAATTAATATAAGAGTATATCTCAATGATAGAACTTCCTTAAAAGAAAAATATTGGTGTTTGTCGAAGACTTGCATAACTTCATAGAGCACAAAAACGTTCTTATGTTTCAAGTCTACGAAGACCTACATCCCAATGCCATTAGATGGTTTGCAAACAACAAAATTAAAGATATCCCCGACATGAACTTCGTCCCGAATCTAAATCAAAAGTGAAACAAAAACTAGTCCTACTTCAGATGGGAAGAAAGTTGTTCTCCTCTAGCAAAATCTTGCATAGAGGAATTTAGACCAACAAGAAACCTCACAAAGCTAGAATTTCTCCTCCTTGGTTATTTAGAAATCACATGACAGAAAATTCTTTTGGGAAAGCTGATATGCTGCCCATGGCCCTTTAGGACAAGCTTTCTGAAATTTCTAGAACAAAAGATGTGCTAAGAACGATGGGAGTCAACCGAGGGAGAAGTCCATTGAGAGATCCCTAGAGAACTCGGATAGAAAAATCAAGAGACACACAAACATGCTCCCTTTCCATTATAGGTTCATATTTTTTTATAAAAAGTATCCAAATGTAAAGGAAATGGATGCCCATGAAAGAAACGATAGCTTTTAAGTATTCTTTTTTCTTTTCCTTAACCTATTTGTAATGTGTTTCTATTAATACAATCATAGCTATTTAAAAAAAAAAAAACATTACCTTGCATCACTATCTCCACTGATTGTCCACCAACTCTTCTCTGTAGGTGTACGCTAGGGTTTCATATTGATCTCTTTCCTATGCATCATATGACCATAGACAAGAATTTAAGTCATACATCACCATACACTCTTTGTCACATTAATCTCTTTGGATTGTCAAACTCTCTCGCTTCATGTTCCTCCCTTGCAAGGGGAAGGGATGTCATATAAGGCATTGATAGATGGCCTCCCTACTTCATATGTTGGAAGCTAGAGGGTTGGAAGCTAGAGGCTTGCAATAAGGAGAGCTTTTGAAGCAAGAAATATAATGCCAAGGTGAAAGGGTATCTCCTTTTAGAATGGTATTGAAGGTATCTCCCTTCTTGATTGGTACCACATTTGTTGGTATAGGAGGTTGTTGCCCAAGCACAGGTCTTGGTTGCTCAATATACCCTGATTCTCTTTGGCTCCCATAATCTCTCTCCTTTATGGGTTGTTTATTATAGAAGCATTCCTCCCTGGTATGATTTGTCCATTTCCTCTCTAGTGTACAATATTTGAGTGTTTTTCTATCTTGCAAATGTGGAGGCTTTTGATATGGGCATTGTTGTACCAAATGACTTTCTCCACAATTGTAGCATTTTTTATTTGTGTTTATCTTTGAGTTTATCAAATTGGTTTTAGTGCTTACCTCTAGGGCTTTAGCAATGGCCTGAGCCAATTCTTCTACTGGTGGGATTTTATCTTCATTTGATCTGGGTTGATCAAATGCTAACAGATCTTGGCCTCTGTTATCTTCCAAATCTATTGCTTCTTTTACACAAGCTCCTAGGTCAGGGCATCTCCTATAGTACACTAGGGTCCTTAATTGAGCACTTCTTAATCCTTCTATGAATAGGGATACTTGTCTTGCCATGGAAGGTACTTCTTTTTTAGGACATCTGTCAATGTATTGCTTAAATCTTCTGGCTGCCTCTCTGACGTTTTCATCTTTTTGTTGTTTAAAACTGTGTATCAGAGTGGTTGTGCTATGTTTTATTCCAGTCTTTGAGAATTCCCCAATGAAGGCTTCTAGGAAGGATTCAATATCTAGGTACATTTCCTTTCTCAAAGGGATGAACCAAGATAATGCAGGTCCTGTTAGGGTTAGACCAAATGCTTCAAATTAGACTTTGTAATCTTCCACCTCCTCAGCTCTAATTAATTGTCTAAACTCTGCAGCATGAGCATGAGGATCAGAATATCCTTCATATTGATTTTTCATGCATTATGCTACTTAATATGGTCTAAGCATTCTACCCTGAGGTTGCCAATGATGTCTTCTTCTTAGTGAAAATTCATTAAATCCTTCTGGTTCTTTTTCAAAAGGATTTGGGGACGCATGTGTTCTCCTCCCTTGTTGTTGCTCAGTACTAGTGTAGTTTTCATGTGGTCTTGGTAAATCTGATTGTCCTAGATTATGTTCCCAAGGTCCTTTGTCAGCACATTGCCCTAAGTCATTTGAATTTTCTAGGTCTTGGGAGAAGATGTATACACATCCTTGCCTATCCTCATACCTACCATCTTTGAATTGAGCTATTGGTGTTATGTTCAGGGGAACTTCTAAGTTTCTCAATCTAATGAGAAACTTATGCATCTGATATACATAGGTTCCAAACCTATTTGTATACATGTATTTGAGGATATTTCTATAATCCCTAGTTTCAATGGGCTCCTTTGTTTCGTTTAAATTTTCCATGTTTTCTTGCCCTAGATTTCTTTTTTGCACTTGCCCTTCTACTGGCTCTATTTCCTTCCTTCCTAATTCTTGCCTAGTATATGTGTTTAATTTTTCCCAGATCTAAGGATCATTCAAAAAAATTTCCCAATTCAATGTTTAGAATCGTGTTTTTCACGATTTTCTGCTCAAAATCGTGTTTTTCACGATTTTGTGCTCAGAATCGTGTTTTTCACGATTTTCTGTCCAGAATCGTGTTTTTCACGATTTTGTGTTCAGAATCGTGTTTTTCACGATTTTCTACTCATAATCGTGTTTTCCACGATTTTCTACTCAGAATCGTGTTTTTCACGATTCTCTGCTTAAAATCGTGTTTTTCACGATTTTGTGCTCAAAATCATGTTTTTCACGATTTTCTACTCAGAATCGTGTTTGTCACAATTTTTTGCTTAAAATCATGTTTTTCATGATTCTCAGCTTAAAATCGTGTTTTCCACGATTTTCTACTCAAAATCGTGTTTTCCACGATTTTTTGCTCAGAATCGTGTTTTCCATGATTTTCTACTCAGAATCGTGTTTTTCACGATTCTCTGCTTAAAATCGTGTTTTTCACGATTTTGTGCTCAAAATCGTGTTTTCCACGATTTTCTACTCAGAATCGTGTTTTTCACGATTCTCTGCTTAAAATCGTGTTTTTCACGATTTTGTGCTCAAAATCGTGTTTTTCACGATTTTGTGCTCAAAATCGTGTTTTTCACGATTTTGTGCTCAAAATTGTGTTTTCCACGATTTTCTACTCAAAATCGTGTTTTTCACGATTTTGTGCTCAAAATCGTGTTTTCCACGATTTTGTGCTCAAAATCGTGTTTTTCACGATTTTGTTCCCAGACAATCGTGATTGCTCACAATTGTAAATAACACGATTTTCTTATGAAAATCGTGTTCTGGGAATCGCGATTTTGTCCTTTGATCAGAGAATCGCGATTTTGTGTTTGACTATAGAATCGCGATTCTGATCAATTTTTTGAAAAAATTTTTAGATATAGATTTTTAAAGTTTTATTTCACCTATAGAATCGCCATGTCTAATTTTTAACATGCAATGAAAGTGTTTACTAACAACTTTTCATTTTTTTACAGAAATCCCAGAACTCTAAAATCGCGATTCCGTGCTTTTTCTAATATCTTCTATTTTTTGCTTTTTATGATCATCAGAATGTAAAGAAATGCAAGAAAATAATATTGAGACTCCTTACCTTGCTTGCTTGATTGAAAATTTCTCCAGAATACTTCGCTGCAGAAAATCACGACTTTTTGCTTGCTCTCACTCTCTCTCACACTCACTCAAATGAGTTTTTCTTGCAATTCCAAGATTTTATAGTGTCCTGAAAATCGCGATTTTGTGTGATTTCCACTTTTCTTCACTCTTTCATTTGTCCAACTTCACTTACCCAATCTTGATGAAATCTCTTGCAATTACCTTTCTCCAAAAACCCAAATATGTTGAAAATTCCAGAAAATTTCTCTTACAGAAAATCGCGATTTTGTGCAGAAAATCGTGTTTTTTCTGTACTTCTTATTTTGTGCAAATTTGAGTATTCTTTTCTCTTATTCCCCTTCAATACCCTCTACCAATTGCAATTCAACAGACTCCTGTACTTTTGCATCAAAATCACAACATTACTCAGAAAATCGCGATCTTGTGCAGAGAATCGTGTTTTTCCAATTTTCTAATTTTTTGACAAATTTTTGCTTTTCTTTCACTTGGTCCCTATTACTCTTATCAACAAAGCTTCAGTCCAACTTCCTAGGAAGAAAAGAAATTTGTTTGATTGTTTTTAATGAATTTTATGAATTTTTTAGTATTTTGCCCTAAATTAAGGTAAACACTTCACTTAGGGTTTCTTGTTTGGTGATCTATTGATCCTGTGTTCCTTGATTGGTTATACTCTCTTATGCCTTGGCTATCAAAACAGTTCATGAGAAAACTTCCTAAAAGAAAAATTGTGCTATGAAATGCAAGTATCAATTTTTGCAAAGATAAACTCAAACATTTTTTTTCCCTTCAAAATGCAAATCAGCTTTTTTTTTTTCAAGATTAATGCTTTGACTTGGTTAACAAATGAATCTTTTCTACTTGCATCTAGCTACTTTACTTGACTTTTCCTTAATGCAACCATGTTATCTTCCCAAGATCAACAATTTTGCTTAGTACTTGGTCAAAAAGCACTCCAAAAATGCAAGAATAGACACATGTTACCTCATCTTCAGCTTTCTTGATTCAAATTTTTCACACACCTGCACTTTATCTTCAAAAAATGAGATGAGCAACTATCAATTTACAAAAATTTTAGCACGTCCAATTCTAAAAGATGATCTATTGCTTTCTTTTCCCAAAAGACAAACAAAAGACATCTACCTTTTCATGTTCACATTTCTTGATTAAAGAGTGTTACCTTTTCCATGTGTTCATTACCATCATCAATAGAAGATCCAGCAAGGTCCAACTTCAATGAAGCTTTTGAAATACTCCCCGGCAACGGCGCCAGAAAATGTTTGTTATTGATCTTTGGAGTTGTCCTCTCCAATCATTTAGCATAAAGAATTAACAATACATCTTTATTTAGTCAATCCTGGAAGTATTCAAGAGACCACAGCCCCTTCTAGATGATAGAATCCAGGAAATAAGACAATAATGGCTGAATTTCTGAGAATGGTGAAAACGAAGAGGAATTTCTAGGGTTTGGATTATCTTGAGCAAATCTCCACCATTTTCCACAATCTTGGTGTCTAATACATGCTATTTTCTTAGCAGAACACAATTATGAAGTCAAAACTCAAAAATATTACCTGTACCATACAGACGAGACAATCACGATTCTGTAAAAACAGACGATTTTCATCTCCAGCACCTTTCTTCATCAACTTATCACTCAACACATCAGTATTCAGCTCTCTTCATACACATTCAACAGAATTACACAATAGAAGCTCACAAATCTCCATGGATACACAAAGAATAGACTCAACAAATCAAAGAAACCACACAAAGAGGAGAAACACGATTTTCAGTAGGAAACTCTCTCTATTCACTTGGATAGCATGTAAACAACTGATCAACCAACCCCCTCATACTAAAGGAAATTGTCTTATATACATTTTCAAGTGTCCCTTTTCACACTTGAATTTTGGTCCTTCCCTCTATTATTCTAAAAATATGCTATCTAGGAGTTTCCAAAAATTCTAGAAAAATTACATAAAATTCTATTCTACATAAGGAAGACTCTTCCTTATTTTTACATCAGTTGCATAAATATTTTTACAAGTTTTTGTCATTTTACAATTATTTTTCATCCAAAATGCTTCAAAAAATACATCTTCTAACAATAGATCAAAATTCAGCAAAGTTGGAAAGCTTAGAGAATCAGGTTAGTCATTTAAAGCTTGGGTTCATTAGATTTGATTATTTTTGAAATTTTTGAATAGTTAAAAGATACTTTTGAGCATCCATTTCATTTTATGATATGTTAAGATCATTATTATGATATATTGAGTAATATGTCTTATATTTTGTTGTTTGGTACATACTTCTAGGTGAAAACAATGGATCCTAGAAAGAGGTCTGATTCTATCAAAGATACTTCCTTGTCATTGTATAGTTAAAAAAGGAAGTCTCGGCCAAATCTTCATGCATTTTTTGCAAAGAAATCAAGTATTGTGGAGATTGTAGGTGCATCCAAAGATGTAGAAGTACATTTGTCCAATGTTCAAGATGATGATGCGAATATGACTTATTGCTTAGGTAGCAAAGACACAAATTGGGAATCATGCTTAGAAAGCAATAATACAAATTCCACTAATGTAGGGAGTAAAAGTGTGGAAAGCCAAGAAGTTAATAAGAAGTGTAACAGGAAATGGCGCAATCAATGGACATTATTACATCCGTGGGTATATTTATCGAACTCAATATTAAATGAGGAAAGAATTAAATATTCATTTTGTGAGGATGCTAAAAAGGTTAATATATATACTCAAAAAGGCTCCTCAAGTATTATGGTATCAGCATTATGTGACCATGCATCAACATGTGACCATAAACATGTAGTGCATATGTTAAATGCTAGAAAATGGCTGGATGATTTTGGCAAAGGTCCTCTTGAGGAAGGTGTCAAGACCGTGGTTCATATTGAACAAGCAAGAATAATCATACGCATGAAAATCATCTACTTTTGTGCATTCGAAGATATTTCTTTGGAGAAATATCCAGGTCATTATAGACTATTACAAGAGCTTGGAACATTAAGTATGCATGGATAAGATGAATATGGTTCTTACATTAATGCAATTTTAGGAAGAGAGATGTTATAAAAAAAAGTGATTATGTAAAAATGAAATTAATGCTTGAAATACGTGCAAGTGTATTTTACTCTCTACTCATTGATGAGAGTAAAAATCGTATAATTCACAAATATTTGATTATATATTTCTTATACAACAAATGAGGGTAAATGCCATATAATGTGTGACTTTGTTGAGCTACTTGTAGTGGAAAATGGAAGTGAAAAGCGTATTTATGATGTTGTTACTAAATTTCTTAATGACAATATGCTTGATGTGCATAAACTCATTGTGATTGCCACAAATGGAGCATCTATAATGATTGGGCATAAGACACATGTAGTTGCTCATTTTCAAGAGTCTATGCCTTACATAATGGGAGTACATTGCATTGCCCACAAGCAAGCACCTGCAACAAAAGATGGTTTTGTAACACATGCACATGTGTATGCTTTTTTGGACAAAGTTATAGATAAAGTTTACTCATGGTTGGGAAGATCTTCAAAGCCTCATGATGAGCTTTCGAAGATCATGAGTGAGTATGACATGTTAGATGTAAAACCATTACAAATTCACTCTGTTAGATGGCCCTCAGAAGGAAAAGTGATGGAGAGGCTTGTAAACATAATGCCTGCTATTCTTCAACAATGGAAACAAAGTGGTATAATCAAATCATAATTTTTGTAGTACAATTTATGATGCACTTCTTGGATGATGTCGTAAAAGAGCTCAACAAGCTCAATATGGAGTTTCAAAGGCATGAGATGGATGTAATGTCTATTGGATCTATGCTTTAATTGATAATTGAGAAGCTAAAAATATTCTAGATCCACTGAATAAACATTTTGAGGACATATCTATGTATAATGCCTTCAAAGTATTAAGTCCTTCCTCATATCCACATGATTCATATGATCAAGAGAAAATGACTCTAGAGTGGTTGAATTGAGTTATCAATCCTCTAAAGGTTGATAGTCAAATGGTTGATATTAAAAATGCATGAGTGAGAGGGAAGATTTTGTTGGAATGCTATATCAAATTGCACAACATAAAAGAATGCATGATTCATGGAAATCTTGTAGTGTGATAAAATCATGGTGGGATACATATCGAGAAATAATGAGACTATATCAATTGAGTTTTTTTATCCTTGCAAGCACATCTTCGTGCGAACGTGGTATTTCATGATAAAATTTTATAGAAAATATGTGTAGATCTTCATTGGATTAGACACGTTGGATGCTCCGATGTTATTATCTATTGTTTCTCATGGAATTCTATCAATTGATTGGAAAATTGCATTTGATATGTTGCAAAATTAAAAAAGAAGATGATCCATGCCATTAGAGTAGTGATTTTTGTGAAGAGATGGATAAGTATGTGCTTGAAGATGAAGAGGTGTTGCAAAATCCTTGATCTACACCAGCCAAATGAACTCCAGGAGTAGATGGTGGGCCCTTTTAGATTGTCAATGGATGTATTAGACACCCTATGTACCTTGGAAGATCACTCTCAAAAAGATAGATCAAAACAGATAAGTTGGAGTTAGCTCAGAGGTGAAAACTTGCTATTCTTGGTTCATACACTTGTCCAGTGTTTTACATAATTCTCTGAGCACAACAACAATTAGCTTAATTCCTCTTGGGGAAGTCTACGTAGCTTAAAGAGCTAACTTTCAAGAGTAATCTCATAAAAAATAATGAACCACACACTGAGAATGAGTTTTAACAAGTGATGACATCATCCTGATTTTCACGGGCTGCTATAGTTTGAGACCAATGAGCAGAAAAATAAGCATAACTCAAAATGTAGGAATCCGATGATTATGAAAATTTGTATGGTTATACTAGACAGTAAGCTGAATCCAAAAACCTTTAAATCACTGAATTTGGATAAGTAACCACTGAGAAACACCTCTGACAAGATGAGTGAAAAAGTCGGATACCTGACAGAGAAGTGAAAATGCACAGACACTGTTGACTTCAACTGAACATAACTGAAGATTGCAACATCCAAATGACATGAAAATTTGGGAGCATATAGTAGACTTATAGAGCTAACTTTACCAAGTTAAATCACTGAAAATGATGCACCAAGCTCAGAGAAAACATCTCTGCAAGCTGACTCAGAAAACTGAGAGTAATGGCAGTGAGTAGTACACTTTCACAAGAACATGGAAAGATGAACTCAAATAATCATGAAAATGAAAGTATATTGCTTGGACAATACAATGACTTACTGATACATATGTGTGCCTTGTAATCACACCTTGATATGGCATAAAGCTCAGCTCTTGGAGGTCTTCACATAGGTCTCTCTAACCACGACTAAAACTGCCATCTATTTATAGTTGAGTTTGGGAGGCTAACTTCCCTCAATCACTCTCCAATCAATGAATGATTGATTTGATTCTCTACCTACCACAAATCACGAATTCATGGCTCCTCTTTCCATTCTTGATCAAGTGGACTCAACCACTTAAGATTCTTTCACTTTTACATTAAGTAAACTCTTCAAAATTACAAGAGGTAGTTCACAAGTGAACTTTACATAGTCTTCATTTTAAGGCTTTTTCTATGACTTTGTGGGACTCAAGCCAATACTTAGGCTTGTCATAGACTTGCTCCAACAGCTCCCCCTCAAGCCAAGTATGCTTGAGGTCTTCAATCTTCCAAGTTTACCTGCAAACCAATCATAGCCTTGAATTTGCAAAGCTGTGTACCATCCAATGCTTTGGTTAGAATATCTGCACATTGTTGATGAGTGGACACATATGATATTTGAATCTCTTTGCTTTAAACCTTTTCTCGTACATAATGATAATGAACTTCAATATGTTTAGTCCTTGCATGAAAAATAGGATTAGCAGCCAAATGAATAGAACTCATATTGTCACCAAAAATAGTTGGAGTTCCAAACTCCAATCCAAGATCTTTGAATAATGTCTTCATCCACATAGCTTCTTGTGTAGCTATGGCAAGACCTCTATATTCAGCTTCAGTAGAAGAGAGAGCAACTGTGGGTTGCTTCTTGGATGACCATGAAATAAGCTTTGAACCTGCAAAGGTAAGATAACCTGAAGTGCTCCTTCTATCTTCCTTGGAGCCAGCTATCTGCATCAGAAAATAGCTTCAAAGCTAAATCAGATACATAAGGATAATAAAGTCCTTCATTTATGGTTCCTTTGAGAAACTTGAGAATCCTTTTGGCAGCATCCATATGTGGTTTCCTTGGAGTGTGCATAAATTGACTTAGCACACTAACACTGTAACATATATCTACTCTTGTCAATGTGGCATAGTTGAGACTACCCACTAGACTTTGATATGATGTGATGTCCTCTATGAGTTCACCTTCATGTGAGCTCAATTTGTGATTGACCTCCATTGGAGTACCTGCAATCTTACAATCTTGCATCTTGAATTTTGCCAACATGTCCTTAATGTACTTCCTTTGAGTGAGAAACAAACCATGATCTTTGTAGACAACTTCCAGACCTAGGAAGTAGGTAAGTGAACCCAAATCACTTATCTTGAACTCTTCTCTCATCTGATCTTTGATCTTCTTCATACCATCTGCATCATTTCCTGTCAATATAATATCATCTACATATACACATAGGTAGATGACCTCAGAATTACTCTTTTTAATAAAGAGTGAAGGATCTACCTTGCTTGGTTGAAAGCCTTTGTCCTTCATGGACGAAGTCTTGGGCACCAAATCCCAAGTGTTGTTTTCCTCAAGTGCTTCAATCTCTTCCTTCATTGCATGCTTCCATTCTGTTTTTGCTTTGGCCTCTTCAAATGATGATGGCTCCTCTTGGTTTATGTCCTGTGCTATGTAGATAGAATGTTTAGTTACTAATGAGGTGTCAAACCCATACCTTTCTAGTTTTTTCTTTTCCCTCATAGATCTTCTTAGGCCATGATGTGATGATTCTGCCTCATGTCCAAGTTCCTGCAATTTTGCTTTACCTTTAGACTTCCATGCTTTGATCTTTTCCATATGAGATTCTTCATCATCCTCCGAGGTGTCTTGTTCTTCAATCTTTGGTTGTTCTCTACCAAGCTTTGGAAAATCTTCTTCAAGATCATATGGTAAATTGACCTTCCTGCATGAATCTTCATACCATGAATTGTTCTCATAAAAAACTACATCCCTGCTTACCAAGAATCCTTTGTTGGTAGGGTTGTATAACCTGTAGCCCTTTTGATTGTTGTCATATCCAATAAATACACACCTTTCTGCCTTTGGATCCATCTTGCCTCTAACCTGTGAAGGAACATGAGCAAAAGCAATACATCCAAAAATTTTACAATGATCTAAGCTTGGTCTTCTTCCATTCCAAGCCTCATATGGAGTCATCCCATCAAGGGATTTTGAAGGCAACCTGTTAATCAAGTAAGTGGCTGTAGATACAGCCTCAGCCCATAAGTAATTAGGTAAATGCTTTTCATTTAACATAGACCTTGCAGCTTCAACAATTGTCCTATTCCTCCTTTCTGCCACTCCATTTTGCTCAGGAGTGTACCTTGTAGTTACCTCTCTTTTGATTCCTCTTTCTTGAAGAAAAGAATCAAACTCATGGGAGAAGTATTCTCCCCCTCCATCTGACCTTAGCCTTTTTAGTGATTTACCTGTTTGATTCTCCACAAGAGCCAAATATCTTTTGAAACATGAAAAAACTTCATCTTTGTGTTTCATAAAGAATAGGATAGTCCATCTGCTGCAATCATCAATAAAGGAAACATAATACCTTGATCCAGATATTGAAGCTTCCTTGCTAGGTCCCCATACATCTATATGAACCAACTCCAAGAGATCTCCATGCATATAACCTTTCCTCATGAATGGTAACCTGTGAGACTTTCCAAATTGACATGCACTACACTTATAAATCATATGTTGTTTTGACAAATTAGGAAGTCCAAGTACACTTTGGTCCCTGCAGATTTGCTTTAATGACCTTTCACCAATATGTGCTAACCTTTTGTGCCATACTTCCAATTCTGTGAGTGTCTGACTACCATAATTAAAGAGAGCAATGTTTCTAGTGTCCTGTAATTCAAATGTGAACAATCTACCTGTCTTTTCACCTTTTGCAATTCTTCTGAATCCTTGACTTGGATCTTCAACAAATGCTCCTACTTTTGTGAACCTGACTTGCAACCCTTTCTCTACTATCTGCCCAACACTTATCAAATTCTTTGTAATGGTAGGGACGTAGAGTACCTTACTGAGTAGGTTGATGTTTCCATCAGGTGCTTTGACATTGCCTATTTTCTCCACAGGATGTTTTGTATCATCTCCTCTTTGTACCTCATGCTTATTCCTTGGATCTTCTAAATCTGATAGGAGTGCCACATTTCCTGCCACATGATTTGAACAACCTGAATCTATGTAGAAAACATGCTCATCAGATTTACCTTGTGGCATAGCCATGTTCATGATCAATAATGAATCCTCTTTGTTTGAGTCTTCTGTGTAGTTATTGTAGTCTCTCCTTCCTTTGTAGCCTCCTTGATAGTTTGAATGATTGTAGTTGTTGTAGTTGCCATGATAATTGTTGAACCTTCCTTTTGAGTAGCCATAACTTCCTCTATTGTATCCTCTGCCTCTTTGATTCCTGGAATTTCTAAAGCAATTTTCAGTTGTATGATTAGTTAGTCCACAAATAGAACATGAGTTGGAGTCTTGGGATCTCCCCCTGCCTTGTCTACCTCCTCTTCCTCTACCTCTGCCATGTCTTCCTCTACCTGCATAGTTAGCTTGATATGTACCTGCTTCATCATCCACTTTCTTTGCCCTTCCTTTGTTATCGTTAGACTTGCTTTTATCCGTGTATAAAGCTGAAGATTGATTACCTTTAGAGCTTTCTCCATTTTTGATAAGCTTTGCCTCTTGAGTAAGTAGTTGTCCAATGAGTGTGTTGAAATCAGGTACATGCATGTCCATGTACAAATCCATAGATGTGGTGAATGCTTCCCACTTGTCATCTGCCTTCAAGCCATTGATGACCTGCCTTACAATTTGCTCTTCATCTATTACCTCTCCAATGCAGCCATAGTTGATGCTTCCTAGCTTTAGTACTTGAAGAAAAGAAAGCTTCAAGTGCATCCCACACTTCCTGAGATGTCTTACAACTTCTAATGTGAGGCAACAAAAAATCTGAGATAGAGTTGAGGAGATAAGACCTTGCAAGTGCATCCTTGGAGCACCATGTGCTCAATCTTTCTTGCTCTTCTTGTGTTGGTTGACTTTTGTTCCTAAAACTTGGCATAACTTCATCTCCAGCCACATAACCATATAAACTTCTACCTTGGAGATAAGCTTCCGTTCTTAATGACCAAGCTGAGTAGTTACCTCTATCCAATTTGTCAATTGATGAAGGAAATCCATCTTCCATGTTGTCCAACCTTGCTCTGATACCACTGTGAAGAGATGGATAAGTATGTGCTTGAAGATGAAGAGGTGTTGCAAAATCCTTGATCTACACCAGCCAAATGAACTCCAGGAGTAGATGGTGGGCCCTTTTAGCTTGCCAATGGATGTATTAGACACCCTATGTACCTTGGAAGATCACTCTCAAAAAGATAGATCAAAACAGATAAGTTGGAGTTAGCTCAGAGGTGAAAACTTGCTATTCTTGGTTCATACACCTGTCCAGTGTTTTACATAATTCTCTGAGCACAGCAGCAATTAGCTTAATTCCTCTTGGGGAAGTCTAGGTAGCTTAAAGAGCTAACTTTCAAGAGTAATCTCATCAAAAATAATGAACCACACACTGAGAATGAGTTTTAACAAGTGATGACATCATCCCGATTTTCATGGGCTGCTACAGTTTGAGACTAGTGAGCAGAAAAATAAACATAACTCAAAATTTAGGAATCCAATGATTATGAAAATTTTTAATGGTTATACTAGACAGTAAGCTGACTCCAACAAGCTTTAAATCACTGAATTTGGATAAGTAACCACTGAGAAACACCTCTGACAAGATGAGTGAAAAAGTCGGGTACCTGACAGAGAAGTGAAAATGCACAGACACTATTGACTTCAACTGAACATAACTGAAGATTGCAACATTCAAATGATATGAAAATTTGTGAGCATATAGTAGACTTATAGAACTAACTTTACCAAGTTAAATCACTGAAAATGATGCACCAAGCGCAAAGAAAACATCTCTGCAAGCTGACTGAGAAAACTGAGAGTAATGGCAACGAGTAGTACACTTCACAAGAACATGGAAAGATGAACTCAAATAATCATGAAAATGAAAGTATATTGCTTGTACAATACAATGACTTACTGATACATATGTGTGCCTTGTAATCACACCTTGATATGGCATAAATCTCAGCTCTTGGAGGTCTTCACATAGGTCTCTCTAACCACGACTAAAACTGCCATCTATTTATAGTTGAGTTTGGGAGGCTAACTTCCCTCAATCACTCTCCAATCAATCAATGATTGATTTGATTCTCTACCTACCACAAATCATGAATTCGTGGCTCCTCTTTCCATTCTTGATCAAGTGGACTCAACCACTTAAGATTCTTTCACTTTTACATTAAGTAAACTCTTCAAAAGTTACAAGAGGTAGTTCACAAGTGAACTTTACATAGTCTTCATTTTAAGGCTTTTTCTATGACTTTGTGGGACTCAAGCCAATACTTAGGCTTGTCATAGACTTGCTCCAACAATTTTGAATCTAGAGATTGACCCATTGGTTTCTTTTTTATTGAATCACTTCTTTTTATGTATTATCTTTATGATGTTTTATGAGTATTATTATTGGAATCATCTTGACTAGGATGATAACATTGGAAGATATACTTACAATACCTTGCAAGCACATTTATCCCTCTTTGTTATGCTATGGTTTTCAATAAGTTTTTCAACTACTTGGAAGATTGAAAGAATATTTGGAATATCAACATGGTTCCATGTGTAAGTTATTCTATAATGATTAAATATAATAATAAAGGGTTATAGCAACATAATTTTGTGCATCTGAGCTTCTAAGAAGTACAATTGCATTCTCTACACCAATCACTGAAAGGGCACTTAAGTTGATGATTTTATACGTAGTCGTGTGAATGCACAAAGTGAACAATATAGATATATATGCCTCTATTGGTTGTAAACTAAAGAATCCACAAAGTTGATTATACACAGTAGTCAATTTTAGGTTTTTGAAGAATCCAATAACTGAAGATTGAACAAGCTAAAAACCTCTAACAAGAATTTGAGTATAATAACAAATATGAGGCTTGAATTTAGAGCAAATTATCATTAGAGCTTCCGATGAATGACTAAGAAAGTCATTAGTTAACCTCCCATTGTGACCACTAAAATTTTGAAGCCTGTATTTTACTAATGCCACCAAAGCATCTAAAACATGTGGCTAACATTGAGAATTTTATGTAACATATCCACATTTGCAAGAGAATTTTATGTAGGAGAAATCTCTTGAAGACATGTTCTGTTGGAGAAATCTATTGGTGTACAATGCTTCTGCTTACTTTGTAGATGATACCTGTTGAAGGATTCTAGTGTTACATTTTTTGCAGGAGAAATCTTTGTTCTTCTCGAAAATTAGAATGTTACTATTGACTGCAAGGATAGAGGGAAGCTTTGATGGTGAAGACTTGTACTCTATGAACAGTTTTAGGATAGCCCTTGCTGTCCTATTTTGTACCTTATAACCTTTCTAGATGTAATGATATTGGCCTCTACTCAATGATCATCCCCTACCCTGCCTGTTCATTAGAAAAAGATGAAAAGACACAAATTGGATGTTGTACATGTGGCTAACAATCTTGACTTCTGACCTTAAGCAATGCTCTAGAATGTTTGCTTTTGCAAAGTGCCCTCTCTTGCCACCTGGTTGGTGGACAAGAACTAGTAAGCCTGGCAAATTGCAATGGTTAGAGAAGAGGGGTCTGGAGTTTGGACCACCTCGTTGGATCTTCCACATTGAATAAAGGATATAAAGGGAATTGAGGTACATACAGATTGCACAAATTGATCATATTTCTAATGTAGCTCTTCTTTGTAGAGGGAGAGGACCGGATCCCTATGGTTTTTGGGTCTTTTTATACTATGTTTGATGCCATCTCTAGATATGTCTTTTAGATGTGACTCTTGGTCATATCTTCTATGAAAAAGGTGGGGTCCTACCCCTTCTACATTTGTAAGTTCTCATTAATATATGTCTTATATTTGGTTCTCTAAAAAAAAAATCTCTGATATGTCAATTATTTTATATGATTTATAGAATATCTATTTGTGTACTTTCTTCTACATTGACGATATTAAGCACTCCTACATTTTTTTTTTGAGAAAACAGGAAAATTTAAATTAACAGAGGAAAGATACAAAAGTGCAGAGGGCAGGAGCACCTCACAACAGCACAGTTACAAGGATGTCAGCATATCAAATCTTTGCTGAGAGTACAATTGAGAAAGGATTGCTTTCCATCGAGTGTACTTGCTACAAGCTAGCAAATAGTGTAATTCATGAGGGGGCAAAGAGGGACAGACTATACTTTTGATACATTTCAAGGTCACTTTCTCCAGAGTTTGGGGGAGGGAAATGAGGAAGTTCTTCCTCCCTTGACCAAAAACTTTATTGTTCCTGCTTAGCCATATGGACCATAGGATATTGCTTCTCCACAGGTTCCAGAGCAGGAGATCCATATTGTTGCAGCAACCCAGCATGACATCTATAGCTTTTAGCTTGGGAGCCCTGATTTTAGCCAAATATTTCTCAACAGGGTACCAGAAAGATTTGGCATGAACACAATCAAAGAAAAGGTGAATAACATCCTCCACTCTGCCACAAATAATGCACTTTCCTCCATCAACAAAAATTTTCTTCACTCTTGAGCCAACCCACAGACCTTGGTGAATGATGAGCCAAAGCAGATATGACTGTTTGCTGCTATTGGGATAGGTCCAAAGAGATTTAAATCTATAGCCCCATCTCCCCTGTTGGGAGTCTAAGAAGATCAACTTTCACTCCTACAATTTTTGTCATTGCATCTCAAATAAAAAAAAAAAAGAAGTTGGATGTGTGTGTCTTTCATTTATTGTACTCTTAAAAAGAAGAATCCAAATGGGTGTGGTGTAAGGGTTAGTTTTGAAGGTCATGGGGCGAATGTCTGGGTTTAAATCTCATTCAACAAATTTTTTCAGCCTTCGAGAGTATTCATATGTATGGGTGCCTTTACGTTACAAGGTTTGGTGTGTGTGTTTTTCATTTATTGTACTCTCAAAAAAGAAAGGGAAAAGAGGCAATTCCTGTGCCTCCTAGAAATTTTGAAAGTGTTGAAACTGTTTTATGTAGCCTATCATTTCTAGAAGGTTTTAGAACGAATCTATCATATGACAGGCATACGCAAAATTTTCCTCTCATCAACCTTTATTGCTCGTGTAATGGCCTTCCTCAGCTTGGGTACAGAGAAATTCTCCTTGGTGTGTGTTATAAGATGGATATGCTCCTTTGGCACTTGATCATGAATCACATCTTGTGGTCGATTTGGAAAAGTAGATGCTCTAATGTCTTCTCCAACAAACCCAAAGATTTTAGACTCTCTTGTACTACTGGTATCCAGAAAAATTTTGTATTCTTGTAACTCTGAAGTGACTGATGCTCTTGATAGAGAAACAAGCACCCATGATATTCTAAGAAAGCACAACTACAGGAAATGGAAGTTTTTCCTGCATAAACTATATTCGAGGAAAAGAAGCCAAATGTGTGACTTCCTTGTGGCCATGATGTAACCTGGCCTCTGTGGCCGCTGCTGTGTCCAGTGTCCTTTACTGGGGTGTATGACCTGGCGTTATTCCCCTTTGTAATTTACCTTTTTCTTAATTTAATATTTCTTGTTCTGTCAAAAAAAAAAAAAAAAATCTATCATACGCACTGCTCGGAGTCGTGACTCGTGAGTGCTCTCAGTACTCATCCTCCTCTTTGAAATTTTCATTGTTCTTTATCGTCTCTGATTCGTCAATCGTCTGCGTCTAAACACTGAACTTTGAAGCCTCTCCTGCGCCATGAATGAACGGGCAAAGGATTGCCGTCCTTTTACTTCGATATTAGTTAACTGCTTACGCAGCGGCGCCCGTCTTGTCGGTTTTTCTTTCCATCATCTTGTTTTCTCTTTCATCGTTGGAAAACACTAAATATGGATTCTGAAACTGTACAAAAATTACTGCTTCTGTTTTCTTTGAAAAAGAAAATCACAGGAAAGATGAGGAAACAATAGAAAGGAGGTTATGAAATCTATCTCGTACTCATGCCCTGGACCATGTATGTCGTCGACAGACGACCGTCTGTGTCTAACCACTGAAGCCTGCCTTGCGCCATCAATGAACGGGAAAAGTTGAAAACGATTGCCATTGTTTTCCTTCGCCATTGATTGATTCCTTACGCAACGGCGCACATCTTGTCGATCTCGCCTCTGCAGCATCTTCTCCAGTCTTTACAGAAAGCTGCAGTAAGACTCGTGATAGGTACGCGGCGTTCCTTTCGATCTCTCAAGTCTTTGGATACGTACACATAACCAGGTACATAGTGTTCACTTCTCCATAGCCTATGTGTTCAATCCATGTCCTTCTTATCAGCTTTTGTGATTCCCATCGGCTAATTCCATGCCTCCAGACCTGGCCTCTTGCATCGTCGGCTAACTCCATGTCTCCGGACCTGACCTCTTGCATCAAAAAACATGGGGTCAAGGTCCAAGGATCGGTATTCGGCTCCCCTCTCCTTGCTCATTTCCCTACACAACAGCGCACGCCTTCTTGGTATTCCTCCTTTCATCTTTATTTATCCCCTATCTCTCCTCCGTTTCCTGTGCAAAATGCAGAACGGAGAGCCTCGAGCTGTATATTAGGACAACTATTTCATGAACGCAAAAAGACTGCATACCAGAAATCAAGAGGATGCAAACATCAAGCAGCATGCCTGACAATACAGATGCCCATATTGCTTGTGAACCTGGCAAAGAACAGTGTGCCTTATGTTAGAGGGCTCAGTAGCACATGGGAGCCGTAGGCACATCTGGGATTTGATGTGTTACATGCTCTTGATCTTTTGACATTAACAACTTTTAAATAAAAAGAAGTTCGGCCTTAGCCTATTCTCCCGGACTTTAATTAAAATAAAGAAGAAAAGTTACAAGTGAATGGGACTAGTGCTCATGGGATCCCCCAAATCCCACAATGCAGGGGAGGAGTATGGCAAGCTAGATGGCATTACAAATGAGGCGGATAAATCTATCATCACCCTCATGTGGGGCTTATTTGGGTTTCAACTTGTTGTTTTCGAGGAGATAAATACAGTAATGTCTAAATGGTGGAAATCTCTTATCTCGGGAGATTCTTTTACCTAGAAGAAATAAGGATTTCTCGATCGAACATTCCTTAGGAGGTTGATCAAAATTGACAACACATCGCTCCCTCCAAATCTTCCAAAAAGTCTCACCCCTGATGGCATTCCACAGCCTCGATGAACAGTCGACCGCCTCACCTAAGAGCACCTGTTGCCAATTGATTTGGTTCGTGAGTCTCAATACCCGGGTCACATGACTCCAGATAACACAATACTTGGGGCAATCGAAGAACAGGTGAGCTAAGTCTTCGATGCATCGATGGCAACGTTTGCACCATGGCGGCACACCACAGATTTTGTTAGCCCTTGCATTGGACCTGATACCTTTATGCAAGATCTGCCACATGAGAGCGGACTTTTTGATCTCAATTAGGGGGTGCCAAATGTTGGAACATCAAGCGTACACTATGCTTGAGGTGGATTTGATCTACATCAAAGACCATCGTGTCGAAAGAATATCCGCTGGAGAGTTCTTTTTATTATGCTCATTTATTGTTTTTTTTTTTGAGAGATTTTTTATGGTTCATTTACCGTTGTAAAAGCCTTGAGCTTTACACATGTAAAGGTAGAAAGATAGAGCCCAAATCCCACGAATTTATGGTGGTTGAAGTTGCATTCAATCAAGCAATCAAATCACCTAAAAGTAGATCAAACTAGATCTTCACTTTTAATAGATTGTAGGAAAGTGAATTGATTCCCTCCAACAACCATTCCCACCTTCATTTGAATTCAAATTTTACTTGTAGAGGTCGTGGAACACTCCTAGAGTCTATATAAAGACTTGAAATCACTTGTACATTACATGGAAGCAATATACATACACTTGTGGCCATCATTGTCTTGCTCCTTCAATTCTCTACATCATCTTCTTTGCCAACAGTAATCTTGTAGAGGCTGCTGCTCTCTCTCCAGAGCTCCAAATTGAGTTCAAGATGGCTCATTGGATCAGTAGAATTTTCATAGCATTTGGATCAGTAGATTGGGAGAAATTTGAGTTTTTCTATCTGGGGGTCAATCTCTGTGTATTCCTGAAAAATAGGAAGTACCACCGGTGAATGCCGCATTCATTCCTATAGCATATTTTGCTTATTCCTTATACTTTTTTGCATTCTATACACTCAACCCTATGTGTATCACTCCCATAAAAGTTTTTCTAATTGTAATCATGTTGGTTGCTATGGGCATTTGAAGTTCATTGTCTCTTCCATAGATAGTAAGTTTTTTGAGCTAGTCGACTCGCGAACCTATCTGTTTTGTATCGACTCATTCCCCTTGATGCTCCAAAGTACATAGTGTGTTTCTTTGCACTTATTGCATGCCTATAAGGTCTATTTGAGTCTCTATAAGCTCAAGATCTGGTCTTGTGCCAGTTGGCTTGACCAAACTTCGTCGCTTCGAAACGCACTTTTCTACCTTCTATAAGCTTCTCCAAGTTCTTCCACCAAATAGACATGTACTTTAGTTCCCATCGAAGTTTGGTCCAAGAAAGGCACCAACTCTCGTTAAGAGTGTGATGAACATCTAAGTTCTCTTTGAAGTTGGGGATTCTGGATAGTTTCTTTCCATTGCTCCATTTGAGGCCCTCCAGGCAAGAAAGATCCTAACCGCAGAGAAGGCGGGTAGCTGAGCAGTCCCATGCTAAACACCTATCTTGAAGAAGAGTCCATTCCTCTAGGGTAACTCTAAGACTTGGGTCCAAGTCTTCGAACCTAATCCACTGGCTGGTCTCTTGTTTCCAGAGTTGTTTCCACTGTTTGAATCCCTTGTTCCATAACTGCTTTGCAGTTTGGAGGTTCCAAGACTCCACCCCCCTAATGCCGCCGATCCGGAACCAGATAGAGTCATTTTGTCTTATCCCAGCCGCCCACTTCCACGTCTCACTGATTCTGATGAATTGCTTGGCCTTGTTCCAACTCTTCCATAAAGAACACACGAGGCTAGAGCCTTTAGGGGACATCGGGTGGGGGGAGAACAAAAGCGTGAGAATCCCTATGTCCTTCCAACCAGGATAGCCAACTAAGGTAAGGTCTTCCTTGTTTCTAAAGATCAACTTAGCACAAGAGGACTCACTATTGCTCCAAGCCTTGATAAGTGTAGCTCAGTGATGAGTAGCACCTCCTTTAATGTCAATCCGGGAAGACGTGAGGATGGTATGAAGACCTCGAGCAAGTGGAGGCACAAGTGCGTGAGTGAGAAGCACACAAACATGCACACACATACACACACACGCGCACACACAGTGAGACAAAGAGTGAGTAGCAATGGAGTTCTTAGATTACTTTCAAGAGCTCTTACAAGTTCGTTTCAATTACAATCTAACCTCAAAAATGAGCTCTCTAGCTCCTTTTATAGTTTTTGACTAGCTTTGGCCCTGTTCAGACCTAGTGTCCGGCCTAGTTAAAAATTAGGTTCCAGGGCCAATTTGAGGGCTTAAACGGAGTCTAAAAAATATGAAAATTGGCAGGTAGATACTTCTAAAGCTCCTCAAGCTCAAGGACTCCTTGGCTTGCACAAAATGGAGCTACAAAAATACGAAATGATATTTACAATGGTTTTTAGTGATGAAAATCACTATTTGTGTAGGGTTTTCTCTATTGATTTGTCATACACCTCTTTGAGCTCCCTACTTGCTCTTTCTTCTTGTGTGCTCAACTCCTTGATGTCTTGAAAAATTAGATGGCCTACTTGCCAGATCTTCTTTGACTGCCATGTCTGCTTGTGCTGTCCCTTCGCTCTGACTCTCTTCGTCTTGTGGCTCCTTCGGTTCCCTGACTGCTGCCAACACCCCCCCACTCTCGCGTCTGTCGCCCCTGACAGACCCTTGTCTAGAGGATTTTTGAACATAATATTGGACGACATCGGAGGCTAGGTGGTGTTCTTCGAGTCGCAAGCCACGTGCTAGATCTGTGAGCAATTCATCCCAATTCACAGGTTCGGGAACATCTGGATGAGGCACCCTCAATTGTTCTGAGTAAATAGTTCTCTCCACAGCAAATAATTGGAGGAGATGTGATGGTCTGGGTACAAAGATTTCAGAGTGATATTCCCAGAATCCTGTGAAGAACATCTCCTCAAATGTCTGTTTAAAGCAGGCTGGGAGGTATTTGATTCTGGCGTGCCAAGCATATATTACTTCAATTGATGGGGTGGTACTCATATCGTACACCAGATCCTGGTTTCCTGTCACGAAGCCTGCTCCTGAGAAGTGAGGGTCCTTAATATTCTTAAACGTCCTGAAAGTGATCAGCATTAATTCAAATATTTTCATACACATCTGGGCCATCACGTCAGGATTATTGCGTAGCCGAATACTCCAGTGACGGATTGTAGAGATCATGTAGTTCACCGTGGGGGGTCCTCGTGGAGGTGCCAGATAAACGTAATTTAACCATTT
Source organism: Ceratopteris richardii (assembly GCA_020310875.1). Taxonomy (NCBI): domain Eukaryota; kingdom Viridiplantae; phylum Streptophyta; class Polypodiopsida; order Polypodiales; family Pteridaceae; genus Ceratopteris; species Ceratopteris richardii. Next base: position 46,163,772 of record CM035439.1, on the reverse strand, counting down.
TGCGCAGGCTTTGATGTCTCTGACGGCAATAGTGAATTCAGGCCAGGTGCGTCGTCGCAGAACTGGAATGTAACAAGGATTATATTTAATAAACAACGGCATGTTATTCCAGGTTCGAACCATTTCAGGATATGTTTCCAAAAGCCTGATTCTCCAGGTGGGTTGATGGATGGACCCACGCTTAGCACTTTCTGGTATATCATCTGGGCCAAATTGTGTAGCGAATGTGGGAGGCTTGCCGCATCGTCGTTGAATCTCAGCGTTGTAATCGGCCAACAATATGCAGTATGGCACATATTGGTCATTATTGGTGCCAATCCATCTATGATGAGACATGCTTATGAAATATTCTGACTTTATGACAGTTTCTTCTAGGTTCGCTAGTGATTGGATCTGAATGGCCACCCGTTCTTCGTGTGTGTTCGCTGTCTTTTCCAGTGTCTGAAGCCACTCGGGTGCTTCCACTTCTAAGGTGTCTAGTCCCTCTGAGGTTTGTTGCCCGCCTGGCATCGGCATAGGAACATACGGTTCTTCGTACGAATCATCTACCTCAATAGGGACCAACTCTTCTGGCGCTGGTTCTACTACCGGAGAGGGTTGCTTCTCGTATGTCAGTAACCTCTTTTGTAATTCTGGTACCTGCTCCGTTAAGGCCTTTACTTCGTCTGAGGTAGAGGTTGACGGGACACTCTTCGGTTGTTCTTCATGTTCCTTAAGTCTGCTCTGTAGTGTGTCACGTTCTCTTTCCAAGTCATCATGAGCTTCCAGAAGATCTGCATAGCTTTCCAAAATGGTTTTCATCGTCTCCGTGGGAACTGCTTTGAACTGCTCTGGATCTATCTCGTGGGGAGAGCCTTCCATTGCCGCTTCCAGATTCTCTTCATTTTGTTTTTGCAGTCTCTTGTTCTCTTCCAGTGCTGTGGCCATATGTTTCCTGAGTAGCGCCAAGTTACGTCTGACTCGTAGGTTATCGGCCTGGTATACTTCGAGCAAGGCTTCTAATTGTTTGACGCCTGATTCTTTCGATGGTTGGGGTGCCTCTAGTAGTGTTTGGTGAGCCTGCTCAAGCGTTGTATATCGTTGATTTACATCTTCATTTTCTTCTTCAAGAATTTTATATTGCCTTTGTAAGTTCTGGTGATGTGTTGTTAGTTGTTGATACCGGCCGTCCAGAGCTCTATACTCATTCTGAAGCTGATATACACATTGATTTAATGCTAGAAATATACTATTTACATTAAATGATGCAGGGAGAGATGAAGATGCAGGGGGAATGGGGGCGGAAAAGGGAATTGTGAATGATGTGGATGCAAGTGGAGATGTGGGTGGAGGGGGTATGGGAGATGAAGGTGGCATGGGGGGAGGGAGCGGTGCAATGGCGGGAGATGTTTCCATGGTGTCAAATGTTTGAGTGACCGTGTAGATGGGTATCGTGGGTGGAGTGGATGTGACGTTAGTGAAAAGAGTGGTGAAAGTGGGCATGGTAACTCCCCCGAATTGGATTCCCGGGGAGAGTGGAATTCCCATGACAATTGTGGTGGTAGTGGACGAGGTGGTGATAGTGTCATGTGGTGGAGTGAGTTGTGTGGTGAGGGGTGGGGATGGTGGTGACAGTGGTGCTTCCTGATGTTCGTCTGCTTGCGTTGTATCTCTTGGTGCTGATACGTTGATATGAATTTGTTTCCCGGACCTCATGGGACGGGCGGGAACTCTTTTCTCAAATCGGTGAATGTAGGTCATTGCCTCATGAATGGCCTCATCCAATCCTACTGCATCGGCGTGTAGGTTTATGGACTCAATGAACATGTCATCCACGCCTTCCTCTGCCAGCAATTGGTTCATGAGTTTCTTGCCTGCTTCCAGTGACATTTTATGTTGTTCTTGAACTAGCTGCATGGTTCGATATAGTCTTTTTATTTGAGCCGAATATGCGGGGGCACTTGCCAGCTCTGAAAATTCATCATACTCTTGTTCTTCGTAGGCTTCTTCCTCTTGTTCATCTACTTCGACTTCTACCACTTCTGGTCGGGTGGGGGCTGATGTTGTTGTATGGGGTTGTGGTTCCTGAGCTTGCTCTGTTTCCGTCTCGAGATTAGAGTCGTAGATTAGTCTAGCCACTTCTTCATCAGTGAGATCATTGAGGGTAAAGCCCTGTGGAAATTCCAAATCTGATGGGACGGGTGGAAACACCAGGTTGGGTCCCTCTGTACTTGGTCTGGGTAGCCGGATGGTGAATGGCCTAATGCGTCGTGTCTGGGGAGGGGTAATTTCTGGTGTAGTGGTGGCTCCCCTTGGTTGAGCGCAGGGTAATTGGACTCCCCCTCTCATCTTCTTTGATGGGGGACCTGCCGCTGATAGCCTTCTCTGGAATTCCTGGGCCCGGGGCCATATTAGTGCCCGCTGAATAGGTACGTCATAGGCAAGACATCGGTAGATTATCTTGGTTAGAGCACAACATCCGTGAAGCACATTTTTTTGCTTCTTGTTCCACCTTTGATGGGCTAGGTGAATCTGATCTATGATCCAATGTGGTACGTTGATGGGAAGGCTTTCTGTCTCTGCCAGATACAAGCTAAACCATATTTTCTTTGGTGGCATGGTGAATCTTTCCTAGGCGGGGAAAGCAAAATGCTGCATGACGGTCCGTAGGTGAAGAGCGATGGTCGGTGTCATCGCTACCATATCCTTCAGCTTATTGAGGTCTTTATGTTTCATTCTGCCTGGAACCATTGTTTCCTTTTCAGTGGGGATGTGCATGCCATACATGCCCAATGCTTCTCGTACCAGATTGAGGGTCAGCTTGAATCTTTTAAGTTCATGGCCCGGCAACAGTGACGGTAACACAAAGGTGCTGTCGCCTCCCTTGGCCCTGCTCGGAGTGATGGTACTGATAAAATAAGAACAACGCAAGAAATCCGGCTTTGGTAAGTGGGCCCTGAAATAACTGTCCAACCCCGCTTTGGTCCATACTGAACGCATGACCTCGGCATTCTGATAGCTCTCAAATTCACGCGTGAAAAAATGGTAGCGTCCCCATTTACCATTAAACTCCAATTCAGCTTCCCAAAAATAGGTTCCATCACCCAATGGTCCAGCAACTTCACTGAACCAATGAGCGTGTTTGCCCACCTGAGAGGTGTGTCCCTGAGGAGGATCCTGAATTGGGAGGACATGCACAGCTTGAAGTTCTTGCGGTCTTCCTGTGAGATGTGGTTCGAGGAGGAGTGTTTCTATATCCACAATCTGTGCGCTGGATCCGGCGTGAGAACTGGCACCTCCGGCTTCTGCCATGGCACTGCTTGCTTGTGGGTTCTGTGAGAATATAGAACCATGTGTTAACATTGTAATGGACAGAATAAACCCGTTGTTGTCCCCGTTACAACATTAACATGAGGTAGATGATGAGTCAGTGGTTAGTAGGTGCACGATGACAGTGTGTGTAGTTAATGCCTGGTTAGTCCTAGGAGCTAGATGGAAAGGTGAGTTGTCTGACTGATGCAGTTAGTAAGTGGAGATGAATTCACAGATTAGGGTCGGGGGGTTTGTTACAAGTCTTAGGTTGCCAAACACCATGAATGGCTTTTGGTCTTGGTTTTGTGGAGATTTGGGAGGGTTGCATGAGTAATTCTACTGGGAGTTGTTGTGTCCTCGGGACCCATTTATGAGTAAGTCTGTGCGTGCTTCTAGGTGGCAGTGTGCTCGAGTGTATCAGACAAGAGTGGGTAGCGACTGCTTGATCGAGTGAACCCTGTCGTGTATGATGTGAGTTGTGTGGGGTTAATTGAGCCCACAAGCAAGCCTTAGGCACCCAAATTTGTCTTGATTGTGGGTCAGCCTTCATCGGCTTCTTGGGTACCCAAATAGATTTTATTTTCTCAACTGAGGTTTTAGGAGTCCTCTTATTAGCATCAAGTCGTTGATTACTAATAGGAAGTTGAGGCCGTTGTTGCAGCTTAGTTACGGCCGGCAGCTCGTCTTTCCGCACCCACATTTGTTTCATCCGTTGAGTTGTTCTGCTTCGCGCGTTCTTTTGGTCTTTCGCCTGGAGAGTCTTCAGTGATTGATCTGCCCTTAGGTGCTGCCTCCTTCTGGCCGTTGGAAAAGAAGGGAGTTCCATTGTGGTTTTGACTCCTTTTTTGAGATCTTCATTCTTCTGCATCACATAGCCTTGGACAAGAACAGCATGGTCAACTTCATGTGTACCCCTGGAGGGACCAGGAGTCCGTGTCTTTTCTAGTTCCTTGAGTGCTCCATTATTTAACTCAATCGTAATTCTAGTCTGATTCACCCATACTTGAAGAAGTCCACTTCTTAGGTTTAAGTTGACTGCTTGGTCATAGATCCAATCTTGACCCAGGACAAGGGATTCTGTGAGGTCCTCATCTTAACATACTAGTACTTTAACTGTCATTGCCTCATCATGAATATAGAGGGGAAGTTCCACCTCGCCCATGCAAGGGGTTTCCACACCTCCCAATCCTATGAGATATGCTTCCACAGGATTGATAGTTAATTGCAACTCTTGACAGTAAGACAATTTAATAGCACTAGTGGCTGCACCTGAGTCAATCAAGGCTCTTACAGTCCTTGCATTCTTTCCTTGTCCTATATCTAAGGTTATGAAAGGACGTCGGTCAGTTATTCTATGTGAGCTAATACCTGAAACTTCACACATAGCCACGTCATATCCTTGATCTGCATATGCGTCTTGCCTAGGATGCTCTCTACCTTGTCTTCTTAATTTCATTCTTCGTATGCGCTCTAGGGCTTCTGCTTGAGCTTCTTCTCGAATTCGCTTTTCTTCCTCTTTGCGTTTCTTAGCAGTGTTGAGTCGACTTAGCATTTCCTCTGTGAGAGGTTCCTGATACAACTTAACTCTGCATCCGCTAATATAGTTTGGGAGAACATCGCCTTTTAAAGTGGCTAGTTGCACTGCGCCACTTGTTGAGATCCTATTGATGATCATAGGTCCGTAGCCTCTCTTTTCTAGCTTCCTTGCATGTTGTTTCAAGGTGTAGACTAAAACTAGATCTCCTGCTTTCAAGCCCTTATCCTTCACATGGGCATCAAAGTATGCCTTCTGTCGTTTCTTTGCCGCATATATCCCTGCAGCTGCTCTCAGTCTTGTTTCTCCTAATCGTTCAAGGTCAAAAAGTCTAGAGGAGAGTTCATGACCCGTCCATTCGTGCTCTTGTGCTACCTTCAATGTAGGTATCAAGAAGTCCAAGGGTAGCACCGCGTTTTGGCCAAATACCATCTGAAAGGGGGTGGCTTGGAGTACCGTTTTGTAGGCGACTCGGTATGCCCAAACAGCATGGTGGAGCTGTTTGTCCCAATCAGAGCGTTTAGTGTTTACTAATTTTATCAGTACATTGCATAAGATCTTGTTGGTGCTTTCGGCTTGTCCATTAGCTTGAGGGTGATAGGGGGCTGCAAGAGAACGGAGATTACGACCACCACATGCTTGAGAGATGACTCTCCTCCCAACCAAATGCCTCTATATATAGCTCTCTCCAGGGGACTGCCTTCTTGGGCAGGTGGATGCTAATCATCCAAGTGTCAGCCATGTAACTACATGTACGCCAAGTGTCCAGTGGATGCTTCTAGAAGGTTCTAGAGCTCTTTGGGCAAAATACTCTTCCCATGTACCCCATGGGGATTGAACCCAAGACCTCGTCCTTCACACCCTTGAGTCTTAAACATTAGGCTAAGTGGATTACTTGGTTACAAGAGTAAATGACCTACTAGTAAGTCTAGACTCGAGATCTTTGGCCACACAAACGAATGACCAAACGGAATCCGATTTCAGATCTGTCTGAACCAATCGGATCCCTAGATCACCAACTTACTTTATTACAGGGGCAGACTTCTTATGTATTACCAAGAATTCTTGGAGTAGATTTTCAATCACTTCGTTCAAGAAGTGAGTGCCTCTATCACTTACAAGCTCTATAGGTAGCCCATATCTTGTGAATACATTCTCAAACAAGAATTTTGCAGTTGTTTGAGCATCGTTCTTCGTTGTGGCTTTTACCTCCACCCATTTAGTTAGATAGTCTGTTGCAACAATGATATATTCTGCATGGGAACCCTTAGCTGGGGGATTAATAGGACCTACGAAGTCTATTCCCCACTTAGAGAATGCACGTCCACCCATCATAGGCTTCAGTGGCATCTCATCTTTACGTATAGGATACTGGGTTCGCTGACAGACATCACACCGTTTCACATAGGCATGTGCATCCATGTGAAGGGTTGGCCACCAGAAGCCCGCGAATAGTATTGCCTTGATCACCCGATCTGGTCCAAAGTGTCCTCTTGCTACACCTTGGTGAGCAGTATCCAAGATCTTGAGATATTCACTTTCATGGATACATAGTCTCAGGTAACCATCTTTACCACGCTTGTATAGATTATCACCAATGAGTGAGTAATCCTGGGCTTCTTGTTCTAAACTCATTTTCCTAGCCAGAGTCATGTCTGGAGGGAATGTTTTCGTCCTCAGGAAGGATACTAGAGGTTCGCTCCAATCCGGCACTATGGACACTTGATAAAGAGTGGCATGTTCCACCGGTGGTTTAGTGCGACAGATTGGGCATTCCTTGCACAACTTTTGGACATCCGCTTCCATAGTTGGCCAATGCACTCCGAGTCTCCTTAGGGTCTGTAAGGTTCTTTGTTTTGAATAGTGTTGCTCTAATGCACCTACGTGTGCTAGTTGCAACCATTTAGCATACTCATCCTCTTCCACACAACAAGCCAAGATCCCTTGATCTGTGTGCTTGTACATGCTTCCTGCCATGATGTGGTACTTTTGGGCTTTCACAACCTCTCTATTCCGTGTGTTTACTACTGGATGGTTAGGCCCGTATGTCAATACTGGTACTAATGGCTTAGCCCACTGCGGCACCACTTCTAAATTGAACAAGTAAGCATCAGGAAGATCATCTGATACTCCCTGTGGAGCTTCTCCGGAGGTGAGCCTAGAGAGATGATCTGCTCTCAAATGAGTCCTACCTTTCCTCACCACAACCTCGAAATCGTATTCCATTAGTAAGAGAAACCATCTTACTAATCTTCCTGTATTGCATGGCTTGTTCACGAGATATAATAATGCTTGGTGATCAGTAAAAAATTTAAACTTATTTGCAAGCAAATAGTGTCTAAATTTCTTGACTGCATATACCATGCCTAAGCCTTCTCTCTCCGTAGTGGTATAATTTCGTTCAGCTGCATTCAATTGTCTACTGGCATAGGCAATTGGAAGATCCATATTACCTTCACCCGTAGGTTGTGCGAGTACACATCCAATAGCATAATTGGATGCATCCACGTGAACATGGAAGGGCTTGTTCCAATCTGGTGTGGTTAAGATTGGTGCTGAACATAATCTTCGTTTAAGCTCCTGGAAGGAATTCTCACAATCATCTGTCCACTCGAAGTTAGTCAAAAGTCCATACAGAGGCTTTGCTATGATGGCATACATGTGTATAAACCGTCGGTAATATTCACAATGCCCCATGAAAGCTTGTACTTCCTTGACATTCTTTGGCCTGGGTAGCTCTGCTATGGCTCTCACTTTCTCTTCGTCAGTAGATATGCCATTCTTTGACACTATGTGCCCTAGAATCTTGCCTTGCCTGACCATGAAAACACACTTTTCGGGGTTCAGGCAGACTTGATATTCCCTGCATTTGTCAAAGATTTGTCTGAGTTCAGGGATATGGGTTTGTCTAATGTTGGAGTGAGCACAAAGATCATCAACATAGACTTCTAAGTTCTTCCTCAGGAACTCCTTAAAGACATGGCACATCAGCCTCTGGAAGGTTGCTGGTGCATTGGTAAGCCCAAATGGCATTACTCTAAAGGCAAATATGCCCCACTCAGTGGCAAAAGCTGTCTTATGCTGATCTTCTGGAGCTATGGCTACTTGATTGTAGCTCGAAAATCCATCGAGGAAGCTGTACACTTCCTTGCCTGCTACTCTTTCCAAGAGATGTTCTGTGATGGGAAGCAGATAGTTATCCCGAATCGTGGCTGCATTAACCTTCTTCAAGTTAATGCATACACGCAATTTTCCGTTCTTCTTGGGCACCACCACAATGGGGGATACCCATTCAGTATGCTCAATTTCATAGATAAATCCAGCTTCAATCAGTATATCTATCTCCTCCTTGATCTTGGCAGCGTAATTATCGTTATATGTATAAGGCTTTTGCTTAGAGGGTTTAGCATCTGGAGTCATGGGGATGGTGTGTGAGCATATGTTTGGGTCAACACCCTTCAAATCCTTGTAACTCCAAGCGAACACATCTCTGTATTCTCTCAGCAAGGCTATTAGCGCATGCTCTTCTTCCTCTGTTAGGTCATGGCCTATGTACGTGCATCTCTCCTCTCCTTCTTCTAGGGCCACTACTATTTTCTTGGTGGTTTCTGTGTTATCATAGGCCTCTCCTGCTTGTGCCTCTCGTTTAGGCATTCTTATCATGACTCTCCTGTCGTCTATCTCATACTTCTTAAAATTTTCTGGGACCTCAAACAAAGATTCTTCCTCTTCTGGTGAGACTTCTCTCTTCTTTCGTTTCTTTCCTTCTTCCTTCGGGGTCACATGTGTTGCTAATCTTACATCATTTGTAAGCTCTCCATGCCTCTGGGGTTGAAATTCTATTTCATGGAAGTATTCTTCATCTGATGCAAATGGTGGGTCCATAATGATTGACTCTAGATCGGAGTCACTTGCATCCTCCAATGCATCAGGGATAGGTTCGCATTCTTCTAGAACTGCCTCTCCCATGATTGGCTCTATGGAGAAGACTGAAATGTCATAGCCATCCTCATCACAGTGAGGCGTCCATTGTTCCTCATTGATGGCTACATCCATCGTTGCTAGGATTTCTGCCCAGCCATGGGGTTCGAATTCTTCGTCAGGAAAGACTACAGGTGCATAGGCTGGGTCTTGAATGGGTCTATGTGTTTCGTTAGCACCTATGTCTCTGGCCTTCTCTCTCTTCTCTTCTTCTACTGCTACTTTGCACATCCATAAGTGGGTGTCTTCATGCATCCATGAGGATCCTGATCCTATGGAATGCACAGATTCTGTATCCTCTTTGGCTCTATGGATGGGATTCCATTGGATAGGGGGAACATCCCTATGAGAGTAATCTTTGAGATTCACTTTGGTCGTAACACCCAAGTGTTGCAGGTACAAAGAATTGGTTCCCCAATCCTGTACCACTTGCAACTGTCGCATAAAAGGTCGTCCCAAGATCATCTCATAGGCATGATTTTTGCTAAAATCACATATGGCAAAGGTATGCTCGAACTCGACACCACAGGTGGTGAGAGTTATTCCTTCTAGCAATCCTAAGGGTCTCTCAATATGACCATCGACCATTTGCAATTTCATTCTCGTTGGCCTGAGTGCTGGCTTGCCCCAACGCTTCCATAGGGAAGTGGTGGCAATTGCAACTCCTGCACCTGAGTCCGAAATTGCCTTGGTGGTGTACTCCTGGTAGGTAATGGGAAGATAGGTGTTCCCTTCTTCACCTTCACACATATCTCCTATCTTATCCAAGGGTATTTCTGGCACTGTCCTATGTGATCCTACCTGGGAACGAGGTTTTTCTATCTCTGGTACTTGTTTGGCTACATGTTTCCATAATTCAGGTCTCCCCTTGAGTAGCTCTTCCAACTTGAGATTGCACTGCACTTTAGTGTTTTTCACTACCTCTGTGTTCCTAGGTAAGACTGAGTCTTCGTTTCTTACCATGACTGTAGGTGTTCTCATGCAGGTGGACTTTGCTTCCCATGGGCCCGTGAAGTGGGGTAATTCCTGTAAAGAATTAGACTCGAAGTCTAATCTTTCTTGAGATTGGGTGCTCTCCTGCTCCCCATAAATGGATGGGATGTCTTGTGGGAATTGATCGTGTGCATCATCCACAAGTTCGATAGGAGGAGGGATTTCACTTTCTTTAGCCCATTTGTCTTCTTGAATCTCTCGTAGAAATTCTGGTGTGAATCGATTCATAGAAGATGATGTGTCTGGCTCCGTAGAGTTAGGCACGTAAGCTTCAGGCACATAAGCTTTCTGGGTAGGAAGACCTGCTCTTACACTGGCCTTGTCATGGTGTTGAGGGGCGAGTTCCTTTTGTGAGTGTGCCATTAGATTCTCCATTCTTTACAGTGAAGGGGGGTTGTCTGGTTCAGTGGAATTGGGCACATAAGCTTCCGGTGGGGGATGGGTCATGTTTTTGCTTGCTTTATCTCTTTCTTGATTTTTTTCTTCCTTGGCAGATCTTTCAATTATGCCCTCTAACTTCTCTAGAAGTCCATCCAAGTGTAATTGCGTCTTGGCTGAGCCCGAGTAATTGAATAGGCGACTAGCTTCAAACATAGTCTGAGCCAATGCGACCATTTTCGCGCAGAGCTTGGTTCTTTCTATCTCTAGGTCAGCTTTAGGGTAGCACTTGTCATGATCCGTTACATTTGGCCCTTCTTGGATTCTGGCCTGATATGCTTTAAGCATCATGTCTATATCTTCAGGAGTGGGATCAGCTAATACTGATCCTACTCTAGGGGGTGGTGGAATTATATGAGGTGGATTGGAAGGTGGCGGGTCGGATGGCGATGGGAATGGTGGTGGTGGGGTAGTGTGAGAGGGAGTTTGAGATGTGAGTTCAGTTATCTTGGCTTTGGTTTCTCTTATGCTTTCCTCAAGTTCACTCATCTTTTTAGCCCATTGTCTTTTCATTCTTTCCCGACTATCTCTCCAGGCTCTAGTTCTCTTCTTGGTTATGCTCTCCGTTTCACTAACTTCTGGGCTCTTTCCCTGATCTACAGCTTGGTTTTGCTGCAATGCTTGAGCTCTTGTGACCGCTTGCACTGGCGCAGTGGAAGTCACACTCCCTGTGGAGTCTACAACTAACCCAATAACGTTTATAGGAGTGATTTTTGGCATATTGTTGGGATTCTTAGGACAATCCCTTAAGAGATGCTCCTTTCCACACTCCTGACAATAGCCTTGGATCGTTACTGACTGGGGTTGGGTAGGTGGAGGCAAGGGACAGTCACGAATGAGATGATCTCCTTGACATCTGTAACATGGTCCTCTAGGGAATGGGGGTCTTACCTGCCTAGGTTGGGGTCTAGGGTTGGGGTTTGCGTACATGACATTTATGTAATCTGATTCCCAACTAGGTTCATTTGGCTCTTCACTATAGTAAGACTCACCATGTTCAGGAGACTGCATGAAGTAAGCCTGGGGACTCTCAACATGCGTAGAATCGAAGCTATGGTCACTGGGATCACTTTCTGAAAGCAAGGGTGTTATGGGGACTATAGCTCTGTTTAGGTTTTCTTCTGTAGCTGCATACTTTACAGGGATTAAGTTGGATGGAGCTGGAGGTTGTTGGGCTAACACCGGCTGAGGCCTTTGCTAGGCTTGGTATTGTGGTTGGTAGGTCTGTTGAGGCCTAGCATACTGTTGTGGTTGGTATTGGTTCTGGTATCTGCCTTGTTGAGGGTATGTCTGAGGGTAGGTTTGCCTAACTGCTTGCTTGTTGTATGGGCAGTCTTGTGCTGTGTGATTTGTGTATCTTCGTTCTATAGTGCAGTACTGGCTACTAGGGTTCACTTGTGGTTGAGCCATAATGGGACATACATTCGCCATGTGGTCGCCACCACATGTGTAGCATCTCTTCACAGGGGCAAATCTCGGAATTTGTTTGCTAGAGATACCTAATTTCTGAGCCACTTTCTCTGCAAGTTCCTCAATTGATGTGGATTGCGTGGAAGAGAGGCTAGAGGCACCATCAGAATCTTTGTAGATTTTGGAAAGCTCTAACTCCTCCCCTAGGTTATCCTCAATGTCAATGCACATGCGTACACATTCTTCTATGGTCCTAGGGTCCTTCAAGTACACATATGATCTTAATTTGGTACTTAGCAATCCATCCAAGAATAAAGCCACTTGCTTAGCTGGCGTGGGTAGCTCAGGGACAGGGCATCTTTCAAGATATTGCCTAAATCTCCTCCCTGCAAGTCTCACGGTCTCTTGAGGGGTTTGCTTGAAGCTATGAATCAATGAGGAGGTATTATGTCTTATGCCACTCTTAGAGAATTCAATAATGAAAGCCTCTAGGAGTTGGTCTATGCTCCTGAACTGCCTCTCGTTTAGCGGCTGAAACCATGTCAGGGCAGTGTTCCTAAGGGTTAGACCAAAGGCATTGTACTGAGTGAATAGATCCTCTACTTGTTCAGCTCTCAGGACTTGCCTAAACTCAGCCACATGATCGTATGGATCTCCAGTGCCATCGAAGTAGTTCTTCATGGACTTAACTAGCTGAGTCGGTCTCAAAGTCCTTGTGTGCTCTCTAGGTCGCGGTAGAGGGAACTCATCCGCATTTCTTTGATTCCTGTGAGCTCTAAGTATCTCAGGTTCTACTCTATTTGTTTCCGTCCTTGTTCTTTCTCTGCCCACTGGGTTGGCAAAGCTTACTTCTGGTCTATCTCTGCTTTTGTCTCTTTGCATTCCATGAGCTTGGGATGTTCCAGCTCCAGGGTGACCATAGGATACATTCGATCTTGGTTGGGGAAAAATGAATTCACCCTTCCAAGTGTAAGCATGCCTATCATTTTCTGTCACCACAAAGATCCTCTCCGAAGCGTGATCTAAGTAGGTCACTCTGCCTGGGCTATCAGGATCCTTAAACTCATAGATCATGATTGTTCCTATATCAAATGGCCGATCAGATTTATATCTCCAAAAGGCTTCTTCAGTTTCTCGATTGAGGAGCAACTCTATGCTCTTATTATCCTGGGGAATCCACTCTGGTGTGATAATCCTAGTGAGAACTGATTTGCCTCGAGGGGTTCTAGGTTCTGCACCCATGTTTCCTTGCTCCAGGTCACCTAAGTCTGCTTCGGGGATCACATTTCCAAATTCGTCCGTCCTATCTGGGTGACTGGTGACTACGTATATGGTTCCTTCTTTGTCCAAGTATGCTCCGTTTTCGAACTTGACGGCTGGGTGCTCCAATCCAATGGATTGATCAGGATTCTTAATCTGTACCACAGATCTTCCTAGGCCGTCCTCATAGATGCTGGCACCTAATCGGTTGGTCCTAAGGTATTCCAATTGAGTTTTGTAAGGGCCTTCTACCCTGTACAAGTATGGCACTCCTGAACTTCCTATAGGTCTCTCCATACCTTGAGACATCTCTGATTCACTTGTCTCAGAGCTAGGGTAGTATGAGTGGTGGCTCAACTGCTGGGCCCAAGACCTAGCAGTGTGATTAACACTAGCTTCTGAAGACCTAAGGCTTTGTCTCTCCCTCACTAGATGTCGTCCTGATCTAAGGTTCATATGCTTAGTTAAGCAGCCCGATTTTTGCCCAGAGTATAGCCTCGTTGCCGATTAATTGGTATCTGTCACTTGATTCTTTTTAGTTATTTATCGTGTTTAAGGTCTTGTCTGATATTACGTCGTCAGGAATACTTGAATGTTTTTCGTACTTTTAGGTTGATCGTTCCACGTTAGATTCTTTTCTTTATGGTTGCCGTTCACACACACAGGTTATCTCTTGAATTGAACTTGATTTCTTAGATAGTCTTTGATGTATCTCGTGCCTATCGTTGCCTGGAATTACTTCTAACACTACCCGCACTTAGCCGAAACTAAGAATTAACAGAGTGTGTTGCGGGTTTTCCAACCTGGAGTTCCTTTCCTTGAGTTGTTGCCCTGGTGTGCCCAGGACGCGTGTTCCCAAGCCTGCACTTACTCTTGCTTTGCGTACCCTCCGCTGCTCTCAAAGGACCTGTGAAAGGCCCAAGATTAGCTCAAGACTTAAGTTCAAAAGACAGAACCAATCACTTTCATTCATGTGACACTTCACCAATTTGCACTATGACTTTTTGGAAACTAATTCTAGGGATCCCTGAATTTTGTTCCCCCTGGGTATGGTCAACTTCAAAACACCCTATCTGAAAATCAATGCATTATTCTTATAAAAAACAATTGAGGGCGTGTAGTATATGCCACGAGCTTTCTGACAAGCCCTAGAGCTCAAAAATTGGATTTCGTATGAAAAAGTTATGACCGTTCAGGGCTTTGTAGTTAAATCAAGATTCAAAACAGGCTAACAGGTAAACAGGAATTCTCGAGTTGCTTGTGGCATGGCCTCGCGATGCAATACTATATCCTCATGTTTGCCCTACACTTAGCCAAACTTGAGACCACTATTTTTTCCCACAAAATTTGACCTAATTTGCCCTTCTAACGTGTTCGCAAAGTCTGTCGGTCGCGATTGACAGGTCAGTCGCGATTGACGTGTCGATCGCGATTGACAGGTCCGTCGTGGCTGTCAGTCGCGATTGATGTGTCGATCGCGATTGACAGGTGTCTCGAAAAGTCAATCAATCGTGGTCAAACAGTCATTGACTCTGTCGATCGCGATTGATGAGTCGATCGCGATTGACAGGTCCGTCGCGAGATTCTGTCCGTCGTGGTCAAACAGTCGTTGACTGTGTCGGTCGCGATTGACAGAGCCGTCGTGGGCTGTCAGTCGCGATTGACTGGCCGATCGCGATTGATGGCTCGATCGCGATTGACACGTGTCAAACGTAGGCTCTGTCGGTCGTGGTCAATCGGTCGTTGACCGTGTCGATCATTGACTGTGTCGGTCGTTGACCCTGTCGGTCGCGATTGAGGTGTCCGTCGCGATTGACAGAGCCGTCGGCAACTGTCCGTCGTGGTTTGTCGATCGCGATTGACGTGTCGATCGCGATTGACAGAAATCTGTGGAATTTCAAAAAACTAAACACATTTTTGGGAAGCTCTAGGCCTGTAGGTCATGGATATGCACTTTGTTTAGCAATTAGATCAACTTTTCTGTCGGTCGCGATTGACAGAACCCGGCGACACACAGACAGTTACTTCAAATTCCGTACCTGCGCAGCGTGCTGGAGATGGTGATACAGCCTGTACCTGCAATACAGCTCAGAAAACATGCAAAAACAGCACACACAATTTCGCTCTCTCGCTCTCTCTCACAAGTGAAATGAGGGAAATGAGGTGGAGATGGTGATATGATCAAAAAACAGAAATTTTCGCGATGATGGAGATGGAGGTGGGAGATGGTGATGATGATGATGGTGATGAAGGTGGTGAAGAAAAAACAAGAAAATAGATGAAAATGGAGAAAATACCTACAACTCCAACGCGTCAACTCTACGTCTTACCATCACACGCTCGTCCTCAAAGCTCGATCCCCGGCAACGGCGCCAAAATTTGGTGTAGCTCAGTGATGAGTAGCACCTCCTTTAATGTCAATCCGGGAAGACGTGAGGATGGTATGAAGACCTCGAGCAAGTGGAGGCACAAGTGCGTGAGTGAGAAGCACACAAACATGCACACACATACACACACACGCGCACACACAGTGAGACAAAGAGTGAGTAGCAATGGAGTTCTTAGATTACTT
Source organism: Ceratopteris richardii (assembly GCA_020310875.1). Classification (NCBI taxonomy): domain Eukaryota; kingdom Viridiplantae; phylum Streptophyta; class Polypodiopsida; order Polypodiales; family Pteridaceae; genus Ceratopteris; species Ceratopteris richardii. Next base: position 46,148,293 of record CM035439.1, on the reverse strand, counting down.
TCAAGAGCTCTTACAAGTTCGTTTCAATTACAATCTAACCTCAAAAATGAGCTCTCTAGCTCCTTTTATAGTTTTTGACTAGCTTTGGCCCTGTTCAGACCTAGTGTCCGGCCTAGTTAAAAATTAGGTTCCAGGGCCAATTTGAGGGCTTAAACGGAGTCTAAAAAATATGAAAATTGGCAGGTAGATACTTCTAAAGCTCCTCAAGCTCAAGGACTCCTTGGCTTGCACAAAATGGAGCTACAAAAATACGAAATGATATTTACAATGGTTTTTAGTGATGAAAATCACTATTTGTGTAGGGTTTTCTCTATTGATTTGTCATACACCTCTTTGGGCTCCCTACTTGCTCTTTCTTCTTGTGTGCTCAACTCCTTGATGTCTTGAAAAATTAGATGGCCTACTTGCCAGATTTTCTTTGACTGCCATGTATGCTTGTGCTGTCCCTTCGCTCTGACTCTCTTCGTCTTGTGGCTCCTTCGGTTCCCTGACTGCTGCCAACAATAAGCCACTTTGCCGCCATCTTGTCAGCCAACCCAACGATATCCAAAATTCCCAAGCCCCCTGAGTCTTTCGGGCTAATGCAAGTTTCCCATTTGATTTTGGGAATCCCCTCCTGTTGGGGTCCCCAATCCAAAGGAAGTTTCTGCAAATTCTTTCCATTTTAGCCAAGTCTTTCTCCTTAGGTCTCCAACACGAGATAAAGTAAATAGTTGTAGACAACATAAATGTGTTAACAACCATAGCACGCCCTGCCAAGTTGACTTGCATACCTTTCCAATGATTTAATTTGCTATCCAGCTTGGATAGCACCCAGTTCCATCATTCGTCCATTGAGATGTCGAATCCCATCGGAATGCCAAGGAGATGGAAGACTTGACCTCTAGGGATAACTTGACACCCCTGATCTAACAACAATTGGGGTGTAGGTCCGCTGGTTGCTCTAAAAAAAGTTTTAGCATGGTTGATTTTTGAACCTAATGCCACACAAAAGGTTTCGAGGCACCACCAAAACACCTCAATGTTGTTTATATCGTTATGCACAAAGGCATTCATGTCATCGGGAAAGAGGCTCGCAATCACATGACATTTTTTTGCTAAGCGAACTTTGATATTACATAATCAGAGTACTTTGCCTCATTTATTAGGCCATGTTCCTTCATGAACGATGGCTTCAATGAGCATAAGCCTTTTAATGTTCTTCAGTACACACAACAGAGTTTTGAAACACTTTAGCCACATCCCATGATCACAATACAATTTGCATTTCTTACTTAATATGGTGATGAACCTCCTTATGACACTTTAATATAAGATCTTGGAGCCTTCATCCCTATACACCGACATTTGTGTGTAGGATAGGTTACAAGAACATACATGCAAATGTATGCCTTTGTATTATTTTTAGTCTTTTTTTAATCCGCAATCGGATATCTATAGATAAGTTGAAGATGTTTTCAGCCATTGTCTAGCTGAAATTCAATAATCTTTCACTGATATGGAGGCTTTTCATTCAAATCCGTAGAAAAAGACCATGCAAGCTTTGTGACAATAACAAGTAGGATAATCAGAAAAAGAACATTTCTAATAATACCTTGTCATATCATCTGAGAAAGAATCCTGTGATCAAATTGGGTCAAGTATGAAATTATGATTATTCCAATAAGTTTCTGAGATATGACATCCTTTATCTCTATATGACATCCTTCAGTTAATCTGCATGCTCATTAAGCTCTTGATTTTTCGTGTTTCTTTCTGTCCACAATGCTGTATAAAAGTTTATAAATACTCATAAGGATTTGTGGCAACCTAATCTTTATCATAAACTGATCTATTTTTAACATCCACAGGATATGATAATGAAGATGTGGCAATTTCTTTTTGGGACATTCATCCTTTTTCAATTTTCCATTATGAAGTCTTCTTTTGTACTAACCCTCCCATTGCCTCCCAAAAAATTGCAGTCGCAAAACCATTAACGATGATATTTAACCATTAAAAGAGGTTTGAGGAACCCATTTCTTGCTTATTAACCAGCAATGGAAGGCAAAACAAATCTGCATCTACGGCTTCGTTTAATATATTGTGCTTGTGTATTTCTTTTGGTGATAGCAGAAAAAAAGGTTAGTTTTTTTTTTTTTAAAGGAAGTTCGGCCTTGGCCTATTCTCTTGGACTTGAATTAAATAAAAAGAAAGAACAAGTTACAAGTGAATGGGACTAGTGCTCTTCAGACCCCCCCCCCTCCCGATGCCCAAAGAGTAGGGGTAGAACGTGCAGTTCTAGAGAGTGTTACAAAAGAGGTTAACAAATCTCTCATCCCCCTCATGTGGGGCCCACTTAGATTTAAGCTTGTTGTTCTCGATGAAAAACACTTTATGATGCCTAAACAAAGGGGATCTCTCACAATTGGAGATTCTTCTGCCAAGAAGCAATAGCCACTTCTCGATCGACCGCTCTTTAGGAGAGTGTCCAAAATTATTGGCACACCACTCCCTCCAAAGTCTTCCAAAGAGGTTCCCCTTTTATAGCATTCCACAGTGTCGCTGAGAAGCCGATCGCTTCACCAAGTAGCACCTCCTTCCAGGTGATTCGTGCCCGCAGTCTCAAAGTATTCCCAAGGGTCCACTAGAGAAGGAGCGACTTGGCGCAAGCGTATAAGATGTGTTCCAAGTCCTCAATGCTACGATGGCATCACTTACACCATGGTGGAGCCCCATAAATTTTGTTAGCCATTAGGTTGGTCCAGATACCACAGTGGAGAATTTTCCACATTAGAACCAACTTTTTTATCTCAATGAGAGGATGCCAGATAGAGATGAACTTCATGTCCCAATGCAACCTAGTCCAGGTTAAGCACCACTTCTTGTTGAGCGTGATACGATAGTCTGTGTTCACATTGATTTTGGGAATTTGGGACAAGCGGTTCCCATTGTGCCACAAAAGCCCCTCAAGGCTTGGAGGGTCTCGCCCACTGAGGAGATAGATTTTTGAACGTTCCCAAGCAAGGCATCTGCTCTAAAGGAGAGTCCATTCTTGATAGTTCACTCTTGTTTCGGGGTCTATATCCTCAAGTCTGATCCACTAACCAGTTTCTTGTTTTCAAAGGTGTTTTCAATGTCTAAAACCCTTGTTCCCAATCCTATTAGCATTTTGGAGGTTGCAAGAAGCCACATCCCTGATGCCCGATATCAGAAACCATATTGAATCATTTTGTCTCATATCGGCTGCCCATTTCCAATCTTCTCTGACTCTGATGAATGGTTTGAACTTGTTCCCACTCTTCCACAAGGAGCACACTAGATTTGAGCCATTAGGGGAAATTGGAATTGGGGAGAATAACAGGGTAAGGAGGTCTAGGTCCTTCCAACCAGGGAGGCCCACGAATGTAATCATGTTCTTGTTCCTGAAGATGAGCTTGGCCCAAGAGGACTCACCCTTGCACCAAGCCCTAATGATCCATTTTGTCGCAAGCTTGTTAGCCATGCCTTCAATATCCAAAATGCCCAGACCCCCACAATCCTTTTGACTGATGCAGGTAGACCATTTAATTTTAGGACCCCCCTTCTGTTGTGGTTCCCTTCCCAAAGAAAGTTTTTGGAGATTCTGTCCATTTTGGTAAGCCCTTGATCTTTCAGTCTCCAGCAAGAGAGAAAATAAATGATCGAGGAGATTAGCAAGGTGTTTATTACCATGGCACGGCGTGCGAGGTTGATTTGCATGCCCCTCCAATATGGTAATTTGTTGTCTAATTTGGAACGGACCCAATTCCATTGCTACTCCATCGAGATGTCGAAGCCCATCGAAATACCGAGTATAGATGGAAGACCTGAGCCTTGGGGATAATTTGGCAATGTTGGTCAATCAATAGTTGGGGTGGTGGTCCACTAATGGCACAAAAGGTAGTTTTGGAGTGGTTGATTTTGGAACTAGACACCTCACAGAAAGTGTCAAGGCACCCCCAAAGGCCTTGATGTTGGACCTATCATTATGCACAAATGCATTCATGTCATCTGCAAAAGGTCTCATAATCATTTGATCATGGTTGAGAGGTAGAACAAGACCTTTAATATGGCCCAATTCCATGTGATGATGCACGAGACGACTGAGCCCTTCCGTGGCAATAGTGAAGAGCAAGGGGGCTAAAGGACAACCTTGATTAATAGAACGTTCTAATCTGATAGCCTTTGATAACTGTCTGTTGATATTTATTTGGATCGAAGCATTCCCCAGCAAAGTAGCAATCATCCTAGTGAATTTCTGACTACAGTCGAGGTCTTTAAGAGAGTGGAGGAGAAAGTCCCATTATAGCCTATCACAGGCTTTGTCGAAGTCGATTTTAAGCAATACTATGTCTTGTTCAGACTCCTCAAAAAAGTCGAGACCTTCCCAAATATCGATAATAGCTTCTAGTATTGATATACCCTTGATGAGAACCTTATGTTCCTCACAAAGCCACCTCTTCAAGTGAGAAGGAATTCTATTGGCAATTAATTTTGTCAGAATCTTGTACCCAGTTTGAAGCATTGTGATTGGGCGCCAATTTTCAATCCTATTCTTTTTTACCACCACCTGTCTGAAAGACTTAAGAAATTTGTTTGTGAGGCCATCAATACTAGGGCTTTTCCCCTTGGGGAGCATATCAATAATTTCAAGAATCTCATTATCAAAAATGGGTGCATCAAGGAGAGACTTCAAGTTATCTGGTATTCTCGAGGGAGAGACTCTAGAGATGGTTGCCTTGCACTCCCTCTCCTATGGGGAGAAAGAGGTATCGAAACCCCCAAGAGTTGAGTAATATGGGCGACAATAATAGCAGTGTTTTCTTCCCTCCGTTTTGCATTCGAACCCATTGCTAGCAATCAAGAAGGGAATAGAGTCTCTAGCTTGCTTCCTCTTGAGGATGTCGCACATCTCTTTAGTTGGTTTGTTAGCCTTGCTTGCCCACCAATCTTTGAAGTATACTTGCAAGATTTTCCTTTGAATTTCTTCCTCATATCTCAACATGCTTTTGATTTTCTGTAGTCAAGTCTAGTATTGGTATTTCCATTTGTTCACTTCCTCCTCAAGATGTGGTCATCATTGCCACATTTCTGCCGCTCCATCGCGTGTTTTAAAATAAGCGAAAGTAACTTTGGTCTCGTTCCTTAGTGGAACCCCGGCTGGATTCTCCTAATTCATCTTGGCATGAAAAATGTTACAGCTTGGTCGTTAATTTATAACTTTTTTGGCATACGTGCCTGTTTGGTTCATTCTTGGAAATCAATCCTTGTATAGAGTATCTAGAAGAGGAAAAACTAGAGCACACTAAGAAAAAAGTTTAGATATTTTCTAGAGTAGATATGATGAAATTGTCCATAGTTATTGGAAGCGGACATGGAACTTTGATTAAGTACACCAAGATTATGCTTAACGATGTTTACTTGCATGAAAAAGAGTGCTTTACTTTTAGGATTTGATAAGAATTTGGACGCTCAGAATCCTTAACATTTAAGTGAGGAAGCCTTTGTATATGAGTTTGATGAAACTCACTCAGAGGAGAGAATTGTTTGGAGAGTGATCTTAAGGTCTCTGTCAGGACATTATCTCTTGCGGTATTTGCATAGCTAGTAGCCAACCGTTTCTTATCATTCAGCTCCTTCAAGAATCAAAAGGGTTCTAACATTCAATAAGAATGGACGCAGACGAGTTAAACACGCGGTCTTGAAAACAAGCTCCATGTAATAATTCCTTCGATTCCGTGGTGAAAAGAAGCACAGTTCACAGTTAACATGAGATCATCGCGCAAAAATAAGATCACTTCATACCGGTGAGGAGAGAGTACTAACCTTGTTTGCCGCCGACTTGGCCAGCAGGTCTTCTACAAGATCAGCTTTTGCCTATTTGAGCGGACGAAAGCTGAGCGAGCCCGTTCCCAAGCACCAATGCGGTTGCAAGCTTTAAGGCATGCCTGCGGCTTGCCACTTTCTTGTCCTCAGCATTGGGAACCGCCGTGCACACGACCTGCCTACTACTATTAGTTTGGTTGCTAATGAGCTTAGTCGGCGCAGACAGAGCTGTGGCGGAGCCAAAGAACAAACTTGTCGATGACGCTGCCATTCTTTGCACAGACTTGATCGGCTCGAGAATATGTTATGCAGAACTTGACGTTGACACAGCTCCGTCACGGCTTATCCATCAAATGGACAAGCGGCGGTCGAAAAGGTATAATGAAAGACGCTAGACGTGGGTCACTTCCTTCGCTCTCCTACTGAATTCTAAACACACATACCAGCGAGTGGATAACGCCCGAACCTGGCGATTTGATGTGGTATAGCACAGCATAGCATATTCCAGGCTCCACCTTAAAGTGGAGAGGGGAAATCAATGGGAATAAACATTTTCATTGTCTGTTAAAGGAGGATTCTCCATTGAATGTTCCTTCATCATATTAGAGGAGGATTCTCCATCACATGAGGGGACCCCGGACTAGAGGTTATCAATCTTTTTTGTAAAATTTTTTATTAATCTATAAGGAGCCCTTGCTTTGTGGGATATAGGGCCGGGTCTCATAGGTGCTAGACACATTCACTTATACAACTACAATTTTTATTAATTTAAGTTTGAAAGAGTAGGCTTTGCTGAACTTCTTAAAAAAAACAATTAAATTATAAAAAAAAATTTCGAGCAGCTTCCCCATCACTTGCCATACCATCAGAATCTCAACATGCCTCTCTTGTTGGGATCACCAAAAGAAATTTATGCAAGTATTTTCAAGCAAGAAAATACATAATAGATGCCCTGCAAGCCCTTCGAGTAGGAGCCAGAAGACTCAAACCTTGTTTCCTCCATATGGAAGAGTTGGAACAAGATTACATCGTTTATCAAGGTTAATGAAGATTGGAAACGAGCGGTCGAGATTAAGCAAAATGATTCTATTTGGTTTCCTATTATTAAGCGAATCAAAGAAGTTGACTTAGAGAACATCCAAAGAGCAAAGAAACCTATGGAACAAAGGATTTAGTAATTGGAAACATCTCTAGAACCATGAGAGGTGTCATTGGATATGAGGACATAGACTGTGTTAGGAGAGCTCACTATGATGATTGGTGCCTTCTCAAACACTTAATCAACACTTGGGATAACTCAAAGACTCATCTCCTTCTGGGCAATGAACCACCCCATAGTGAAGGGTTAAGATGGACCAACAGTAATAAATTGTATAAAACTCTAGAGATCCATAAGCACCTTGACTTGCATATCTCCCTTAACAAACAGGAGATGGTGCATGAATTATATGTGAGGACCTATGGCATCCTCTCGTTGAAAACAAAAAATTAGTTCTTATGTGGCAAATCCTCCATCATAGAATCTAGAACAATGTCAAAGCAAATAAAATTTGTGGTACCCCGTACTAGTGCAAGTGTTGCCTATGGGGCAAAGAGGACCTTAGTGTTACATGGGAGTAACATGGGACCCTTCTTTTAGACTTATTTAGTTGGGCACACACATGAGTGCCATGTGACACCCATGTGTGATGCCACTTGGGGAACTCCTTGGCATGGTTTGAGAGAGAGAAGATTTATGGGAAAGGTATGTGGCTGGGTGGATATTCGACTAGAGGTATCTTCGTGCAAGTTCTCGAAGAAAATAGCTAGAAATCATTTGCATTTTTCCTCGAGTTTTGTGCTATGTTACTGCCAAAATGAAGGCCATCATCGGGCACATTAATACTGGTATCAAAGCCAGATGAGTGAAACACTTCCATCGATAAGTGACACCATAGTAGCAACGAAGGACAAGCCCCCTCATGAAGGGAGCCTTCACACCTAACCAGCGCAGCACAAGAGCACAAGAATTGAGCCCTCCAACCTCCCTCTTAGATGGGAGTGATATGAAGAAGGCGTTCTATACATACCTCCAAAAATCTTATTGAGAGGACATATGTGGAAAAAATCTCACATTTTCCAGGTGCTCCGAGAAGAAGTCGATTGAGGACTTCCCATTCACTCCACAAGAGGTAGGGGAAAACTCGTTTCTTCTCTTTTTGAAGAATCAAATCGAAGGTTGTACACCATCTATTGGGAGAGGAAGAGATACATACATGTATTTGTGGTTGTGGACATGGGATGAGGGTAATTGGAGGTGTTGAAACAACATTGGGGAGACCTTCTTCAAGCTTCTAAAGTTACCCCTTCATGAAGATTTTCTTTTTACTTTCTCACATTGACATACCCATCTTTTCCGACCCATAGCTTGATGCTGGACAACCTCCGATTGAAGTGATTTTTCTTAGATTATGAAGCTACATTAAGCTTCAATTATCATCAAAGAGAACTTGATTTGGAGAATTTTAATTGAACTAAAATCCCTCTACAACACTTCAATAGATAATAGGAGAGCACTCTTGGGCCTAGCTTTTTATCGTTTGGCATCGAAATCGACTTCTGTCACTTGGGGTGGCATCCTAGCTTTCATTTATAGGTGGTAGACCACTCATATTTGATTGGCAACGACTACCGAGGAGCAAAACTGCATTAGTTTTTCTCAATTTTCATATTTTGAATTTTTGCCACTCACTTTTGGCATCATTTCTATTGGTTTTTTGTGATAGGAACCCTATTAGGCCAACCAGACATTTTGAATTTTCATTTGGGATTGATGAGGATTGCAAATGAGAGCCTTGACGCTTCTAAGATCACTTCAATTTTGCTTTGGATGGCATCAATTGTATTAGGCAAGTGCTCTAATGTTGTTTTTCTCTCTTTCTTGCTTTTAAAGTTTACTTCTATTGCTTATGAACACACCAGTTAGTCAAAGGGGGGAGTAAAACATGGATCGTAAGGGTAAGAAACCTTTAGAGCATACTTCTCCACCTAGACAGAAACAGCTAGAGGACCCAGACCATAAGATGGAAGAAGTAGAAAAATAGCAAGAAGTCGAGCAAAAGATAGATAAAAATGAACAACAAGAAGAGGAATACTCTTATGTAGAGCTTTATGATGCATTTCTTACACACAAGCAATTCATGGAGTTTAAGGAGCAAACCCTTAGGTTAGAGAGAGACATTTGTAGCATGACCTCTCTCATAAAACAACTTAAGTCTCAAATGATCTCATTAGAGACTTAGGTTACCTCTTTTCTAGCTAATAAGGAAAGAGCGATACCTACTCTTCCTATAGTTGAGACGGCTACAAAGGATGTTCTTTTTCCTTGCAAGCATAAAAGAGAGAGTTCTAGGGAAACTTCGCTCTTTAAACACATCAAGCCACCAACCTTTACGGGGGATGATCGTGATAGGAATAAGGATGTGGTCTACACTTTTTGCAAAATTGGAATGCCCTACATCAACTAAAGAGCACCCCACCTAAGTATCATGTGCTAGAAGTGAGTCTCTCACTTGGCTCAAGTGCTTATAAGTGGTGGATGAGTCTCAAGGAGGAAAATTCCATCCCCATGGACTAGAATCAGTTTAGAACTCTTTTATTCCTAAGAATGAGAAAGAGAGGAATTGGGATGAGTGGCATGGAATCACTCAAAGAGGTAGGCCTTTGTCGATCTACATATCCCATTATAAGGAGATCATATTGAAGCTTAAGGGTTATATGAATTTCAAAAGACCAAAGGGTTTGTTAGGGGTCTAGACATAGCCATCAAGAGAGAGTTAAGAAGGAATACACCTTAGAATTTTGAGGAGGCAATCAAGTATGCTAAGATTTATTTGGATCATAACCATCCTTAGTATACTGCTATGGAGATGGATCAGCCCCTCAAACATCTTAGTACAACCAAGTTAAAGAAGAAATTATCAATGGGGAAAAACAAAATCTTTATTAAGAAACAAAGATCACAAGGGCATAAGTTACCCACTAAGCAGTATGAGAGGGCCAAGAGGAAAACTTGTGTTTTAGGTGTCTGTCTCCTAGGCATGCATAGTGTAATTTTCCACTCAGGAAGGGGGAACAAAAGAAGAGAGGACTAGAGAATAGAACGGTCCCTAATAAAAGAAAAATGGCACTCCACCTAGTGTAGACACTTCCCATTCATTGCAGCTCTAGCTGCAAGCGAGTGGAAGTGATGCACAAGGACATTGAGCATACATATTGTTTGATACAGGTATTGTGGTCACCTTAATTTGGACCACATGACCTAGTTAAACTTCATGCTAGTGTATACGAGACCAGGGTGCGAGTCATGATAGATGACTCTACCACTCATAATTTCATAAACTATGCTTTGTTCAAGAAGCTAAAGATTCCCCAATAGCCTAGTGCACATAAATACATAGTATCTATGATGCAAGGAGAAGAAAAGAGGATATGGGATACTATGGTATCCAATTTGAGGAAGTCAAGATACAAGATTACGCTGACCATGTAGACTTGCAAATCATGAACATGGAGAGGACATACCTTGCTTTAGGAAGAGAGTGACTATGGGGCTTGGGAGACACACTTAAATGCATTTACCAAAACAACACTCTTGAGTTTGTAAAGAATGGAAGTAAATTTTGTATACAGGGAGAAGAGAGATGTACTTAGTGCACCTCTCATCTCATGTTTAGAGTTATATAGTCCTTTTCATTTTCAGCATGTATAGGAGACCTTTTTGTTCTATAGTCAAGATTTTGAGCATTGTATAGGTACTTCATCTTTTGTATATTTTCATGATAGAAATGTAACTATGGACAGGTTTTTTACTATTCTTTCTTGCAATAGTGTGTTATTAAAAGTTTCAAGGATCGTATATTCGAATTTAGAGATGTTTTTTCCATTGACTCATTATCGAGAGGGCTACCACCTAAGAGAGGGGACATTGACCATGTTATTGAGGTATTACTAACACTGACCCTATTTCTAAGCCACCCTTGGAGGCTTAGTGCTTCTCAACATGAGGATTTAGATAGGAAATTACAAGACTATTTAGATAAAGGCTTCACTACACCTAGTAACTCACCTTGGGCATCACCAATGCTCTTGTCTAAGAAGAAGGATGGATCTATGAGACGATGCATAGATTATAGGCCACTAAACAAGGTAACTATCAAAAATAGGTTTTCAATGCCTAGGTTGGAAGACCTGTTTGATCAATTGAACCAAGCTAGGTATTTTACTAAGCTTGACCTTAGATCATGATATTATCAGATTAGGATCACAGTAGAGGATGTCCCTAAAACTCCCTTCAGGACTAGATATGGGCACTATGAGTTCTTGGTGATGCCTTTTGGTCTCACCAATGATCCTACCACTTTCATGAAGCTCATGAATAGTGTATTACAACCACGTCTAGGGTAGTTTGTAATATATTTTCTAGATGGTATTCTTATCTATAGTAGATCAAAACAGGATCACTTGGAACACTTGAGAAAAATATTCTGTGTTGAAGGAAAATTCACTTTTTTCCAAAGAGTCAAATTGTGAATTTTTCAAAACAGATGTTAGATATCTTGGGCATATCATCTCCCAAGATGGAATCTAGATGGATCCTAAAAAAGTATGGGCTATTATGGAATGGCCACATCCCAAGAACCTAGAAGAGCTGCAAATCTTCCTAGCTTTATCAAGATTTTATCGAAGATTCATTGAGAATTATGCCAAAATTACTATTCCAATGATGGAACAACTTGAAGGGAGAGGGAAAACCTTTCATTGGGGAGACGAATAGAAAAAAAGTATGGAGAAATTGAAAGTAGCCATTGACACAACTCCACTTTTCCACATAGTAGATCCCAATAAACACTTTGTGATTGAGATTGACATGAGTGATTTTGTGATAGGAGTTGTTTTAGTTTAGGGTGGTCGACCAATAGCTTTTGAGAGTAAGAAAATATGACCTACTCAAAAGAATTATTCTATCTATGAGAAGGAATTGTATGCAACTTTGAAGAAGTGGTGTCATTATTTATATGGTTCCAAGGTCACAATAGTATTTGATCAAGAGAGCATTAAGTGGCTCTCTAATCAAACAAACCTTAAAGGTCATAAGGCCCAATGGGCATATACCCTTAAGGAATTTGCCTATGATCTTAGGTATAGGAAGGGAAATTTTAATTTAGTGGCTGACTAGCTTAGTCACATGCCTATGATCAATGGATTGAGTTTTATGCAGATTAGTTGTGTGCTACTTGAGTCTGTTAGAGGGAAATGTAGGCTTGATCTTGTATATTGTGAGATTTGGGAAGCCATAGAGAAAGGGGATTGTGATTCATGAGTTTCCAATGAGGATGGAGTATCAACGAGTGCTCAAGAAGGATTCAAGTGGAAGAATTACCGTATGCATGATGGATATTTGTTATATATGGGTAAGGTGTGTGTCCTTAGAGACCTTTCGATGAGATGGCTTATTCTATATGAGTGTCATGACACACCTAGTGCATGTTAAGAGGGAGATTTACTGGCCTATACTTCATAAGCACATCCTATAGTATGTGCTTAAATGCACTAAATGATAGGTCAATAAAGTTGAAAGATTGAGGATTGGAGGTCTATATATTCCCAATGGGAAGTGGAGAGTATCTCCATGGATTTCATAGTTGGATTACCTAAGACATAGAGAGGGGCATGAATCTGTATGGGTAATTGTGGATTGGTGAACCAAAATGGCTAGGTTTATTCTGACATGTAGTACAATGAAGATACTTGAGTTGGCTAAATTGTTTGTAGAGAACCTATATTGGTTATATGGTCTTCCTTTAGACATAGTTTCTAATTGGTACTAGCCACTTTTGGAGAGCAGTCTTCAAAGGGTTGGATACAAAAATTAGTATGAGTATGGCCGAGCATCCATGATCAAATGGGAAAATAGAGAGGGTTAACCGAATCCTAGCGGATATGCTTGGAGCATATGGGAATGAAAGACAAACTAACTAAGAAGAGTACTTACCTATAGTAGAGTTTGCATATGATAGTGCCAAGCACTCTTCCACTAGGCATAGTCCATTTCGGCTTATGTGCAGGTTTCAACCAAGAGCTCCTTATGTAGTAGGATTGCAAAATGAGAAAGTTCAAGGTGCAAAGGACTTCTTGGGAGAGATGAATGATATTCTTACACTTGTTAAGGAAAACATTAAGAGAGCTCGCGATAGGGCTAGAGCCTCTGCTGACCCTCAAAGGAGAGACATCACCTTTGAGGTAGGAGAGTAAGCCTATCTTAGAGTTCCATCTAGGTCTGAAACTCTGATGATGGGACTTTGTCCAAAACTATCTCCTAGGTATTATGGACCATTCCCAATACTTAAGAGAATAGGAAAGATGGTTTTCTAGCTCCAACTTCTAGAGAATAGCCAAATCATTCAATATTTCATGTTAGTCGGCTTAAGAAAAGAGGGGGTGAATCTCAAAACCCCATCCCAGATAGTGAGGTCATAGAACCTATCTCTGTTCAATCTGTTCCACATGAGGCTAAGAGCATACTACACACTTGAGAGAAAGGAACAAGTGGTCACTTGTATAAAGAGTGTCTTGTAAAGTGGAATGATAATTTAGAAGATAGTGCTACATGGGAGCAGGATAGTACCCTTTAGAGACGGTTTCCCAACTTTAGGTTACCTTTGCAAGAGTCTTCTTAAGGGCAAGGATATGGGGAAACAACACAGAGATATGAACATGTACATCAGATACATGGGGATGTAGTGGGAGTACTATTCCATTAATTCTCTCCTTCAATAAGAACTTTTAACACCATTTTTTAAGGATAAAAATGTAAGTAAGGGGAAGGAAATGTTACATGAGAGTAATCTAGGAGAGTGGGGGTGACCCTTCTCTTAGACTTATTTAGTTGGGCACACACATGAGTGCCATGTGGCACCCATGTGTGATGCCACTTGGGGAACTCCTTAGCATAGCTTGAGAGAGAGAAGATTTATGGGAAAGGTATGTGGGTGGGCGGACATTTAACTAGAGGTATCTCAATGTAAGTTCTCCAAGAAAATAGCCGATGATTGTTTGTATTTGTTCTCGAGTTCTGTGTTGTGTTGCACTTAGTCATCTCTTCTTCTCATGCCCAAGAAGCTCCCCAATATGGTAACCTCTTATCAAGAGTTTAAGTTTACAAAGTCAAATCAACTAGAAACAAGAATTACTTGGTGAAAAAATTGGCTACTCTTCTACCTTGTGGAATGCCATCAGAGAGGAAGCACTCTGGAAGGTATGGAAAGAAAGATCTGTGATCAAATTTAGTGCCCATCTGAAAGAATGGTCGATTGAAAAATCCCTCAGCTTATTTGGGAGAAGAATATGTAATTGTAAAAAATCATTGCCTTTCAAACACCATAGGATGTTTGTCTTGGAAAACAACAAGATTAAAAGCAAGTGAATTGCTTATGAGCACGAGAAAAAATCATTAACCTTCTGAGTAACACTTTAAACCATTAGTCACCTGTCGAATTGTAGGTCTCCTATTGGTTTTGGACTGTCACACCTATTCCACCTTCGGTCCATCCTACCCTTGCTTTGTGGGATACAAGGGATCCCAAGGGCACTAAGTCCATTCAGTGTATAATTGTTCTTTTATTAATTTAAGCATGAGAGATTAGGCCTCTGTAGAACTTCCTTTTTAATAAAAAAAAATTGAGCAGTGCAACTACGTAGCTCTTATTGAGCCATCTTTTGGGAAGGAAGAATGCTACATTTCGCCCAAAATAGAGCCTTCAAAAACATGTTTAGAGGATGCCTCAAGTTTAGGTAAAGAGGATACCATTTTAAATTTCTAAGCATGAAGAAAACTAGCAAAATTTAGATGACCCATGACATGAAATTCTAGAAGTGATGATAACATCACCATTTGAGAGATCATAAACCATACATCAATAATAAAAAAATTTGACAACCAAGCCAATCTTGGCTAGTGTGGAAATTGATAACAATTTTTTTTAATCCCTAGCACATACAAGGCATCTTAGAATGTGAGGGTACCATCAACAATAGTCAAAATAATATTTCCAACTCCCATGGCAACATAAGAGGAGTTGTTAGCACATGTGATAGTATTCCTTGTAGCAGCATGCTCAAGTGAAGTGAATAAATTACACTACAAGGTAATATGTTTAGTTGCACCAATATCAAAGTACTGAAAATCCATGTCTACTATAGAAAATACACTACTGATGAGAAGAGGGTTCATAGTTGCAATGAGTACTAACTGCCCATTATTCATTTTGAACAAGATTAGCTGACTTTATTTTAGTTGTAGATGCCTACAACAACCATTCTAGTCTCTGACTTCTTTATTTCTTTTGTATCCAGTTTAGGAAAATTCTTAATGACCTGATCATTTCCCTTACAATACTTTCAGATCTAGTTCTACTTTTCTTTCTTATGTCATCTTCATGTTCCTTCTTTGATTTTTGTAGCATTAGCAAATTTATCCTTACTAGTAAATGAAATTCATTTAGATTTCCCTTCTCGATAGCTAAGAAATATTGATCTACAACACTCATAATTGACCTATTATGCCTATACTAATTTTCTTGTGGCAAAACAAAAAGTAACTCCTTAAATATTAAGGAATTTGGATTCTCTTTCATCATCAAACAAAACATAGAAGTAGAAATCTGATATGAATCACAAAGGTTGTCAAGAATAGTCTACATAAGTGAGCTATCTATCAAGATTACAAAAATCAACTTCTCTTTGAAATCTTTGATTTTTACTAAAAAGCTATCCATTGAGTCTCCTTC